>CM051663.1:78791423-79991423 GCA_028020825.1 Podargus strigoides | reverse complement strand
CAGAGGGTCACTCTTCAGGAACAGGCTGCATACCGGAAATAGGAAACGTATGTGTCAACTTTGCTTCCAAGTTCCAACACTGACATGAAAAAAGACACAAGGAAGGCCATTTCAGGGAAGAAGTTTCCATTTGCCTCTATAGGCTGAATCACTCATCGCAGCTAAGAGAAGGCAGCACTACTGAAGCCTGGACAATAATGGTATTGTTGCAATTTCTGGTTAGGAGAAGCTCAAAAACAGTGTGCAAGGGTTCCAGTTCCCTCTTCAGGACAAGAAGATAAGAGATGTAATGAGCTGTTTGCACTCTTGTCATTCTGTTCTATTTTGGGTAAAGTGAAGCTTTTGGACTGATGCTGAATGAGCCATAGTGTTTCACTTGCTTTCAATTAAATTGAAGTCATCCATTAGTTGCAAGTGCCCTGTCTCTGCAGTTGATGAGGTTGTTTTTTAAGTATTGTACTCAATGGAACCGCAGAGGAGAGGAGTGTATTCCCACAGCTATGTGCAACGATCAACTGTACCTTCCCACTTTATTAAATAATATGTTGCAACATTTTAAAGAGAAAAAGGTGAGAAAGTTTTATGTTTTGAAAAGAAATGTTAAATTCCAGTTCTGATTTACTTCCACATCTTTACCACTGAGCTCAAGGAAAAAAAAGATTTGATCTGCTCATATGCCTTTTCATTTCACACTGAATTTATAGGAAGTTTCCAAATAAAAACAGTCATCTTGGCAGGAATAAATGTAGACCAAATGGTGTAATCCCCACAAGGAAGCATGATTCTCTTATGAAGTGTTTACAATAGCAATCTTGGAAATCCAACAATAGGTTATATTGTTAATAGATTGTTTATAGCATCTTTTATTGACTGATTCATTCTTAATTGTAACAGATTTAGTCACCTAACATTTTTCATATGGCAGGCAGTTCAATGTCCACTGTTGCTTTAAGAATCCTCTCAGGTACTGGAAAGTCTCATTGTGACATAAATCAATAAATAGGACATAAATAGGACCTTGCAAAGTTCAGAAGTTCCCTGAAATGTAGCTGAACTTTCTGATGCTCCCTTCCTGTGACCCTCCAATAACCCTTTTCTCCCCTGCCTTCATGACCCTTTAATGTTTCCCTGGCTCTCCGTTCTCTTCATCCTGCTAAAGAGCTTGGCTACTTCCCAACTTGGGTTGATCCAACAGGCCACCCTCCTTGGAAACTCTCCCAGTCTTTGAAAGGGCCTTGCAGTAAAGTAGCCTCAATGTTAGTTTGCAAATTTAGATTTCACATACTGTTGAACCATTCACCTAACTGAATCACATGTATGACCTGGTTAAAAGTGGCAAACTCCTGCAGTGGCAAGTTATGGTACAAAGTGATCAACCTTCTATAAAGTTAAGATCAGAAAATTTAGGCCTTCTAAAAGGAAAACAAGGGAAAAGCTTGGGATTTGTTGCACAAATAACTTTTGTAATACTTTCTACATGGTGAGGACAGTTTTTTTTATTTAGGGAACAAAGCTGGTGAGGGCAAAAATTATTTCTTTAAAATGGGATAGCATCAGTTTGAAACTATCTAGCTGCCCAAGTATTATTAATTGCTACTGTCCAAACTGCTTGTAACCTTTGTTTCTTTGTTAGTTTGTAGTATGCTTTTCCACTGGATATTTCACAATTATAGTGTGTAGGAGTGAGGAAAAAAAAAATTCTTTTGACATCTGAAACAAAAATTCCAGTGCTACAGTTTTATGTATCCTTTAACATACATTATATGCTGTCTGGTAGCTTAAGACATGAGAGAATGTTTTCCACCGACTGCAGTTATCTCAGAGTTTTAGAGAAGGTGTTACCTTTGAATGCTAATTGTAATGTCCCTCAAGAATTTTAACAACTAACTGCAACATGCCTGTTCACGGAGATTTGTTCCAGTAAAAAACACAGCTTGGCTCTGATGGTCTTTGCATCTTCCAATTTACATACAAACAAATCTGAGCTTCACAAGAGATTTTACAAAATAAGAAAGTGTTGCAAGTGTCCATGGGTTATGCAATTTCGTGAATATTTATTTAAGCAAGCAGTGTGAATGCAGCAATCTAAACATCTTTGTATCCCTGGCAAGAGGATGAATAATCATGTGAACGTGGTGACAACTGTTTTTTTTTACTGTTGCAAATATCCTTAAGGTATCCCCTAGAATATTTATGGAGACTAGTATCAGCTTAGTGCTTTTCAGTGGCACAGGCAAAGTTTAAGTTTGTCATCTCAAGGGAAAGGACAATACTGTGTCCTTGCCCTTAAGTGTAGTAAAATTCAGCCCTTTGGTTCAGAGGTAGGAGTGATAAGGGTGAAAATGCTGTTGAGTGGCAGCAGTGTCTCCCATGGTGACCTGACAAAAAAGCAGTTCACAGCAGATCTGGGCTGGTTCATGGCAGCAGAGAAAGTGAACTGAGATGGGTCAGTGGGATCTCTGGATAGGTAAATTTGGGAATTAGGAACCCCCTAAAAGTTTGGAAGGGTTGATACAATGTTTGGAACATTCAGTAAGTTCAAGGTGACTCCTAAGCCAAAGGAAGAACTGCCAGCCCCAGAGTAGTGGCCGTTATGCCATGTAGATGTGGTGCTGAGGGACATGGTTTAGTGGTGGACTTGGCAGTGCTAGGTTAACAGTTGGACTTGATGATCTTAAAGGTCTTTTCCAATGAAAACTTTTCAATGATTCAATGACCCTGTGTCCTGGTTCAGCTAGGATGGGGTTAATTTTCCCCAGCAGCTGGGAGGGAGCCACAGCCGGGCTATTCCATCCCATGCTGAGGTCATGTCCTTCATGTCCGGGTGCCTTGGCGCGGGCAGTGCGGGAATGGCTTTTGTCCAGGTCTGCACCCTCGTGCTGCGTCCGTGTGGTATATCTCTTGCTCTGTACATTGTTATCACTGTTGTTGTTATTGTTGTTATTGTTGTTGTTCGGGTTGTTGTTGTTACACTGTTGTATTAAATCTTCCTTGCCTCAACCCCCCGATTTGCATTTTACTCCCTTCCCTGTCTGAGGGTGGGGGAGGGGCAGCGGCAACATGGTGTTGGGTCCAGGCAGGGTCTAAACCACCACAGCCTGTCCTTGGTGGCAAAATAAGCAATAATCAGCTGTTTTCTCTGTTACAGATAAAGTAGGCAGTGGTGGCCTTGCTGTCCTGGGCAGTCACCTGTCTCTGCAAACTCTTGCTTGCTTATGACTAAAGCTGGCCTGCTGGTTGTTTTGCAGGCAATAAAAAAAATAACCTCTACCATAACATACTTACAGTCTGAATTTTATGTTCTGATCCTTGGAGGACCAGCAAAAAGATTGACTCTGTGAGAAATTAACATTAAAGTAATACCATACGATGTTGTCTGTATAAAGGGCTAGACTGCAAACTGAAAAGCTGAAATATGTTTAACACTGTCTTCTTGAAACTAAACAAACGCAGTGCCCTTAGCTTCTCCTCATATAGCATGAGTTTCAGCCCGCAAAGTATCTCAGTAGACCTTGTTGATAAACTTGCTCCATTTTATTAACATTTCTCCTGTACTAGGAGAATCAAGACTGGTCAGAGAATTTGAGATACCACCTCACAAGAGCTGAGTAAAGGGACCTAATCTTTTCCTTCAACCCATAGACTGGGAAGGAACATTTTTCTTGCTGACTGTCGCTTTGGAGATTGGACATTAACATTCCTCTGTTCAGGGACTTATTTTCATTTTTCTTGAGACAGGGAAATTATGTTTAACAGTCAACATATATGGCTTAGAAATTTAAGACTCTGTCTTAAATACCAGTTCAGTCAATAACTGAAAATAAAGCATACGGATTATACTCAAACCCACATGTATTTCAGCAGTTTCATTTTGTGCAAGCCCATCTTCTTTCATGTCCTTTCTTATTTTACACCCTCTGAGTCAAGAATTTCAGTTTTACATTGTTCAGCTGATCATCAGGTGTAGGGTATTTTTGATGTTATTTGTCTGCTATTTAAGAATTGAATAGTAAGGTGAACTGATCGTTGTGATAAACCACTGGTTTGTAACTTTAACAAGAGAGATTGGTGTTTATTAATATATACTGATTTAATTTGTTTCAGGATCATGTAAAACCAAATCACAAAACACACAGAAACCTTCTTTCCCTACTGAAATGGCTATTAGGAGCCATTTTCCAGCTTTGAACTCCATAGTATATTCCAGTTCTTGAACTGTTGTACCCTTCATGGAAACAAATACCAAGGAAAAAAAAGTGAACAAAACCTGTAATTCTCTGCCAGCTACTGAAGAGACCCCTGCTAGTGTCTCTAGCATCTTGCCTTTGGAGCAGGTTTTACCACCTAATGTGCCAGATCTTCCCAGAATTTTGCACAAAGTAGTACATCTAGAAGCTGGACCCCAGAAAAGGTGACCTGGTACTGCAATAATTTCAAAACAGTCAGATTCTTCAGACATGTCTTGGATGCCACTGAATTGGCCCTTCATCCCACCAAGAAGATCTTGCTTGAAGATATGCTATATCTGTGGCAGAGAAGTTGGATCACAGGCTATTTCTATACGTGAACCCCAGTGCCTACAGAAGTGGCATATTGAAAACAACCGGCTACCAAAACATCTCAGAAGACCAGAGCCAAGGAAATTTGAGGTCCATACGGGGCAGTTCCTGTATGCTTACAACTGAAAATGAGGTAGCTTATCATAGTGCTCAAGCCCAGCTCCTGCCCTGTGGAAACTGTAGACAAAGCTTCCTTCCTGACTGTCTCATTGCGCACCAAAGGAGTTGCAGAGGAGGTAACAGCAGTGTGGGCCTGTCATGCTCTAGCCTCTGTAATTCTGCTAAAGGCCCAAGCTCTGGATCTGGCTCAGCAAGTCATGATGCATCTAAGACTCGTCAAGGAACGAGTAGGGCTGCACCAGCCATGTTAGACAAGTTAAATTGCTAAGCACATGCTGTATGAAAGGATGTGGATGCATTTTGATGCTAGGCATTCCAAAGGAGGCTGAGTTCCCATCAAGTTTAAAATCACTTTCCTTCAGAAGGATCTTTTGGCTCCTGTAAGGGGCTGGACTGAGAGGCATTTTGTCTCGAAGCTTGCTTGTGCTGCAACAAAACAACCACACAAAATGGTGTCCCATCTAGCTGACCACAAACCACATCCCCCACCTTGGAGGAGAAAACAGGGTGAAAAGTTATGATTGACAGCAGTAGCTTGAGGTGCAGGACTCAGGTGGTCATCAGGCAGAAGCTGTTGGCACGAAACCGCCTGTAAAAGACCGATAATCCAGACCCGTGTGTGGTGGCAGCGTTGTTGGCAAGTGTTGTGGTGGCCACCCACCACTGGACCCTCAGCAAACTCAAAGAGGTGTGGACTACTGGAACACAAGTGGATCCATGGTGGTGATTATTTGTGCTTTCCTATCTCGAATTCTTGCTTAATCTTCTTCACTTTACGTTCTTCCGTATCACTTCCTCTCTTCCATTTGGTTTTTTTTTTTTTGTTATAACAAACAGGTGAGTTCACAATATATGACCTCGTTTGTGTCTTAATCTCACTCAGGGTGATCAGATCTGAAATGAGAGCCTCCCAGATTTTATCTGACATCAGTTAGAAAGCAAGGGGGCCTTCCTCTCACCCAAATCAGACCTTTGCAACTCCGTGCAGATGTTTTTCTGCTGAATAGTCAGCGAGGCAGCAGCAGCAGCAGCAGAGGTGGCAGCAGCAGCGACAATGACAAGGACTGAGGTCAGCCCGAGGTGAGGGCTGATCGTGCGGTGCAGAGGATTCCTGAGCCCAGGGACCACCCCCAGTCACAGCCTGAGCCCCAGTGGGATCAGGAAGTGCATGGCAGCCAATCGGGCGTGAAAGAGGCATGGCCAGGAGCCGCACGGGAGATTTTTAAACACCCCTAGTTAGCAAGAGCAGGGTGCACGGGAGGGCGTTGAGGAGTTGCCAGCTAGGGAGGAGAGTGAGGAGCTGAGGTGTTTGGAACTGAGCCTTGAGGCAGAATGGTGGCCACTCGTTGTAAAGCCAAGGCTGCAGCCCTGGCTGAGGAGTCTGCACCACCGGACCCGGTGGTAACTGTTGCCTCCACCCAGACGGAGCTGCTCAAGGTTGAGGCTGCTGTCCAGGCCTCAGTCTGTTGGAAGTGCCTAGACCTTCCTCCTGGGGAAGGGATGGGTAGCAAACCCATCTGCAAAAGGTGTACTCAGGTGGAGGACCTCTTAAAGCAGGTGGCAGAGAGCTGCAGGAGACAGTCACAAGCCTGCATGACATCAGGGAGGCAGAAAAAGAGAGAGATAGCTGGATCCAGGGGAACACAGCAGTGGAAACACAGACTCTGGCCAAAGAGCCAGAAGTTCTTCCACTGGCACAGCCAAACAAGGGTGAAGCTGATATTACAGGAGAATGGGAAGTTGTGCAGGTAAGATCCAGGAGGAAGAGGAAGAAATCTCCCTCAAAGCCTGAAGTGCCCTTGCAGAACCACTTCATGGCTCTGCAGAAGGAAGAGGAAACGAAGGATGAGAAAGACATCTCAAAGCAGGGGAAGGTGTCCAGATCAGCTCCCAGAATAACAATAAATGTAACCAAGAAAAAGCGGCAGGTAATAGAAGTGGGAGACACTCTTTTGAGGGGTACTGAGGCACCATTTGCCAACCCAACCCGCTGTCTAGAGAAGTTTGTTGCTTACCGGGGGCTAGGATTAGAGAGATTACTGAGAGATTACCAAACCTGGTGCATCCCATGGATTACTATCCATTGCTACTGTTTCGCGTGGGCACCAGTGATGCAGCCAAAGGTAATCTAAAAACCATCAAGAGGAACTACAGAGCCCTAGGAGGGGTAGTGAAGGACTTGGGGGCCCAGGTAGTATTTTCATCAATTCTCCCCGTCAAAGGCAGGGGGCTCGAAAGAGCCAAGAAAATCGAGAAAATCAATGAATGGCTCCAGGAGTGGTGCCACAGCCAGGGTTTTGGTTACTTGGACCATGGGTCTCACTTTGAGAAACCTGGTCTCCAGGGGGCTGATGGGGTACATCTTTCAGATAAAGGGGAGAACATATTTGGACAAAGAGTAGCCAATCTAATAAGGAGGACTTTAAACAAGATTTGTCAGTGGAGGGGATCCTCATTCCATCCCGCTTTGAGGCCAGTGCTGGAAATAGATGCCCTGTCTCCAGGGACGGAGCGCAGGTCAGCAAGAGAGCACATGAAGTGCGAGATAATGGATTCCAGACAGAAAGCATTCCAGCAGGTAAGTCAGCTTCAATGGGGGCCCCACTTAAATGCCTCTGTGCAAATGCATGGAGCATGGGGAACAAACAATAAGAGCTAGAGATGTGTGCACGTCTACAAGGTTATGATGTTATAGGCATCACTGAGACGTGGTGGGATGGCTCCTATGACTAGAGTGTAGGAATAGACAGGTACTGGCTCTTTAGGAAAGATAGGCAGGGAAGAATAGGAGGGGGTGTCACCCTGTATGTCAATGATCAGCTGGAATCTGTGGAGCTTGGCCTGGGGGTGAATGAGGACATAACTGAGAGCTATCGGTCAGGGTTAGAGGAAAGGCAAGGGAAGGTGATATCATAGTGGGGGTCTGCTACAGGCCACCTGACCAGGATGACCAAGCAGACGAGGCCCTCTGTAGACAGATAGGAAAGGCTTTGCATTCACATGCCCTGGTCATCATGGGAGACTTAAATCACCTGGATATCTGTTGGAAGGACAGCACAGTAGGGCACCAACAATACAGGAGATTTCTGGAATACATTGATGACAACTTCCTTCTCCAGGTGGTAGAGAAGGGATGCCATGCTGGACCTTGTTCTCACCAACAAGGAGGGACTGGTGGCTAATGTGGAGCTGAAGGGAAGCCTTGGCTGCAGGGACCATGAAAAGTTAGAATTCAAGATCCTCAGGGCAACAAGGAGAGTGCACAGTAAGCTCACCACCCTCGACTTCAGGAGAGCAGACTTTGACCTCTTCAGGGATCTGCTTAGTGGAGTACCACAGGATAAAGCCCTGAAGGGGAGAGGGGCCCAAGAAAGCTGGTCCATATTCAAGGACCACCTCCTCCAAGCCCAGGAGCAATGCATGCAAAAAAAAAGAGGAAGGCAGGCAAGAAAGCCAGAAGACCTGCGTGGATGAACAATAAGCTCTTGGACACAAAGACAAGAAGATAATTTACAGGAAGTGGAAGAAAGGACAGGTAGACTGGGAAGAATACAAGGAAGCTGTCTGAGCAGCCAGGGATCAGGTTAGGAAAGCAAAAGTACAGATAGAATTAAATCTAGCCAGGGACATCAAGGGGAACAAGAAAAAATTTCATAGGCGTCTCAGTGATAAAAGGCAGGCTAGGGAAGATGTAGGCCCTCTCCAAAAGGGAACAGGAGAACTGGTCATGAAGGATACAGAGAAGGCTGAGGTTCCCAACGACTTCTTTGCCTCAGTCTTCACCAGCAAGGGCTCTAGCCACACTGCCCAAGTTATAGAAGCCGAAGGCGGGGACCAGGAGAAGGAAAATCTGCCCACTGTTAGTGAAGATCAGGTTTGAGACCATCTAAAGAATTTGAAGATGTACAAGTCCATGGGATCTGGTGAGATCCATCCACGGGTCCTGAGGGAACTGGCAGATGAAGTTGCTAGGCCCCTTTCCATCATATTTGAGAAGTCGTGGCAGTCTGGTGAAGAGCCCACTGTCTGGAAAAGGAGAAACTTTGCCCCCATTTTCCAAAAGGGAAAAAAAGAAGACCCAGACAACTAGAGGACAGTCAGTCTCACCTCTGCATCTGGCAAGACCATGGAGCAGATCCTCCTGAAGGCTGTTACAGCACATGGAAAATGTGGAGTTGATTGGTGGCAACTAGCATGGCTTCACGAAGGGAAAATCCTGCCTGACAAATCTGGTGGCCTTCTATGATGGTGTAACAGCATCAATAGACAAGGGAAGAGCAACTGATGTCACCTACCTGGACTTGTGCAAGGCCTTTGGCACTCTCCTGCATGACATCCTGGTCTCCAAGTTGGAAAGACATAGATTTCATGGATGGACCACCCGGTGGATAAGGAATTGGCTGGAAGGTCACACTCAAAGGGCTGCGGTCAGTGGCTCAATGTCCAAGTGGAGACTGGTGACAAGTAGTGTCCCTCAGGGATCAGTACTGGGACCGGTGCTATTTAACATCTTTGTTGGTGACATGGACAGTGGCATCGAGTGCACCGTCAGCAAGTTTGCCAATGACACCAAGCTGTGTTGTGTGGTAGACACACTAGAGGGAAGGGATGCCATTCAGAGGGACCTTGACAGGCTGGAGAGGTGGGCTGAGACAAACCCCATGAAGTTTAACAAGGCCAAGTGTAAGGTCCTGCACCTGGGTCAAGGCAATCCCGAGCACAGATACAGGCTGGGCAATGAGTGGAGTGAGAACAGTCCTGGGGAGAAGGAATTGAGCGTGGTTGTGAATGATAAGATCAATATGAGCCAACAGTGTGTGCTTGCAGCCAAAGCCAACCGTGTCCTGGGATGCATTAAAAGATGTGTGACCAGCAGGTTGAGGGAGGTGATTCTGCCCCTCTACTCTGTGCTTGTGAAACCCCACCTGGAATACTGTGTCCATCTCTGCAGCCCCCAACACAAGAAAGATATGAAGCTGTTGGAGCGAGTCCAGAGGAGGGCTACCAAGATGCTCAGAGGGCTGGAACACCTCTCCTGTGAGGACAGGCTGAGAGAGTTCAGGTTGTTCAGCCTGGAAAAGAGAAGGCTCCGGGGAGACCTCATAGCGGCCTTCCAGTACCTGAAGGGGGCCTACAAGAAAGCTGGGGAGGGACTTTGTACAAGAGCCTGTAATGATAGGATGAGGGGTAATGGGTGGAAGCTGAGAGAGGGTAGATTTAGACTAGATATAAGGAAGAAGTTCTTTACCCTGAAGGTGATGAGGCACTAGAACAGGTTGCCCAGGGAAGCTGTGGATGCTCCATCCCTGGAAGTATTCAAAGCCAGGCTGGATGGAGCCTTGAGCAACCTGATCTAGTGGGAGGTGTCCCTGCCATGGCAGGGGGCTTGGAACTAGGTGATCTTTGAAGTCCCTTCCAACCCAAACCATTCTATGATTCTTTGAATAGTAGGTAATGGAAGAAGGAATACCATGTGTGTAAGGGAAACTGCTTATTCCTATTTCTTTTGATTTTCCTGTTGAAAGGGAGTAGTTGGGTTCTCATATTCTGTGGTCCTGTGCGAGTTATGTCTGCATTCGTGACCTTGTGTGCTAGAGTTCCCTAGGAGATTCTGTTGAGCAGCTTAGGCAAGCTTTGAATGTTATATGTTTCAGCAGGTATTGGATATTTTCATTTAGTTAACAAAAAATAAAATGTTTCATTATACTGTAACCACTCCAGTAATTTTCAATTTTTACTGGTATTCTTAACCTTGGCATGGAACACAAATTTACTGAGGACTGCATGTTCAAAGACAGAAACTCAGAGTATAACAACAACAAAATAAATAAGACTGCACATTTATTTCCACTGAATTTGATTCTAGATCCAAGAATAAAGAAGCTGATTCATATTATCCAAAAGCCACACAAAGTTTTGGAAAATGGCATATTTCTTCTGCATTTGTTTCTGTACAAGCCCGGAGTTTTGCAAAAAGATGGATATCTAAATTTAGGTCCAGTGTCTAAAATAAAAAGATTTTTTTTTTTTTTTCAATGGGGATTGCACTCCTGATTGCCTACATTACTTTCAAAAATGGGATTTAGCTTTCTCAGTCACCAAAGGAATGCAATGCTATGCAGAGCATCTCTAATAATGTTTTAAAAGTCAAAGCATGCTGTATTTCTGTTTTCCAGCTGCTGAATAAAATGAAATAATAGGATTATCCTAGCAAACAAGAGAATAAAGACAATGTGAGACATTTTTATATTACGCTATTTGAGGCCACTAATTGATAGATATTGGCAAATTAGATCCACTCCTCAGGTCTTTTATTAGGAAATTTCAAATAACACACAAACAGTTCAAAGGGCTGCACAGGTGCATCTGTAGCTATAGGAAAGGAGATGTTCTTACTGTGTTGCACTACATTGTACTCTTTACCGAAGAACTGACATTGCTCCAAAGGTGACAGTTCAATGAAAGGTATTGGGCGCAAAGCAGAGATTTTTGACCATCATGTGTACTTCTGATGTTTAAAAAAGGGGGGAGGGATGGAACATCCATAGTTACAATGTCATAAAAAAGTTTAGAGTGTGGTTTGGCATTGAGAGTGACTCTGTAAAAACATTACCCTCTTGCACAACGTATCTGCTCCCTGCGTGGATCCAGTCACACATGCCGACGTGTTGAACAACAACATTATTACCACTTTTTACTTCTGTGACGTCTGCAGAGCCAGAAAGAAATGTGTTCAAATCTGTTCTTCCTTCTGTGAGAACAACAGGTTTCTTCATTTACTTCCAAGCGCTTACAGTTCAACAGTTGCAGCAAAACTAATGAGACTGTACAGCTTGCAGTTTGTAATTGACTCTGAATTGACTTTATTATTAATGATGTCTTTCAAGAAGGGATGATGGATTGCACCTTTCTGAAGTCCTTTATTTTATTATTTTTAGAGCTGTCTTTTTGTACAGAGCTGTCTTTTTGTACAGAGGTACATGTTAAAGGGAGAGATAGGAATGGAAAGAGTGAAAGAACTATCCTGTGATCCCAGGGGCTGTTCAGGATGGGCAGACTACTTCTAAGAAGTAGACATAGGAAACCTCTTTTCATAGGTTTAAATTCTCTGTGAGTCTCCACCCTCCAGTTGAAAGTTTTGAAAGGTCCACACATTGAAGGATGTTGAAAAGCACTAAGCTCACAGAAGGACTGCAGATTCGCTATGAACAGGAACAAGGTCTAGGTGTCCTCTACAGTCTTCATCTTTTTCCAGCATATGGTTTTAATTTTGCTCACCTTACCAACTACTCAGCTGCTTACTAATTCTGTTAAAAAATGCCCAGCAGTAGAGTGGAATGACAGTCTGCTTTGGTCCTGGCAGGAAAGCATTTGGGGCAGCCCATGTCTCACTTAACAGACTCACTGTTACTGAATTATTTGAGTACTTGTTTAAAGTCCTGATTCAGCAAAACATCAGAGGGAAGGAATAACTGGAAAAAAACCCAAACCAACAACCCTTATATAATTGTATTTAAGAACTGTCAATTTATGCAATGAAAGAAGTCCTAAATTAAAAAGCTGAATTTTCCTCTTTTTAGAGATAAAGATCTGACTGATCTGGTGGTACGCCATCTGAAGGGCATTTTAACTTTACAACTGCAAGAACTTGCACCTGAGTGCCTCTGTCCTGGAGCTCTCCCAAGTGCAGAATACACCAGTATCATTACTGACAAACACTTACTCGGTTTGATGTTAAATGCTTTTACAGCCTCTGTAAGCCAACTCTTCCACCAACTGTCCTTGCTCTCAGAATTCATGAACACATGTGAGTTAATCATGTCTGGCTGTGTAAAGCAAACAGCAGCCTATGCTTAAGAGGCTCAAGGATCACACCAGCTCTGAAATTCTGTTTTGGATTCTGCTGTGATATCCCAGGCAATGGTAGTGATGTCTGGGACTACCAAAACTCAGACTTGCACTAGAGCAGAATGTGTTTTTTATTCTTTCATAGGCCAAAATGTCTGCTACATGTAAATGAGTATTAATGACTTGCTGTGGGTATATGAGTTTCATTTTTTTGACGTCAACACTGATCCTGAATTCCAATCAGACCTGTCACTAGCATCTGGTGCTGCCATCTGCTGTTTTCTTCTTATCGAGTTAATTACCTAAGACCAGGATTTGCGTGATCTTCCTTTACAATATTGTAATGCATTTTAACACAGAATAAGTCCTGAAAACTTGTGTAACAACAAAATACTAACGTTGTATCTTACTCTAGCATTCAGTCATCCAGTCACTTAGTAAAATGAAAACTCCTTCAGAAGCTGTGTAATTTTAGTTAAAATGGGAAGTCAATGATAAACTTTTGTTTGCAGCAGCTTCGAACATCTTCCTAGGAGAATGCTGACAAATTTGCTGGCAAATATAGAAAGTTAGATGAAAATAGACAGTGAATGGTTGGTTTTAATGAAACTTACAGTTATCATTGGGAATGATAGAGCTTCCTACCTTTCTGCTTTTACATTAACGCCGTGTTCATTATACTGATACATGTTTTAAAAGATAGTACATCAGGAGTAAAATGGAATATTCTAGAGCTTCCAGTGGAGGCAACCTTCATTATCAGACAGAATTACCTTGCTGTTCAAGGAAATTTCACTTACAGGCATATGACCAGTCCTAACATTTGTCTGCTGTTGTGTTAGGGCAGTGGCTGAAAGCACTCCAGAAGGCTGTGAAAAGCACCTGTGGATAGTCGTGAGAGCCACAACACAGCTTCTCCCTTTCTCTTGTGCAAAATGTCTGTCACTTCTCAGTGAGGAGTGTGTGCAAGGGGCTGCTTTCATACAACATGATGCTGTTGCTAAGTGTTTGTACCAATCTTTTGGTACACGTCTGTTTCTTGGGCAATTCAAGCCTATGCTGAGAGTTCTGGCCTAGAGCAAGAGGCCTCCTCTTCTCCTATTAAAATGCATGGGTAATTAAACAAATAAGAAAGGTGGGAGTGCGTGCAGCCCTGGATGATAAATATTTATGGAGGGGAGTTTGGGAGTCAGTCTAACTGGGTGTACTTAAGAAGAAATTAAAAGCTTTGTGCAGTATGGGAGGACTTGACCTCATGTAACACCATAACAGCAGCCTGGGGCTAACCTCAAGTAATGTCAGGTCTATTGAAAATACATGGTTGTGTAGCCCTCTGAGCTAAATAACTTCATTCATGGTCATGCAGACATACTTAGCAGTTTTGGAGAAAAAAGAAAATACTGAGACACCAGAGGAAAGCCTAACTGCACTGTTAGGTATTTGTAGGTATTTTTATAATAACACATACCCTCAGGAACAGACCTTCCCTACAACTCTTTTTAAAAGCGAAAAACAAAGCAGTGTGCAGACAGCCTAGCCACTGGCCTGTGAGTAGTTTGGGTTGGAAAATTGTGGTGATTCCAGAAATAGTTTAGTTTCAAACTGCAGGCCTCCAGATGTGACATTTGGGATAGGCACACTCTGAAGAGAAAAAGAAATGAAGGATAAATGCCATCAGCTGTAGAAATTCCAAATAAAGCTTATCATTCCTTGGATTCTGCAGTTAAGCAACAAAAGAGCTAAGGATATTCTACTTCAGGTTTTATTTTTCCGATTTTTAACATGAATTTGCAGAGAGAAATTTGTGTGTGTGATTTGATGTGTCGTGATGGTTCAAACTCACTATATTTCTGGAAAAAATAATTCCATAATAATTCCAGTTTTTAGTTGTGAAAGTTACAAAACAGAGACATTTCTACTTGAACAGATTTCTTAAACATATTTTTTCACCAAATAGGATTTATCTATGAATCAATCCCAATTGATAACTTTGGAAAACAGAATCCTGTATTTAGCTGCAGGCCTGGTTTTGCTCAGTCGCAACACAAAACCCACTTATAAACACGCTTCAGGATCTGGAGGAATTACAGTAGTGCTCACTCAGTCTTTAGATTTTCAGGTGAGACTACCAAAAAGACCCTCTCAAAACTGTGGAAATGTATCCAGATTGCAGTGGATGGAGGTCACTAATTTTTGTCTTGCAGTTCTCTGGCAGCTGTTCAATAGTAAGACATCACAATTACTTTAGAACAAGTGCAATGGATTTGAACAAAGCAGTCAGAGATAAAAGGTTATCCCCACTCACTGTGGAAATATTTCTAAGATAAACAACTATTTGATTTTAACAATGATATTTCTGTGTATCTGTTAAATTTGTTGGTAGTATTTAATTTTTTAAGTGATTTTTCACCTGTCTCATATCAGGATTTTAATTCTCCTTGAAGCTATAAATTTGTTTTTATTATATTGCCCCACACAATGGAAATGATTGTGACAGTGTGGGCTAAGTAAGTGTGATTTCCATTTGTACTAGGATTCCTTTTTCCATTCTGGAGTATATAAAGAGTCCCTACAAACCAAACGTAAATCAAATTGCTCTTTCCTAGTTTTCGACTAGAAAATAATCTATTTTACTGAATGGCAGGAACCTAGCTAATGAAAACTAGAGAGGAAAGTGTGTTCCCATTGGTTTTAAGCCTAGCACTTATTTAGAAAACCATTTCTAAAATGCTATAAACATACCCATAACAAGCATGCAACACTGAAATGT
This sequence comes from Podargus strigoides, assembly GCA_028020825.1. NCBI lineage: Eukaryota > Metazoa > Chordata > Aves > Caprimulgiformes > Podargidae > Podargus > Podargus strigoides. The sequence goes on along the minus strand of CM051663.1, from coordinate 79,976,126 downwards.
GTTCCCTTATGTCAAGAGTTTATACTATAGTATCCTTATCTAAAGCTACAGAGCCTACAATCATACACTGCCTTCAAAATACTGTATCTGGACCCAAAGTCTTACCTGCAAAGCAGACAAGGTCTAGTGTAAGAGCTAAAAAAAACATATATAAAATACCTTGTTATCAAAGATGGCTAAGGAAATTCCATTTGAAAGTGTCCTTGGAAAGACTGTCTTTGGATAAGTTATATTTCAATTCACTGTGAGAACTTTCCAGATGAAGTCCAACTTTTCACAGCAAAAATTACGCTTTGTAGAGTAGTATTTCTCCATGTAATTGAGTTTACATGTGTGATACAGGAAAGAAAGCTTATGCAGATTGTTCACTAATGACATTTTCAGACGGTAGCATAAATACGAGAAGAGTTGCCCAGAATTTCTTGAATACACTGATGGGCTGAAAGAGTCATAAATACTGGAACAGGTTACGCTTTGTCTTATACAGCAGCAGAGGAAAAAATGAAATCCCCACCTCCTTTGAGTGAGAAAGGCTTCCTGTGTTTGGTCTGGCACGGCTGTCCCTCTACCTTTAGGAGGGCAGGGAAAAGCTCGTCTCTTACTGGTATTCTCCAGTCAGGAGTGCAGGAAGTACTGCCAGTTGTGAGATCCACCAGTGTGCCTCAAAGTGCTGTACATTTTTACACTATTCCTGGAGCAGGGCTGGTACTGACACAACGCCTAGCTCAGGACGTGCCTAAGAACACAGTCAAGTCCATAATCCTCAATACCACAGTAATTATATATTTTTCAAGCTTAGAATGTGTATCTCTGGGGTTTGGGGTTGAGGGATTTTTTCTTCTGTTCAGCTGGTTTTGTCTGTGAATAAAAGCAGACCTGCCATGTAGAAACAATGACTTGCTTGGAGTCCAGTCCTGCCCTCACTGCAGTGACTGGCAAACTTCACACTGAGGCCTTTGGGATAAACAAGCAACAGTTCCTTTTTCGGATCCCCTTCCTGAAATATCCTGGATCAGTTTTAAGACTTCAAGGCCAACAATTCCACTTTAACTGTGTTCTGCCTGGAGATGGGGTCTTTCTGCTACTGCACTAGACATCATCAGTTCAGCTGAGGAAGCTTTTGTTGCTTCTTTCCATGTTATTTCTGTTTGGGAGATAAAAATAGGGCTTCAACATTTAAGATGGACACTGTGCTGCAGCAACCTCATCCAGCAGAGGAGTTGCTTCTGCATGTGAAGACTCAGCATTTCCATGAACTTAAGGTGTGAAAATAAAAGAGCTAAAACCTACATAGCTAAGTATAAATTAGGTAGCACACATGAATTTTCACCAGAAGGAACCAACCTGTTCCAGGTGGTCAGTTATTGACTTACAAGCTTCAAGACTGAATCCAGAAAAAATGAAACTGATAGAAACAGTTACAGTGATTTCACAGACAGGACTCGGTTTCTTAATCTACATGATTGTTTTCATCCAAAGTTGTTTTGATTCAAAATTAATGTTGAAAACAGTATTTATTATTCTTCACAATTGCAGGCACAAGTGATAAGATGGCCATCTACAGTGATTTGTTACATATGTGGTCGTAAGTACAGAACAAAATCTGTTAGTATCCATGAGCCACAATGCCTGAAAAAAATGGCACCAGGAGAATGAAATGCTACCCAAGAACCTGAGAAGGTCAGAGCCCAAAAAGCCTGATGTCAGTCCCATACAAGGTAAACTGCAGACCAAATGAGAAAATAGGAGAAGGAAAGTGGGGGGAAATAAAAAAAAAAAAAAAAAAAGAATTTTAAGCAGCAGCTTAGCAGTTTGCAAGTACTTTCTCCATTTTACTCAGAAGAGAAGGCAGCCATCACGGCTTGTTTTAAGCTTTCTGTTAAGTATCCTATTTTCCTCTTGTGCTGCATCCATAGAAGTAAGAGTAGTTGTTGCTTTGTGGGGACATGCCTCTTGGGAGAGTCCTCTTTATGTGTCTTATTCAGTCTTCTGAATCAAAACACAAAAAGATTAGCAACCTGCTGCTTCACGGCTACATCACTACATTTGGTCTACTTTCAATGTTGTAGAAAGGCATATTTTTAAATGAGCAAAAGCATCCAAGATTAACGTGCAGACTTGACACATACAGTCATTGAAATAAAATACCCTTCAGGCAACATAGAGATAGATACTTCAGCTAGGTTTTATACCTATAGTGTTGGTTATAAAAAGAAACCTGACACTAGCGCCTAGCGGTAAACAGTTAGTAGCCTCAAAAATAGGAGTTCTGTGGTAAAGTAAGAAATATGATCCTAGGTGCTTGATGAGTACTTTCTACAATGAACATCCACTGGATGTTGTTAGTCCCTCTTTATTGACAAGCCCTAGAAGCTTTCTTTGTCAGACATTATAATATAAATACAGTGGTAAAAAATATATGTGGTATAAAAAACCACATTTCTGCCAATTATATGAGTTTGTGCTGTAAGTACTCTTTTGCAAGTTGCCTAGATACCACTTCTTCAAATCAATGAAAATTGACGATCCCCAGCACCTGACAGAGCTGGGCTCCCATATGAGTCTCAGGAGTGTGTGCTTACTGTAGAACCCAAAGGAAATCTTACCTGTGCTTAGCCTGGAAGCTGCTCCCAGGACTTTCCCATTCCCACATAAAGTTATCTCACCATTTCAGTTGGATGATTTCCCTGGCCCTGCCAGCTGGTCTAAGCTACATTGGTCCAAGTTTAGACCACTTGCTCACAGGCAGCTAATTCACCCACTTTTTTTTCTTTTTAATATTTCCCATAATTTCCCGCAGCTTCCCCTAATGTCTGGAATAGTAGACAAATACTCCTGCAGCTCACTGTGAGAGAGTCAGACACCAGATCAGTTTACAGCATTGCAAAGAAATATGTCCCCAGAAGACACACACAGAAGAAAGCAGGAACACTGAGAACACTAACCAGCTGTTCAAAATAATAATAACTGTAGCTCAAATAATATCAAATCAGGACTTGGCTAACAGATGCCAAGCAGCAGAGTCGAATCTGCAGTAAAAGATAGGTTAAAAAGACATTTTCATTGTTTTCGCTCTTTTGGTTGTTAAGCTTTTTTTTAATTAATGCATATTGTGTGGTAGAAAAAGATGGAGAAAATAAGAATTACATCTGAAAGAGAAGGATGCAAAAGAACAAATCAGGTTGTTTTGAAATTCACTATTCTTATTTAGAGGGAGAGGAAACAGAAAGACAACCACTCTTTGAGAGAACGATCCAGCACAAAGCTCCCAGATATGAATCAGAAAATTGTCTCATTTATGCAATGAGTCATATCAGGCGCCACACATCTCCTATGAAGTGTTGTGCGACCACGGTTCCCCAGGGGACACTGACCTGCTTCCAGCATCTGTCCCTAAATGCCTGCTGATGCAAGCCTGATCAGCTCTGTAGCTTGAGCTAAAATTGTTCCCCCTGCAGTTGCCTCATGCTGCTGGCCTCAAGAAAATAATCTCAGTGTTGTTCTTTTTCCATAAGACTTACTCTTGATCATCTGGTAAATGCTATAACTGACCTTGAGACCACATACACGTACTGCATGTCTCACAGTTTCTCAGCTTAAGGAGGAGGGGTTACTCCTGTTGTTGAATGGAGCAGGCAATGTTCAAAAAAAGCTCAGAAATATTAACTGCTTACATAAAACTTTTTATAACTTACATAAATCTTTTTCTGAAAACTCAAGTGTCACGGGAAGAGAACCGCTGCCTTGATTACACAGTGTTTTGTTTGTGGAATGCCTAACACATGCCTGCAAGGGGAAAGTCATCTTTCTTTCTCCTTTTTTTTTCTTTTTTAAAAATATTCAATAAACTTTCCAAAGTACAGAAAATACACATTCATTTCCTGCAAGCAAAGGGGATATTTGTCTCAGCCAAGAAAAGAAACACTACTTGGTTGCTCTTCTAACAAAAAGAACATTAGGAACAGGCATATTAAGAGATCTAAGGCTTATTGTGGTTATGTGAACCATTGGATATGAATCATATTAAAACTGTATGGGCCTTTAATGAAGAGCTCTATCATGTGCCAATAACAGAAACCATGGAATATTTTTAAATGCACAAATCCTTTTCTTTTAAAAATTGTCTGCTGCTAAGAGTTCAAAGACAAAAACAGTTTTTTAGCCTTTTTTGTATTGTCATACCTTTTGAGAAGGGCAAAGCAAATACGTCTTCAAATGAAGCCATGGAGATTTTTTTCTGCATGCACCTCAAATGAAGACTCTTAAGAACTAAATCCAGGTATGAAGCAACCTACCTGGCCTTTTTGGAAATCAGTTTGAAACAACACTATGTGAAAGTCCATTTCAACACAAAAGTAAACAGGACTTTTTTTTATACTCAAAGAAAATCTTGAAAATACATCTGATGCAAGTGTTTGAAGAATACTCCTGAGGTTTCAGAGCCATCACTCTTCCCACAGTGGAAAATAATTGAGGGCAAGACTGGATTAGTGTTTAGATGACAATAGATGCATCAGTGCAATGACATCACTGGAAGTTGTGGCTTAAAAGAACTGTAGGTTTTGTCTGTAAGGTTTTCAGGCTTACCTAAGCTCTACTCCACTTACTGGCAAAGCTTGCATAGATTTCAACAGGAAGAAAATTGGGCCCCTTGTCCAAAGCAGTACAAAGAGCACATTCTGAAGTAGAATACACTCCTGCCAATTGCCATGGTCAGATAACACATGCTCGTTAAACAGAACTTGAAATAAAGCCAGAAAGTGAAAATTGCTGATAATAGTATGTATGCAAAGATGTTAATAATTAGCTGAGAATGTATATTATAACACACAGCATAAAGTTTTCTCTGTACTCTCATACAATACAAAATGATTCAGTTTGAAGTTAATTTAATTCAACCCCTGGGACAAAAAGCAGAGTCTTTTTTATATATATTTTACTCTTTTGCTTCTTTCTTTTCTTTCTTTTTCATTTGCAAAAGCAATATGGTTTGGTTAAACTGAAAGGCTCAGTCAACAGGTATTTCCTGAAAATATTTTCCATGAAGAGTTGAATGTTGGTCTCCAGAATGAAAGCTGATACTTTCTTTTTTTAATTTTCCAGCCAAAGATTCTTATGATCTTGATTCTTTAAATGAGGCTGCCCGGATCAGTGCCCAGAACCAGCTAGCTCCATATGTGATACTTCTTCCAGACAGAATGATCGTCCACGAGCAGTCTTGTAAACCAAAACCTGCAATATGAAGTAAATATAACACACTTGCATACCTACATATGTGTGCTCACACACACACACAAGTGTGTGTGCAAGAATACACATACATGTACCCATACCTTTCAGCCAAACTATGAGAGAAATAAAATCCAGCTGGGGAGCCATGGGCATCAAAACTGAAATGTGTCATCAGATCATGTGATCTAAAAGCCTCCAGAGTAAAATCAGCAGCTGCTATAGTAGTGTAAGATCAAATATGGTGATTTTTTTAGCTTAGCAGTAGCAAAAATTCATCATTTCTGTCAGTCAGCTAGCATCACCTTGAAAACACAGTTTGAGAGGGGATGGCATAGCTATCATCTTCCTTCTGATCCTGTGCTTTGTTGGGTGCAGGAGAACCCGAGTGAAGAATCATCCCAGGTTGCTTTCTGAATGGCTGTGCTGTCTTCATCTCTGGGGATTAAGGGGATGTCTTCATCTCTGGGATGTTATACAGCCCCACTTCTTTCATGGTCTTTCAGAATTAGCTATCTGGACCTTTTAAGGAAGTTGTGCCTTCTGCGTGCATTTCCCATTTTACCTGGCATGTTTGGGGGTTTTTGGATTCAGCGAAGGACAGAAAGAAATGAACCATAGCTGTTAGAGGTCTTTCACTGCAGAGATCCCCAAGAGAGTATCCCACAGGAAACCATCTTGTAGTCTTGCTTTTCTGTGAGGCTGGGAGAGATCGTATAACGTCAGAAGCTCCCTTGTCCGCAGGGACATTCAGCTACATGTCCCTTGTTCAGTCAATGTATTCACCTACTTTTTCAGAAAATGAAGCTTCAGACAACTTTCAGAAAACAATTATTTCAATAAGGAGTAGCTTACTGAATCTCAGTGGAAGTAAACCCAGAGCATTGTTGATAAGGAAAATTAATTCTTTTAAAATTTTATTTTGTCTCTGTTGAAGACTTGTTTAGTTAGTGTAAGGACCTCCAGGTGAACTCGACTAATCAGGGAAACCAAGTAAGCTCCTTTGGGTTTGTTGTTTTGAGTTGGGTCTTTTTTGTGTCCCTGTCCACCTTTAGCACAAGACTATTCATTGATTCCTGCTCAGAGCTTAAATCCATTGATCACTCCAGTGTTCACATCCTTGTGGGACGGTGCAGCTCATGAAGCCCTTGACTACTACAAGTAAAACATTCCCTTATAAAGGGATCCAGCGATGGGGTAGAAGCCAAGACTGGCTGATTTTAGAAAACATCCCAGAAGTGCCCTCTTCTTGGAGCATTTCAGAATGATACTGACCATGTGATTCATCTTCACAGTTCAATAAACCGATCATACCAAAATTTTAGAAGTGAGAGGAGCACAGCTTTGTCATGAACTTGTGAAAAGAAAATGTGTTTTTACGTCAAGCCAAAACAAGCATGGTGTGTCAGATGGCTGGAATAGAATACCACCCTGCCCTCTGCACCAAATGTGACCATAACAAAATGCCAGTATGGGCAAAAGGGTAGGTATTATACAAGAAAGCAGTGGAGAATGTTTCTAAATGCACTATTTTGAAAAATGCTGTTATGATACATAGCAGAATCAGTGCCAAAACACATCAGTGAATAGGTTAAACACACGAAAGAATTAATACTCACTTTAACAAGGTACAGCAGAGAGCACTTGTTATTATTCTTCTACTTCGAAGTGTTGATTTTTTTTAAGCAGTCAATGAGGTATAAAAATATCCAATACAAGTTGTTAAACAGAAATTTAGGCTTCCTCATATCACGAAAGAAACTATACCTCATGTATGTTTTCACCTTCAGGCTTAAGGCCTGGAGCTGGCTGTTGTGTATTGTATGACCAATTTGACTTTTCTCAGAGCACTCACACTTACTATTGTGCTTACAAATCAGATGAAATGGATGTCTTCATACACACTAAAATTAAATATGAGTACCAGGAACTTTTCTTTTCCCAGCTATCAAGCTGTGTGATTTGTGGCGTAAGTGAAATAAGAAGTAATATCATTGTTCTGTTATTAGAGGAACGCTCCTGGCTCCAGCCCTGGTGGGCTGTTAATTCAGACTGGGAGTGGTACCAGCATTCTTTGGTGAAAATAATTTCCAAAACAATCAATGGCACCTCAGCAGCCCTTTCATCTTCAGAATGAGAATTGTATTGTCTGAAGATAGATATCTTCAGAAGTCAAAGGTTCATTTTCTGTTCTACAGTGCAAGGCTGTATAAACCCTGCAGATCTGTCCTTGCTAGTGTCTTCAATGTAAAGGGAGTTACTGGCGGAGCTGGACTGGTGTCATCCCTCCTCCTTTTGGCTCAGGCATGTGGCCTGAGGAAAGAACAACAGGGGCACTAGTTTGTGATTGCTAGAATCCTAGGAGCTGTTGGCAGGCAACACACGCTGCAAGGCCCTGGAGGCTGTTGTAATTCACATCAGGTGCTGGCCTGCTGAAGAGCAGCTTGGTAATTGGAGGGTTATGGATGTCATGCAATCTCACTTTTTTGTCTCCTCTTCCACTTCATGGACCCCTCTTCCTCTTCCAGGACCCCTCTGCCTTTTGTCAGACATGAGAAGTATTTTTTGGCTACATCTGCTTCACTGAGTCATCAAGCTTCATTACAGTCACTTCAAGAGCAGAAATGTGTTTTAAAGAAACTAAACAGCCTTTGTAGAGTCATTTCAGTCTTTGGCATTAAAAATTGAGACCTGCTTTGTGGTGGGATGCAGATGTCAGTCCCTGTGTCACAGAATCACAGAATCACAGAATGTTAGGGATTGGAAGGGACCTCAAAAGATCATCTAGTCCAATACCCCTGATGGAGCACGAATACCTAGATCAGGTCACACAGGAACACATCCAAGTGGGTTTTGAATGTCTCCAGAGACAGAGACTCCACAACCTCTCTCGGCAGCCTGTTCCAGTGCTCTGTTACCCTCACTGTGAAGTTCTTCCTCATATTTATGCAGAACCTCCTATGTTCTATTCTAAAGGTTGCACTCAGAGTCCTGATCACTTCAGATCTGTCAGAAATTTCACCCAGAACAGTTGTTCTGTGTTTCACTGTCAGCCCTACTCTTGTCTACTTTTATTTTTTTTTCTGGATTATTATTCCAAAAAGCAACACAAACTGCCTGATGAGCAGAATGGAGTGTTTATAAACAATCATAAAAATCCTGATATTAACTGTACTTTTAGTGTGCTGCTGTGTCTTGCCCAGAAATACCACGTATGGAAGCTCCTGAAGACATAACCCTGAAGTATGGTTTCCACATCAGCCTTTGAAGGAGTCAGATGAGGATCTGTCTAATTAAGAGCTGCCTCTGCTTATAGGTGATTGCTGCTGAGCTCTGCACTTAACGTGAGATCTGCGAATTGGTGAGCATTACTACTCACAGAAGCAAGTCAATATTGGACTGTGGGGGCTGATGGTGAGACCAGAGCATGCAGGAACTCAGCAGGAGGCAACAGCCCTCAGAAAGACCTCAGAGGCTGTAACATCCTCTTCCCTCAATAGTATAATACAATGACTTTCAAAGTAGGTAGAAATGTAAAAGACACTGACATGGGAGTGCTTACTGTCCCATTTCAAACACTGACAAGATATCAGTCATTCACATCTCCATGTCACTCTTGCACAAGCTTTTCTGCTGAACTTACCAACCCTGGTGTTAGTTTGTGCCAATGATGATGGTCAGTTTTGTGGCAAGTTTTTTTCACTGGGAGAAACGCTGATAATAGTGCCTTCATGGTTTACTCTCAACAGAATTAAAATGAGATGTTATGAACATTTTTCATTTTTGCTTGGCATTTATCATTCTGACTTTTTTGCAGAAGAGGAAAAGGAAATGAGAAATTGAGCTACTTTGCTTCCTTTGTTCCCATACTTTAGTGATTTGTCACTTAACCTTATCTCATCCACTGTTGGCTCACGGTTATTTCCAGCTCAATCCCACGTTTCCTACTGGCACAGCACATCTAAAGAACTGAAAAATGTTTTCCTGTACTTGAAAAACAACAACATTCCATCTAGTTTGTCACAAATGTGCTGACAGCAGCTAAAACTATTCCTGGACAAAATATACAGAAAGTCAGAATATGGATTGAAAAGGAAAGTTCAATCACATTAAAAAATGAGCATCCACTTTCAAACTTTAAACAGACTCCCCAACTGATGTTTTCATTCATTCAGTCAAACCTATCAGTTCCAATTAAAAAAACAGACATTTTAGAAAAGCAATCCTGAATATCATAGTCAGGCTAGATGTGTTTAACTGCAGACTTCAAAAATTGGACATTAATGAGGAAAAACATAACTGCAGATAAATATTATATGTTAAGTGGTATAGTTTAGCAGGTTGAGAACGTCACAGTCCTTTAGCTACTATACAAGCTTCCGAAGATCCCACATCTTTAATGGCAGTAGAAAAAAATGCTTAGCAGGCCTTAGCAAAGCAGCTTCATGGACCCTTTTTCTTAAGGACTACCAGCAGTTAGTGGACCACAGCTTGAGAAACAAAACATTTGTAAACATGATGTCAGTTTCTATCTAAAGGCTAGTGAGAACCTACATAGATCTATGAATTCTCTTTGCATGGCGTAGACCTGGAAAATATATAGCACTGTATAGAAATTATGCTTCCATCACTGCCTCCTGACCACTGACAATCTGTGTGCTTAAGCTTTAGTTCAGGATTTATAAACATAAAATCTGATTCTGTATTCACTGAAGCTGAGTGCCACACTAACATATGGGTACAGGATGGAGCCAGAAAAGCTAAGGCATCAATCAGTAGTTGATACATATATGCCTTAATCAAATTAGTTTCTGGAGGCTTTCATAGCCTATGTTTTGTTTAACAATAGAATTTCATAATTGAGAATTAAGTTTGGTTTTATTACTCAGTTCAGGGAGCTGGTCCATGCAGAAGGAATGATAATGTAGCTCCTGTCTGAATCATTGTTTTTTTCAGGGCTCCTCTCTGCCCAGGTGGTTAGTTTTGCTTCACTGTCAGTGGGATAGTGCTTCCTGCATTCTGTATTTCTGAATTGTGTTGACCAAAGTGGGTTCAAATGAGTTTGATGTATCTGGAAACAGGCCACACTCAGCAAGTCAGTAGGATAATGCAAAAGCAGGATCCAACAGTGGCATGAAGCCCACTAGAAAACAAAAACTACTGGAAAACCCTCTAAGAAGTTGCCTGAGGGACTGTCTACATTCTTGCATGCTGTTACTCACTTGCTCCTCAGTCAATATCATAACTGACATGCACAGACAATTATTGAGGGGCACACAAGGGTTGGGAACTTATCCTAAATCTGTATTTATTTGAAAACTTCTGTCATTTGCAGTTCAAGAAAAACTGTTACAATCTGCATAGGGCTGAGAAGAGAGCCATGATTATAGAACTGGAAAACTCTACCTGACAAGTACGAGTCCAGGAGCTCAGACTACTTAACTTTTCAAAAAAGATTATGAAGTGCCTCACTGATGGCCTGCACATATCCAGATTACAGAGCCTTCTTTCCAGAAGAAAAGAATTAGCATCTCTAAGGCAAGGATTTGATGCTAGAAAAAGTCAGAAATAAGAAAATCAGAACTTGGGTGGACTATTCAGTGGATAAGGAATTGGTTGGATGGTCGCATCCAGAGGGTAGTAGTCAATGGCTCAGTGTCCAGATGGAAGATGGTGACAAGTGGTGTCCCTCAGGGGTCTGTGCTGGAACCAGTGTTGTTTAATATCTTCATTAATGATATTGACAGTGGGATTGAGTGCACCCTCAGCAAGTTCCCCAAGCTGGGAGGTGCAGTCAATGCGCCAGAGAGACAGGATGCCATTCAGAGAGACCTGGACAAGCTGGAGAAGTGGGCCCAGGTGAACCTCATGAGGTTCGATAAGACCAAGTGCAGGGTCCTGCACCATGGTCAGGGCAATCCTTATTATCAGTACGGGCTAGGAGATGATGTGCTGGAAAGCAGCCCTGAGGAAAAGGACTCGGGGGTAGCAGTGGATGAATCACAGAATCACAGAATCACAGAATGTTAGGGATTGGAAGGGACCTCAAAAGATCATCTAGTCCAATCCCCCTGCCAGAGCAGGAACACCTAGGTCAGGTCACACAGGAACATGTCCAGGCGGGTTTTGAATGTCTCCAGAGAAGGAGACTCCACAACCTCTCTGGGCAGCCTGTTCCAGTGTTCTGTTACCCTCACTGTGAAGAAATTCTTCCTCACATTTATGTGGAACCTCCTATGTTCCAGCTTGCACCCACTGCCCCTTGTCCTATCATTGGATGTCACTGAGAAGAGCCGGACATGAGCCACCAATGCACAGCTTCAGCCTAGAAGGCCAATGGCATCCCAGGCTGCATCAAAAGAAGTGTGACCAACAGGTCGAGAGAGGTGATCCTGCCCCTCTACTCTGCCCTGGTAAGACCTCACCTGGAGTACTGCGTCCAGCTTTCGAGACCTCAGCATAAGAAGGTTGTGGACCTGTTGGAGCGAGTCCAGAGGAGGGCTACAAAAATGATCAAAGGGCTGGAACACCTCTCCTATGAAGACAGGCTGAGAGAGTTGGGGTTGTTCAGCCTGGAGAAGAGAAGGCTCTGTGAGACCTTATAGCGACCTTCCAATACCTGAAAGGTGCCCATAAGGAAGCAGGGAGGGACTGTTCACGAGGGTATGTAGCGATAGGACGAGGGGTAATGGCTTTAAACTAGAAAAGAGTAAATTTAGGTTAGATCTAAGGAAAAAGTTTTTCAATATGAGGGTGGTGGATCACTGGAACAGGTTGCCAAGGGAGGTAGTGGAGCCCCATCCCTGGAGACATTCAAGGTCAGGCTTGATGGGGCTCTGAGCAACCTGATCTAGTAAAGATGTCCCTGCTCACTGCAGGGGGTTTGGACTAGGTGACCCTTGAGGGTCCCTTCCTACCCAATACATTCTATGATTTTATGATTCTATGAACTTTAAAACAGTGGAACAGTTTATTGAGATTTTGCAGTGGATTGTCTATGGCAGGATTTTTACAAACTATTCACAATTTTTTTTAAAAAAACACTATTATGCATATGTCTAATATGAATAAATTCAGGCCAGTCTTGTGTTACAATGCAGTCTGTGGAACACTGGACTAGAAAGACTGTTCCAGGTTATAATGGAGCACAGTAACTGACATATAATTTTCAGGACAAAAAAAACAGCTGGCAAAAGTCTAAGAAAAATATTACAAGTAGCAAAGCTATCTCTGAATTAGGTAGTTAAAACTTCAAAGGCAGCAATTAAAAAGTGGAAACTGAAATCTGCATTTTCAGTAGCCCCACCTCTCCAAGAATGTAGGCCCCATCAGACATGTTAATAACAAGAGAAAACTGCTTCAGAAGGCAAGAGCAGTTGACCTGGGGTACAATTTGTACCTTGATTTGAAAGTTGAATAAGACTGTAAAGTTGGATTGGGATAAAAAGGTCTTTAGAGCAGTGAGAGACACCTCTGGACACAAAATTTTGAGATCCAGTCTCAAACAGAAGATAAGCTGACAGTCTGGTCAGAAAGAGGAGATGGATTTTGAAACAAGTAAGTGCTTTGCCTTTCTTGCTTTCTCTGACACCTTAAAGGGAGAAAGATTTACCTAGGTTAGCTCACAGGACTTGTAAACCTAAATGGTTAGGAAACTGGCTGTTTCAGGTTAGTGTCACAGTTGATTTCTGTAATACACCCAATTCAAAACAAGTTGTATTTACTACTGCCTATTTGTACCAGGTTTAAAGGCTGGAAAGATGTAAAAAAAAAAGGGCATCACCAGATGAAGCTTGAGATAAAAGCAGATTTCCAAGACCTCCTTCTCCAGTCTGCTCTCTCTTTGCACAAGTACTGAGTGTCTAGGAGGCAGACAGGATATTTCAGGAGCAAGATCAGAGCATATACTGTGGTGCCAGGCCTTAATAGTGATGCAGTCCATTGGGCAATGGGTAGTTTACTTATAAAAGAGAACCCCATGGCGCCTGTACATCTGAGAATCAGGTGACTACAAAAAATGCTGCAAAAAAGCCACCATAGCCTTCCCTGTAGTTGTCCTTCTCCCTGTGTACTCTCCTCCACCATTTAGCCTTATTTGATGCATTTAGACAGAGATATCTTCTCCAAATAGCTCTTGGAGAAGTTACACTTCTCAGTGTATTGCCCTGAGGTTACAATATATGTACAGCATGGAAGAAGCAGAAGTCAGAAACATGGATCGCACTGCACACTGTGTTACAAAGTGGTAAACTGGATGTACTCAAATGATATAGCAGAGCCACATGGCGGGATTTTAATCTCTTACTATGCACTATTTACATTATATCACTGGGAAGATAAGACTTGGAAAGAGAGAATAAAGAGGCTTAGTCAGTTCAGCTTATCAAAGGGAAGAGAAAGGCTATTCAGTCTGTCATGCATGTCATATTTCAGTCCTGAATTTTTAAAAAACAAACCAAGTTCAAGGGTTTAAATGAGCACTTACAGAATTCCAGTTCTGCTACTTAACCTTGACATGCCCAGGATCTTCTGCATGTATTACAAACTCATTTAAGAAATGTAACTGACTAGATACCAAATTCCTCACTGATGTGGCACTAAAAATACCCAACACAGCTTCCAGAATATCTAGTTTAGCAAAAATTACACTGAAAAGACAAGGGAGGACACTCAACTCAGCTTAACTCAGCCCTTCTGAAAAAGTCAATGGAAAATATCTGCAGGTCCTCTAGTGTTTTCCATGCTTTATGGTCTGTGAAGCTGATCTGAATCCCGGAGAGACTATCCCCAGACAGCTGGTAAAAATGTGACTATGGTATGAAGTGGTCTGGACAGGCAGTTTTTTTGCAAGGGAGGCAAGAGGCTGTTCTACTTCACCCGTGAGTGTGCAGTCAAAGGAGATAGGTGCTTACGTACCTCAAGAGATCCAGAACTATAAGCTGTATAAATGATGGAGCAAGCTGTTGGCTTGTGCAATGATGTATTGCATGTTAGGAAGGAGCTGAAGATGGTCTGTGGACTTGATGATGAATAAGTGACAAAGTATAATTTTAGGCACCATAGTATTTCTAAGAGTGGAGAATGAAGGGAGTTCCTATCCAGCAAGGATATATATGTTACGGATGTCTCAAGGTCTCTTATTACAACTAAGAAAAGGTTTCTGGAGTCTTATCAGAGATATAGTTTGGTTTCTTCCTGGCTGTGACCCTCTCAAATATTGATAAACTCTGCTATTCTAAGCCAAACCTATGTGCAGAGAAAAGGAGGTGGTAGGATATGTCCCAAGGTCCCTGGTCAGTGACTCTAGGCCAGGACCACTAGTACTAACTTCCATGTTCAGTGTGCACTCTGAACACCAGTGGATTCCAGGCAAGCCTAGGGGTTTCACAGTCCTCAGAAAAGCTCAAGGAGAAGGATTCTCATCCTTTATCCCTGGCACTCCTTTATAACACAGTTCCAGCAATCCAGCCTGAGGTACAGGGAAAGATCAACTCATAGTTATCTGAAGCCAAAATTTAACACAACACAGCCCTTATTCTGTTTTCTCTGCTTCTTGAGAGTTTCCTTAGTCTAGTTTATAGCCTCCCTTTGTCTGTATCATCCACCAGTTGAGTCCTGCAGTTGTTTTCACACCCAAAACCTGATTACAACACCTCTCTTCACAGATGGTTGTTCTGCTGGTGACTTGGTTGGCTCACATACCAGCTAGACTTCCATATTTTCTTTTCAAATTTACTTTTCATCATGTATTTAAATTCATTTAAATAAATTTGCATAAAAAGTCCTGCACAGTGCAATTACACTCATACAACTAATTAGTTTAAAACAAGCACATGAAATAGCTATTCCTTGGCATCTGAAAGCCGCAGTACCATACCAGTAAAATGAACCAGCCCTTGCAGAACCATATAAAATTATTTTTTATTGATGAAATCAGCATGAAGGTATGTCAAAATTTTGTTCCCCTCGTTAGTGGAAACTATCACGAAAACCCAGCTTAACTGGCATTGGGAGAGGTGGTGTCCAATGCAAGCAAGATGTTTGTCATGAATAAACAGTGAAGCAGGAAAAGGATGGCAGTTGTTGAGAGCAGAGTTCCAGTACATACCCACTTCTTTTCCACATTGTGGTTATACAGATGTTTCTAATCAGTTCTGCTTGGGCCAACGAGGAGGTTTGGGAGTTTCTGAGAGGAAAAGCTGTAACTAAAGCTGACCAACAACACGGCTATGCTAGACTGCAGCATTGCATCCAAATGACCAGCTAATTTCAACTTAGCAAGATCTGACCTCGAAAGCAGTCTAACCATGATGGTCTAAATAGGCTAATAGATTTTGTTCGCAGGCAGATGTTGCAACATATGTGACATTCCTTGCTGTTAAGGTCAAGTTCTGAACTATACCTGCCTGAACTCCTTCAAAAATACCCCAGGTATTTCCACTCATGTTGCATTGTCTCAGTGTACATCACTTCAATAAGGCTTTCGCCACTGTCTCCCATGGCATCCTCACAACCAAACTTAACAGGTGTGGACTGGATGATTGGGCAGTGAGGTGGATTAGGAACTGGCTGAAGGGCAG
Organism: Podargus strigoides; assembly: GCA_028020825.1. NCBI lineage: Eukaryota > Metazoa > Chordata > Aves > Caprimulgiformes > Podargidae > Podargus > Podargus strigoides. The sequence goes on along the minus strand of CM051663.1, from coordinate 79,960,317 downwards.
AGCCCAGAGAGTAGTGGTCAGTGGGGCAGACTAGTTGGAGGCCTGTGACCAGTGGTGTCCTCCAGGGGTCAGTACTTGTTCCAGTCCAATTCAATATATTCATTAATGACATAGACAAAGGGACAAAGGGACAGAGGACAGCAAGTTTGCTGATGATACAAAGCTGGGAGGAGTGGCTGACATGCCAGAGGGCTGTGCTGCCATCCAGCGTGACCTGGACAGGCTGGAGAGCTGGGCAGGGAGAAACTCAGTGAAATTCAACAAGAGCAAGTGTAGAGTCCTGCATCTGGGGAAGAACAACCCCATGGATCCGTACAGGCTGGGGGCTGAGCTGCTGGAGAGCAGCTCTGGGGTAAAGGACCTGGGAGTCCTGCTAGACAACAGGCTGACCATGAGACAGCGATGTGCCCTCACAGCCAAGAAGGCCAATGGGATCCTGGGGTGCATTAGGAGGAGTGTGTCCAGCAGGCCAAGGGAGGTTCTCCTCCCCCTCTACTCTGCCCTGGTGAGGCCTCATCTGGAGTCCTGTGTCCAGTTCTGGGCTCCCCAGTTCAAGAGGGACATGGAGCTACTGGAAAGAGTCCAGCGCAGGGCCACTGAGATGATGAAGGGACTGGAGCATCTCCCATCTGAGGAGAGGCTGAGGGAACTGGGTCTGTTTAGCTTGGAGAAGAGGAGGCTGAGGGGGATCTCATTAGTGCTCATAAATATCTCAAGGGTGGGTGTCAGGAAGATGGGGCTAGACTCTTCTCAGTGGAGCCCAATGACAGGACAAGGGGCAATGGGCACAAACTGGAACACAGGAGGTTCAATCTAAACATAAGGAAACCCTTCTTTACTGTGATGGTGACAGAGCACTGGAACAGGCTGCCCGGAGAGGTTGTGGAGTCTCCATCTCTGGAGACATTTACAACCCATCTGGATGTGTTCCTGTGTGATCTACTCTAGGATCCTGCTCTAGCAGGGAGGTTGGACTAGATGATCTTCGGAAGTGCCTTCCAACCCCTACCACTCTGTGATTCTGTGATTAAGTCTAGGAGGCATAGCAAGATATAAACTTTTGTATAATGCCAAACTTATATGTGAAACATTTTTTTTTTTTTCAAATACATGTTTTCCCAGAAAAAAATTAAACATTTGTAAATTCTCTGACTTGAAGGGGGTTTCATTACACAAATGAAAGCTGAACATTTTTAGGGCTGGATCTTCTGCTAGTTTTAAGAAGTTGCTTTTTTGTGCCAGTTCAATAGTATAATGGTGAAAGGAGCAAAATCAGCTTAGGATGAAAAATAGACGACGAATCACTTTTACAACTTTGGTCTTGCGTTCCAAAAATATCTTTTCCCAACTTATTTTTTCTTTCATCCAAAAAATTTTCTGATTCAAACATTCCCCAAATATATTGTCTCCTTAGATTTAATTTCATGTGTTTCCTAAAAGATATTTGTGTGGAAGAAGGAATATTATTATTACAGAACATATGATACTAATGGCAATATCCCATATGCAGCAGTTTCCTAGTAGTCCCCACACTCGTGTTTTTTCCAAATCTAAAGAAAGAAAAGTTGCTCAGAAAGTACTTTATTTTGCAGGAAACTTGTCACTAATTTTGGCCATCACTCACATCTACTCCAAGTTTACTGCATCATCTTGATGAGCTGCATTGCATAAAACAATACTGAACAATAACTGCATTGACAGAGTTGATTATTTTGAAATTGATATAATCTAACTGTAGCACACACAGCACTCTGCAATAATTGCATAAGTACAGAAATTACTGAAATATCCAGCAAAGAGAAGGTGTCAATTATTCCAGAAAAAAAAAAAAAAAGGATTCAAGTACTCGTAACCCTATCTTTGTAGTATTAGATATTGCACTGTAGCAAGAACATCCCACTACTCAGTATGTCAAATGTATTTTGTCTCTTCTTGTAAACAGATAATTTTACATGCAGTAAGATTTGCCAAACAGGCACCTTAAAAATGGATTTACTTACATGTTAACAAAAAAAATAATTGAAAAATTAATAGGTTTTGTGAAGAGTAGCTGATGTTTGGGGGTTAACCAAAGTATAAAATAGTGAGAAGTATTCTGTTGGAGCCATTAACACTGATTGATTTGGGTTTTTTTCTGTGACTCTGTCTGTTCGTTCAATTGTAAATGATTGACCACTCTGTAGTTGCAAGAGGCATTTGAAAAACAACGTATATTTATGAAAGACCTTGTTGATCTGCCTTGTTTGCTTGTGAATTGACAAAGCCCAGCAGGTGGCAATATAAGCACTTCTCGTAATTTGAAATCATTGAACTCCTGTAGTCCAATAGCATTATTATGATTTAGTCATTTATAGCTCTGACTTGCACGGAAAATAAGACTCAACACTGAAGGTAATTTTATTCACTAAAATAATGAAAATTCCATATGTGAGACTCTGGCATTCTTTCCATCTCCGGATCCTTCTTGTGTCTTTGGGATTTACCAAGTACTATTACATTCATCTCAGGTTGAACAGAGTGTCCTGCAGTTGCTGAGAGCAGATTACATCTAGAAACACACCACAGGTTTTATTTTTTTTTTATTTTCTGTAAGTTGACAGAGTCAGCTCTGATCAGAGATTTCTCCTGAAATGCTGTTCTAAGCAGTTTTTATGTATGAGTCACATGAGTCACATGAAGTAAATATTCTCATCCGGTTAAGGTTTCAAAAGGTTTGCTCTATCTGCAATTAATCAACTTCCTTCAAAAGCTCAGTATGACTTCAAGGTCAAGTCTCCTGATAGCTAACTGGTTGCTCAGTTTTGCACATGAACGTATACTGTTAGAGATGAGTGAAAATACTCGAGATTGGAGTAGAATGGTTCTACTTCTAAACAGACTCAAACAAAGCTCATGGAAAAAAGGCATGTGTAGGTTACAAAGGCTATATTTAAAGAAGGTGTTTCTAGCTATAAGCTACTTTTGTAAAGTGACCTGAATATCTGCATATGCTTAGAGAAATATATCAAGAAAGTCAGCCTAGTGGACATCAAGTTTTCTTCCGGGCTTCTGGGTACTAAGTAACTGGAGAGTCCCCCAGGGTGAAATTAAGAACCAAAAGTGCTGGAGAGCTTCTGGGAGCTCTGCAAGGACTCCTAAGAGATCTGACAGACTCTAATAACTGTAATACTTCACACTCTCATTCCACCTTCCATTCAGAGCTCTCCGGGTACTTTAAAACCAGCCATTAGTTAAAGCTTACAGACTTTGCCAGGTGAGGCTCATTAACGCCATTTTAAAGCTGGGGAACTGATTCCTGAAGTGCAACCTTACAAATCAGTCCTGTTGTCCACTGCTTACCCTGACCTCCAAGAAACAGACCCTGAATAAGCTGTTTGCTAGGAACTTGAGGTTTGCCAGAAGCCTGGTCTTCTGAACTATAGCAGGCAATCTAGACTTTAAAATTCATCGTTCATATTGCAGGACTGGTTCTAGAATAAGTCAGATGCAGGCAGACGAATCTGCCTATGTAAAAACTTTGGTGTTTTCTGTAACGCTGAGGAGAAACGGGCCTTTGTATTTTTGCAGATGTGGTCTCAAATGGAGATTATGGAGAACAGAACTGGTTGTTTCTGCTCACAGTGGCTTGAGAAATGTGTTGAGTAACCTGTTCAATGACAGGTCTTTTATTCCCTAGTTCTGCTCATGTAATACCTGCTACTTACACTCACGTCATGTATCTGGAGTGAAAGATGCCTTCACCACAGACAAACCATGTACAAATGTTCACTAGTTCACTCCAAGCATTCCTCCTGGCTCGCACATACCCCTACATCTCAAGAAGAAATCCTTCAATAATTTCCCAGCCCACCATGTGCCAGGGAAGCCGGGAGCTATCCTTATGCTATATGATAACAATTCAGAACATGGTATAAATATCCCCTTGTGACATGCTGCACAGCAATTTTACACTATTTGCTCTTTTGCCTCTAATTATGGGATTTTTTTTTCTTTTCTATTTTGCTTTTTCCTTTTAAAAAAAAAAAAAAAAAAACCCAACAAAAAAACCCAAACTACAAAAACAAACAAACAAAAAACCCCATGATGTCTCAAGCCCAGTCCCTGCCCTAGTCACACACAGGGTCCAGAGAAGATCACTGTCTGCCTTCTGGTCAGGCTATGACAGGAGTGGTCTCATGGTTTTAGAGTTAAAAAGTTTTCCCAGAGGCAGCATCAGGAACCTGAGCAGGTTGTTGCCACTGTCTACAAGAGCTGAGGCCCTGTCAGAGAGATGAAGACCATCTTGTTTCTAAGTGAGACCATCTGACAGCCTCTCATGGGAAGAGACCACAGTCTGACAAGCCGAAACCTCCTGCCAGCACCATGTCATGGTGCTACTCATGATCTGTGACTCCCTGGCCTTGGGGCCTGGCCTTCATATGCAGCACCATGTGGAAGAAAAGCACCACTCTGTCCCACCACCACCATCTGGGTTTGATGAGAACAACTTGGAGGCAAGGCCACCCAGTAAGAGTTGGGCATGGGCACCTTACTTTCCCCAGATATCCATTGTTAAGTAGACCCTTAGCTACCAGGCAGGAGCACCATGTCATTGAGGATGCAGCTTGGCTAACGTGTGTTTCAACCTGGGGAAAGAGGAGGTGGGAGGTGGTGGGAGAAGCAGCACATTTGGTGGGTGCTGGGTGGAGCTCTGGGAGCTGTCAGCAGCTTCCAGAGCTTCCCCACATCACTCCTCCCTGCTGCGTACCACCCACAGGCTGCATGGAGGAGCTTGCTTGCTTAATGACAGCTTCCCATGCCCAGAACTGCCACCGCCACGTCACTGCTTGGCTCCCACCAGCCCCAAGTGAAGCACACAGTGACAGCGATGATTTCCACTGTACGCAGGGCTCCCTGACAGCCCTTACAGGCGTCCCCAGCCTGCCGCAGACCTAGCACCAATCCCACGCACAGGAGACTGCACAGTGAGCAGTCACAAGGGACTGGATGAACATCTCCAAGAACGATTCCGCTTCCCAAGTTTTGAAATATATCACAGGATCACAAAGTCCACTGGTTGCTCTTCCTAAGAAGGGGAAATCCAAGTCATGCTCTTTGGAGAAATGTCATAAGACTCAAATTTCTCAGTGCCCAATATACATTTGTTTAAAAACTTGTTTGTCTATTGGAAAAAAAAAGACATTAGTGTGCAGTATTAGTATGCAGTAATGCTGGCAAGGAGGTGAGACTTTTGGGTTGCAGCTTGTAATGATTTTATCTTCTCACTACATTCTTCAAGCCCTTTCTGTTTCATCCCTTCTTTCCTCCCTCCTATTTTCATTTGTTATCTATCTGATCATGTCTATGTTAGCTTGCTGTAAGTTTTAGCAGACATACTCTAAATGTTGCCAAATCTTGATGGGGAGAGTTTCATTGTGTACACTCTACCACAGACTCGGAATTTTTGTGGATCAGAAACTTGGTGGAATATCATATTTGCAAAAGGAACCAGGGGGCTGGGGGGAGAGCGGGAAGAAAGAAAGAGACTGAAGCCTGAACCTTGGTCTTGTTTACATCAGAGAATACAGTGAAATTATTTTTGATTTCTGTGTGTGTAACTGAGATCAGACTTTGGCTGTATCCATGTGTTCTGTCAAAGGCAGAAGACCACAGCCACCTTTGGGATAATGGTCAATTATGCAACCATCAGGCTGCCTTTCCTGTGCAGGTGCTGCAGTGTCATATCATGTGTTTATTTTTCCCAAGTATCTAACTTACCAGATCTGCAAACTTCCCACTCTCTATGAGCTGTTCTGTAATGAGGAAGAAATTAATGGTCAAAATCAGCCATGAGCCACAGAGTTCAAGTCCAGACTGGATCGTTGTAAGAGCTGGGACTGGGAAGAAAAGTTTGGTTATAAGGTTTCAGCTCATCTAATTAACATGGAGCAGAAAGGGATTGGGGGAAGATGTTTGGCACCTGCAAATGTCTGCAGGTGCTTAGCACCAGTTTAGGTATGGCCCAGTGTGAGTATTCACAAGTGTAAAAAGAAATTGGACTGTTCCCCAAACATGCATGCAGGACTACAGAGGATAGCAAGAATAGCATTTACAGTATCCTCCTGACCCTGAATTCACCTCATCCTTTTACAGTACATAAACTACTGCAAATATCAGATGTGACATACTGCAGCTTGATGCAAGCCAGTACAAAATTGAATGTGGTTCATTTAAAGAAATACCTCCTCTTTTAGCAACTGGATAGAATCTAAGATGACCACATTTCCACTGTTTCCTGATGTTTACTTCTACAGGTTCTGTTACTGCTAGAAATACATCACATCTTGTGCAGTAATGCCAAGGAGAAGAAATGTTTGCATTATACTGAAGAATAGAGATGGCTTATTTTTATCCTGGCAATGCAATTCACCTCTTAATTCCTGCAACAAACCCTACGCTGAGCATTATTTTAAAGAGTGATGAGAAATACATTTAAAGTTAAAAGGCAGCCTTCCCAATCTCTGCTTCATTTCCTTACTGAAGACACAAATAGAGGATGCAGTTCCTGTGATGCTAGAAGATGGGCAGGCCCACTGCAGGTCCCCATGGACTCTTCTTGCAAGAATATAGATGCAAACTTGTAAAAAAGCCGAACAAGTACAGTGAGAACCCCTGAACCTGGCTTTGGAGAAGAAAATGCTAGATACTGGATCAGTATCTAGCTAGAAGAAGTAACTGCTAGATATTGGATTAGTGGTAATTCCCAACACTCCTCCTGTATTCCTTTCCTCTCCAGTGTCTCAGGATGCCAGGAAGAGCAGCTGCAGCTGTTGGAGACAGGCGTGCATTAACTGACTTCATTTCTGAGAGCTGTCACCAATTCTCAATGGGGAGAATGGCTGGCCTCTGTCTACATGCCAGAGTCTTCTCTAGAGAGATGACATTTTTCTTACCAAGTGTATAAAGACCCAATACCCTCCTTGATCTGCTCCATCAACCTTGCCCTGATGCTAAAGCCATTAAGTCAGTTTCAGCTGGGGTTTTTCCTCACCACGCACATCAGCTGGGCTCTGCTGCCAACAGTCAGATGCTCTGCATGTGCTCTTGTGATGACCCAGCACTGGAATGGAGCCTTCAGGTCGTGTTTCTAACTTGGAGACAAAAGAAAGGGCTATAAAGTTTGAAAGTGATTCCAAAAAAGAACTAATAAATACTTTAAAATAAAATGCATCCTCTTCCTCCACAAGAATGTTGACTATACGTGACCTAACCACTGAAAAATACATTTGAGAACAAAACCTATCCTCTAATGTGGAGATGAATACCTCTAACTCCATCATAAGAGTTCCTGTAGAAAGAACATGTCCACAAATATAGCGGGCGATGTCAGGGTTTTACAAGTGATAACCGGTTAAATATTTTGCAAAGGATCAACTGCAAAAGAGACTGGAAATTAAGAATACTTAATTACCAGTTAACTTTTGCCAAACACTTGCCTTTTATCTTTGTCCATGTCACAAGCTCTAAATTCCATCTCTGTATCTGTGAAATGTTCTAGGAATAATAACACTTAACAAAGTGCAGGTACTCTACAGCACTAATGTGTTTAATATCTGCAAGGTATATGGAAAACTTCAGGTGATATACTCTTGAATACACAGAAGTATTATTTTTTGTTCTCCACCTCATGCCTAAGAAATATTTTTTCTTTACAATCATAGACTTTTTCCCCTAAAATTTTTTTTTTGTTATTTGATCATTACTAAAAGCCAGTAAACATCTAAAGAGAAAATTACCCAACTTCAGACTTGATAGATATATTTCTGTAAACAAGCTAATCCACAACAGTAGTATGCCTCCGTGTGTTTTTGTAGGTGTGTCTATTAGGCAAAGGGGAGAAGCCAAAGATTACTTCAGAAATGAACTCAGGAGATGAAATGCGTATGGTGGGCTTTTGTTTCAGCATCTCCAGGGTTGTTTCTTGTATAGTTAATTTACTGTATTTTTGCAAAGTATGAAATGTGCTTACAATTATGGGTGCAACACAAGTGTGCCATTTTTTAAAAGTTGATACACAGTACTAGGAAAAGCCACAAGAATGGATTTTATCAAAAACAAGGACTGGGCGAACCTGGCAAGTTGCAAGGCATCAGTAGCCAAAAGATTACTACTCCCTAGTGGATTAATTTTTACAATACCGAGTCCATTTTATTTTTGCTCTGTTGGAACATGAGCTATATGCTGTTGCTGGGAAGGGATACTGTACTTTGAAAACAAGGACAAAAGCTCCATGGCTAGCAAAAGACTGTTTGCTGAGACTGAGTTTTGGCTGTTTGGAGCACTCCAGGAGGGTCTGATCTCAGCTCCATCACTAGTGTGCCATGTAACTTTACAGAAATGTAGTGCTTCAGTTTCCAAGGGAGATACTGCTAGTTAGCCTTTCCAGTGATGTTATTCTACTGTCTCAGGAATGTACGTTTGTGAGGGGACTGCAGAAGCTCAGTTTACAGTGCTGCTGTTGTTAGTCACAAAGCATAACAAAATAAAGTCCAAATGCTTTCTCATGCTACTGAAATGCCCTTTTCCATTCTTTAGGGCCTTGAATTTTATCTTTATATCTGTTATGCCTTTGTATAAATATGTCTTTGCAGAAAAAAAAAAACACCCTAAAGCTATAATCCTGACTCTAGAGGCCAGCGTAAAAATTGCCGTTGATTTTGTTGGAGTCAAAAGATTCTGGGGCACTTACCTGTCATACTTCTCTAATTGAGTTGTACTGTATTAGTCAATTATTCTGTGAACATTTGAATAATATTCCATGTTTCTAGCAGGGAAGCAGCCATCATTTTATTCTGTGGCATGGAGTTGCAAAACAGCCTTGGCTCATCACACACAAAAAAATTACGATGTGTTAGCAATAAATGCTTAAGTGAAGCAGCTCTTTAGATCTGCAAAACCATACCTATAATCTGGGTATTTTTGAAGGCTCAAATTCTCCTTTTTCCTGTGAGTCCATATTTCTTGCCATATCATTTCAACCGGTCTTTTAAAAATTACTGTAATTATCTTACCTCCAAAAGACAACTTATTTAGCATTATGGAGGGCTTGATGTAAAATTTTTTGCCTAAGTGAATACTTTGTTCCTTTAAGCCACAAATTCAAATCCTAGCAGTATCAATTCACTACTTCTTTCCAAATCAAATTGGAATTTCATGCCCTTTTCTTTGTTAGAAGACTATGAGTTATATTAACTATTCTCTGACATTTTATGCAAGAGATTTTTCAGTACCTTTGATCAATCTTCCTTTCTTCTCTTTATTGCCTAACATATTTCATGTGCGCTAGTTTTCTCTCCTTCGTGGCAGGGGAATAAAACAACTGGTGATGCTGCACAGCTATAATCCCTAAAGTGCTCTGTAATAAAACACAAAAAAAGAGTCACTGCTATGTGAAATAAATGTAGAACACCAGCCTATATTAAAATAGGTTTGTAGCACGTTAAGAAGCTTCAAAAAGAACATTTGTAAAAGGCAAAACAAGAAAAGGGGTGGTGAAAGATTATCTCTGCATTCTCCCAATGCACCAGTGCCCTGTATGACTCGCACCAGCCTGTAAAATACAGTTCTTATTTCATCCTTTTTATTAGGCTATTTTACATTCCTGATTTACCGTTGCGTATAGGAATTGTATTCATTAAAGTCCTGGAAAATAATAAGACTCGTTTTCCTTTTATGCTTATACAGTATTTATGCTGTCTTGGAATATTTATGCAAAGCATACTTGCCTGCAAAGGGTAATAGCACTTGCTCCTTCCTTCAGTGAAGCGGCCAAATGAAATAGCACCACTTTACAAGGAAGAAGCATGAACAAAAATAAAATTATAAACATTCTGTGGAAAGTACCTAATTTCACTGTTCAGTCATCCTGACTCATTCCTTTTAAATGTTCCTTTCTTCTGATTTGAATTTATGCCCACTAAGACCTCAGTTCTGCAGTGCTCTGTATTCAGACACCAACCCACAAGCAAACATTAGCACGGCAGAAATCATAGCATACTTTTTCTCAATATGCAATGTTGTGCACCTACATTAGGCTGTCATATTTGAAACACTCTATTTTTAGTATAAGAATAACAATTTTTTTTACCTTTGGCTAATGTCTGCATTTTGAAAACTTTCAATAATAAATATATGGGAAAAAAAATCACAAAAATAAATTACTTTTTTTTTTTCCCCTGCATTTGGAAACCATTTCCAAGATTGCTGGACAAGAATTTATATTATTGCCATGGCCCTCATTTAAGCTACAAGACATACGCAGTTACCTCTACGCCAGCTAGTGTTCTCCCTGGAGCGGCAATGGCATTTTGTGTGAACAGAATCACGCTTAGTGCGTAAGACAGTAAGACTGAACAGTGAAACCTGCCTTGCAGTTCCTTTGTGTAAAAGTAATGATACAAAACAGCTCTAAAGCTGCTATAGCTTATCACAGAAGGCCAGCCTCTAGTACTTCAGAATGATAGTCAAGATTTGATATCATCATAGCCTGGACGGACCTATAGTGGATGAACAAAACAAGACAAATATATTTTGAGTTTTCTCACAAAAAACTCCTTCATACTCAGTGTTTAATATTTCAGGGTGTGTTTTGCAGTTTAAAAGACCCAAACCAAACCAAAATCCACACTTGTCAGAAAAAATGGATTTCTAGTTTGGAGCACTTTTAAAAAATAATAAAATAGGAAAATATATGACAGGCTGGACTGGCTGAGAGCATCCTTTTTTCATGGCAGTTTATTAACAGAAAATCCACTGAGACATGGCAACTTCAGCTTCTGTCACATCATCTGCCTGTGAGGATGGATACAAACAGTTCCTTTTAGTGTATCCCAGCCACCATGCAATACAATACCTGAGAAGGGTGGAAAAGGTCTGTCAACAGTCTTATTTTAAAGCCTTCTACTTCGTATAAATCATGAAATAGTTGTTGGAAGTCAAAGGTTCTTTCCCTCAAAAGAATGTCAAATGTATCCATCAGTGCAAACCTGCATCCTCCTTTGCAAAGGAAGCACTTCATACAACATGAATGGTCTCTCTTAGGAGGAGATGAACTTCCTTGTTTGGCTAATCCTTTCTGAACTGAACTCAAATCCAAATCTATTTGCTGCCTGAAGAGTGTCAAGCTGAACTCATCAATCATTTCAGGATGAGCTATATCATATTTGAGGGAAAAGGGTGGTACTACTCACTTAGTGCCATACAGTTTAGATTGTGACACTGGAACCACTGACTAAATCTCCAGATTCTGGCCTACTAACCAGTAACATCAGCAGCCAGGCTGCCTGTGCTCACAGGGTGCTTGGAAAGGCACCATGAACCTTGAAACGTGGAAGGAACAAAGGAGAGAAATGTATCCTGGTTTTGTTTTTCCTCCTGATTTTGCACGACCTCAAATATAGTTGAAAACCTATGATTTTCCTTTTTTTACTATATTACTAAATATGCAGTGCGTCTATAAAGTGGATTTTAAAACATCAAGGTCCATCTTTTCCTTCATTTCCTGTGTTCAGGGCCTCAGTAAGTCTCTAACATAAGAGCCAGAACATCAACTTAGTGCTTCCTTCTTTCGACCCAAAGGAAGCTAATGAGGGTCTTGATTAAGCTCTGCCTGCTGGTCAGCAGAGCCCATGCCTGTGCCCACAGGCAGGGGGGAGCCCAGCTAGGAGGCTGCCTCACACCAGGAATAGGTGGTGAGCTGCAGGCAACAGACACAGAGCACTGACCTTGGGCAAGGGAGCAGCCAGGGTGTCAGACAAAGTTGCGCGGAGGATCTTGAGCCCTCATCAATAACATAATGAGCACCTTCCACCCTTTGCTCCCCACCAGTGTCAGCAGCATTTGACAGAGTCACAGAAGTCCAGAACAAGTTCTCCTTGTGATCTCTCATACTTGGTTTTAGCAGCTAAGGGAGCTCAGGCAAAGGAAAGCCTCAGTGTACCAGCAGGAATCACAGAATCACAGAATGTTAGGGGTTGGAAGGGACCTCAAAAGATCATCTAGTCCAATCCCCCTGCCAGAGCAGGAACACCTAGGTCAGGTCACACAGGAACATGTCCAGGCGGGTTTTGAATGTCTCCAGAGAAGGAGACTCCACAACCTCTCTGGGCAGCCTGTTCCAGTGCTCTGTTACCCTCACTGTGAAGAAGTTCTTCCTCACATTTATGTGGAACCTCCTATGTTCCAGCTTGCATCCATTGCCCCTTGTCCTATCATTGGATGTCACTGAGAAGAGCCTGGCTCCATCCTCATGACACTCACCCTTTACATATTTATAAATATTAATAAAGTGACCTCTCAGTCTCCTCCAAGCTAAAGAGACCCAGCTCCCTCAGCCTTTCCTCATAAGGGAGATGTTCCACTCCCTTCATCATTTTTGTGGTTCTGCGCTGGACTCTCTCAAGCACTTCCCTGTCCTTCTTGAACTGGGGGGACCAGAACTGGACACAATACTCCAGACATGGCCTCACCAAGGCAGAATAGAGGGGAAGGAGAACCTCTCTCAACCTACTAACCACCCCCTTTCTAATACACCCCAGGATGCCATTGGCCTTCTTGGCCACAAGGGCACATTGCTGGCTCATGGTCATCCTGCTGTCCACCAGGACCCCCAGGTCCCTTTCCCCTACACTGCTCTCCAGCAGGTCAACCCCTAACCTTTACTGGTACATGGGGTTGTTCTTCCCCAGATGCAAAACTCTACACTTGCCCTTGTTGAATTTCGTTAAGTTTCTCCCCGCCCAATTCTCCAGCCTATCAATGTCTTGTTGAATGGCAGCACAACCCTCTGGTGTGTCAGCCACTCCTCCTAGTTTGGTGTCATCAGCAAACTTGCTGAGGATACATTCTGTACCCTCATCCAAGTCGTTGATGAAGATATTGAACAACACCGGTCCCAGTACCGACCCCTGAGGGACTCCACTAGTCACAGGCCTCCAGCTAGACTCCGTCCCATTGACCACAACTCTCTGGCTTCTTTCCTTCAGCCAGTTCACAATCTGTTGTTGGATGCTTCCCATCCCATTCATCTCCTCCTCTCACCCCTTCCACCTTGACCTATGGATCTGTCGCTGTCTGGGCTGCACAGTGGGGTTTCTGGTCTGTGCTGGGTCAGAGGCATTAAAACATGGCAAATGATAACAATACAACAATGTACTAACACAAAAAGGAAATAAAAACTGCTTTAACTTGCCCTGATATAACTAGGCACTGTAGACATTCCATATGCAAATACCATAATGATTGGCATTAAAAGTATCCCAGCTAGGGTGTAATTTTATATAGTGGGTATACTGAAATATCCAGCCAGACCACGGTGAATTAAGGATATGGTTTTGTCTTTTTAGGTTTAAAAAAGACAATTAACTTCAATTGATAGAGTTTCTCCTTACTTTTGAATGTAGCATCTACAGGAAAACAAAAACAACTCTTACTGTCCTTGTACAACTTTCAAATCCAGAATGTTATATTCATAGGAAGCAAAGCCCCTGCCTATCATGCCTGAAGCTTCTTTGGATCTGACACTTCTGTGGAGCCATTAACAGAGAGTGCCTTTTATGAGACATTGCCTCTGATACTATTATCAGACTCTCCAGACATGATATCATGAGAGTGATGTCAGTGGGGTGCTGTGATATAGTATGTCACTGAATTTTTCCATAATGTAGTTGTAACTGCCATAAGAAATAGCTTAGTATGGGTGGTATGGTGTGCTGGGAGAGTTGTTGAAAGTAGTGAAAAGCATAATTTCAGAGTAAGAACTAAGGGACTTAGTCTGCATTTCTTTTATTGTTGCCAATGGCAGCTTCTTCTATCCAAAGAGATTAAAATATGCTTTTAAGTGCTTGCAAAGCCCTGGAATGTGTGGTTTACAACAGTATTAAGAACTGACCTATAATTACAAATAGACATGGCCCTAGTAAATTATTTGGTAAACTTCTGAAATGCTGACTGTTTCATTCCTTCTTATAGATTGAATTTAGGTTGTACAAAAGCAGGCAAAGCAGAAGGTCATGGTTTCTCCCCGCCTCTCCTTCCCCTGGGAATTCAAACAAAGCGTGTTATTTCTGGACACAGTTTGGATCTGAATGTTTCCTTTCCTTCAGAACCCACGGTACCAAAGCATCCCTGTCCCTTTTTAAGCCAAGCTGATGTTGGTCAGTTGTTTTTTATGATACTTTTACCGGCAGGGGTTATCCACTTTATAACAATGGTGTCTGCAGATAAAGCAAGAGGTAACAAAGTAACATTAGAAAGGTCAGTAATAGCTTATAGACACCATCTTGCTGTGCAAGTTCTCTCTTGGTAGAAAGCCTTGCCACCTTTCCAGGGATCAGAAATGTCCAGATACTGATTGCTTTCCCTGTGCCGTATGAAAAGATGTTAGCAGAGACTAGCCAGCAGAGAATGGAGGCCTTTGTTTTTACTGTTCATTTGCTGTACTTGCTCAGACACTCATTTCAGACTGAAATGTACCCATCAGCTATGACCAGATGGCATCAAAATTCTTAATGTCATTCCTAAATAATGAAAGAGATTATTTCAGGATTGCCATTTTGGGAAGAGGTAGATACTAGCTGGATTGGTCTCTATTTTTCACCACTTTGTTCATCGTGGTCCTCATAATTTATGAAATGATTAGTCAAAACTCTGACTCCTTCAAAATAGTTTTTCTTTAAGCATGAGAATTTGTCTTTAATAAATATTATGACTAGAATAATTGTAATAAAATTGCATAATCTGTTTTAAATAATGTTTACTATAAGGTTAAAGTGTCACAATGCAGCATGCTAAAAGTAGCAGCTGGAAATGGAAGATGCTTATAACGCTTATTTGAAAGGAAGCTAGAAGTGTGTCCTCTTATGCAGGTGCAAACCGCACTGCCTATGCTCCAAGCTAGATGGTGATAAGTCTGCTCCAGTCTGGAAATGATTTTAGTAGTGGTAGTCAAGCTCTGTAACTAATTCAGTAGGGCCTGCTGAGAGTTTTGCTGAAAGGCAAATGTATTATCTCAGGTCGACTGCCATGCTAAAGCACCATACAGCTTCAGCTGTTCAGAGCAACCAGAGTAAGTGTTGGTATCCTCATAGCCTCTCATACAGGCATGCTCTCAGAGTTGAACTCAGAAATTTACTCCTAATTTTGCCATTCATTTAGTATTTTTAACTTTAAGACATTGCAAGTATTCCATCACAGATTTTCCCAGGAGTAAGAAAGGATGGAAGCCATTTGAATATTGGAAAGGGTTTACAGAGAATAGCTTAGGTTGGAAGTGAGTTTTGGAGATGGTCGTGAAGAATTTTTTAGCCTTGCCAACTCTAAAAAGTCTGTTTTAAGTAATTTGGGCATATAGACAGATAGATATAGATATAGATATGTCTATTTTAAAGAGAAGAAGGAATGGAAGGAGCAGGAAGTTTCAGTGAAGCAACCATGTGCTAATCTACATAGGAACAGGAAGACAGTTTACCCCAGCCTCTGGCCAGGGGCCCAATACTGAAAAGATAAATCAAGAGACACACAAACTCGTAAGTACTCCACTCAAAAATGACCAGACACCTTCAGAAAAGGGTACCCGTATTCATGAATGTGAAAAGAGAAAAGTTAATTTACATTTATATATATATATTATTCACAGGTAAACTCTTGGCTGTAGTATCTTCTTAATGATTTTACATTAGTTACTGCCTGAACAACAGGCATATTCACAAAGGTTTTTTGACAGGAAATTCACACCAACAAAAAAGAGCTGAATTTGATAGCTATTTGTTATAAATAAATGATGGAGACAGTCCAGCAGCAGCAGAGGAAAGATAAACTTAAGAATATTTTCTTCATGGATATAAAAGAGATAGCATGACAATCTTTACAGTAAGAAAAAAGTCTGCGGTTGTAAGTGGGGAAGTAACAGGAGAGACTTAAGTCACAAAGAAAACATGTTGTCAAAGACTTCTAGAAGCAAAGAGCTTTAGGTTCTGAAATATAGAAGAGCCTTACTTGTTCCTATTACAGGCATGAAGAAATGCTGGGCGACAGGAACAGAGAATAAACCTCCATGCTTCAATCCAGACTTATTCCACATGCCAAAGAGTAGAACACAAACAGCAATGTGGATATTCTTATGTCTGTACTGTCCAACCGTTCCGAGTTGTTCTAGAATTCATTTCTTATTTGATATCTTTTCCTTCATTTTACTGCCCATTTTGCCTGTGGCCTGCTTGCTTTGTCTCATTATGCCTTTAGTCTTCTTTACCGTCTTATGAACAGAGAGCTTTTCTTCTCTAGTCTATAATAACCTAGTTGTGACTGAGCACTTCATGGATCTCACTTTGAATCAGATTTCATGGAGAATACAGTGAAAGATATGAGCGACCTTTTGGATAATGTTACTGGATATTTTATACTTTCAGAAAAGGTGATCACAAAGGACGGGTGAACATTCAATCATCATATTTTTGTTTTCCAAAGGCATACTGGTTTACTGTGATTGTTACAGTTGACCAGAAAATATGTAAATTCTGCTGTGCTTGCAGCACCTTAATACACTCAGGAGTATCAACATTTCAGGAGGGGGGCTGGGGGAGGAGGTAGTTGTATTCCTCGTGCTGTTTCTCATTACCCCCAATAACAATACACACAATGCACCAAACTATTAGCGTCTTCAAATATTTCAGGCTGTCATAGAGTACAAGTACTTGAGTTTGCTCTTCTTATGTACAAGCAAAATTCATTGCAGCAAAAGAAAAGATTGATCTGATGTTCTGTCTTTTATTTACCACAAAATTTTCTTTTTAAAACAAATGAATTTACTTGCATTCTCAAACTTGAGCTGATAGATCTAACTCCTGTCCTACTTTTCAGACTGCACTAGTCTCCTTGAGTGAAAGTCTTATATGATAAACTTTTCATGAGTTAGATTTCCAGGATTACAACTGAGAAAAACACTGACTTCTAAAGGTGTTCTTTCATGCGTAAGGAGAAAGGTTTATCCAGCTTGATCCTATTACAGACTCTGTTAGCATAGCATATACTATTACCATGGCAGTGCCCCCTAATCCTTCCATAGCTAAATATCTGTCAGCATTTCTTCAACACTCATCTCTTTGAACAGCAGCCATCTATTCTTTTACCTCCCTTAAACTTCATAAAGATATGTGTTTTAAACAATTCGCTTTGGCTAAGCAAGGCATACAGATTCTTATAGCTGTAGTTGTGTGAGATTGTAGGCTGCAGTATGTACACTGAAAATGTGCAATAACATCAAAAGCATGTGAACAAAGAATCACAGAATCACAGAATCACAGAATGTTAGGGATTGGAAGGGACCTCAAAAGATCATCTAGTCCAATCCCCCTGCCAGAGCAGGAATACCTAGGTCAGGTCACACAGGAACATGTCCAGGCGGGTTTTGAAGAAGTATAGTGGTGATGCATTTATTCCTTGGTTTTAAGAATGACAGATTAGTGGAATAAATAACTGACTATTTCCATCAACTATCTGCATTTTTGCCTTACCATACAGCGTCCTCCCTAAATCCAAAAAAAAGAAACAAGAAACATAAAGCATTGAAACACCCTGAAATAAAGCACTGCTCTCTTAGCTGTTTGTCTAGCAGAACGGAGAGATCGGATACTCCAAGACTAATTTGCAATCTAACCCCATTCCTACAAACCTGAACATATCCTGTTATTTTAAACAGTGACAATAGTTTAATTTCAGAAGTATAAAATTACATCAAACAACAGATTTCCTATTCTAGCAGTTGTTGCACTCTCTGAATCCCTCAAGAAGGTCTGAACTCTGTGTCTGCCTCACAGGATATGCAAAAAGTGAACATAGGTTAAGTGGCAAATGATCTGACTTCTGCAAAATGGAAACATGGTATCTTTCAAGTAAAATCCTGATCCCAGTGAAGACAGTGGAAATATTGTCTTTTTTTTTTTTCAGTAGAGCCAACATTATGCTCTGCATGGGAGCTTGCAATATTTTGTCAACCTACTTTGAACTCTGTACACCTCGTAAAAAGACAAAGAAAAAGAAAAAGAAAAAGAAAAAGAAAAAGAAAAAGAAAAAGAAAAAGAAAAAGAAAGAGAAAGAGAAAAAGAAAAAGAAAAAGAAAAAGAAAAAGAAAAAGAAAAAGAAAAAGAAAAAGAAAAAGAAAAAGAAAAAGAAAAAGAAAAAGACAAAGAAAAAGAAAAAGAAAAAGAAAAAGAGAAAAAGGAAAAGAAAAAAGAAAAAGAAAAAGAAAAAGAAAAAGAAAGAGAAAAAGAAAAAGAAAAAGAAAAAGAAAAAGAGAAAAAGAAAAAGAAAAAGAAAAAGAAAAAGAAAAAGAAAAAGAAAAAGAAAAAGAAAAAGAAAAAGAAAAAGAAAAAGAAAAAGAAAAAGAAAAAGAAAAAGAAAAAGAAAAAGAAAAAGAAAAAGAAAAAGAGAAAAAGGAAAAGAAAAAAGAAAAGGAAAAGGAAAAAAGCAGCACACTGAAAAGGAATGTTTTAACTTAGTTGACCCAGTTCTCTTCACCATGGATTTCGTGATGGTGTGCAGTTTACTCTGAACAGCTGTGTCAAAATAAAAAAGCAAACAGAAATGAATAACATAAAATTAACAGCAGGAAGTCTTTGAGAGGGTGAATTGCTCCATACATAATTGAAAATGGAGCTATGTTGCTATATGTTTCATCCATCAAATTTTTTTTTTTAAAAAGGGAAAGAAAAAAAGGCTTTCATTACCTTCAAGTATGAAAATACTCAGAAATGGTGAACTAAAATTCAACCGCAGATGACAATGACACAAAGAAACTTTACATTATTTTTGTATACTTACTTTTCTTTGAAATCTTAAAAACAATGAGGTTTATGTAGCCAGCCATAATTCTGACCTTAAATCTTCATCCACTTACCTAATGGGATAGTTTTTAAGTGTATCATGGTATTCACAATATACGCAATACTTTCTGTATGCCCAACTACTTACATTGGAAATCTAGTTTGGCTCTAACTCAGAAAGAAATTGTGATAGTGGACAGTGCTTTCCAATGGACACGAGTATCTAAAAGTATGATTAATTCGCCTTGCCTGTTGTCAATGAGATAGTTGATGGAATAGGTGAACCAGGTTAGAAATTAAATTAATTCTGCTGCAGCATGTTCTCCAAACACTCTACAGATCCCTAGTACATTTAGCTTAAGTCACTCTGCAATCAGTATGAAGTAGAGACTCAGCTCAACGTGGCATTCATGCTTTGTCATTACTTGCCATAGTGTCAGTATGCTGACCGTGAGAGAAAATGCAAGATAGATACAGAGTGAATGTATGGAAATGAAGGTTTCCACAACTGATATATCAAAATGTGAGGAGCTAAAGCAGGAGAAGAAGAGACAAGATGAGCAATATATAGATCACGTCCCCCTCCGAGAAATTAGATGTGGCAAGTATATTTTCATTTTATTTGGACAATGATTCCCTGTGTAGTTAAATACAGGATTTTGGATCAGATGAGGTTATTTTGTTTGTTTCCTTTTTCCTGACGATAATCTTGTTGAGGTTCTTTTCTCGTTGTTTGTCACTGATTAGTGTTACATACGGAAGAACGACATGAACTAAAAAAAAAGTAGTAACTAGAGCAAACAGAAGAGATATGTCAAGTCAAGGATATTAAATTTAAACCAGCAGCTGGCTGAGAGAACGTTTGGCAAGGGGAAGAACAATGCCAGAGATATGCATCTTGGTGCTGGGTCAGGATTACTTCATATTCAAATGCATGAAATGTTTTACTATTTCCTTTAAGTCAATAAGGCATTGAAAAGCCATCCAGCAGTCCAGGGACATACGCTATTTCTATGCAATGTCAGAATAAATGGTTAACAATGTGCTGACACTTGCAATGACTTTGGATTATGGTGTAAAAAGACAAACAAAAGGAATATATGGAAGAATTCCTCTACCTTACAAATACCAGTTGGGCACCTATGCGGGCACTACTCTCTGTTCTTGCCAACAAAACGACAATACATTTTATAATTACTCCATACAGTCTGAAATTCCTTGAAGGTATTTGTCTTGCAGTTAACACTGCTCTGACCTATTTTCTTTCTGAATCTGCTGGCTGTACTCCCAGCCTTCTTACCTGACATAATGAAGTTCTCACCCACTCACACTAGACACAGTATAATCCCTCTCCAGGATATTTCGTATTTTTCTCTATTCATTGTGCCTTCCTTTTCTGCTATCAGGATTCTCTCCCGTTTCCTGTTCCAGCCTATGTTTGGAAAAATTTTCTAAAGTCAGAGTGTTTAATCATGACAGGTGCTGAGACTGCAAATTCCCCTGACTTCCTTAAATGGGGTGTCTTCAAAGCGAGATGCAGGGATCTGGCACCTATCAATGTCAGATCAGAATTGCTCTTGTTTTGCCTATTCTGTCCTTAAAATTCACAAATCCTTCTTAGCTAATTCACAATTACCTCCATGATCTCCAGTGCTTGAATTTACACTTAAATTTTACCTTTGCTAATATCACCCTTAAGTGAAAGAATTGACCTCAGACTCTTAGGTCTGGTTCTAAACTTGGCCTTTTCACACTTCACCATTACTAGAGACTCAAAAAGTGATAGCTGGCAAAGTACCTTGGTTTTCGTGGCTGGCCAGAAGGCAGCCTGTTTGGCAGATGAAGATTTGGCTAGGATGACCAGTGAACTTGTGAGCCTTCAGGCTTCATTACTGCAGTGCACAATATCTGGCCCAGAATAATTTCCCACAGGGTGAAGGACATGGCAGCCTGCCTGTCCCTGTGCAAATTCTGATAGTACAGATACAGCATCTGATCCAGTAGGTTTCTGGGTTAAACTCCAAATTCTTGATGTAGATTTTCTGAGGCATTCAATTTAGACTTGGCAATCACATAAAGGGGTGTGTGGGAAGGAGGGCTCAATAGCCTAATCCTCCTGTTGGTACAGTGCCGACTCCCAAACAGTTTAAAACAACCAAAAGGCATTTCTAAACTGCACCAGCTGCTAGCAGCTCCAGAGAAACCTTCTGCCAGGTTAGCACATCCCAGTTCAGCCATGCCTTGATTACACAGCTTCCTGTTCTTGCGCTGGGAGGACAAACTGTATGCAAGAAATCAGTTAGATGTTAACATATGGCCTCCTTGGAAATTAGGAAATTCTGTCCTGGCAGCTGACAAGTTTCAAGTCCCTTTGTACTCATCTAGTATGGCAAAGAGATTCAAAGAAGGAGAGAAGACATAATTTCACATCTTCATTTTCCAAGCTCTCAGCAGGCTAAGTTTTCTGCAATTTTCCTCATTACACAGGCACACCACAATAACAACAAATATCTAGAACAGTGGAGTTGTCACTAAGCACAGAGACTGGCACTTCCATGGTGGCCCATGGGTGGGGAACATGCTGCCAAGAGAGACTCAAATAAATCTGTTTTCTTCCGGAGAGAAAAATTGGAACCTGTTTCATTGCCAGTTCAAATAACAATAATATCTCAAGGGAAAAGATATAAAAGAAAGAGGAGGAGGAAAGGAAATGTCTGGAGAAAAGAGAAAAATAACTAGTTTAGAACAAAATATTAAGAGGACAAATAAAAAGAAAATACGAACACTACGTAAGATGTGTTGCTATTGGCTACTATTATGATCCTTATTGACATATTGGAAGGAAGCATATGAAAGATCAGAGCTGGAATCTACACGGGTGTAAATCAGCATCATTCTTCCTTGACTGCAAAAAGCTATGACAATATAGAACAGCTGTTATTTGGCCAGTATTGTTTTTCAGGTTTTTTTCTGGTTTTATTTTTGTAAATCACAGTAAAGATCACAGGACAGAGGATGGATTGACAATATGAGCTGTGAATCCCATGGGACATGTCTGCTGTTTTGACTTTTTGAAGTCTTTTGAATGCTTAATGCAAGGCTATTTGAATAACTAACAAAGTTTTCTCTGGCAGAAACCCTATTTGGTATCAGAACAACTAAATGATGACTTTGAATGATAATTACCAAACTGTGTTACTGCTGGTTCATAATTGCATGTTTGAGTATTGGGAGAGAGAGAAATTAAATTCTGTATCATTGACCAGCTTTTGCTTTAAATACGCTTTCTTCCTTATGCAGAACATGTTTTCTTAATTAGGTTTTTGTCTATTTTGTCCACAGTCCTTATCTGCTTGTAAAGGATATTTACAAAGAGTACTACAATTCAATGCACCTTTATAATTGTGATTCTCTTGCAAATGATTTATTGCAGACAAATAGGAGCACATACTACTTAGTAGCAATGGCAGAGTTGTAGAAAACAGAACGTAAATTGTTTCTTCTTTAGTTCACAGTACTTTAAATAGCTATGTGCTAGACATCAGAGATGGCAAACAGATAAATAATTACAGCAGTGAAAGAAAACAACAGTGAAATACAACACAGCATAGCCAAAGGGAAATGCTCCCTGAAATAAGCTTGTTTGTAACTGCCTCTGTACGAGGGTAAGAAAAAAAGGCTTTCCAAGCAGTCTGGTTAAATTAGTTTGAAGATTCACAAAACAATTCACTTAATCTACTAGGAATGTATAATACTGCATAAAAATCTTTAATTCAAAATGTTAATTATGGTAAATGAAAATAAGTTTCTCCTGTGCTTTTCTTTGTTCACATTACTATTTCAGTTCTTAAACACAGACGTTCAGGCAGGGAGGTGGTTTCAGTAAGCTCTGGTGAACACAGATTTGCTAAATAAGAAGTCATGTGAATGGGAGTTTTTTTCTTAGTGTGAACTCTAATGTTCAGAAGCATCGTGTCACCACCACTGAGGACATGAAAACCCTCAGCACCTGATCACAAAAATGAGACTCCCTTTTCTCTGATGCTACAGGTGAACTGGCTGTTTTCCAGGACAAAGCAGCACCTTTAAGTGAACGTGGTTGTAGCCTCCTGTCAACAGTCATCTATAAAATGCCTGTACTCAACTTCTATGCAACTGCCACATTTGTTTGCTACCATCCATCTCAGTACATTGAAACTTGGTTATTATTTTTGCTTTTACTGCCTACGATCTTGACATAAGGATTTTGAGAGGTTGTTGAAGAAGGCATCACGATGAGTGTGCTCTGTAACTGTTCAGTGTGGCCACTGTTAGCACCCTTACTTTTATAAGAAACAAAGCAGACCACTTTATACCCTCATTTGTTGAGCTAACCCAACAGATGAATCCTGTCTTCTAAGTGATTAACAGAAAACTAAGAATTGGTGTTTACTTCCATGGACTGATTTTCAGTTTTAGCCATCACTGTGACAGGTTCCTTTCACATAGATACGCAGATGGATGTGTGCGTCTGTGTGCATCTGCATGTCTGCATGTGCTGTCTGAGATCCAACGGGACAAGAAAACAGAAAACAGCTACCTCTCTAGCTGCTTAGAAACTCCTCATCTTGTCTCCATGGCCCCCAGGCTGACTCCACTAAGAATTATGGCAAAACTCTTCATTTCAGCAGAGAATTACCAGGCCCCAATATAGACATTTGGTCAACTCTCAAAGCGGAAGCTTTTCTGCCTTAACTTTTTAATGAGAAATAGTCCTCCTTTCATGTGTAGAGATTTATTATGAAGTAGTCTAGAAATCTTACTTTGCCTTCCTTTTAGGCCTTTATTTCACAGTCAACTGGTTTCAGAGTTTTCTCCAGATTGTTTTTTTCGTATCATTATTTTAGCCATTACTTAAAAATTGTTTGAAATGTCTTGCTTTGACCTAATTCAGGAGATGGAGCCTTCTGCCAAGAGATTAACAGTAAGCACAGATCTGAAATTTCTCAGAATAATGCTATTAATGGGGACATCTTCAAAACGGTTGAATTAGTAGTGATGTATTGGTTATAGCTGTAAAGTTTTTCATTAATTCATAGGGTTGCTATGATTAGAATTGACTTCTAGCTCTTACAATAAGTTTATGATGGTACAGATTTTGCTCAAGGCTCAAGTGAAACATAATATTTGGTCTTAAACCAATTCAATGTGCTGCCCAGTCAGGATTTCCTCTAATGACTCATTCCTACCCCTACTGAATTGAAAAGGATATGTGTAAATTGACGTTGAACTTAAACACTAAGACTTTTCACTTTTTAACTTATCTCTAAACTGGCACCATACAACATCTTTATATTCTAATCATATAAAAAACCAACTCTTCCTTTTTTCCTTGTTTTTCTTGTCTAATGAGGTCACATCAAAGAATGCAGGTCACACATACAGGACGGCACAAAAGCAGAGTGTAATTCTGGACAGCCAACTATACATGTGTTCCTGGTATAAAACAGTAGCTGAGTAATCCCACAAGCAAGATATAATGCTGTAAGCTAATGCAGGAATCAGTGGAGTTCAGCTACTTTTTGGGATCTGCTTCTGTGTGTGCTCTCACCGTCTGATGAGTTCAAGCTCACAGACCCCTTAACAAGACCACGTTACCTTTGCAAGGGATCCAACTTTAGCATGGGAGGGAGAAGGAGCTACACCAGGGCAGTTAAGGACCAGAGGTCGTAATCCACTACTTCAAAGTCCATTTTACCTTGTGGCAACTTGTTCACATGGCCACATCCAAAGGTGGTCTTTGTATCTATAGCAGAGGAATAACAAATACAAAAAAAAAAGACGTATTACCAACTGTAATTTGTTTCGAGGACCACACTTAAAAGCTTTCCTATTTACCAGCATTAATTTTCAGAATGAAAATCCATGACGTCAAGTATTCATGAATTCAAAGTTGTGGGCTTGTATTATTGTCAAAATCTCAGGGAATTCAAACAAATGCTTTATAGTCTATCCAAAACACTTTTGAAAGAAGACTTGAAAATATACTGGAAATACATGGGTGGTAAGACAATCTATGAGAATGGAGAGCTTCTTATTTAGAGCAGGCAAAGGCAAAACTAAAGCCAGCATGAGAATTTCAAAACTCAAATAGCTGAATGAGAAGCTGGACCAAGCATACATAATTTAACAGTGAATCTGATTAGGTACTACAACAATGTTGTTAGGAGTGTAGTGGTCAGGATTAGATCACTTTGTGGAAAACATTCTCTGGTTCAACCAGGAATTATGGGGCTTTATGCCAGAAGCTAGAGTAGCTGATTATGGTAATTGTCCCTGACCTTTTGATCCAGTAATGCCATGTATTAGTTTTCCAACCATACATACTACATTCAGTTCTTCTGCACAGTTGTGCTGAATGTGTGAGCAGGACCTTGGATGCCACATTGTGAAATTCTCTGTGTGACTCACCCAACAGAATAGACCAAATCAATAAGCATTTAATAAAGCCCAGGCTTGAGACTCCTCTCCTCTCATGCTAGTTGCCAAGTAAATGGCCTCTTAAGATTGCAGAAAATACCTTCCTGCATAATCTCAGAAACAAAGCTGTATGCACTGAAAGATGTTTTCAAAGTAATTATTCAAGTTTCTGTAACTCTGTCTCTTCTTATGGATGAGGACCTGCATTCTTTTCAAGGCAACCTCTTGCTTTCTGAAATTTATTCACAGCAGATTGCCCCACTGTGGGCTAATAGATCAGATTTAGGCATTATAAACAGCGAAAACAGTACAGCAGAAAAAACAACTTTTACTGCAGTCCCAGATGTGTGGTCTCATGGTTTCTTTCAGATGTGGCAATTCTGTGAATCTAATTTGTCAGTATGTGTGTAGTACTGTTTGTCATAATCAAAGTGCAACACTAAGTCAGTACTTCTAACAGCCCATGTAAAGTTGTCATCATTCTCTCAGCCTTACAGCATTATGCCTATACCTATATTTGCTATATTTTTACATGCTTTTCAGGATGAAAACATTTTTCAAAATTGAGTGAAATATTTGATATATTGTAGGGCAAACTGAAGGTGGGAAAAACTAAGAACTATGTTTTTTGAAAGTCAGATGCAAGGTTGACTTGATCTGTGTCCCATTTATCTCCACTCAGAATCTGAAGGCAAAGACAGGAACAATGCACTTGGTTTGGGCTCACTCTTTTGAAATGAGTACATAAGTTCTGTCATGCTCTAAAAGTGTTAATTATGCTTACTGGTCTTGAAAGCTGAAGGGTTTGTTGTATTTTTTTAAAGAGAACATCTAAGTGCCCCGATGACTACTTTGAATGGCTGTGAGTCATCATGGATCATCATATGACTGAGCTAAAGCTTGCTCTTTGCTTGGGAGACACACAGATACGCTTACTCTATAATTGCTAGGCTTTGCTTAGTATGATACTATTGGTGATGTTCCTTGGTGAAGATATCATACGTCAGTGGTCCTAGATCACCATCTGGAAGTCCACAGGCTGCCTTTCTAGATGAAGTACTTTAAAAACCCTACAGTGTTACTGACTGTTTAAGTTACCTGTACAGCAGAACACTGATTCCCAACCTCACTGCTCTGGAAAAAATGGCAATATTCTGTACCTTACTGGACTCATCTTTTCCAGGCTCCTGCAGCCTCCTTCCTGTTCCTGCCCACCTTTTCCATTGCAGGACTGCTACACATTTCCAGGAACAAGCATAGGGGCACCAGAGCTGGTCCTGCACAGGAGTAAAAAAGCTCCTGCAGGACACATCTCCATGGATTTTGTGCCTTAACTAAAATGTAATCATGTTTACATGACCAGTATTATCAAGCCCCACACTTTCAAATCTGTCTCAAGGTCATCTCTTAGAGGAGTTCCAAAAGCAACTGAAGGTTTTCTGTCGTATTCATTAACATCGATGGATGTGATCCATGATGGATGCTGTGATTGCTGCTGACCGCTGTGGGCCCATGATGAGGCCCACAGAATTCAGTTTGGCAAGTGCTGCTAGCCCATGGAAGTTCTGCCTTTTCCCATGTGCATCCAAACATGTGCTGTGCAGTTCTGATGCACATACCAGCCTCGGCTTCATCAAGTAGGAATACTGAGGTTTAGCAAACCATTAAATGATCCTGGAGAAACATACTAGAAAAACAACGTGCAACACATTTTTGAACCACTTTACTCCATTGAGAGCAGGCTTACCAATGAGAAGGTGTTTTTATTTCAGCAAAATTATGTATCTGGGCACATGGTAAGGAGAGAGCTAGCATTCTGTGATTTTATTTTGGACAAAAAATAATCATGGTGCCATGTAACTGGCAGTAAAAATTCATCCTGAAATCCTTACAAGAACTGAAGTTGTACATCATAATTCACTTTTTGTACAGCCATATAGCCTGATCAGCACTTCTTATTCAAACAATACTTCCAGCTATGAGTTCAGAAGTAGATATATAAACAGGGTTATCAGCTCTAATTGAGATGCTATCATATATAACACATGCAAAGATACTTGGCAAGCCTTTATCTCACAAGCTGTATTTGCATATGGACGGTATTTATAGCCTTTAAATTAAAATAAGATTTTTTGGTTTTGGTTTTTCATCAACACTGTTTGTCAAGCAGGCCGTACTCCTATATGACATTGTGTTCTGGAGCTGACCTGCATTCCTTTCAAACCATTTAATCACACACAGCTGACCAACATTCCTGTATAAAACCACCTAATCAAATGCATTACAAATACCCCAAATGGTTACTTAATCTCCATATATGTACACGTGTGAAATGTGCAGTTTCCAAATATGCCCTTGCATAGAAGCAAATGACATAAAAGCAAAAGACGTTTCCAAAATAAACCTCTCCCCCCGCCGCCAATAAGCGCACACATTTTTTAAGGCGGTTAAGATAGTATTGCTCCACGTAGTTGGAACTGCACGTGACGATTAGAATTTACTGTAATTCGTATTTGAGCTTGTTTTCTACGTGTCTTAAAAACGCAATTTAAGAAGGAAGAAATGTAACAGCTTTCCACTTCTGGGCAAGTACGTCAAATGAGCTGCAAACTATTTGAGAATGCTGCAGCACCTAGATAGCTCAGGGAACATATGACGGAGGACTGTATTTCCTCTCATCTCCAAGTCACTGGGTTCAGATGAGAAGCTCCTCAAGGTTGTTACTGCCTGATGGCTGTGTCTCAGGATTAAGCGGAACGAGTTATCTTTTTACGTCCAGTAGCCATCCTTTGATGAGCCCTTCCACTAGAAATCCCTGTAGGAAGGACAGAGACTCGCTGAGCTGAAGACTGAACGGTTTCCCCGTTCCGAGATGCTCCTCCAGAGCAGCGCGACGTGCCGGCCAATGTGGGCACGCTTGCGGTGCTGCTGCGTGTGCTCTGTGTCTTCTGCGGGAAATAGCTGTGTGGGTTTCGTTTGGGCTTTTTTTCCCAAAATGCTAAACTAGCATAAATTCACTTTAAGTTCCTACATGCGTCTTTCGGGCTTTTTGCAGTGTTTGCTCCTCAGAGAACACGAAATCTAGGAAGTTCTGTGTTTGAAATGCAAAAGCACACAGAAGCAGGGGGAGAAAGGTATGTAAAGGGATACTTTTAAGGGATACATTTAAGAGACAGAATGGAAAGTGTGACTATGAACAGTAAGGGGGGGAACACATCCCTGTTGATGCAGGTGGGACCCGCTCAGCGGGGTGGTGTGGGCTGCGCGGGAGGGCAGCACCGGCGCTTTCCAGCTTTTAGAGCAGACAAAAAAAAAAAAAACCACAAAAAAAGCAAAAAATCCCCAAGTTTTAATTTCAAGCAGCCGTGAGCGGACGGAGCTCGGTGCTCTCAGGTACTGCCCATACCGCGCAGCGCCGCGCTCGGTGCCACGGGGCGGGGGGAGGCGCCCACCGGGGTTCCCTCCGCGCCGCGGAGCCACCCCGCACCCCCCTCCACGGCCTCCGCGGGGCCTCTCCCGCCGCCCCGGGAGTGTGTGTGTGGGGGGGGGGGTGGGCGCCGCCGGTACCGCCCCCCACCCCCCCGGCCGCCGATCACGTGGCAGCGCCCCCCGCGCCCCA
The DNA here is from genome assembly GCA_028020825.1 of Podargus strigoides. Lineage (NCBI taxonomy): Eukaryota > Metazoa > Chordata > Aves > Caprimulgiformes > Podargidae > Podargus > Podargus strigoides. The sequence continues at coordinate 79,931,382 of CM051663.1, read as the reverse complement.
AGAGCGCGGCGCGCGGCGGCATTGTGACGCAGCAGGCCTCCGCCGCGGCGGCGGGGCGGGTGAGTGCCGCCCCCGGGGGCGCGTCGCCGGGCGGCCGCGGCGCCCCGTGTACGGCGGGGCCGCCCCCTCCCTCCCTCCCTCCCTCCGCCCGGCCGCCGGGTGTCAGGGCAGGGGCGCGGGGGGCGGGACAGCGGAGCCGGGTCGCTGCCGGAGCGCTGCCTGCACCGGCGGGGAGTGGCGGGGGGCGGCAGCCGAGAGGCGGCACCTGGGTCCTTCCCCCGTCTCCATCACCCCGCGGCTGCCGTGAAACGGCCGTGGCCGAGCGGAGCGGAGCGGTGAGGTGAGGCGAGCGGAGCGGGGCGGAGCGGGGCGGGGGGCTTTGTTACCGCCAGCAGCGCTGTGCCCGGCGCGGGGGAGGGGAGCGCGGAGCCGGGCCCGCGATGCTCCGGTGGGGTGCGGGGAGCTCTGGAGGCGCCCGCCGCGGCTGCGGGCTCTCCCTTCCTCCCCCCGCCAGCCCGTCCCGGGGGCGCAGGAGCGGGCGGCGGGAAAGGCTGCGGAGGGAAGCCCCGGCCCCGCCAGCCTGCCCCGGGGCAGTGCTTCCCGCATGAAATGAGGGCTGAACGCGGGGGTCTGGTGAGGGCAGAGCACGGACGTGGTGGCAGCCCCGCGGTGTGCCGCCGCAGCACCCCTCGTAGCGCAGCGGCACCCGCGGGCAGCCGCAGCCGACGCAAGCCCCCCTGCAGCGCCGCTGGGAGCCCGGCGTCCCGGGGGACCGCAGCCTCAGCACCCTCCGGCCCCGCGGGGCAAGCCGCCGTCGGGGAGGAAACCGAGTGGGAGTGACATGTTTGTCACGGCGGGGAAGGAAATGCGAAGTTGCCTGGTAGACAAACTGCACCTCGGCTTATGCTCGGGTCCGTCTGAGGTCGTGTTTTTGCGGCATCAGCCATCAAACCTTTTTCGTACCCGAATCAGTGCGCGTTTTTGTGAAAGCAAATGCAATTTATGTGAAGAAGAGCTCGAGGACCTGGTCCTGATGGTACTGGGTACAAACCAGCTCCGAAACAGTCTCGGTTTCCATTGTCAGTGTTATCACCTCATGGAACTTTAAACGGTTGGCTTGAAGCCACAGCTCTTAGAGAGGCACAAGTCAGTCACAACTGCTTCTCAGAAAGCCCCAGAACGCACCAAAAATCCGCTAGCGGCCATGGTTCCATAGAAAGCCTTGGAAGCATGGCCTCGTTGTACACCTCTGCAGCGCAACCTCAAAAGGTAGCTGAAAAAGTTCTTACATTACTCTGTAGCAAATCACTTGATTGTTGGACCCTTTTGTGATACCTGAATAGCTGAAGGAAAGGATACAGTCATAGCATAGGGAAATCAAAATTACGTTATATCTTGTGCAAACATCTCTGATCCTGCAGTCAGGAATTGCAGGTCGAATGATGTGCAGGTATAGAAGCCTCGTGCAGCGAGCTGGAGCAGGCTTCTGTAGTGTCCCGCCCTCACTGAATTTAGTAGGTGTATGTACTGCACGTACTCCCAATGAGCCGTAAATAGTATGACCTGTTGCCTTACTACCACCCGTAATCATGAGCTTCTTCACACTAAAATCCTCTGCATGGGCTGCCCGGTGAGCATGGTAAGCCACTTCTCTCGCCGTACTGCTAAGCCTGCCAGTACGCTCGGTGCCGTACGGGAGACATATTTTGGAAGATTTTGCCCCTAACGTGGAAACCTGATCTTGACAGCAGGCTTGAGGGGTCACTGAAGAGGGAGTTCAAACACAGTGAGAAGGGGTTTTCACATGAATAAAACAGAATTTGACCAGTTGTCCAGTTGTCAAGAAGAAATTTTGCCTCACCACTGTAGTTAAAGTTCCAAAATGGCATAGTAACTTTAGGTATTCCTTCACTTGCTGCAGAGGCATAGTGCCCATCCCTGGTGTGAAAAGGCTCCCTTTGTAAGGTGTGGTATGTTTCATCTCTGCATGTTTTCGTGTGTCACTGGCTTGGGCAACCCAGCTGTTCCACTTCACCCAGCAGTTCAGTCTCTTTTCAGATCTTTGTGGTTTATGGTCTGTGTCATTGACTCAATGTGCTGCAGAAAGCAAATGTGTCTTGTAGCTTGTTGAAAAACTGGGTAAAATAGAATTCTGTCAGAGGAAGGCACCAGTGAAGAGTTACGGGCAAATCTGAGGAGACCAGCATATTAAAAAACCTCCTTGAGCGAGTAATCCAGCGTCAGCTACTCAAAATACTTCAAGTGGTATTTCGCTGTAAGGAGATGGGCAGTCTTTCGGGAAAGGGAGTCCTATAGAAGATAGCAAATTATATTAGAGACTGCTCCTCTTCTTAATGTTTTTTTTCCCCAGTGACAATTACGTGGTAAGTAAGTGTGGCGTAATTTCTTTGGGGCCAGCTTCTGAGTTTACAAAGAGCTGGCTGTAAAAGGTAGACGGGTTGGGCAAGCTGACTGACTGGTACCTTGGGAGATGCAATCCCTTCTTGTGAGTACTGTGGATAAGTGATGTCAATTTGCTTTTAATTTTTAAAACCATGATCCCAAATATGTACATATTTTGTAAACACTTTTGGACAAGGCATCAGCAGAGCTTCAAGAAACTAGGAAGTGCCTCTTAATGCCCCTCTGCTTCCCAATTGTCTGGTCTTGCTAGGAACTGAAACCCGTCCCCATGCGAACTCCATAGGTGCAAGAAGTCTTCTTCCCACATGTGCCTGAGGTGGGATATCACCCACACTGTTACAGCTCTCCTTCTCACACAGTCTCTTCCAGGACGTCTCAGGCCCCCTTTGTCTCTACACTCACAGCAGCTCCGTCCTGCTTGGACACTTGCCCTGATTAGATCCAGGAAGAGGAAAGCGTGACAGTCCTGCTGCAGCCACTCTAGTTTCTGCCCTCTGAAATGGAGACGTGCAGGTAGCGCTGCCTCCACGCCATGATGAGGTGCCAGCAAGAAAGGAGAACGTGCAGTCTGGGCCAGCCCGGTGGGGATGATTTGATCATCACAGACAGCAGCACAGAAGTTGCATTGGCAATAGTGCAGGGATGCTATTACTTGTAGTTGTGGCATCGTTCGGTGTCATGTGTGCATGGAGTGGTGATGCTCCACCTCACAAGCACAGAGACCAGGAGTTCCAGCAGCCTTTTTGGGATGCAGCTTGTTATCTCCCCACTCCTGCTTTTTAAACATTTCAGCTGACTAGATGGTGTGCAGCAGAGCTTTATTTATGCCCCTGTCTGTCTCTGATTACCTACGCGAAGCTCCAGAAGCAACCCGTGAATCACGAGCATGGTTACAGGAGCAAGGAGGGGAAGAGAAGGGAACGATTACCATTTTAATTTCAGTTTTATTGCAATAAACCTACATCTGTTTCAGGTTTCATTTGAAGGTAAAATGCCAGAAGGAGAATATTCTCATCCTTCCTTATGCAGCCATGTTAATTAATGCTAAGTAAAATAAAGTTCTTATTTTTCAGGTGGAAGTCTTTGTAAGGAACCCGTTTGCCAATGCTTTACTGTATATTGCTTAGAAAGTACAGTGATTTTGTACAGTTGAAATGTGTGTGTTCATTGTCAAGATGAAAAATATGTTAAAAAAAATTGACAAGTATTTGATTTTGGAAGGGCAAGTAGCTGTTCTTCTCAACTGTTGTCAGAATAGGACCATAACCGAACTAAAGGAAGTATTGCTTAGATAACTGGCAAGAGGACTTGGAGGAGCGTTGTACCTGTGCACTCTCTTTTTTTTTCTGGCAGATCTGTCTGTGTCTCAGAGGAGGCAGAGAAGACAGGCTTTCGTGGAGCAGGTGCATGGTAATCACAAGGGAATTTCTCTTTAAATGCAAATGTGGTTGTGTGAGAGATTTATATGCACAACGGAACCACTGGAAACAGGAAAATAGAACATATGCATCAGATACCTTATTGATTTAAGGTCCCAAGAGAGTTTTTAACTGAGGGGGAAAAAAATAATTAATTATTGTGGTAGAAATATCACCTGCTGCTTACCTGTCTAAGGTGGAACTGTAATTTCATCTTCTGAGATAATGCTCCAAGTGATTCAGAGGTCTGAGTATCTGAGAGTTATCAAAGAGAAGTACAGTTCAGCTGCCAAAGCTTGGAAGTCATTAGGTATATTTCCTTCATTAGGTATGTTTTCTTGTCTGTTAAGGAACATTTACAAGAGCTTATTTCGAATATAAATGTAGTTGATTTGCACTTTATAAAGAATTATTGAGTAATGCTTGAAAGTGTGTTTTTCTGGTTAAAATGTAGCATTGGGTTTGTAAGTTTTGCTGTAAGCATTTCCTTTTCAGTTCTGTTTCCTCCCCAGTTCTTGTTTGCAGTCAAACTGCTGGCATTATTTTTCTTTGTTTATCCTGGAGAAAAAGGCATTGTCTCACTTACCTTTTAAACTCAATGCAGTGTATTACATGACCTCTCCTTGTGTACAGATCCTCCCCCTTCCTCCCCCCTGTTTTATTGTTACTGTATCAATCTGGAACTTACCATTTAAAACGAAATTATAATCAGGAACTTAGCACTTCCCTTCAGCCCCCCCATTTTAGCGAACTTGTTTACATCTGCGAGTAAAAGTCAGGCTGTGCTGCATAGCTTTCTCATGTGTGCATGGCAGGGGTATGCACATGATTATGATTTGAAGCTATACTGCTCTGCTGGTTATTCATCCATGTAGTTCTTGTGCAGGATCTGGCTGTACTGACCGGCATTTTTCTTAAGAAATGGGAAATACCTATAACTGTCCAGATATAACTGGACATAGAACTGCTGGCATGTTTATACATGCATGTACATATCTTATGTTCTCTTTTGCTATAATACATCTGTAAATATTCTGCATTTTGTATATTATGCTGGTAGTCCCATTTGGGTGACAGTAGTAAACTTACAAAGAGTCCAAGGACTGCTTTTGAATTGGCGCAAGATTCTCATTACTGAAGTTGTAAGCATGGTGAAAGATGTATTTGAGTATTTGTAAATGCTGCGTCCAAGATGGTTTTAAAAACAAACAAACAAACAAAACCCCAAAAAAGCAAAATAAAACTGGCAAATACAGTACACACAAAAGCAAAAGAGTCCTAACAAGGTAAATAAGCTGCATGTCACATGCCCTGAGCCACACTTCTATTGTGCTCAGTCTAAGTACACTCATTTCTCCTCTTGTACATTCAGAGAGCCTTAAGGTACATGTCCTGGTTGTGTTAAATACTGCGATACTGTAATTTTGCAAACTCATATGTTGAGCACTGGATAAAGCACAATATTTGTGCTTGTTGCTAGGACTTGGGCAAAAACATATACTGAGTTACAGAATGGAATCACGAGGAAATTTATACTTAGATCATTAATTATTTGCTTTTTATTTACCTGAACTAGATTTTAAATCAGAGGTAGAGGAATTTATGATGGTTAAATGTAAGGAACTTTGAATAAATCCTGTAATCTTGAACTCCGCCAATTTTTCACTTCATATATGCAGAATTGTAGTTACCTGGGCCCCTTGACTAACACTGTTTATGTTTAAGTTAATTGGCATCCTTGTGGTAGATGTGAGTGGAGTGAGGTGGTGTACCCATGGAATAAGCAACAGGTTAGAAAAAGGAGGATTCAGCTTTTCACTGTCTGTTTGAATATGGTGCATTCTACAACCTCTTGATGAGCCATCTGCTTAAAGCAATTTGATAGCATAATTTTAAGGGGGCTTTGTTTATATTCCTCTATATACATATTTATATTAGTTATTTGCCTATGGTATTTTAAGTTTTGCATAGGAAAGGGAGAACTACCTTTTAAAGTCCAATTATGATAGCAGTAGTTGCTGTTACAATTCAACAGGGCAGACCTTGGGAAAAAAATGATGTCAAAGCAATTAGTTGCAAGTGAAAAGAGAACCAAATTTGTGATACACTGTTACAAAGCATGTGGGGCAGTTCCAAAAATTAATGGTTGGAGGTTTTGCCTTTAGTTCAGTATGTTTCTGTTAAAGTTTGTTTATGTTAGTGTACCATGTTGTATCTTTGATAAATGGTAATGCTACTGCTTTTGGTGATGAGTTGACTCTTAAACCTGGATTCAGGAAGCCTCTGTTTACAAATAGCTCAATATAACATTTATTGGAACAGAGTTTTGGGAGCACCAATACCTGATAGATTAATATAAAATCATTATTTATTGTTGAGCATTATGAATCTGCTGCTGGTATGTATGACACACATTTAGCAGTTATCTCAGTGGCTTGGTAGTGCTTTCAGAAGCATTGATAATGTCAGTCCAATGGGTCTTTTTTTCATACCATACTTAGCAACCTTAGCTGTTCTCTTAAGGCTGAACAGAGACTGATTATAAACTCTCACCCACCCCCTTACAGTTATTTGTGAGGGTCATAGGTGAAGCACATTAGCAAACAGCATAATGGAAATTGTATTTCTGCTCTATACTGTGATGCTCCCTGTGTGGAGGAGTTAACCATTGCCTCGCTGCACTTCCTAGTAAAGCACTTCATGAATCAAATCTGAGATGAAGTAGCTGGAGCAGGACTGCCTGATGACTAGGGGTTTAGCTGTGGTTGAGTGCTGAGATGCCCAGGTCCAGACAGCCAAGTGGAGCATGACTGTGCACATGCTTACGGTTTCCAGAGAGCGACAAGCAGCAGCACAGGGTTTTCATCCCTCTGCCCAGAACTTTGTGTAAATTAGCCCATATGTAATTTCTGCTGCCGTGATGCAATTCCTACCAGAACTTTAATTGTCTGAGTCAACACTAGCTGGTGTGTCTTTATGCTCTCCTCATAAGGCAGCTAAGCGTGCTGAAGAACTTCATTCCTTCTTAACATGTCTTCTGGTTGTGATTTAGCAAAATGCATACAGAATCTTCCTGGAGTGAATAATTCATTACACAGTCAGTTTAAGAACATGCGTAAATCCCTTTGGTTACTTGCTGGACAAATGGTAGTAAGCCAGCTGTCAGAGCATATAGTGTGTCTGTAATAGTTTGTCGTTTGTAGCTAGGAGAGGATGTAGTGTTGCAGCTGTGCAGCAAACCACTATTTGAGGGGAGGAGATCATGAGGGACTTTATCAACTCCTGTGTTTCTGCATCATAGTAGGTTCTGCTTCTGGTAGCAGCATAGTGAGTGAAGGCATTGTTAGTATCTTGATGCTCTGCTGAAATAACTGACCTTGAAACAGTAGATAACTAATATGCCTGCTTAGGTTAGGGCTTCAGCATCTGGCATTACTACTTACGAAGAGGAATGAGTGCTGTTTACACATAACATGGTTGCCTCCAGCTGCCTGTAGAGTCTAACAGTGTCTCTTCATTAGACAGTAAAGCTGGGTGAGTCGCTGTACCTGAAGGATGGGGTTAATCAAATATATTGGAGCCAAAAGGGATACGGGAGGAAATGTAGGCCCTCTGCTGAATGATGTGGGTGTCCTGGTGACAGAGAATACAGAGAAGGTGGAGTTACTGAATGCTTTCTTTGCCTCCGTCTTTACTGCTAAGGCAGACCCTCAGGAGTCCCAGGCCTTTGAGACCACAAAAGAAGTCAGGAGAGAAGAAGACTGTGCCCTGGTTGAAGAGGACTGGGTTAGGGAAAAACTAAGTGAGCTGGACACCCACAAATCCTGATGGGATGCATCCGTGAGTGCTGAGGGAGCTGGCAGAAGTCATTGCTAAGACCACTCTCCATCATCTTTGAAAAGTCCTGGAGATCAGCAGAGGTGCCTGAGGACTGGAGGAAGGCCAGTGTCACTCCAATCTATAAAAAGGGCAGGAAGGAGGACTTGGGTAACTACAGGCTAGTCAGCCTCACCTCTATCGCTGGAAAGGTGATGGAACAGCTTGTTCTTGGCACTGTCTCAAAGAATGTTCAGGAAAAGAGGGTTATCAGGAGTAGTCAACATGGGTTCACCAAGGGGAGGTCATGCTTGACCAAGCTGGTAGCCTTCTATGAGGACATAACTAGATGGATTGATGAGGGGAGAGCAGTTGACGTGGTCTACCTTGACTTCAGCAAGGCTTTTGACACTGTCTCCCATGGCATCCTCACAACCAAACTTAACGGGTGTGGACTGGATGATTGGGCAGTGAGGTGGATTGGGAACTGGCTGAAGGACAGAGCCCAGAGAGTAGTGGTCAGTGGGGTAGAGTCTAGTTGGAGGCCTGTGACCAGTGGTGTCCCCCAGGGGTTGGTACTGGGTCTGGTCCTATTCAATATATTCATTAATGCCCTGGACGAAGGGACAGAGTGTATCCTCAGCAAGTTTGCTGATGATACAAAGCTGGAAGGAGTGGCTGACACACCAGAGGGCTGTGCTGCCATCCAGCATGACCTGGACAGGCTGGAGAGCTGGGCAGGGAGAAACTCAGTGAAATTCAACAAGAGCAAGTGTAGAGTCCTGCATCTGGGGAAGAAAAACCCCATGGATCCGTACAGGCTGGGGGCTGAGCTGCTGGAGAGCAGCTCTGGGGAAAAGGACCTGGGAGTCCTGGTAGACAACAGGCTGACCATGAGCCAGCAATGTGTCCTCGCGGCCAAGAAGGCCAATGGGATCCTGGGGTGCATTAGGAGGAGTGTGTCCAGCAGGCCAAGGGAGGTTCTCCTCCCCTTCTTCTCTGCCCTGGTGAGGCCTCATCTGGAGTCCTGTGTCCAGTTCTGGGCTCCCCAGTTCAAGAGGGACATGGAGCTGCTGGAAAGAGTCCAGCACAGGGCCACTGAGATGGTGAAGGGATTGGAGCATCTCCCATGTGAGGAGAGGCTGAAGGAGGAGGCTGAGGGGGGATCTCATCAATGCTTATAAATATCTCAGGGGCAGGTGTCAGGAAGACAGGGCCAGACTCTTCTCAGTGGTGCCCAGTGGCAGGACAAGGGGCAATGGGCACAAACTGGAACACAGGAGGTTCAACCTTAACATAAGGAAACACTTCTTTACTGTGAGGGTGGCAGAACACTGGAACAGGCTGCCCAGAGAGGTTGTGGAGTCTCCATCTCTGGAGTCATTTAAAACCTGTCTGGACGTGTTCCTGTGTGATCCTGCTCTAGCAGAGGGGTTGGACTAGATGATTTTCAGAGGTCAGTTCCAACCCCTACCATTCTGTGAGTCTGTGACTCTGTGAATTCCCACAGGAAAGGCCAACCAACACATGTTACAGTGTGCTCCAGGAGTTCAAGGGAAGCAGGCTGAGTAGGGGGAGGAATTAGCCCAGCCAATACAATTTAGTAAAATGGACACTCTCTCCAGCATGTGTTCCTCATCAGGTCCCATATGCTTTACGGCATGTTTCCAGGCTTTGCTTTTTGCAAATGCAGTTTTTTAGATGAACATATCTACAGTAGCACTATTTCTGGATGTGTCTGCACTGTAGTCGAGTAGTGTGATTGCAGGACATGCAAACAGATCTGTACTAGCTTTGGTCTATGTGTAATGTGAAGACATGCCAGCCTAGAATTACAAGAGGGCTGTCCAAGCCTTCTGGAGAGATTGTTGAGCCATGCTGAAGTCTGCTTTCATCTGTCTTCACTGCTATTTTTAATTATGCTGTCTAGATTAGCACTACTGTGGGTATTCCTACACATGCTGACATAAACTTACAACTGTACGCCCACTGCTTTCTTGCAGTGTTGTTGGTGGACGCTCTTTGTAATGAGACAGTCTAGTTTTCCACTGAGTTTAGGTGTTTATTTCACAATTTAATTCTCCTCAGTAAGGAACAGCAGAAAGGGCGAGTGTAGGAGACACTTCTGGAATTTTTCCACTCCAAAAAATCATTTTATAGTCTCTATTCTGAGTTTGATTGTCAAGCTCAGCCTTAAAGAACCTCCAGATCCAGGCCACACATCTTTGTAAGTGTTAAAATCCCGATGAGACACCAGGCTGGTGGACCAGTGTTAAAAGGTCAGCGCTTTAAAATATTCTTTGTTGAAGCATTGAATCTAGAGCAAAATTATGTGAAAAAAAATTGTGAAATTACATGAAAAATATCAGCAATGACAGTAAGGTGGTTATCACATATAAAATACAGTCCAAATTTATTAAAAGGGTTTGGATGTATTTTTAAGAGAAGTAATGTGTTTGGGTTTTGAACATTTCAAGGAAGAGCCCTGCACTGCTGAGAGTTTCTTTCTTTTTTTTTTTTTTGGTTTGTTTGGTTTTGGTTTTGTTTTTTTTTCTTAAATGGATGTAATAAGGGTTATTTTTGCTTTGTCAGTCACATTAATTGTTAAGTTACTCCACAGTCTTGTCAATGAAGTGTTCTTCTAATATGTTGTCAGAGTAAAATTTGACAACAAGTATACTTGCACATCAGATTTTCATATTTTTTATTCAGAAATAGACTTTCTCTTCCTCTTTAAAAAACAAACAAACAAACAACTAATCAAATGAAACCACAGAGAACAGCAAAACCGATCTGTATCTATGGATATAGTCTGAAAAGATCTGTCACGTATCCAGTTCTTTTAATGAGCAATTTTCATGCCGTTTAACAAAGACAAGGGAGAAAACATGGCTTCAAAATTGAAGTTAGGACATAAAAAGTTGAATTAATGCAATTTTTTCATGCCACAAAAATATTTCACATAAAAGCAAGTGCTGTCGTACAAAGAGGAGTACAAAATACTCTTAACAGGCATGTGTCTCTGTGACATGAGACATGCTGTAGAGGAGTAAGGTGAAGCAGAGCTTTTCAGCCTGTTGGAATGTTGCAGCTTACTTATCTGCCAAGAAAATATTTTATTTCTAGATAAATGGTTGAACTGAAATAAACAAAATATTCCCTCATCTTTCCTTAAACAGTTCTTTTAAAAAATTATTTCTTAGGACTGTCCTTGACACCTTTCTGAGGAAAAAGAACAGCCTCGGTTCACTGAGTGGAGCACAAGAATGCCAGCACTTACCAATTAAGCCTGATTCTAGCACCACATGGTCTTGAATAAATAATCTAACGCTTTTCACTTATCCATGTATAGAATGAGAAGAAAATATATTAGAGAACTGCATTAGCAGAATTGTCAGTAGCAACATTTTGTTGTAATACGGAGATTTAACAGTGCCTAATATCTCTCATTATGAAAAAGATTCATCCTTTTTGTAAGTAGCTCCAGAGGCTGAGTGTGTCTCCAGTGGTGTACTTAGTCTTCCTCAGTCCCCTTGGTGATCCTGCATAATGCTAGGGGAGTTCTCCCACAGGAGCTCTACACAAATAGCTTGTTGTGTGCTGGAAGTGGAGAACTCAGTGTCTTCTTTTGGTTGAAGCTCATTGAAAAAAAAATATGATCACTGGAAATCACATAAATTGTTAAAAGATTTGTGATGGTTATGAAGTCATGTGCTTTTAAATTAAAAAATGAAAAAGCCATTTCGTGCTGTTGTTGCCCTTCCTCTTTTTGGCTGATTGCATAGTGGTCAGGGATTTTTAGCAGATATCCTTGGTTCATTTGCTGATGGAGCTGGAAGGCACATAGATAACAGGATAAAGAAATGATGTGGGAGACCTGGTCACACAGGACATGGAAAAGGTGGAAGTTCTGAATGCCGTCTTTGCCTCAGTCTTTACTAGCTAGACTGGCCTTCAGGGAGGGAAGATTAGAGCATAGAAGGTGTACCATGGAAGAGGATCAGGCCGGGGAATACTTCAGCAAACTGGATGCATAAATCCATGTGCCCTGATGGGATGCACTCATGAGTGCTGAGGGAGCTGGCAGTTGTCATTGTGAGGGCACTGTCAATAGTCTTTAATCAATAATGGTGACTGGGAGAAGTACCTGAAGACTGGAGGAAAGCAAATGTCACCCTCATCTTCAAGAAAGGCAAGAAGAAGGACCCAGGGAACTACAGCCTCACCTCAATCCATGGGAAGATGCTGGAGCAGCTAATCCTGGAAAGTATTTCCAGGCACATGAAGGACAAGAAACTCATCAGTAGTAGTCAGCATGAGTGGGAAGTCATGCTTGACCAACTCAATAAACTTCTATGATAAAGTGTCTAACCTGGTGAGAGCAGTGGATGGTGTCTGCCTAGGCTTCAGTGAGGCCTTTGACACTGTCTTCTGTAAGATCCTCACAGAGAAGCTGTTGATGTATGGGCTGGATGAGTAGGCAGTGAGGATGATTAAAAACTGGCTGAATGGCCAGGTCTAGAGGGTTGTGACCAGTGGAACAAAGTCTAGTTGGAGACTAGTGACTAGCAGTGTACCCTAGCAGTCAAATCTGGGTTCAGTCCTGTTTAACATTGTAATTCATGGTGTCGATGGTGGGGCAGAATTCACCCTCAGCTAGTTTGGAGGTGACACAAAACTGGGAGGAATGACTCCTTTTATGATGGAGTTACAGAATCAGTGGATAAGGGAAGAGCAACTGACATCGTCTACCTCGACTTGTGCAAAGCGTTCGACACTGTCCCACATGACATCCTGGTCACTGAATTGGAAAAGCATGGATTTGATGGATGGACCACCCGGTGGAAAGGGAATTTGCTGGAAGGTCGCACTCAGAGAGCAATGGTCAATGGCTCAGTGTCCACATGGAGACCAGTGGGAAGTGGTGTTCCTCCGGGATCGGCACTGGGACTCGTATTGTTTAACATCTTTATTGGTAACATGGGCAGTGGGATGGAGTGCACCCTCAGCCATTTCGCAGATGACACCAAGCTGTGTGACATGATCGACACGCTGGAGGGAAGGGATGCCATCCAGAGGGACCTCGACATGCTGGAGAAGTGGGCCCATGCCAGCCTCATGAAGTTTCAGAAGGCCAAGTGCAAGATCCTGTACTTGCGTCAGGGCAATCCCAAGCACAACTACAGGCTGGGTGGAGAATGGAGAGAGAGCAGCTCTGAGGAGAAGGACTTGGGTGTGTCGGTTGATGAAAAACTTAACATGAGCTGGCAAGGTGCGCTTGCAGCTGAGAAAGCCAACTGTATCCTGGGCTGCATCAAAAGAAGCATGGCCAGCAGATCGAGAGAGGTGATTCTCCCCTCTACTCTGGTCTCGTGAGACCCCACCTGTAGTACTGCCTCCAGTTCTGGGGCCCCAAACATAACAAGGATATGGACCTGTTGGAGCGAGTCCAGAGGAGGGCCACAAACATGATTAGAGGGCTGGAGCACCTCTGTTTGGGCAGGTTGAGGGAGTTGGGGTTGTTCAGCCTGGAGAAAAGAAGGCTCGAGGGAGACCTTATAGCACCTTCCAGTACCTAAAGGGGCCTACAAGAAAACTGGAGAGGGACTTTTTACAAGGGCTTGTAGCGATAGGATGAGGGGTAATGGCTTTAAACTGGAAGAGGGTAGATTTAGACTAGATATTAGGAAGAAATCCTTTACTGTGAGGGTGGTGAGACCCTGGCTCAGGCTGCCCAGAGAAGTTGTGTCTGCCTCCTCCCTGGAAGTGTTTAAGGCCAGGTTGGATGGGGCTTTGAGCAACCCGGTCTAGTGGGAGGTGTCCCTGCCCATGTCAGGGGGTTAGAACTAGATGATCTTTGAGGTCTCTTCCAACCCAAACCATTCTATGATTCTGTGATTGATATGCAAGAAGATCATGCTCTCAACCAGGGGGACCTCAGCAGACCGGAGAAGTGGGCTGACAGTAACCTCAAGTTACTGCACTGAAGTGCAAAGTCCTGCATCTGGAGAGGAACAACTCCATGAACCAATATATGCTGGGAGCCACCCAACTGGAAAGCAGCTTGAATGATCTTTCATTCACTACAGGGCTTAGACAGACTAAAATAAATTATATTTAGACTAGATAAATGCTGGATGGGGGAAACAAGAAATGGAAATAGCCACCTGATATTTGTGAGTAGTTTTGGCTGTGCCCTGCATAAGGTAGGTACCCTTTCGTAAAACACTGAAGTGTGACCCTTCAGTTAGACTCCATATTGAAGTCAGTACAAGCATGTGGATGTCTCCCATGCAAAAATTTTGCAACATTGTAGTTTTTGATGTAGTGAGGTTTATTTCTTTAGTTTCAAAAGTGTAATTCAGTTTTTGTAAAGGGTTTTGGGAATCTCTGAAAGAAGACACCACAAAACTACAGCTTACAATAATATTTCTCCTTTTGTAGTTGGCATCTCATCCCATACTTTTGTTAGAGCACTGATCTCTGTACAACTGAGTGCTAATATTGGGTTTTATCTGCTGCTCGTATTATTTAAAACAGATAGTACTGGATAGCAGTACTCTATATAGGACAGCATTGTATACCTGCAGAAGTGCAGTTGCAGTCTATTTCTGATTTTGCCAGTCAAAAATATAATGACAGTTCCAGAAGACTACATTCTGCTCTCAGGGGCACAGACATCTCTCAAGAATAATTTATCTGTTTGTCACCGAATTTACCAGTTTTTACCAAACTTTAACTGAAATAAAAAGTTCTTGTTTGACAATGCTTATATTTACAGTAGTTTACACTGTTTAACTTCTAAGAATTTTTGCAAACGACATCATAGGCTATGTCTGGGGAACAAGTTATGAAAAATTTTCGAGTTTTTGTCCATTCTTCATTTTAATTTTATCAAAATAAAGATATTTGCATAGATGTTAATGGTGAAGTGCCATTGCTAGTTATGAGAAAAGTTAGTATTTGCAGTAAAATTGTTAAATGCTTTTTAATAGTACTTGTTTGCTTTAAAAGTGTATACCTGTAATACATGCATACAGTCAAATTTATGTGATTCATCAAGTAATCCCAAATTAAAGTGGGCTGGTCAGAGTAACAAGACGAGTGAGTTCTTGTGAGGGAGTTTTTTGAGTTCAAGGTTTGATTTTTTTGGCGCATGGCCACAATATGCGCAGATACATGCTTTGTGTGATGTGCCCTGCCTAAGGCTGACTCACATACCAAATGGCAGTGTAATGCTGGTTACCCAGTGGTGCCCTTGATCCTGACCAGGAAGAAACCCCCCATTTGCGTCAATGGGTAGTTTCACATTGAAATTTGGAGTATTACAAAGTTGGTTTGTTAGAGTTTAGCCATTGAATGCCCTGGTGAATTTCAGCATGCAAAAGATGGGACAGTAGAATTGATTGTCCAGAAGTTTAAAAAGAAAAAAAAGGTGCAGGTGGGGGACAGAATAGAAAAGTGGTTTGGTCGTTGTTGCAGAGAAAACATGCCTTCCACATGTGAGCAGGGCAGCGTATAGACTTCACACAAGTGGTGGATACACTTGACATATTGTGACCCTTGCAGGGAATGTTACTTACGTTGGAGTTTTCCCTTGAGTTTATAATTAAAGTTCACATGAAGCAAAAAATTATTGTGGGACTAAATGCAGGATATATATTTTGGCAGGCAAATGTAAATGAGGCAAGTTCTAAATTTCTGACTTCAAATACAGCATTTGAATGTTACAAACTTAAGAGAGTACTGTTTGGCATTAGTTCTTTCCCAGTATATTTCTAAAAGTAATTGAACAGACCACTGTGGGACTACAAGGTGTTGACATTCTAATGGATGATTACTGAATTTGGGTTGAGGAATTTCAATGAGAAAATGTAAGATGCAGGGAAGTGTTTGAAAAATGCCTTTTTCTCATCCTAAAAATAGTAATTTAAAAGAAAACCCAAACCCAAGATGACCTAACAGATGCTTTCAGCATTTGAAATATATTGAGCAATGATATCTCAGATTACTTGGTTTATTGAAACAACAGTTGTAACTGAAATGTGTTCTTCAATGCAAAACATAGCTTAGGAAGATTTATGGGAATGGTATACTGATGAAATTAGTTCCACATTTTTCTATGATCAGTGCCAGTGTAGAAGATAAGGTAAATCAGGATGCTGCATGACAGAAAGGAGACAAACCAAAGCCAGGATTTGAGCACTGTGTCACAAAACTGCAGTGTCTATGATTTAATTGAACTGGTTGTATTGAGAGCAGAGACTTATGAAGGATCACTGCCCCAGTGCTCCTGCCCCCAGTGCTGCTGCTGTTGATTCAGTGGAAAAAGGAAATACCTCAGTTTCTGATTTTAAATGGGAGTACAATGAGTCACATCTGCTTTATTAAAGACACAGAATTCCTCACCTCCCCCCAAACCAAGGCATGGTTTGGAAAGGCTGAGCTCTGCTATGCTTGGTTTCATCCTAACATGAGTGCTGGAGCCTACATTAGCAGTGGTAGTCGCCATAAGCCCTTTGCTGCTTCGTCTTACTTTGGGGCCAAGTATCTGGTTCCTTGTGGATGCCGTTACTAGGGGGTATTATTTTTGGATTTTTACACAAGTGCTAGGCTACCAAAAGAAGGCATCTTTTTATTTCTGTAGTTCATGAACTTGCAACAGCGCTGCAGATGTTGAATATTCATTACCTTTGCCAAAAGGCTTTAGAAGTTGTGAATACTTTTATGGCACGCTATTTTTCAAATTGTACCTGGAGTAAACTGTTGCTAAAGCAAAATCTCATGCACATTTGTAAGTATCACTTTCTTCTCAAGTTGATTGGGAGTCATACGTAACTGTTAATTTCCTGAATGTTATGGTTAATTTTCCTAAAAATGCGTGTCTCTGAAGTCTTGCTCAAGTAAATACACTCACACATGCTTTCTCATGTGGTATTTCTTTACTTTGATGAAGTTTTATGTTACTATCGAGTAGTTCTAGGCAACATGTGGGCTTTACACTTTCAGCAACCATTTAGGATATAATGGTTGAATTTTCATTTTTCTGTGTGTTTTCCATACAGAACGAGTCACGGTGGTTGTCTTGACTAATGGCTTATGATACGTTACAAGGCTTGTTAGGGAATGTGGAAGTGTAAAGCAAATCATCATTAGTATACAAATAGTTAATTCCTTCTTATTCGACAATGTTACTGAATAGCTGCACACGGCTCTGCTCTTTCTTTGCTTACGTTAGCAGTGTACTGATTGTGTCAAGTAATTTAGGAGACCTGTCAGCTGATCCCCCAGTTGTCATTTAGTAGTTGCCTCTTGAATTAAAGAACAGGAATAAGCACTAGCTTTAATGTGGAGTGCACTGTATTTCAATCGCTAGTATTCTTTGAAATAATGAAGTGAACTGCAAATAATCTTGACATGAAATAGCACAGCATTTTATGTCTCTCTTTCAGTGTTCCAAGCAACCATGACTTGATCCATCTAAGTCTTTGGTTCAGTCCCAAGTAACCATGACTTGATCCGTATAAGTCTTTGGTTCAGTCTCAAATCTAAGTTTAATGGAGGATTTACAGAACTGTTGAACAGCACTAGTACTTGCACATGATTGATGCAGTGTTCTAGATATATTTTACAGTTCTGCATTATAAGTTATTTGGTGTTTTAGTATTAAAAACAGATGACAACCTATAGCTTTAGTATTATGTATGCATAGAAGATGGATATATACCCATACATACTCTCTGTATTTGTGATTATTGAATTTCTATACTGTATTAAAATGTATTGCTCATTTCTGCCAGCAGTCATGAGTCAGTGGAAAATAATGGACATAATCATTTGAAAAATGCACATTCACAATTTGCTTGTGTTCATCTCAAAGTTCAGACTGCAGATGTGTAACTATTCATTTTACTGTTCTCAGTGATGCATGTAAGCCTCCTGAGGATTCACATTTATGAACTTCCTGCATTGCCATTGGTATTTAAAGTAGAACAGATAGGTAACATGAAATAAAATTTATTTCTGCCATAGAATTTACTGATATAAGAGGTAGTTATAAAAAAAATAATCAACATGCAGCCTGATTTTGTTAGTTCAGCTGCTGTATTTTCACTTGTACAGTCATAAATTCAATTTGCAGTGGGCTTTTCCTAGTAATTGCAAATATTATATGTGCGTTTTCTCCAAGGACTCACCCTTTGGAGTAGAAGTGGCTTTTTTTCCTAAAATTTAACTGGAAGTAGAGAAAAAGATGAGTATCTTTTAAGCTTACTTTGTTAAGTAAGCTTTTCTGGACAGATTTCACATTTCTAAAATTACTGAAGAACAGAATTGTTAATTCCTGATGTTTCTGCTCAATTATAATTTTCCTTGGAAAGTTATGTCATGCACAATCTCCTGATCTGTATATGAATGTATTATTTTAACCTGGGTTTGGTGTTAGTGTTAAATTACCGATGCTTAAAACAAATGTATTTGATGACTTCTTTGGGTAGCTCTGCTTAAGAAAATATTTTTAAAGCCCAGAAGAGGTACAATGAACTAATTACTAGCTGCGCAATTTAAACTTGAGCCTTTGTGCATTCAATGTGCTGAAATATGTCAATGGCAGGTTTCCCAGTGTTGTGGATGTTCTGTTTTATTACTGATTATTCCAGATCGTGCTTTTGGTCTAATTTAATCTTACTCAAACTTGATAAGACATGTCAGGGTTTTTTTTTCTGTTTGGTTCAGTTGGTTTTGTTTTGGTTTAGTCCATTCATTTTTATTGTATCCTGTATGTTTTTTCATCAATTCAATAAGCAAAGGAAAAAGCCCTTCCATAGACCTTCTTAACAAAGCTGCTTTTTACATATTGCTGAGATCTTGCGATTTCAGAGATTTTTTTGATTATGGGGATAGTGCAGTGTGATTAATCATAAATTAGCTCTTGTTAGAACCTCCATAAGAAAATATTGCAGTATCCATTGCTGTAATTTTGGTTCTTGAAACAGTTTGTATTCCAAATTAAGAAAAGCATTTTTAGCTCTCCAACTGCAACGTGAAAAATGTGAGTTTCACTAGGACCAACAGCCAAAAAATTCTTTTCCTGTAAATGGAGTGGTTTAAACCAAATAGGATGCTTGAAAAATTACAGCGTTTACAAAATCTTTTAAAAATAATTGCAGATTACAATTTTTCTAGACATGGTCCACCAGAATGTCAACATAATAAATAACCCGCTCTGAGGGAAATTGCTTCCATAAAATTGAGAAAGTGAAAAAATCACCAATACTGTGTTTACATCACCATAATTCTGTGAAGGAAGTCATTCTCTTTCTTCCTTGGAAAACTAAATTTAGTGCACAGTAAGAAAGAGATAGTAACCTTCGTTTTTGCATCCCTCACTCACACCCTATGGAGTAGCCTGAGGCACCCTGTCCTGGCTAAGAGAGGTGGTGATTTGGAGCCAGCGCAGCTGATGCCAGAACTGCTATGTCATCCATTGGTGAAAGCAGGAGGATTATCAGTGCTTGCTCTTTTCTAGACTCAAAGAGAGCTTTTCAGATTTCTGAACTGGAAAGCGCACATATGCCACGACTTCTAGGGGCTGAAGTACCATCCCCTGAGTTTGGTTTTGGAGACCAGCTGATTTGGCAACTCTGGTTTTCAGGTGGGTGGGTGAATCTCAGTTCCGTTAACAGCAAATCCAGTCTGGTTGTTCAGTGTGAATGTTAATTTTAGGGTGTGTAGTATATTAGATAGAGTGTGATATTCTGTAGAATTGGTTATGTGCACTCTTGGTTACCGTATATACACAAGTACACGACAGTGTATATTCTGTCCTAGTGAGACTGCCAGGTGATTCTGAAAGATCTTACTTAGATCTGAATTAGATCCACATTCTGTAGCTTGGAAATAACTGCTTAAAAGGTCCTGCACCATTTTTAGAGAATTGTACGAGCCTTAACTAACTTGCAGGAAAGTTGAGTGATCTTGCAAGGAAGAAAGTGGCTTTGCAAGTATTTTGGTGATGGGCTCTTTGAATCTATCAGTTAGAGGAGCGATTATTTTCTTCACCACTTAGGTTTCTATAGATGTGCCTAATCTCTTGTTGAAACTCTCCCATAAGACGCTTAGTAATATCTTTGTGTGACTCTCCAGAACTTCTTACGGCTTTGCATGCCTCTCTGCAAACCCAGTAAGAACTGTACTAATACCAAACTCGGTTACTCATCTGCACTTGTGACTGTGTTGGGTCTTTGAGTGTTTGAACAGCCAAAGTGGGTGGAATTCTTCATAAACCATCAGAACTTTGAGCACTCAGCTGTGATGGTTGGAGACTCTGTGAGATCCAGGATGTCAGGCAGATTCAGGATTCACTTGCCCCTGTTATTCTGTCTTGTCTAAATTTAATATAATTTTTAAGGCAGTAAAATTGCAAAATTTATATGTCTGAATACCTGTTCAGTGCAGTATCTACTGTAGTTAACATAAGGTTTTCAGATGATATCACGACTATTCGCAAAAAAGAATTGATCGTGATGACGTAAGGGACCTTGATATTTTATGTGAGCCTGAATCACCAGTTCACAGAGGACTCCTGCAGACAATGCATTCTGTTCTTTACCCAGCCAGGGTTCTTTTGGAATTGTAAGACACCATCTCTCATCTCCTAAGAGTATTCGTGAGAGTTACAACTGACTTTTGAGTAGCAAGAATACACTTTTTGGAAGACAGATTTGCTAGATAACAAGCAACCTAAGGTATTATTCATCAGTAGCAGCTGGGTGCTGAACTGACATTGCAATCCAGAGTTCCTTTTCAACTATACGGCTGTGATAAAGATCAGTGAATCATCTGTATAATTGAAACACCATATGGACATCCTGGACCACATAATGCTTCCAACTTTGACAGTATTCCACAATGCACGTTCTGGGATTGGCAACGCTTTCTTCTGTGTAGTAGGATATATGAACCAGGAAATCCTTGTTCCTCCCTGCTCACCAGATGTAATGCTCCTTTACCTTGCAACAAGTGAATGGAAAAGATTGGAGCTGGTTTGAAAGGAATAATCTCTTAAACAGTTGCAACTGGTGCTGGTATGTTCTGTAAAGTATTAAAGCTGTCTTCTCTTCCTGCAACTGGGACAGATCCTACCTGGACTGTTGTTGCTAGCTTCAGTGTTTGTGTGTGTGGGGAAAAGAGGCAGTAAAAGAAGTATTATTTTGTTGGAAAAATGGAATAACATTCTTACAACGTTGCCTAGCCAACTGCATTTATTCCTAGTGAAGCAACTACACTTGTACCTTGGTCACATGCCAAGACCAATGATGTGCTTTATAGATGCAGAAAATTATGTTAATAAAACTAAGAGTTATAGTGCTACTACCCACAAGCACAAGCTTTCTTATGACAACATTGTTTACCTAAAACTAAACATTATAACATTGATGCAAAATCAGTTGTGCAGAGTGTAAACCAGCTCTAGCCAATCAGTATTTCTGCTTACTTGTCAGTTGCAGAGAACTAAATATTTGCTTGTGAAGCTAAGCTGCTGTCTGCCAAATGTTCTCAGTTTGGGTTTTTTTTTCCTCAGTAAATAGATGTAGTCCCAGTTTCTAATTTTATTCTTTTACACCCTCCTAGAACTAGGAGTAGAAATGTTGCCTGTTATAATTTTTAGTGAAAAAACAGAGATTGTGGTATTTGGCCATACATTCTTTCAATAATCCCTGTCAACAGATTGTACTAAATGTAACAGCTGTTCCTGGTGGGCCCAATAGTTTTTACTGGAGAAGAGTTCAAGAGTGCAGTAGAGGCTGTCGCAGTGGAGGTGGAGGAGTTGTGTGGACTGGAAATGAAGATGGTCGCTCAATGGTGCGAGCTCAGTCCTTTGTATGATAAGCAGCTCAAGCATACAGTTTCTGTATCTTAAATTACAGTCCCTTTCAGAGGTTATCATAAGGGATATGGTTGCATAGTTTCACTTGTGAAGGCTAGCGAGTAGGAATCAGAATTGAACATTAGTTAATAAGAGATCAGGAATGTCTGGTTTTGGCATATGTTTTTATAGCCTTGAATAGAAATGTAGTGGAGCAAAAATTAAGACACGGCTGAGTAAAAAACTTAGTTTAGTTGCAAATCAGTAAGTACGTAAGTGTCTCTCTTTTGTCCCATTCTGGTTTATCACCAGGCTCTATCTCATCATCTTTAGCTATTAAACTTCCTACTTCTCACTGTCTAGCTCACTACACGGGTTTGATAGCTTTATGAATGACTTCTTGTTCAGTGAGGTTTGAGTAGAATATATAAAAATAAAATGAAATGTGTTTTTAACAGTTCCAATAGGCTCATCCTTGTTAATATTTTTGGTTTTTTCTATTACCTTTGAAGCTTTGAGGTCATTGTCCCAATCTTTCATTCATTTGAGGCGGATTTTTCATCTTCTTCATATGCTTGAAGGAGAGGCACTAAACTGTTTCTCTCAGCTGCAAACATTTCCTGCTATCCAGCTCCGATTTTTCCTACTGTTGTCACTCATGTCCATGTATTCTGGTGTTTTTCTAGACAACAAGGCTGCTTTTTGGCTCCTTCATTTCCTTTCCATGTGTCCTTAATTAACAGTGACACCCACAGAAGTAACTAGAGTCCTTTAGGCAGAGCACTTAAAATCTTGGGCTTTAAGAGAGTCACATGTAATGGAGCAGCGGAGTCTGAATAGTTGTCTGGAGAGTAGAGTCCAGGACGGAAAGTAACAGAAATGCAAATGAAAAGTTTTTCTGTTTATTTTAGTAATTTATAGTGTGGAGTCAAACCCAAGAGATAGATTTAAACTTCAGCAGTAGGACATCTGTGGTCTGGTTTCCAACTGTAGTAGCAAGTCATTGTGGCCAGCTGACATCCAAAAAGTTAAAAATACTATTGCGATATTTTTGCATGTGGTAAAGGAAAGCCCATTGATTTAAAAACTCATCTTAACATCTGTGTTACTTCAACATGGAGGGCACTGGTTGTAAATTCCTGTATGTTCATTAAAGGTCTGATTTTTTCTTTCTGGAGGTCATCTCCAAACATGTTGAAGAACAGAAAGTTATTGGGAGTGGTCAGCATGGATTTACCAAGGAAAAATCATGCTTGACCAATCTGCTAGCCTTCTATGATGTTATAACCAGTTGGCTGGATGAGGGGAGAGCAGCAGATATCATCTGCCTTGACTTCAGCAAGGCTTTTGACACTGTCTCCCATAACATCCTCATTAGGAAGCTCAGGAAGTGTGGGTTAGATGAGGGGATGGTGAGGTGGATTGAGAGCTGGCTGTGTGACAGATCATAGAGGGTTGTGATCAATGGAGCAGAGTCGAGTTGGAGGCCTGTAAGCAGTGGTGTCCCCCAGGGGTCAATACTCGGTCTGGTCTTGTTCAACATCTTCATCAATGACCTGGACGAGGGGACAGAGTGGATCCTCAGCAAGTTCGCTGATGATGCCAAGCTGGGAGGGGTGGCTGACACGCCAGAGGGCTGTGCTGCCATCCAGCAGGACCTGGACAGGCTGGAGAGCTGGGCAGAGAAGAACCTCATGAGGTTCAATAAGGGCAAGTGTAGGGTGCTGCACCTGGGGAAGAAGAATGCCAGGCACCAGGATAGGTTAGGGGGGCACCTCCTGGAAAGCAGTTCTGAGGAGAAGGATCTGGGAGCCCTGGTAGATAGTAAATTATCCATGAGCTGGCAATGTGCCCTTGCTGCCAAGAAGGCCACTGCCACCCTGGGCTGCACGGGGCAGTGTGTGGCCAGTAGGTCGAGGGAGGTCATTCTCCCCCTCTACTCTGCCCTGCTGAGGCCACAACTGGAACACTGCATCCAGTTCTGGGCTCCCCAGTTGAAGAAAGACAGGGACCTACTGGAGAGAGTCCAGCAGAGGGCAACGAGGATGACTGGGGGATTGGAGCATCTCCCCTATGAGGAAAAGCTGAGAGAGCTGGGACTCTTTGGCCTGGAGAAGGCTGAGGGGTGATTTAATTAATGTTTATAAATACCTACAGGGTGGGTTGAGGGAGGATGGAGCCAGACTCTTTTCAGTGGTTCCTGGTGACAGGACAAGGGGTAACGGCACAAGCTGGAACACAGGAGGTTCCATTTAAATATGAGAAAGAACCTTTTTTCAGTGAAGCTGCCAGAGCACTGGCACAGGCTGCCCAGAGAGATTGTGGAGTCTCCTTCTCTGGAGATTTTCAAGACTCACCTGGATGCAGTCCTGAGTGATGTGCTCTAGGGGATGCTGCTTTGAAGCAGGGGAGTTGGACTAGATGATCTCTGGAGGTCCCTTCCAACTCTGAATATTCCGTGGTTCCTTGATTCTGTGATTCTCTCTCCTGCATTTTCTGCAGCTTTTTCTACCGGTAAAGTGTGAGAGTAAAACACTGGTAAATCAGAATGTAGGAGTTCTAAATCCCTTTTTTACAAATACAGTCAATTACACAGGGCAGAAGTGCACCCACCCACTTACCCTGTCTGTGCTATCTTTTGATCATGTACTTTAAAATTGCACAGATCATGAAGGTCAGTGTTGGTCCAGTGAGTGGAAGATCATGAGGCATTTCTGTTCATCTGTCTGGTAAACAATTCTGGAAAAAATGGCAGTTGAGGGAGGAGATGATGCATGCTTTCGTTGTCAACATACACAGTAGTCCTGGCAGAGTTCTGACTGCTACTGGTTCTGGTTTTGGTAAAAATAGGTAATTACAGTAGGTGATGCTGGATCACAGAGCTCTTCAGGAAGACTAATTGCTGGGTGTCTGATTTGGAATATGAAAGAACTGTATTTAGAATGAAAAGTTCAAGGTATTTCTTGCATTTTTCTCTGGTAGCATTCAGAATGTTTTTATGTCTAGTGTGAACTCATTTTCTTTAACTGAATTACTTTGTTTGATTGAAGAGGATGAAAACTCAGAAGAGAGGTAATGAAGAAAAAAATAGCTGAGGAAATGTTGTTGTCCATTTTAGGTTGCTAACAGTGATCTGCATTTTTGAAGTAGTGAAGTTTTTTACAATTTTCATCAATGATAGTGTTCCCCATCTAGAAATTTGTGACTTTTATATGTGCCTAATGGCTTATAGATATTTAGCTGAATGACAATTCTTAAGAGAGCTGTGTTGATCTGTTTTTGTTCTTTTTGACGTATCAGTCAATAGTAATAAAAAAGCTGTAAGATCAATTTCAAAACCTCTTAGCAACCACATAAAATATAACAACTGTATCAATTTCTCTGATAATTGTCCTGGAAGAATGGTAGGAGCTTCATGGTACAAATGCAATGAAATGCATTTATCAATAGACTGTGAGCTTTATATACTGCATTAGAAGCCTACAGTAAGATGCTGTCAGTCTGGGATCTAGATGTAAACTTTCATGGCCTCTTTCACAGATTGATGAAAGTGCAGAAATCATGAAAACAGGCAGGAAAACAAATATTGCAGAATACCTGTAGCAAAAGGCAGACATTTCAAAGGAAATGCAGGAGTAATATCCTCTCTGTTAATCTAGCAAGTTCCTTATAAGGATGTGAAACATAATCTGTCATCCATATGTTCTAGATTTTATAGAGGAGACTTTGTGAGAAATATTTTCAGAGCCTGCTGGGATATAGTCAGGATTATGGCAATTTCCCATAAGAACATACGTTTACCAGCTCCAGCTTCCTTTTGAAACACTGTGAAGAATTACTTTCATGAATAGGTTTGGTTTGGTTTGTTTTCTGTTTGAACAGGCAGAACAAACAGGATATCTTGGTCATAATGAGCAGAGTAATGAAATGATAAGGATATCCTAATTGCTGCTTGTTTATATCATGATTACACAAACAATTATTTTGATAGGTATTTCTGTTTCTAGACACCCTAAAAAGTCTTGAAACAGTACTGTCTCTTTTTTGTTCTTTTCTCTGTTAAATGCTTAAGTAGATAAGAAGGGCACTAAACTGAAAAACCATTGAAACTATGCCGACCTGTAAAAAGGGTTATAAATTGCAAAATTAGTCTTTATCTCTGCCTTGGGTTTAGTTCTGTGTTGGATATCCTACATTACTAGCATTATGATATCCAGTGTTTGAAATGTAAACTTCCTTTTATTCGGTTTCACAGAAATCTATAAGCTAGCAAAATAATAGAAAATAAATTCTTAGAGAAGGAAGTCAATGTTAACATAAAAGCCACCAATACTAGGCCACCAATGCTAGTCCATACATCTCTTCAGAGATGTGATTGGAAAAATCCCATGGGTTACAGCCCTGGAAAAAGGAGTTATCTGAAAGCGCTTGTTGATATACAAGGATCACCTCCAAGCTCAAGTCCATCCCAACAAGCAGGAAATCAAGCAAAGGTGGCAGGAATAAGTCCTGCTGGGTGCATGGGTGAGCCCGGGTGAGCTCCTGACTGAACTCAGACATGAAATGTACAAATGGTGGAAAGAGGGGCAGGTGACCCAGGAGCAGTATGGAGTTGTTTGATCTTGCGTGGATAGGATTAGGAAAGCCAAGGCTGACCTGGAGTTGAATCTGGCAAAGGACGTCAAGGGTAACAGGAAAGGTTTCTACAAGTGCATAAGCAGCAAAAGGGAAAGCATGAACCCACTGCTGAATGGATATGGGGAACTGGTGACAAAGGACACAGAAAAGGCCAAGGTATATAATGTCTTGTGTCAGTCTTTACTGGTATGACAGCCTGCAGGATTCCCAGGCACCTGAGATCAGAGGGAAGGTCTGGAGCAGGGAAAGAGGAGGGGGAGGAAGACAAGGTGAAGGACAAGGTTAGGAAGCACTTAAACCAGGCACACATAAGTCCATGGTGCCTGCCAGTCTGCACCGATGAGTGCTGAGCAAGATGGCTGATGTCATTGTGTAACCAGTCTTGGTTATCTTTGAAAGATCATGGTGATTGAAAACTGGAGGAGACCAAATGTCACTCCTGTCTTCAAGGGCAAGAAGGAAAGCCTGGGGCAAAACATGCTAATCAGCATCACCTCAATCTCTAGCAAGGTGATAGAGGGAATCTTCCTGCAAAGCACTTTGAAACACATGAAATACAAGAAAGTAATCTAGACTAGTCAGCACTGATTTCTGAAGGGGAAACAATGCATAACCAACCTGACAGCATTCTACAGTTACGTGACTTGGTGGATAACAGGAGAGCAGTGAGTGTTGTTTACTGAGGCTTTTCACACTGTCTCCCATAACATAGACAAGCTGACAAAGATCAGGTGAAATAAGTGGACGGGGAGATGGATTCAAAACTGTCTGAGTGGCTGGCCCCAGAGGCTTATGATCACTGACACAAAGTCGAGTTGGTGGCAAGTCACTAGTAGTCTGCCACAGCAGTCAGTACTGGTGCCAGTACTGCCTAAAATCTTCTTACTAGCAGTTAAACAGATTTGGACAATGGGACAGAGTGCCGTCTCATTAAGTTTGCAGATGATACAGAAGGGGGAGGAGTTGTGGTGCTGTTTGGGGGGACCTCAACAGGCTGATGGACTGGGCAGAGAGGAATCACATGTAGTTCAACACAGGGAGGTGCAAAGTCCTGCTTCTGGAGAGGAACAACCTCAGACACCAACACATGCTGGGGACCAAACAGCTGGAAACAAGCTCTGCAGAGAAGGACCCAGAAGTCGTTGTGCACACCAAGCTGGCCATGAGCCAGGAATATGCCCCTGTGGCAAAGGCAGCTAACAGCGTTCTGGGCTGCTTTCGGCAGAGTGTTGCCAGCAAGTCAAGGGAGGTGGTCCTTCCTCTCTATTCAGCCCTGATGGGGCCACACCTGGAGTACTGGGTCCACTTCTGGGCTTCCCAGTACAAGATAGATACGGACTTACTGGAGCAAGTCCAGCACAGAGGCACAAAGATAGCTGAGGGACAGGAGCCTCTTTCATATGAGCAGAGACGGAGAGAGCTGGGACTGTTTAGGCTGGAGAGAAGAAGTGTCAGGAGAATCTTACCCATGTGTATAAATACCTGATGGGATAGAATGAAGATAAGGTAGCGAGGCTTTTCTCTGTGGTGCCCACTGACAGGACAAGAGACAATGAGCACAAATTGAAATAAATGAAATTCCATCTGAACACAAGAAATTAACTGTGAGATTAGTCAAACACTGGCACAGGTTGCCCAGAGACAATTTCCGTCCTTGGAGATACTCGGAATCTAACTGGACACAGTCATGGGCTTAACCTGCTCTAGCTGATCCTGCATGAGCAGAAGGGTTGGACTACATCATCTTGGGCAGACCCTTCGAGCATAAGATAGTGTGTGCTTTAACCTCAACTCTGTTCTCTTTAGGGAGATAATGTTGATCTGAGTTATTTCTGCAGATATATAAAGCTGTTAAAAATGTCTTTGCTCATTTTTTCACTTTTTCCTTGGAGAAAATGGGTTTTCCTTTTCTGAAAATGGATTTTTGTTGACGGAAAACTATTTTTTAAATTCAGTCTTTGCTGTTAAAATTTCTGCTTGCAAGTGCATTGTTTGCCTCAAGTGTCCATTTCTTGGAAACCATTGGAATGTTTCATAGGAGAAAAACAAGTATATTGCTTGGAGAAGATGCTGATCTTTTTTGTGAGTGGAAAAAGTGGCCCTTTCAAACCTAATGATAAGAATGTCACGCTTTAAGCAGCTTGCTTTTTCTTGTACCTGTTTCATATACCTCTAGAGGAGTGGTTTTTAAATTTACCAGTAGATAATTTTAAATGGATATTAGCGTTTCTCCTGTAACAGAGTTTTGAGAACTATTACTCTCTACATTAAGCAGAAACGCTTTGTCATTTTAGAGTCACACTGTCACAAAATGTTTAGTGAGAAGACTGAACAAATTCCTTATGACAAAGAGCCATAACTGAACATAACATGAGATTAAATACATATTCATGTAACAGTTTAACAGAAGAAGCAGAAGCTCATTACCACTCAAAGACCCTTTTTAAACAAGTGACGAGAGCAGTCATCATGCCCAAATAGGGTCAGCGGCTGGCAGGAAGTAGTACTCCACAGCTTAGGTAAGCAGGGTGAAAGTAGCAGTGGAAATAAGTAGAACTACAGGATATTTTCCACACTTGACTAGTTTAATGCCCTTTAACAAAAAAATGGCTGAGAAGAATGAATAGTACATTGTTTTATTTTATCTCCCCTCAGAGATAAATCTCTTTTTTTTATATGGAAAATTACTAAATAAGGAATGAGCTTGTAGAAATTAACCGTTTAAGTTACTTTGTGGTCCCTGTGTGTGAGAAGTGTAACAACATGTCACAGTGGAGAGGAAAGGATGCTACTGCGGTGCACTCAGTCAATGGAAACTGTACCTCTGTGTGTGGTGCCTCAAAGCGCTGCTTTTCTCACTAGCATGAGTTGGCTAGTGGGCAAGTGGCAGAGCCAGACCAGATTCTACTTCGAATGCAAAACTTAAGATGTTAGAAGTTGGAATAAATCCCACTACCTGCTTTTCTTACAGTTTGACTGCAGATTGCATCCAAGGCAGCAACTGTGTGTTCCGCTCCAAATGTGCACAGAGCATCCATTACAGCTACTGTCCTGCTCTGGCCTCTATTGTCACTAGAGCACCACAAACAGTGGTGTTATAGAAAGAAGTTATGGTAATGGAACAGTGTGTGTCCTTACTTTGTGTTTTAGTGAGGTTTCTGTCTGGTCTTTCCCTCCATTTATATGCATATGTACAGATGTCATTTACAGAGGGGAGTTGTTTGGTCTGGTTTTGATCTGCATGTCAGTGAGACTTAAAGACCATAGAAGGAGTTAGCTGGTGTGAAATAATTGAAAAAATTGCCATATAAGCTAGAGTACAATGAAGTAAGCATATTAATATTGTGTGACTGTAGGGTTTTTCATAATAAGAGCATATAACCTTGTAGTAGGTCAAAGGGAAAAAAACCATAAATTAAACAAACACAGCCAATGAAATACCTCTTTTTCAACAGATCAGTTGGCCTTTTATTTGTTTGTATCCTGTCATTAAAGTTAAGGAGACAGTATATTAGTTTTTGTACAGTGCTTGAATCACATGTGCTACTTCAGTTTTAAAATAACAGATATTAATATCCAACTCCAAAGGTTTCTCCTGCAAGGCTAATTGAAACAAACAAGCTTATTTTTCCAGGCTTCATTCCAGAATACTCAAGTGCATGTATTCTGTCTGAATGCTTGGAGTCCAGTTTTCTTTATGCTTGAATCTTGAAGGAAATATGGAACCGTGGGGTGGAAAGAATAGTTTTATTATGAGAAATCTGGAGTGGTTTGCAGTGACCAGGCATCTTTCAAGTTGTGTTAAAATAAAAACAACTCTTCAGTTAGTCACATCACTCAGCAGCCTGCATATTGATTTCTTTTTGTGAGGTTTCTGTTTTCTTTTGGAAATGAAGGAGAATCACTTTCTTTTAGTACTAAATGTGATGATTTATTCAGGAGAGCACAAAATGGCGTAGTATTTAGAAAAGCAAGAAGAAATTACAGCCACAAAGACACTCTCTGCCTTACTGTGGCAAGTCACATAGGTATTAATGGCAAAGCTTGCTTGTACTTTACTGGAGCTCAGCTGTCATCCTTGGAGTAACACTTTCCTTTTGCAGTAAGTTATGTGGTAGTACCATTTAGCATGCAAAAAAAAAAAACCAACAAACATGAGAAACTGTGTCCTAATAAGCGTACTTTATCTTCACTCTATGCACCCTAACATACCTATTACTTACAGACTACATAGTGTCAGTCATTGGAATTGTTAAAAATGCTTCATGTTAAAATGCCACAAGTTGTGATGAATTTTCCATGCAGTTCATGGAGGTTGAAAATAGAGTAGGCAAACCGTACGCTGAAACCTACCTCCGCGTGACCTCTTCAAAATCATCTCCCTTAAGTCTCCATAGGATTGCTTTATATCCAACCAGTATGGATGAATATGGGATCTGGAGGTCTAGGGAGATGACTAGGAGAAGTTTGATCATGTTTTACCAGAAACAACTACAGTCGTTCTTATCTAAAACCAGTGCCAAATACGCATTGACTTCATTAGGAGCAGAACTGGGCTCGGTATTTGTGCCTCTTCAGGACTGTGGGTGGATTGTTTCTGCATGTCTGGAATGTAGAGTTTTTCTGATGTTAGATTTTAAAAACAGTGTCTTTTGGTCCTGGAAAATTGTTGTGCTTTGCTGCGTTCCTTCTTCCTGTCCTGTCAGTGTAGCTTGTGTACTGATAATACTTGTGTGGTGATTAAAAGCAGCGCTTTTATTTTAACTTGCTTTAGATGCATCGTATTATTATGAATTGCTGCTGTGAACTTTTAAACTCAGGAAAACTTCTGAATAAATGTGATAAGGGATAAGGTAATCCTAGTCTCAGAATTCATTCCTTCACTGAAATAAATCACATAACTTTTCAGTCTCACTGTTAACTTTTTTTTTAACAATTTTTTATTTAAAATTCATCTTTACTCTTTAAAATCTCTCACTGCTCCTATTGATCCTTTCCTTTATATTTTTATATTCTAATTTTGACTGGACAGATAATTTCCTTTGCATGATATATTTTTATTGGCTTACGTAAAAGGAGGAAAAGTAAATAAAACAAGCTAGTACAAGAGAGGTGCTCAATCAGTAAGAGACAATCCAGACACTGAGCATGACAAGTAATAGAAAAAATGTTATTTCATGTAATTAGAAAAAACACTTCGGGAGCCCTGGAAGGTAACAAAAATTGGTTGCACAATGCACTTCAGAGTGCATTATGATATCAGAAACCCTTCTATGACCTAAAAGTGTCAATATAGTCTAACCATATGTCAGGTTGTCATTTTATTTGAATGCATGAAGCTAAAGTGGTATGCTTGAAAAGCAAATGAACCTCCATTTTAACTGCAATGTCACTCTACGTTCTCAAAGTCATGTGCGTGAATATTTGTTTATATCCAAGTAATTTCCCCCTTAGGGATAATGAAGAGAATGTAATTATGAGTGTGTATGTGTTTAATATTAAATTTAAAGTATTGCTCATGACTAGATGGTCATTGTAGGACCCTTCCAACTGAAATCTATTCTATTTCCCTTTCCCTTTCCCTTTCCCTTTCCTTTCCTTTCCTTTCCTTTCCTTTCCCTTTCCCTTTTTTCCTTTTTTCCTTTTCCTTTTCTTTTCCTTTCCATTTCATTTATTTCATTTCATTTCATTTCATTCTATTCTAAAAAGATAGAACTGCAAGCTTTCTATATCTTAAATGCTTTCTCCTTATGGTCTGAATTTATCACCTGCGGAGGCTCCATCTGTATTCAGTAAATAAAGGTTTTCAGTTGTCCTGGGGGTGTCCAACAAAGCCTTGAATATGACCTCTTCCAGAGTCCATTGCAGTGTATTCACATTGTGTTTATTGTTTAGTTGGCTTACTCGTGTACCACACAGCTCTGTTAATAGACAAGGACACAGGCTATTTGAAAAGCTGGACAAATGTAGAGTGATTACACAATATCTGTCTCAAAGAACATGTAGTCTTTAATATGGGTCACTGGGGAGCATAAGAAGCAGTAAGAGGTGTGATAGCTGGAGAGGCAATGGTCTTAGCCCAGACTAGCTTTGTTAGGACCCAGTGGGCAAGCTTTCTTGCTTTCACTCAGTAGTGCAGCTCCCATACCCCTTAATTGTGGCAGTGCTCCTGAACATACTATAGTGCTTTCCTTAAACTGGGTTACAAGGCCAAATTAATTTTTCATAGAACTTCACTGTTACAGTGGAATATGAGAATGGAGGAACTGAATTCAAAGTTCTGGATATTTCCTGTTGCTGACAGATGATGTGCTTTCCTGAACTGTAGGTTTTAATTGGGTGCTGGATTTTTCACTGCATGCTAGATAAATTTAACATAATGTAATGTTGCACTGATCTGTTTGGTTGAAAGTGAAGAAACTTGGGTTTATGCTTTTGGTATTTCTTAATGTTAGGGAATAAAATTCAGATGCTTACCAGATTTCAAGCATTACTTGAAACACATACTGTGTGCTTAAATTCAAGATGTAAAGTCTTTCCTTTCTGCCCATGAATCTTGTTGATCTTGAGCTGCTGTAGCCTCGTATGCTTATGAAAGGGCAATGTTTATTTTGTTATCTCAGACCTGTAATTGTAGAATGTAACCTTATCCCCTAATTAAAAAGCAACCCTCATGCAGTTCTGGCATTTAAAGCCTGCATCTTTAATATTAACTGCAACAGCCTTTTGCCAGCCACTGTAGAAGTATTTACATCTGATTTACTTTATATTTGATTGAAAGTTTAAGTAAATCCCCAAATATTTTGGCATAGTAGTTCTGAGATGTGCAAAATAAGATCTCACGTGGCATTTAGCGTTTCTTAGAGTTACAACTGAAGTCGACATTTAATTGTCAGCAGATCTTTTTATTGTTATTTGTTCTCGTTATTTCGTATCCATAAGTAATTAAAATGATGCATTCTCAATTAGATGTTTTGTTTTGGCTCAATAAAGGGCATTTTCCTTTTATTCCCTCTTGGATTTAGTCTTTCAGATGCAGCACTGAGACTCGTTTTGGCTGACTTACTGGATCAGGTGCCTTTCCAAATCTACCAAATTCACTACAACCTTGTTGCAACAGGGTCATGACAAATCAATTATACCTTTTTACTCCACAGTTTTGCACTAGGCAAACCGAATGAGAAGCTGGACCTAATGCTTGCTTAATTTCTACCTGTCATACCAGTCTCTTCATTGACTCAGTTAGTTGACAGATAGCAAATGCTCATTGTTCCCACCTGATGTGCATTAGTGTGGATAAGGCAATGGCCATTGGCTTCACAGTACAAAGTCAGTCGCAGGACTGGCTTGTAAAGCATTCCTGCTGTTCCCACATTGAGTCTTCCTTAGCCTCAAAAGGCACACCAGCCCCTAGGGATTGTTGTTGTTGTGTCTGGTTTTTGAGCCTGTGTAGTGAAATGAATCCAAGACTTGATCTAGCTTAAAAAAGAATTCTATGAACATTATAAACATTTCACCTAGGTAAGGCATGCCATTAGTCTAGAGTAGAATTTTCATGTCTGCAGAAATTGATGGATTTGTTCCCTGAATCTAATCATTTACCACTTTTTTATTATTATTTCACAGGGAATTGCTTTATTTGCCCCGTTTTTACCTCATACGCCTAATTGTATGGAGTATTTGTCGGTAACAGGATTTGAGTTCAGACAAGTACTTTCAGCTGAGAAAGACAACAGCAGAGGAAATCTATGTTTTGGAAAAAACAGTAAAGGTGGTACCACTGCTGGTTTTGGAAAAGGAGAAAGATTTTTATTTTTTTAAAAAATTATTTTACAACCTAATCACTATCTGGTATCTGTTGCAATGCAACATATGCAGTATGTTATTACACCGATACTGCTGTTACCACATTTCTGTGTGGTAATTTTTAGCTGGATAATTTCTCCAGGTGGAACTGTTTCATGAAACTATAAAAAACACTTTTTCTTGAGTACATACGGGTGATGTGTATGCAGTTTTCATCTTTAAGCTGTGAATTCTGAGAGCAGGCAGGATTTCTTTTACCTGTATAAAATGTATATGTGTGTGTATGTGTCTCTCTCCAACCCAAATTGGCAGACGAGAAATGCTCTTTTCTGGGTTAAAATTCTGTGGAATATTTAATCACTAGCATCCAAAATACAGTTAGGAAAATTGATCATTAAAATGTTAGACATTTCTGCTGGCAGACTGGAGACAGTCATCAGTATTGCTTTGATGTTGATGCTGGAAATATATTATTCATTTCGTATCAACCATTGCTGGCAGTTGCAATTTTGGTTGCAATTATTTTTACCTTGTGATCTGCTTGTGAATGCAATTCAGATTGTTTATATTTGTGGTAATAGGCTGAATTCAGCCATTGCAAAGGTCTCAAAATAGCCACAGCTCTGAGTACTGCCCTTACCATATGGTTTGCATTACACATGGTGTAGTTCTGCTGTGTTAATTGTATCAAAAAAGTGCACCTCTTGAATTAGACTCTGAGTATAGTCATGAGGAATCTTATTTGGTCATATTATTTGTCCTGAGTTGCTGTCATTTTACCTCATCAAGAAAAAAAAGAAAATCTTATTGTGAATAGAATGCATGGGTCTCTAGCCCTTTCTTTACGTGTAACTGAATGCTATCTTCAGAAACAGAAGTTTTCCTTTGAGAAAATGTGTTTGTTTTGGTTACCAACTTTCTCTTCAGCCTTTGTGTGTTTCATAGTCTTTATGTTTTGAGAAGATGGAAGGTAGCATTTGGGGGAAGTAACGTTGCAAGACTCTGAACTGACATGAGTTTCCCTAGGTGAAATGCACTCCTTTCGTCAGCCATGGATGGAGGGGTTTTTACCTGAATAAATCAGTTTTAATTGCAAAATAAAATATTTATTTTTGATTCTGGCTTATTATGTGGCATGTTTAGGGTAGCTCAATTTGTCTCTTCCATGGATTTTTAAACATACTGGGTTGGGGTTTTTTAAATCCATTTTAAATCCAGTGAAAAACTGAAATTCAGTGAAGCTTTGGTTTGGTTTTAGACTATTTGTATGTGATATGAACAATATATACCTTTAATCTTTAAACTTTCGTATTTTAATTTGCATTCTTACTTCATACATGTATCACCTAATGGAATGAAACTGGGTAGATTGTACAATCCTATAACTTGTGTAGGACAGTACATATACAGTTGGCATTTTCTTGCTCCTAGGACCGACTTAATGATTTGGTTTGAGCTGGTATGAGTAGTCACAGTGATAAACACATAGTCTTTACCTCTGTGGATGGAGACTGTGGCAGGTTGACTTTGACTGTCTGTCAGATGCCCACCCAGCCGTTAATTCCCCTGCCTGAACAGGACAAGGGGAGAAAATAAGATTAAAAATTTCATGGGTTGAGATCAAGACAGGCAGGTTGCTCACCCGGTACCATCACGGGCAAAGCAGACTCAACTTGTGGAAAACTTGATTTAATTTAATGCCAATTAAAAATGGAGTAGGATAGTGAGAAACAAATAGAAAAACTAAAACACCTTTGCCCCACCGCACGCTTCCCAGGTTCAACTTCACTCCTTTGTTCCCAACTCCTTTACATCCTCCTCCCCACGTGGTAAAGGGTGTTGGGGAACAGGGATTGGGTTCAGTTCATCACATGTCATCTCTGCTGCTCCTTCTTCCTCACATTCTTCCCCTGCTGCAGCATGCGGTCCCTCCCATGGAAGACAGTCCTTCACGAACTTCTCAAATGTGGGCCCTTCCCATGGGCTGTAGTTCTTCACAGACTGCTCCAGTGTGGATCCCTCCCACAGGGTGCAGTCCTTCAGGAACAGACTGCTCCAGCGTGGGGGGTCACAAGTCCTGTCAGCAAACCTGCTCTGGAGTGGACTCCTCTCTCACTGGGGCCACAGGTCCTGCCAGGAGCCTGCTCCAGTGCAGGCTTTCCACAGGGTCACAGCCTCCTTTGGACATCCACCTGCTGTGGTGTGGGGTCCTCCACGGGCTGCAGGTGGATATCTGCTCAACCATCAGGCTGCAGGGGGACAGCCTGCCTCACCATGGTCTTCATCACAGACTGCAAGGGAATCTCTGCTCTAGTGCCTGGAGCACCTCCTCCCCCTCCTTCTTCACTGACCTTGGGGTCTGCAGGGCTGGTTCTCCCACCTATTCTCACTGCTTTCTCTGGCTGCCTTTGCCCAGCAGTTTTTCCCCCTTCTTAAATATATTATCACAGAGGCGCTACCACCGTTGCTGATGGGCTCAGCCTTGGCCAATGAGGTCAAGAAAAATCTATAGACTTGAATGTGTGATGCCTTTTCACAGCAGCTAATTCCTTTCATTGCAAGCATTTTCTCTGATAGTAGTGATTACCTCTTATAATAAATTTAGCGGTTTGGAATTATGTAAAATAAAAAGCTTCTGATTAGTTTCACTTTATAGCCACTTTTGTTACATCATATCAAGTTGGACTGAGGGCTTTATTCTGTTTTTACCTTTTTGTATCCATCTCCTTTCCCACTGCTTCACTCAAGTCTAATAAGCACAGTGAGAGCCAATAATAGGTAGAATCACAGAATCACAGAATAGCCCTGGTTGGAAAAGACTTCTAAGATCATCAAGTCCAACCACTAACCCAGCACTGCCAAGTCACCACTACACCATGGCCCTCAGCACCTCATCTACACACTATTTAAATCCCTCCAGGGATGGGGACTCCACCACTGCCCTGGGCAGCCTGTTCCAATGCTTGATAACCCTTTCAGTGAAGAAAAGTTTCCTAATATCCAATCTAAACCTCCCCTGGCACAACTTGAGGCCATTACCCCTTGTCCTATCACTGTTACCTGGGAGAAGAGACTGGTGGCTGAGGTTATTCTTACATGCTGCCTTTCTCTCCAGTTTCTCCTTCCCAGGACTTCCTTTCTTCTCAAATTGCAATGACTATAAATATCCTAATACACTAAAGAAAACCCATGCTGTTGTTTGGTTTGTTGTTTTTTGTTTTGTTTTGTTTTTAATTTAAGGAGAAAATGATGCTGAATAGTCCTTTACCTTCAGTAAGTTGGTGAAAACCAAAAATTTTCTTTTCTGATTCTTTCATCTTAAAACTGGAGATTTGCCGCTTGGTTCTTCTTCTAATGACTTTTCAAGAACAGGTGTATTAGGATCAGCTTTGTGCTTGAGTGGGTTGTTATGAAGGAGATTAGTGACTGACGTTTTGTTTGCCAAGAAGTGTAACACCTGCAGATATGCATTTTCTTCAAACCCCTTATCCTAGGACATTCTTAATTGTATATTAATGGTTCACACAGTGATTTTATTTAGACTTACACATCTGACTTCATTATTCATAAACATATTTCTTGGAAGTTGTCATATGAATAAACTGGACTCATAGAGGGGTTTTTGCTTCAGGCATTTCCTTTTGTTCTGTACAAGTACTAGAAGGATTTAATTTGCTTCCATAATAATATTTACACTTATGTAGTGCCCACATTATTTAAAAATGCATTATCACTTTTCTTTTTCAGCTTCCTTTAAAGCAGCTTCCTTTTCCACTTTTACTCCTGTTGTAGTTTTCTGTAGTGACAATGCACACCTTTGTTCTAGTTAGGATTAAGAAAGTAAAGAGGATTTTGTTGCCTTTGATCTTCTGATTGTTTAAGCTCCAATTTATGCAGAATTACATATTGCATTTTCCAGCCAGATTTCTTGCTTTGCAAGAGAGTTTTCTCTTCTTTTTCCCTCGCTGTGAGGAAATGGTTAAGGCCCCTGATAATCACTGCACATTGTTATAATTCTTGTTTTGCCTTGATTACAGTTTTGGGGGAAGTGCAGGCTAAGGA
Organism: Podargus strigoides; assembly: GCA_028020825.1. Classification (NCBI taxonomy): domain Eukaryota; kingdom Metazoa; phylum Chordata; class Aves; order Caprimulgiformes; family Podargidae; genus Podargus; species Podargus strigoides. The sequence continues at coordinate 79,893,351 of CM051663.1, read as the reverse complement.
GAGATAAATCATCCATCTGTAAAGAACTGACTGCATTGTGTGTTTGTCTGCTTGTATGGAGAAGTGGAGATAAAGTGTGACAGCATGTTTCTTAGTTCTTTTCTGCCTTCTTGAGCAGAGCAAAGCTATAGTAACAGAAGTTGCTGTGTTCAGGCCAGTAAAGTAGTAGCATCCTTAAGAGAATATGCATCATTAGTGCAGCTGTGGTTGCATGGTCATGGGGTTACTCAACACCTTAAGTCTTTACACCTGTATAGAACTTATGGAATGACTGAGTGATGCTGAATCAAGTATTTTTGACTTCCAGTTCAAGTACCACTTAGCTGTTCTCCCCAAGAATTGAAATGGCTTCTTCATGATATGCAGAGTAGAGATAGCAAAACATATCTAGCTTTTAGGATTAAGTTATGAAAGACTTCCCTGTACAAGTTAAATGTTTTCAGTAATCTAGCAACTGTATTAAAACATTTCTGTGTGGTTTTGACTCTTTAGTAGACAATCCATTTCTCTTTTCTTAATTAGGTCTTTACTGCTGTGCTGATTCACCCAAAATGTCCATAGAAGAATAATGGAAGCGCCTGAATACCTTGATTTGGATGAAATAGATTTTAGTGATGATGTATCGGTAAGTACAAGTCTTATTTTATTTGCTCAAGATGAGACAATCATAGATTATCTCAATCCTGATATAACAAACAACACCACTGCTAGAAGCCACATTCCTTTTTATGTCATATATAGAAATGTTTAAATAGGTTGAATCTGGAAAAAGATAAGGTGTTTCGTAAGGGAAATCTCTAATAAACATGAAAGGAAAACCTGATTCCTTTCCTTCAGGTAGTGAAAATGACTTACAAATCAAGTTAATAAATGAATTTTATTCCTGGGTTGCTTATCTACTCTGTTGTCTTGAATATGCTCTCTAATGCTAGCCTATATCATAATTTGACCTGTTTTTAAATTGAATGTATTTCAGTTGTAAAAAAACCTCCTGACTCACTTACTTCTGGATTGCTCCTTTTTCATGTAAATTGTTACTCTGCCCTTTCCACCAGTAGCCATCTCCAAATACAGCAAGATTTTATCAATAGATGTTGTAGCTACCTGTGACATGGCAGAGTACAGAAAGAGGCAGAAAGATTTCCAAGGATTCAGAGACAGCACTGATCTTTAGTGTCACAACTAAAACAACTGCAAAAGTACTGTTCATCTACGTTGTTAGTGGTTCTTATAGGAAGCACTGATACAGTATATTCTATTACTCATAATTATACTCCTACTACCAGTATTTCTACTTTTTGTGTAATAGTGTTGCAAATATGTTGAAAGTCTGATTAACAATGGGCTTGAATACATAAATTCACTATAAGAAAACTGTTAATTCAGATTTCAGATCAAAGAAAGTTTGTCTCCATCTCCTTCTACTTTTTTCATCATTTTGTATTTTCTTTCTTTCGCTTTTTTTATTTTTTTTTAACAAAGGGTCTGGTTTTCCCTTTAGCATTTGGGACTCCTGATTCATTTTAAAATGTTCCAGATGCTTTATTTGCAGACAGATTCCTTTTGGAGAGGATTTTATTTTTACCTATTGTAACATTGAATTTTTATTAAAGAGGGATATGGCAAATGCCCAAAATATTACAAGACAACGGGCCAATCTCAAGTGAATACCTTATTCTGGGCAACTTTCTTTTTATTACTGTTATAAGCTAGATCATGTCCTGGTATCTGTTTCTATACTCAGTTTTGTAAAACATAATAGATGTAACCTCTCCATGTCTCTCCCATTGTGGCTGTTGCTGCGTACTGTTGGGTTAGGTTACTCACTTTTCCGCTGAACAACTCGGGCTGCCTGTTTTAATAGGCTGTTCTTTCATTGGATGCTGAACCTTGAATAAAAAACCAGCACGAATTGTAGAGGTAGTAGTTTTACTCCCTGCTTTAGCATGTAAGAGAACAAAGGATTTGTTGCCAGAATTCAGATTAACAAGAAAATTCATGGTTATTCTAGTGCTCTATGTGTATCTCACCATGTACAATTTAGAGATACCTGACCTTCACGTTTTGTCATTAGCCTGCCCAGGAAAGAGCAGCTGCACAGCATCAGTGTTAGCAATTTATGTTGTTCCTGCTAGCTCTCTGGTTCCAATCCAGTGCAGAAAAGTACTGACTGTAAATAATGGCAGCAAGAAGGCTGTTAAAACAGTGCACTTATAAATGTACTGAGTTAGAAAGCGACAATGTATAGTCCAGACCCTTGTAGACCATTTCAGCCAAAATGACCAAAATGTAATAGTCAGGAATTTGTTTTAAAAGGTAAATAGATATGTAAGTGGATTTAGTTTCTTTTTTGTTGTTGTTGTTATTGTTGTTGTTTATGTTGCATTTGTACATAAGAAAATGAAACTACATTTCTCCAAAATCATAGACTAATAGAATGGTTTGAGTTGGAAGAGACCTTCACAGATCATCTAGTTCCAGCCCCCCTGCCATGCACAGGGACATCTTTCACTAGATCAGGTTGCTCAAAGCCCCGTTGTGGTCGGTTGACCTTGGCTGACCACCAGGTGCCCACTAAGCCACTCTATCACTCCTCCTTCATCAACAAGATGGGGAGAAAAATATGACAAAAAACTCATGGGTCAGGGAGATCACTCGTCAGTTACCATCACAGGCAAAACAGACTAGACTTGGGGATATTAATCTAATTTATTGCCAATCAAATAACATAAGATAATGAGAAATAAGATCAAATCTATAAACACCTTCCTCCCACCTCTACCTTCTTCCTAGGCTCAACTTCACCCCTGACTTCTCTACCTCCCTGCCCCGATCAGCATAGGGGGACAAGGGCAATGGGGGTTGCAGTCAGTTCTTAATGCTTTGTCTCTGCTGTTCCTTCCTTCTCACACTGTTATCCTGCTCCAGTGTGGGGTCCCTCCCACGGGATGAAGTCCTTCCAGAACTGCACCAGTGTGGGTCCTTTCCACAGGGTACAGTCCTTCAGGAATACACTGCTCCCACCTGGGTCCTCCACGGGGTCACAAGTCCTGCCTGCAAACCTGCTCCTGCGTGGGCTCCTCTCCACAAGCCACAGTTTCTGCCAGGAGCCTGCTTCATCATGGGCCTCCACAGGCTGCAGGTTCCTTCAGAGCACATCCACTCACTCCAGTGTGGGGTCCTCCATGAGCTGCAGGGTGGATATCTGTTCCACCATGGTCTTCTCCATGTGCGGCAGGGGAATCTCTGCTCCAATGCTCGGAGTATCTCTGCCCCCTTCTTCTTCACTGACTGTCACATTTTCTCACTCCTCTCTCCCAGCTGCTGTTATTCAAGATTGTGCCCATTGCCCCTTGTCCTGTCACTGGGCACTACTGTAAAGAGTCCAGCCCCATCCTCTTGACACCTGCCCATTAGATATTTATAAGCATTGATGAGATCCCCTCTCAGTCTTCTCCAGGCTAAACAGATCCAGGTGTCTCAGCCTTTCCTTGTCAGAGAGACAGTCCAGTCCCTTAATCATCTTTGTAGCCCTGTGTTTAATAGTATTGATTCCAGTATGCACCCTTGAGGGACACCACTCATTACTGGTTTCCGCCTGGGGACTGAGCTGTTGACTGTCACTCAATGGACATGGCCGATTCCTTATCCATCTAACCATCCATTCTTCAAGCCCATCTCTCTCCAAATCAGAGGCAAGGATGTTGTGTGGGGCTGTGCCAAAGGTCTTACAGAAGTTGAGGTAGACATCTGTAGTTCTTGTCACTCCACTGTAGAAGGCCACTAGCTTAGTCAGGCGTGTTTTACCCCTTGTGAAGCCGTGGTGGCTGTCTCTAATAATCTCTTTGTCATCCATGTGTTTCAACATAATTTCCAGGAGCATCTATTCCACAGTATTACTAGATGCTGAGGTGAGGCTGACTGATTGGTAATTCCCAATGTCCTCTTTATTATGCTTGTTAAAAATGGATGTGATTTTGCCTTTTCTCCATTCACTGGCGACTTGACCTGACTGCCTTGACTTTTCAAATATGATTGAGGGTGGCTTAGCAACTACATCTACCAGTTCCCTCAGGGCCCTGGAACGCAAATACAATGCTTGTTTTGCAAACTAAGGTGGTACTATTCCAGATTCATCTGGTATAGTATGTTGGAGTGTAGTTTTGACTTGTTTACGTTTTAAAAAAAGTGATATTCTCTCTGCAATGACATTAAGCATCCACGCTGAATGTTTTCATTTATTTCTTCATAGCCAACTACTCAGAGAAAGGAAGAAAAAAAATTTACAACCTTTAAGTTGCATTAAATGATAGATACACTATCAAATCAAAAGTATGTTTTAAACTTTCCCTTTTTTCCCTTTAGTACTCTTGATTTTGCTCATAAATTTATTCCTGCTTATAAGTTGTACATTATTTTTACGGTTACCTGAAGATTTCCTAATCTCTTAACTAAAATGCAGGATTTCTGTTGCACTGGGAAACTACAAATTGAAACTATTTTATTTCTTGGTTTACAGAAATAATACCAAATGACCTATTCATAGCCAAAGCTCCTGGTGCTAGGTATTTGTAAGCTATTTGGAGTTCAGCATGTAGATTATTGCTCTGATCATTCAAATAAAAGTTTGTGGAATGTGAGTGCAATAAGTGAATTCAAACATAGTTAAGCAGCTGTGGAATTATCAGGTATTTTGAAACAGCTTGAAAAACTTTGCCATGTGAATCCTCACCTGGCAGGGCAGATGTAAACTAGGTATAGGTAGAAGTATGGCCAATCTCCTGGCCTCCAACTTACTTGTCAGCAGGCACCCCATGAGCCTGTTGTCACCCTTCCTTGGCCACGGACGGACCTGGGGCACCCCTCAGGCTCACACAGGTGTACAGGTGACACACAGCCAGACTTTGCCTACAATGCAGATGGCCACTAAAATGTTCAGGTTTGATACTGACTCCAAGTGGAGCAGAGCATGGTCCTTAGTGTTTTGGGGGTGTTATGGTTCTGATGATGTGGTCTGAGAGTCACACTGTGTGTCCAACTTTGTCCTTTAACTCCTTTTCAGGAGACATCGAATATATTCTCAACAACAAAATGTTAAAATATAACTTTTGATTTTCAGTTATTTTTTTTTACTAGTTTTTATATATATCTCTATGCTGCTACTTATGATACAGTATTTCTTCTTTCTGATACTTCTCAGACACAAGTGAGTCTGCAAGTGGCAGACAAGTGGCACAGCAAAGAACAGCCTTACTAGAGTCTGAAGTTTCTCATGTGTTGGGTTTAAAATTCATTGCACTAAAATTTGAGAACCATGTGAAATTTAAAAGGTAAACATTTGCATTAATTCAAATTTTGAAATGCAGTTTTAACTAATGAACAAATGTTTTGTATGATAAGGGAGGTTCTTTTTTCCCCTGAATTAATCCTCTCTGTTGAGGAAAATTTGGAATATCTTGCACAGGCATGAAATACTTGTTACTGCTTCTTCTCTCTTGTTTGCTGTTGATACTCTTCTTCCATCTTACACAGTTCTTAAGGGGTTTACAGAAATTCACTATTTCAGGTTGAACATAAGCATGACTTCAATGCAGAAAAAGTACCCAAAGCTCAAACAGCAATCAAAAATGCCATTACATGCATTATCCTGCCTAAATAGAGAGCTTTGGCTGGACCTCAGGAACAAAAGGAAAGTCTACAGCCTTTGGAAAAGGGGGTTAGCAACTTATGAGGAACACCAAGATGTAGTGAAGCTGTGCAGAGAGAAAATTAGAAGGGCCAAAGCTCAAGCGGAACTCGACTTGGCCACTATGGTTAAGGACAATAAGAAGAAGTTCTTTCGGTACCTCAGCAGAAAAAGGAAGACTAGGGAAAATATTGGCCCACTGATGAACGAGGCGGGTGCCCTGGTGGTGGAAGACACAGAAAAGGCAGAGGTACTGAATACCTTCTTTGCCTCTGTCTTCACTACTAAAGTAGTCCATCGTGAATCCCAAACCGTGGAGGCAAGAGGGAAGGTCTGGAGAAAAGAAGGCTTTCCCTCAATAGAGTAGGACTGTGTTAGAGACCACTTGGCCAAACGGGACATCCATAAGTCCATGGGCCCTGATGGGATGCACCCACGAGTGCTGAAAGAGCTGGCAGATGTTCTTGCTGGGCCACTCTCCATCATCTTTGAAAGGTCATGGAGAACAGGAGAGGTGCCTGAAGACTGGAGGAAGGCCAACATCACTCCAGTCTACAAAAAGGGCAAGAAGGAGGAGGAGGACCCAGGGAGCTACAGGCCAGTTAGTCTCACCTCCATCCCTGGGAAGGTGATGGAGTGACTCGTTCTCGAGGTCATCTCCAAACATGTTGAAGAACAGAAAGTTATTGGTAGTGGTCAACATGGATTTACCAAGGGTGAATCATGTTTGACGAATCTGATAGTCTTCTGTGATGTTATAACTGGTTGGCTAGATGAGGGGAGAGCAGCAGATATCATCTACCTTGACTTCAGCAAGGCTTTTGACACTGTCTCCCATAAGTGTGGGTTAGATGAAGGGACCGTGAGGTGGATGGAGAGCTGGCTGTGTGACAGATCACAGAGGGTTGTGATCAATGGAGCAGAGTCGAGTTGGAGGCCTGTAACCAGTGGTGTCTGCCAGGGGTCAATACTCAGTCCGGTCTTGTTCAACATCTTCATCAGTGACCTGGACAAAGGGACAGAATGTATCCTCAGCAGGTTTGCTGATTATCCCAAGCTGGGAGGGGTGGCTGACACGCGAGAGGGCTGTGCTGCCATCCAGTGGGACCTGGACAGGCTGGAGAGCTGGGCAGAGAAGAACCTAATGAGGTTCAATAAGGGCAAGTGTAGGGTGCTGCACCTGGGGAAGAAGAATGCCAGGCACCAGTACAGGTTAGGGGGGGACCTCTGGGAAAGCAGTTCCGAGGAGAAGGATGTGGGAGTCCTGGTAGACAGTAAATTATCCATGAGCTGGCAATGTGCCCTTGCTGCCAAGAAAGCTAATGCCACCCTGGGCTGCACGGGACAGTGTGTGGCCAGTAGGTCGAGGGAGGTCATTCTCCCCCTCTACTCTGCCCTGGTGAGGCCCCAGCTGGAATACTGCATCGAGTTCTGGGCTCCCCAGTTCAAGAGAGACAGGGACCTACTGGAGAGGGTCCAGCAGAGGGCAACGAGGATGACTAGGGGATTGGAGCATCTCCCCTATGAGGAAAGGCTGAGAGAGCGGGGACTCTTTGGCCTGGAGAAGGCTGAGGGGTGATTTAATTAATGTTTACAAATATGTGAAGGGTGGGTTGAGGGAGGATGGAGCCAGACTCTTTTCAGTGGTTCCTGGTGACAGGACAAGGGGTAACAGACACAAGGTGGAACACAGGAGGTTCCATTTAAATATGAGGAAGAACCTTTTTTCAGTGAGGGTGCCAGAGCACTGGCACAGGCTGCCCAGAGAGGTTTTGGAGTCTCCTTCCCTGGAGATTTTCAACACTCACCTGGATGCAGTCCTGAGTGATGTGCTCTAGGGGATGCTGCTTTGAAGCAGGGGAGTTGGATTAGATGATCTCTGGAGGTCCCTTCCAACTCTGACAATTCTGTGATTCCGTCAAGCCCTTAGTTTTGTTACTGAATTTCACCATCAATCACAAGATACTTTGATTAGATACCAAAGATCACAGTAAGCAATGACTGGTGAAACTATCTGATGTGCTTAGCTCTCACATTGTCACTTATGCCTTTGGGCATGGTCATCAACTCTGATTGACTTGGTTACTCTAAGAGTGAAATGTGAGAAGTGGTGTTTAGTTTTATATGTAAAACATTTTAAATTATTGAAAGAAAAGTGGGAACTAATTAATTTTAAATGCCATTTTATAAGCATTAGGTCTAAAATTCTGTTCCAGGGAAGGGTTGTAATCTCAATGTCTTTTTGCTGTAATACCACTAGTAACCTTGAAATTTTTGGTTGAAGAAAAACTGACAAGCATTACTGATCATCAGAGCTGGAGCTAGCATATGAGAGAAAGTAGTTCAAGAGAGAAGATCTAGCAATGGATTGTGCTTAGGGTTGGGAAAGGTCCATTTTAAAGAGTAATTTTAGTTGCTTCCTGGACCAAAAGCCAGTTTTCCACAACTTGACCACAAAATACAGATGGCAGAAATGTAAATGTACAGAAGTCTTTTTGAGGACAGAGGTGAGTGGGAGGAAATCTGTTAATGAAATCAAACCAATATGATTAAAATGCATAATCAGATTTATTACATTTAATAGATTTTTGATGGTAGGAAGTGGTAACTGAATACATTTTAGTGCAATGTTGAAACAGAAAGAAAATCTGTTCTTCTAGCAGAGGACAGGAAAAAAGACAAAAAGAGAAATGGCTTTCTGTTTTTGAGGCTGCCTGACAAAACACGTAGCAGTGGAATACAAAGGGCCTCATTCTAATTGAATTACAAACTGTGTAATAGTTTAAACTGCACCAGCTGGTCTTATGAAGCTACCATATTCCTTGGAGACATGTTGCTTGAATTCTCTTAAGATTCTTACTAGATCAGTTCTGCATTGCCTTCTGAGTCTTTGTGCTGAAATAGCAAGATGTATAGCTTAACAGCTAAATCTTTATTAAACAATAACTAGAGTGAAGCTCAGCACATAGAGTTTGTGCATGTGTGTGTATTACTTGTATTAATTTGAATTTAGTAGCGTCTTTCTCTGTGTCTCTGTTCTTCTGCTCTTTGTTGCTTTAGGCTGTCACATCCCGGAGCAGTCACAGCCTCATAGACAACCCCTTGTTTAATGGGGATTGGAGTCAGTGTTGTAGCTCTGTGGCGTGCTGCGACACGCTTTAATTAATAAGTTCAGTGTTTATCCTGGGAATACTTAGGAGAGATTCCTGTTGTAGTTGAGGTTTCTCAATACATGCCTGAATCAGGTCAGCAAGGGAAAAAGGAAGGCATGGGAGGTTTTTGATGCTTAATAAAGTAACTACAGTCAATTGAGCAACAGTCTTAATCTTGCACCAGAGAAGTAAATTACTTCTGCAGTTGGTCACATGAGGTCAACTTTAGATTATTTTGAAGTAGATTGCCAGCTGTGCATTAGAAGCACATCAGACTTTGAATGACGAACTGCCAGCAAAAAAGGAGACAATGTATGGCCATTTCTTTTTTGTGTGGAAAGCTCATGTGGTTTTATATGTAGTTGTTTTGCTTCATTGGTCAATAGCACACCAGCTAAGAATATCTGTTTCTTTGAAAACATATGGTGTTTATATATTCTTTGAAAATTTTCAGTTGTGCTAATCCTAAATGCTTTTTTTTTTCTGTTTTAGTTTCCAAAATACTGGTTTTAATAGTTGGGGTTTTTTTATATGAGCAAAGACATTGATCTTTCACAGACATAATGGTTTTCATTTGTATAAGTGAAGATTCCTGTAACATTTCAGCATTTGATTAAGGAAGGCTTGCTATTAAGTAACTTAATTTCTGTATGTCAGAATGTGCAGTTTTATAACTCTGTATCATGTGTCTTACCAAGGGTATTCCACAAGTTTATAAGAAAAATATTTCTGTTTAGTAAAATACATATGTCATCCCTGTTTTTTTTTCCTTTTTAATGCTGAATTCAGAGAATAACTTACTGATTAGTATCAGGCATAACCTGTCACATCAAAGTAGTAACTCAAATTTGCTTTTTAATAAAGTCTAGGTTGCAGAAATGAGCCTGTTGTCTGATATGTGTATGTACACGCATCTCTCTCTGAAATCAGATCTCTAAGGTGCAAATATTCTGCTATGCTTTCCATACTGATTTGTGAAAGCTTGAATTCTGGTTTTTAAGCATGATGTATCTTGTAGTATAATCACCATAATAGATGCCCAGGTGGGCAAAGTGAGACCCTCGATGTTTACTGTGAAGCCTAGATCTGTTCTCACCTTTAATGTATCATGCATCCCATGGAAAAGATAGATATATAAAATGTATTTGCAACTTGAATAATGGTGATGTGTAGGAAGGAGAAATCTGAGGTGGAGGGATGCTTTGCTTTAGCTTTGAAAGTCTGTTTGATAACCCTCAAGCTGGAACACAAAAGCAGATGCCATCAGCTTTTCTCTTGCAATTTGAGAAGACAGACTGCTGGAAGTACCCTTGGAGGAAGATTTAGGCTGTGCCCATGATATCAGGACCTCTTGAAAGTCATACTTTTTATCTTTTTAAATGAGTTGCTTCATATACATTTTTTCATTTTTTACAGTATTCTGTAACTTCCCTCAAGACCATCCCAGAATTATGTAGAAGGTGTGATTCACAAAATGAAGACAGATCAGGTATGATGCCCACTTCTGTCCACCCATCGTTTTCTAGGCTGCTTTTTATCATGTACAACTTGGCAACAATAGCTTCTTGGCAGTCTTCTGTTGTTTTGTTTTCTCTCATTTTTGTACAGCTTTCTGGAAACATGACTTTTTTTTTTTTTTTTTTTTCCCCCAACAGATGTTAGTTCATTAGAAGGAAAAAAGTTCCAAAAAAGGATTTGACTGTATACAGATAAATGTAGGGCTTCTTCTCAGCAGCTCCAAACCACAGTAGATGCAACAATTTATTTGAAAACCCAAGAAACCATTGGTGACAAGACGTAATAATGTAGGCGCCAATGAAAAAATGTTGGATACATTTACTACCCATATGGCCACGACCAGTTTGAGGAATGATGTTTTGCCAGAGTCTGAAACTGTATCAAGGATACTACATGATAGAATCTACTCTAAGGCATACTGTAATAGTTAAGATTAAAGCCGAGTTTCTGAGTTTAATAGTGTAAACTAAATGAGTAATCATGGCATATAGATGAGAACCAGCTGGAGACCTTCCCCCTGCCCCCCTGACAAAAAGTGCATTCAGTGTTGTTTTTCACTCTGTAAATGAGATTAATCCCCTGTTGTTTTTCTCTCCCTGATGGAGGAGAAATGAATTGGTGAGAGGAGCATTTTTGTTGAGCTATGAGAAATTTATTGTGCTTTCTGATGCTTTAATTGAACTTCCATTAATCTTGCTTCATCAGATACTTTTATACCAGAAATGGAAGACCTGGAGTTTGTGGGATGATAGAAAGCTTTAAGAAATGTGCTATGCTTTGACAAAATTTATTTCTATATTTCCTTTCAGAAAGTTGTAAATTTCCAAGAATTGTAACTAAGTCAAAACTTTCTGAGAGCTACTCTTTCTACCAGAATCGTTAAAGGTTAGGTCATCACAGCCCTGTGCCACTCCCCTTGGCAGTAAAGGGAAGAAAAGCTCTCCTTGCCATTCCTACTTGCCATTTCACTGCCTGCACAGGGCACAGCAGTGGTTGCATACACAGTATTACTTGCTGCAAGAAGAGTCAATGAAGAAATGGAAAGGGAAAGGAACCTGATTCACCTCCCTCAATTTGCCCTATCTCATTCTACCTTAATCCTCCCCCTGTCCTCCCCCATCCTCTGATGTCCTTCCCTCCATATTCCCCCCAGTCCTCCCTGCCCTCCCCTGTTACATCCTTCCATCTTTGCCCTGCCTCGCCCTCATCCCTCTTCTTCTCTCTTCTTCCTACCTTCTTGTTCCATTCATGCCCTCATTCGTCCCCGCATTCCTCCCACCATTCCTTCTCCCGAGTCCTCCTTCCATTCTTCTTCCCCCATTCTCCCCACCATTTTCTCTGCCATTCTGCCCACTGTTTTCCCACCTGTTCTCCCTACCATTGCTTCCCACCATTCTTCATCTCCATTCTCCTCAGTGTTCACCCCACTGGTCTTTCCCTTCTTTTCCCCGAAGCTTACTTTTTCTTTCCCCACATTCTTCCTTCCCCAGTCTTTCCCACCATTCTTTCCCACGAGTCTTTCCCCTGTTTTCCCCCTGTCTTCCCCCCAGTCTTTTCCCCAAGTCTTTCCTAATATTCTTCCCACCATTCTTCTAGACACTTCTTCCTTCCATTCTTCTCATCACTATCCTCCCCATCATTCACTACACCTCATTGTCACCCCCTTCATTCCCCCACCATATGCCATTCATCTCTTCCACATTCCCTCGCCCTCATTTTCTCCCCGCTGCTGTCTCCCCCTTCCCCTCTGCCTGTCAGTATTGGCAGCTTATCATGGGGCAGCAGGGCATTATCTCATCTCATCATAGGAAGACTTAAAGCCACTCATTCGCTCAGCTGCTCCACAAGCAAGGTGAACCAGAGGAGTGCAAGAATAGCCCCTAAGACATATTGTACTGGGTGGTCTGTTCATGAGGACTGCTCAGCCACAGTGGCAGTGTCAGTATCTGTTTTCAGGAAGAAGATTATGTTCTTTATAAAATTTAGATAGTAGTCTTTAAGTGAAATGCAGACCAATAGCAAGAATGAAGCACTGGTTATGAGCTCTTACTTAAGATCATAGAACATTGACAACGTATTGTGTAGCTCTTGTTTCATGGTTGCTTCTGCAGTCGGACATTTTTCAATGATGATATTAATTACATCCGCACTGATCTATTGCCTTGGAAAGGGGTTGACAGAAGCAAGTACAGGCATTGCTGGAAGACAGTAGTAGCACTGGGGAGTCTGCCAGTGGAAATTAATTCACAGCTTTGTTTAAAGCCTTGAGTCAAAAAAAGAGGTCTTTAGCACTGATAATAGTATTGGCAAACTAGAAACTACTAAACTCTGGTTTTGCTCTCTACTTATCATGAGTTTTGGTGAATTGGAAATAGTACTAAAAACTATTTTATTTTTACTCTGCTTAGTCACTGAGTAAACATATAGAAAGGTATCACTTTACATCCCTGTACAGACTTCAATATCTGAAGTACCTTCAAATATCAACAGAGCTGCATCAGTCAACACTGTGTAAGGCCCCATCTGTTGATTTTCCATAGTTGCTTTTGAAGCAGACTCTTGCCTTCCTCATACTGTAGACCATTAAAAAAAATGTTCATCAAATTATTGTTGCTATGTGCTGGTTTTGATGAAGATAGATCATATCATAAATCTTTAGTATGCATGATGTTCATGCTATTTTATATCTGTATTCCATTAGCAATCAAGGTAATTGCACGTAGAAAAACTCAGAGGTTTTACAAAGAGCTGATCCAGCTTTCTGCCTCATACTAACTGCTGCTCAGCATTTTTTCTTTAAAATAGAGATGAATGTGGAAGTAGAACGATCCAAGAATTACTTTTTAAAAGAACTAAAAGTTAAGCATGTTAGCCATAGTATTAGGTATGTCAGGACTCTAATAATCTAAAAACCAATTATCTGTCAGCTTTGTCTCAGAAAAATATTTAGTTCATTAAAACAGTTAAGAGAAAAGTATAGAGAAAATAAGATTCAACTTTATACTTAAAAGTATATATAAATACGGAGACAATCATTTTTACCAACAAGATTTTTAGAACAGGTTTAAACCAGACAGTTCTTTTTAATTATATGGCTGATATTATGGAAGTCTTACTACTCATTGTTCAAAGATAAGTTTAGTAAATAGCCCTGTAAATCCCATTTTCTTTCCCCATTTCCTGTAAACATTGAATAGTATGTTAATAACATATGAAAGTGTATGATTACATTTCACATTACTCCAAGCACTTTTAAACCTCGACAAACATACCAATGTTTACCAGTCAGTGTGCTCTCTCAAGCACTTCATATAGACCTTTCAACAGAATTTATTTTTTTAACTATTTTTGCCTGCCTGTAACTTTTTGTCAAGTTACTTGTTCTTTTGGACAAGGAGAGATTGGAAAGTCTGAGAAAAGATTTCCCTGCATGTAGTTTTTCCTGCCTGAATTCCCACTGTCACCTCCCGTTATTGGACAGCACTGGCCAGTGGTCTCTACCAGTGGGAAGTTCCTGTGGTTCCTTCCTGCACCCTTTTGCAACATGTGGATGAGAGTCATGCAGTCTCAGACCTGACTTCTCTGTGGTCTTCCTTGGATTTAGGGAATTCTGACTCAGGAAAATTACAAGGGATCCTTGGAGCCAAAGTATGTGTGTCAGTACCCCCAGATTATAATGTAAAAGTTACATGGGACTGGAGAAAAGGTTTATCCACAATAGCCATTAAGAGTAATTGTTTTCTCTACCAGCATGCTTCAAGAGAATGATCTTTGTGGCTAGCATAATAACCACTAAGATGGGCGTTGTTCTACTTCAAAGATAGAAAATTAAAGAATGTAGTTTAAAAATGGATCTAGCTAACTCATTTTTCTGAAATGAAATGTTAGCCAGCCTGCCCATTGATTCTGGTATTGTCTAATGTAGAATGATGAACTGAAACAGAAATCAGTCCTTTATGCTTTTCTTATTAAGCATGAAATTGGTTGCTTTGTTTCTGGGCAGATTTTCTAAGGCCACTTGAGCAAATAGTTGAAGACATCTGTGTTCAACAAGCTTCACTGAGCCATATCATTGTTGAAGTATATTCTGTCAACTATGATGACTTTTGGTTGTCATTGAATGTATGTCTCAAATGAGGACAATATCCTACTCTAGATCTTTGATAAAAGCAAGTTCATCTTGAATCTCCAGCAGTTATCCTTCTGCACTACTTTATTCATTCCCGAAGTAACTGTCATGCACAAAATTATTCAGAAGATTTGTTTCCTGTTTGAGAAAAATTAATCAATCATTGAATATAAAATCGCACACAATTTCCGTCTTGAGCTCTTGGTACTTTTTTAGCTATTAGAGAAGTTAAAGTAGAATTTGATTTGGAGGCAGCGTTATATCATATTAATTTCACAGAGTCTGTTGTGCTCCAAATACGTCCCAGGTAAATAAGTCTGAAACAGTACAAAACTGATTGGCTAATTCCTTGCTAGAATATTGAAGAATTTTCTCAGAAAAAAATAATAATTAGTATACAGTGACACTTATGATAGCTATGTATAAGCTCTTTTCCTAACTCGCTTTCACGTATTCCCTCTTCCAGTTTTACAGCTTTTGTGCCAGAATGACCTCTTTTGATTTTTCAGTAGAACTTTACTTGCTACCTCCCTTTTACATCCTTAGATCAGTCTGGACAAGGGTAAACCCAATTTATTAATTTTGAAATTTTCTTTGCCTCTTCTATGTTCTCTGTTTTAGCAATGAGAGCTTTCATAGTGTTCTTCCTCAAGCCAAAATAAGAAAAATTATTCATTAACTGAAGCTTGTATTAATGTTTTCATTACCTGGAAAAGACACATTGTTATTTAAAAGGATGAATTATTATTTACTCTGTTTACCTTTTCTCTCTTCTTTAGAGTGGTTTCAAATTCCACTTAAATGGGAACAAGCCCTCTCTGTTCTTATCTGTGCAGGACTGTTCTTTAATTCAGGTTCTTAGGCTGTAGAGCTCACATTAAAGAACCCTAAAATGTACTCCTGGAAGTTATTAATAGGTTAAACCTGTAAAACAGTGCCACCTTCAGTTAAAATTGTTAAATATTATTTCAGTGATATTAATAAAACAGCAAATAGACATTCAGAACTGGTTTTGATTATCCATCAATATGTAAGGGACAGAGAATCACAGAATCATTTAGGTTGGAAAAGATCATTAAGTCCAACTGTAAACCTAGCACTGCCAAGTCACCACTACACCATGTCCCTCAGCACCACATCTGCATGTCTTTTAGATACCTCCAGGGATGGGGACTCCACCACTGCCCTGGGCAGCCTGTGCCAGTGCTTGACAACCCTTTCAGGGAAGAAATTTTTCCTAATATCCAATCTAAACCTTCGCTGGAACAATTTGAGCCCGTTTCCTCTTGTCCCATCACTTGTTACTTGAGAAAAGAGACTGACACCCACCTTGCTACAACCTCATTTCAGATGGTTATAGAGGGTGATAAGGTCTCCCCTCAGCCTCTTTTTCTCGAGACTAAACAACCCCAGTTTGTTCAGCTGCTCCTCATAAGACTTCACCAGCTTCATTGTCCTTCTCTGGACACACTCCAGCAGCTCAGTGTCCTTCTTGTAGTGAGGGGCCCAAAACTGAACACAGTATTTGACGTCCACCCCACCAGTGCTGAGTACAGGGGACAATCACCTCCCTAGTCCTGCTGGCCACACTAGCAAGGATTCTGTTGGCATTCTTGGCCACCTGGACACACTGCTGGCTCATGTTCAGCCGGCTGTTGACCAGCACTGCCAGGTACTTTTCCTCTGGGCAGCTTTCCAGCCACTCTTCCCCAAGCCTGTAGCATTGCATGGGGTTGTTGTGACCCAAGTGCAGGACCTGTGATTCTGTGACCCGACACTTGGCTCTGTTGAATCTCGTATAGTTTGTGTCAGCCCATCAATCCAGCCTGTCCAGGTCCCTCTGCAGAGCCTCCCTGCCCTCAGGCAGATCAACACTCCCACCCAGCTTGGTGTCATCTGCAAACTTACTGAGGGTGCACTTATTCCCCTTGTCCAGATCATTGATAAAGACATGAAACAGAACTGGCCCCAGTACTGAGCCCTGGGGAACACCACTCATGACCAGCTGCCAACTGAATTTAACTCCATTCACCACAACTCTTTGGGCCCAGCCATCCATCCAGTTTTTAACTTGGAGAAGAGCACACCTGTCCAAGCCATGAGCAGCCGGTTTCTCCAGTTTTGGGAAATGGTGTCAAAGGCCTTACTAAAGTCCAGGTAAACAACATCCACAGCTTTTCCCCTTCCATTAAGTGGGTCACTTTGTTAGAGAAGGTGATCTGATTAGTCAAGCAGGACCTGCCTTTCATAAAGCCATGCTGACTGGGCGTGATCAGCTGGTTGTCCCTGTATGTGCCACATGATGGTGCTCAGGATGATCTGCCCCATAACCTTCCCTGACACCAAGGTCAGACTGACAGGCCTATAGGTCCCCAGATGCTCCTTCTGGCCCTTCTTGTAGATGGGCACTGCATTTGCTACCTCCAGTCAATTGGGACCACCCCAGACATCCTTTCCTCCACCTCTTGGAGCCTCAGTATTGCTGCCAGTGTTAAAGATACATTGGTGGTAGCAACCATGAAGAATTTTCTGAAAATTTCCCTCATGTAGACAACACCTCACTGTCTGTATACAAACTCAGAATCACAGTCCTCTAAATGGACCTGGAATGAATACAAGCTTCAATTGATTCAAGAGTCTTTGCCGAAGTCATATCACAAGGAAGAAACTCAGGCATATTTTTCAGACAGTGAAACTCCAAATGTGAAATTTTTTATATACTTACTGCAGACCCCCAAATGATTGCATAGTACATAAGCAATATGACGAAATACTGCATTAAAAAAATATTTAGTAGGAATGTGCAGCTGTCAATGTTAAACCCAGACTTCTCTAATGATGATGATGGAAGGTAGAGTCAGCTCCACAGTAAGTGAATTTTTAAAGCAAGGAGGAAGAGTTTCAGATAAAGGGGAGTAATTTGATGCGTTCATCTGTTCTAGCAATGGAGTCAACCTAACAGAGTTTGTTCTCATTTATACAGTCATAGAATCTTAGAATGGTTTGAGATGGAAGGGACCATCAAAGATCATCTAGTCCAACTCCCCTGCCATGGGCACTAGATCAGGTTGCTCGAAGCCCCATCAAGCTTGACCTTTGAACAGTTCTAAGGATGGGACATCCACAACTTCTCTGAGCAACCTGTGCCAGTGACTCATGACCCTCATCATAAGGGTGCAAGACCTTAAACTTGGCCTTGTTGAACTTCATGAGATTCACATGGGCCCCAGTCCTCAAGCCTTGTTAAGGTCCCTCTTGATGGCATCCCTTTCCTCAAGTGAACCGACTGCATCACTCAGTTTGGTGCCATCTGCAAAGTTGCTGAGGCTGCACTCAATCCCACTGTCTGTGTCATTAATAAAGATATTGAACAGTAGTATTCCCAACACAAACCCCTGAGGAACACCACTCATAACTAATATTCATTTCAATATTGAGCTGTTGACTGCAACTATTTGGATGTGGCCATCCAGCCAATTCCTTTTCCACCAAATAGTCCATCCATCAAAGCTGTCTCTCCACATTAGAGGCAAGAATGTTTTGGGGAAACACGTCAAAAGGCCTTATAGAAGCAGAGGCAGATGACATCAGTAGCAATTCCCTTGTCCACCGATACTGTCACTCCATCGTAGAAGGCCATTAGATCAGTCAGGCATGATTTTCCCTTGATAAAGCCATGTTTGCTGTCTGTACTCACCTCTTTGTCATCCATGTGCCTTCACATAGCTTCCAGGAGGATCTATTCCATAATCTTACCAAGCACAGAGCTGAGGCTGATGGTCAGTAGCTCCCAAGTTCCTCTTTACCCTTTTTAGAAGATAAACAATTGAAGCCTAAATGGTAAAGAAGCTTCTTGTTGTGTTGTCAGCAAGGGTAGAGAGTACCTCCCAGTATTGTGTACTGGAAGTTACCAAGTACATGCAGACATGGTCTTGAGCTAAAAGCCCCCAAACGGTATCTTCTCTTGTCTGTCAGTTTTGCATTTTATGTCCAGTCTAGCTACTACCTGCAGACAGGTTGCATTCTTTCAGTGTGGTTACGTCTTCATCATAACATTACTTAAGTCAGAAC
The DNA here is from genome assembly GCA_028020825.1 of Podargus strigoides. Lineage (NCBI taxonomy): Eukaryota > Metazoa > Chordata > Aves > Caprimulgiformes > Podargidae > Podargus > Podargus strigoides. Next base: position 79,874,795 of record CM051663.1, on the reverse strand, counting down.
GCACCTCTGAAAGCCATCCTGTGCATCTCCATGTACTCAAAGCGAGATTGCTTAAGGACCTCTTCTCCAATGACTGGGGCAACAAAGAACATTGCAACCAAGTTACTCTGGGGAAGTACTGTTAGGAAAGTAACCATACTGCTCCCACTTCTTTTTCAGCAAGAAATAACCATGATACAACCTCAGAGGTTCGTAGACCATTGAAAGATCTATTAGGCATAATAAAATCAGCAGATGATAGTCTTACCACAGTCCAGCACTATCAGCTCCAGGGCCCAAGCAGCTTATTGTTCTCTATTATTCACAGTTCTACTGTGGTTTGTGACCGCACAGGTATGGAGTTTATAGCAATCAAAGGTTGAAATATAGAGAACTTAGAGTTAGCACAGTCTGGATGCAAGTCAGGTCATTAGGCGGAAGCATTAATGGCACTGAGGACTGATAACTCTTTGGATAAAGAGAAGTCATCCAGTTTTTCTCCTGGACAGTGGTTCAACATAGTTGATGATAAGATATTGCTCTCCATCCTGAGAAGGAGCAGAGATAGCAAGCTAAAATGACTCAAGAATTTCATTAAGCAATGTAGCGTAGCCATGGGGGTCACTGGTTGAAACCTGCAGAAGAACAGGAGTGAATTAATATCTTTTTCGTTCCTGTTAAACCAGTATGTAGATGTAAAGTGACCTAGTAGAGCAACACAGACTCAGTTGCCAACTGATCTGCAAATGACTCCCATGTTTACATCCGTTTTTCTTTTTGCCTGCACCACTGCCTGTTGTATGTCCCAGGTATTCCAACAGCAGCATTCGTGACTACTGAATATTGGTCAAAGCATAAACCTGAATGAGTTCAAGGTGATAGTGACAGAAGCACACTGTGAGGAGTCTGACCCTCAGTCAGTGCTGTTTGGATGTGAGTCATTCTGGGTTCATGAAGAACTGGCATCGCAACATCTACCAATACCGTCTACCAATACCACCTGCAGTATGTTCAGTTCATTTTGTGATATACAGCCTTTTACCACTCCCTATTTGTGTCACCAGTACTGTAAACGCCATGAAACCACTGTCATTTAAAGAATGTTACTGTACCCATATGACAGGGAGACAAACTTTTGCACGCACACCAGCAATGAATTTCAGTAGTAGTTTCCTTATAGAGACGAAGTAAAAGCTGGGTTTCTATTTTCATTATATTCAGGACAATATAATGATATTCTGATGTTTGGCATTAGATTATAAGTATCACAGAAACTGCCTGTCACAAGGGTAAAGTTTCATCTATGCATGAGGTGGTCTTGATGGTTGGACAAAACTCATATACTCACCCAATGATTCTACAGTTGCTCATTTAACAGGTAAAACTCCCCCTCCTCTGCATGCCCTAGATACAGAGATGATGTTGAAAAATGCTCTGAAGTAAGCAGATGCTTCCAATTGGAAACATGTTATAAGGATCTTTTTTAGAAAGTTCAAGGTAAATTTTGATTCCTAAAATAAAATCTGATAAAGTGATTGAATTGCAAGCGAAGTTGAGTCCTAATTGTCCCCTTTTCTGAGTGTTGGCCCCCAGTAGTTCTAGGACATCTGTAAATAAATAAATAAATAAGTGAAACTATGAATAAGTCTACAGGCCTTTTTATCATGTTTTGCATTTTCTCTTCCTCAAGAAAAGTATAGAGCACAACATATGGTGAAGAACTACTTTTGCAAATCTGACCCTTGCAGGTTTTTAGCAGATACTATTTTCTCTAGTGCCAAGGAAACGATGCTATGGCACCTCAGGTCTATCAGGCAGCACAACACTTCTTTGCTGTCTCTCTAGTTTTTTAGTTCCTGTCTTTTTAATTTAGCAACACAACAACAGGATCATCCTAATCTCTCATATTAGTAAATAAAAGTTAAATCATTTTGACAACATAGTTGGAAAAAAAGTTTTGTTGTCACCTTTTTGCATTTAAGATACTGGTGCACAGAAAAGGTGTGGTTTATCTAAGATTATTCCAGAATTATTTGTCAGATTCTGAAATCAAGTTAGCTGCTTCACATTCTAGTCCCCTGCCTTAGACACAGACCATCCTTTACTGTTGTTTATAGAAGAATCAAACAGTATTTATTTGACCCAGACTTTTAATGGCCCCTGCCTGAGTTCATAAGTATGAAGAGATGAGCAAGAGGCTTTTCGCCTGGAGCAGCTGTTGAAGACTACTCGCATAACTCCTGCTGCGCTGTGGCTTTGGAGGATGTAGGCAGCACTTGCTTTTGCTTCTTCAGAGAACAAGCATCTGAAAAAAAGATTCAAGCCATGCACTGGTCCACACTGGCCTATGGTTTCAGTGTTGTGTAGGGGGAAATCATGCTCTTACTGCTTAAGCACTGATACAGCCTGTACAACACCCAAGCAGAAAATAGCATAAAGTATTGCATCTAACAGTTTGTCTTGCACTCTCCCCTGCTGCTGTGTGATTAAATGCTATATTCATACCCTTTATTAAATGCAGTGGAAATTCATCATCCCAGTTAATTGAAGAATAGGTTTATAAGATAGTCAGTAAAAATATTGTGAACTATTCTTGATGTTGCTGTTTGTTTTCTGGGAAAGCAATGTTTGTAAAGAGATATTGGAAAGAAAAGCAATGAAAAAATGGAAGTACCTTCATTGAGCCTTTGCAGTGTCCAATTTTACAGTTTTATCATCAGTGGTTTATGTAAGTATGTATTACTAAGGTTAGAAAGTGGAGAAAGCCAAGCAACAAAATAAATGTAAGCTTAAATAAAGTAACGACAAACAAAATGTTGATGCCTTTTCCTCTGTCTAGACCCCTGTATTGAAAGCAGTGTTTTCAGAAAACTCAGACAGAATTCATTTCCATACTGAGCTTAATAGTTCCTGTCAGAACAAAACAGCTGGGAAACATATGGTATCCATTTCCCTGTATCACTTGGAAAAAATTTCACATGTAAATAAAACCAACATAAAAGTATAGGCCTTTGAACCTAGAATCTTATACAATACATAAATAAGTCAGTACAGTGCATTCTTTGTGTTGGCCCACTAAGTTACATGCCTTTTCATTATTGTTGTTTTTATTTCTTCTTCAGAAATGTATTCTTAAGCGCTTCCAAAAGTATTAAGGTAATTTTCAGACATCCATAACTACTAAGCTATACCGATATTTCACTTCAGATGTTAATGTTGCACTGAAAATGTATATATCTGTTTCCTTAGGAAGGTGTTCATGGCAAATTGTGTGTTTTGACCACAAATTAGATCCTACAGATAGGCAGTTAGCACGTGTAATAAATCTGCTTTGTTTAAACAGTATTCTTGACTTTCAGAATGCATTAACTCCTAGTGTACATTGAAAGGAACATAGAAACTGCCTGAAGGCTTTAGTGGTTTTAGTGCTGTCCCTCAACTGAAAATAACAAAACAAGGAAAACTCTTTGCCAGAGTTCCGCTGGTTATGGAGATCATAAATATCACCAGCTGGGACTGTGTGAAAGAGTGCAAGTTCAGGACTGAGTTCAAGTTCAGGATTAAGAGTTCAGGTGCCTTGAACTCCCTTTGTTCTCCGCAAGACACATTCGCTGGTGAAACTCCGTATCCTGCAGTGCACTGAAATAATGGTCTAGAAGTTCCAGAGCGATATATATGTGTGCGTGTATATGTATGTACAGGATATATATAAAAGGGATGGAAAGTTTGACAGAGAAGCCAAACATACAGAGGAGAAGTGAAAAAGAAAACATCACTCCTGAATAAGTATGCCTAATTTTCAGATAAGAGAATCACAAAATAGTTCAGATTGGTGTGGACCACTTGAGATCATCTCTAATCCAATGGCCCTACTTAAGCAGGGCCAGCTAGAGCAGGTTAAGATCAGGACTGTGTCCAGTTGGATTTTGAGTTATCTCCGTAGGTGGAGACTCCACAATGTGTCTGGGCAACCTGTGCTGGTGTTTGACCAGTTTCACGGTATAAAAGTGATCAGATGGGATTTCATGTGTATCACTTCATGCTCAGAGCTTCTTGTCCTGTCAGTGGGCACCACAAACCAGAGCCTCAGTCCCTCTTCTTCGTTGCTTCCCATCATGTAATTATACACAAGGATAAGATTCCTCCTGATCATTCTCTTCTCCAGGCTGAACAGTCCCAGCTATCACTCACTCTTCATATGAATTTCCAGTTCTTGTATGAAAAATACATCTCCCAGAGATAAAAGGCCTTAAAAATTAGATTTTTGTTACTGTTGATAAAATGAATAAAGGGTTTGAGTAACCCTTTTGTTGACCTCCCAGAAAATCGTCTTGTGATGCATCTTCATGCAATTAAAAAAAGCAGAGTGCAAACTGGCATAGTTGGGCAGAAGCACTGTAAACGCCACTAGGCTGTCACTGATGTCTATTACTTGATTAAAACTACTTTATTTGTCAGTGGTTACAATGTATGTCCTGTTTGAAGAAAAGTTTCTTTTCTCGAGTGTCAAATTCTTCAGCTGTTTTGATAGAGATGCCATTACATTTGCTTAGATATAAATATGACATGTAATCATGTCATTCTTGTTTCCAGTGTTTGGCCAGGTATATCTTTTAAGCACGCTACATCACGTCACGCATCTGGTAGTAATCACTTATAAATCACATTCCTGTATTTTTCTAGTTTCCAGCAGCAGCTGGAACTGTGGAGTCTCAACTCCTATCGGAAATGCACAGAAACCAACAGGAATTGCAGATGTGTGCAATAAATTCAGACCAGTGAAGAGGGTTTCCCCATTAAAGCACCAGCCAGAAAGCCCTGAGAACAATGAAAGTGATGACCAGAAGAACCAGAAGGGAGAATACCAGAAAGGCAGCGATTCTCAATCTGCACCTCCAAATGATGACCAGAGCCCAGGAGGAGGAGAGAGCCTTAAAAGCAAAAACATTGAACCTGCTGTTCTGCTTGGAGAGCTGGAGCACTATGACCTGGATATGGATGAAATTTTGGATGTGCCTTATATTAAATCAAGTCAGCAACTTGTTCCTTTTACAAAGGTAGCTCCCGAGAAAAAACTTTTGGGTGTATGTTCAACAGTGAATGGTCTTAGTGGCAAGACTTGCTCTGCAGGGAACACAGAGAGCAAGCCTGCTGGTGGGACACAATTCTGTGTGCTGTCTCCTGTGAAAGGCTCTCAGCTGAGAAAAAAGCAGCCCATTGTTCTTGATCAGCACAAGCATTTAACAGAAGAATTGGAGCTTTCCCAGCCTTTACTGAAGTGTAGCTCAGTCCATGAATCTGAAGCCCAGGGCAAGGGCTTCCTCAGCAGGACATTTATTGATCCTCATACTCACAAAACTGAGAAGACTATGCCAAACTGCCACTTGAGGACTTTCCACTTGCAGACAGCAGTGGCAGAAAGCAAGCAGCGAGAGGAACTGAGTATGAACTGGAGCAGTGCAGGGGGCCCAGAAGAGAGGAGCGAAGAGGTGAAAAAAATTAAAAGCATCTTAAACATTGTAAAGGAAGGCCAAATATCTTTACTGGTAAGTATCATCTTTTTCATAAAATACATAGAGTAAGGGTGATCTGTGATGTGGTTTATTAAGCCAGCAAAGCTGATGAAGTGCGTATTCTGAACCACTGCTCTTTTTATCTTGTACGCTCCTTAGAAATTGAGTATAGGGGCTTCCAAATTGAAAGGTTTAGTCTTTAGATCAAATATGTAGCAAAATCAAGATACTAGTTTTATGTGAACATGGCCAAGATTGCTAGTTTATGGAGTACACAGGAATCATATAGAAGGCAGGCATTTTAGCTATTGAGATAACTTAAATATCAAATTTAAATCTTAATTGAGTTTTGCCCTTCACAACATTTGTGGGTTGCTTTGTTCAGTTATTGCTGGTTTACCTCAGTTGTTACTTAGAGGCTGATGATGAGAACAGAAGGGCTTCTGTTGTATTCTGATTATTATTCAGGAGTGTTTATGCTGTCTTGTTGCAGCAGCATTCTCAGGCGGGAGCTTTCTCTAAAGCCTCATTGGCCTCTGACCCAAATGAAGTTTTTTAGTAAATTCTAGCACTGTGATCAGGCACTATCGATGGTTTCCAAAGTAACTAGATGCAAGTTAACACAATGATGCAGGGCATGTGCTCTCCACTCAGAACGGCTGGTGGAGGCACAGTGTATGTATAAGAACTGCTTTTGTTAGATTTTTGTTTAGCTTCTCTGTTTACCAGTCTAGCTCAAGAACAAAGGCATGCTATTGACATAGCAGCAAGAACAAAGGCAGATATTCAAAGACTAGACAGAGGCAGAAGAGAATATTAGATTGCCTAGTAAGAAATAAAAGCAAATTAAATTCACCCTGAAATGGGAATTGGGGGGAAAAAAAAAGGTCATCATAGGTAGGTAGGTAGGTAAGTAGGTAGATGGAAAGAAAATGCATATTTTTTCCAGATTGAAACCTCTGAATGAAGTAGACCCATAGAACAGTACTCTGGCAAATATCTACACACCTATAGCAACTTAACATTGCTAGTCTTTAACTCTGTCTTCCTTCTTCCCTTTTACTTCTGGAGTTTCTCAGTTCAATTATTTTGTCTCAAAATTAGATTTGGGCAGAAATAATGTGTAGGTCATAGTTGTATAGTACTACAGGTAAATATTCCAGCAAATTTTTTCATGGAAACAAGTGATCAAACAGAATGTTTGTTTCTGTTACATATTTTGTCTCCATTTTAGGTTGTGCTTAACACAAGCTGCCATTTTTGTGATGAGTAAAATTAACCAGGAACTTTTTTTAGGAGTCATGGATGTTTTCTATTCAATTACTCATCAATATAATGCCAAGACCAAACCAAAACAAAAAAACAAACTCAAAATAGACAGAAATTATGAAAATGTGAGTATTTTTGCAGCTACTTCATTGATCAAACTAGTACAAAGACTTAAAGCTACTCCAGGTCTTACGTTGTTATATGACAATTACATGAGAAGGAGAGAAACTACACAGTGAATCAAGCCGGTGAGCATCCTACCTCTATCTTTTTGCTAATAGTAACCAAGCTGTATAGGGAAGTGAAAAGCTCCTGGTTTTGAGTTATAAAAGAACAAGCCTATGAGGAAACATCTTTGGTTTTGACTTGTGTCTTAGTCTATGAGGCTTAATGTCCCATGCATCTTTTTTATCCTTAGTTGTAACTAACATAATGCCATTTTTTAACAGCCACATTTAGCAGCAGATAATCTGGATAAGATCCATGACGAATGTGACAACAATCTGTTGCACGTAGCAGCATCAAAGGGACATGCAGAATGCCTGCAGCATCTCACTTCTTTGATGGGTGAAGACTGTTTGAATGAAAGAAACATTGAGCAGCTAACTCCAGCTGGATTAGCAATAAAGGTAAATTTGTCTCTGTCTCTAACATGACATCAAGGTCATTTAGGGTTTTTTTTGTGATAGCAGTAAGTAATGCATCCAGCAGGGTGTTATTTTTCAAGAGTTTTGTTAAGCGAGAGCAAAAAGAACTGTTGACTGGTAACACATAAGCAAATAAAAATGGATTACTATTCAGGATACGTATCAGCTGTGTAACACTGACATTTTATATGTTGTTGTCAATGTATATACATTTGTTTTTCAGTCAGTTGTCTCTAAAATTGTTATATTTTGAGGAACTTTGATTTAACTCAGACGTTTCTTTAGAGACCATGACAGCTTCTTGGGTTTTTTTTACAAATACAATTATAATTTTGTAAGGCAAGTGTGAGAATTTACAAAGCATAAAAAGCTCTGATCCACATCTGGAGGTGAAACTGTTTGGTTGTCTAGAACAAGAGCATCAAAGTTGTCTAGAGCACGCTGCATGTTACAGAACAACCTGTCAGAAACTGCAAAAATTAATGTCAAAGCTTACAGGAAAACCTACTGTGTAGGAAAATGTGAAAAATTTTGGTATTGCTGCACTGAAATAAAACATAGAGGCATACAGGAAAACTGATAATTTAACCATACCGATGCTGGTTCTTTACTAAGTGAGACTGAAAGGTTGAATGCCATTCCGTTTAGCCACTAAGTACCTTAAGAAGAAACAAGGAAAGGGGTGAAATATCGTAGAATCATGGAATGGTTTGGGTTGGAAGGGACCTCAGAGATCATCTAGTTCCAGCTCCCCTGACATGGGCAGGGACACCCCCACTAGATCAGGTTACTCAAAGCCCCATCCAACCTGGCGTTGAACACTTCCAGGGATGGAGCATCCACAGCTTCCTTTGGCAACCTGTGCCAGTGCCTCACCACTCTCAGGGTAAAGAACTTCTTCCTTATATCTAGTCTAAATTTACCCTCTCTCAGCTTCCACCCATTGCCCCTTGTCCAGTCATTACAGTCCCTTGTAAAAAGTCCCTCCCCAGCTTTCTTGAAGGCCCCCTTCAGGTACTGGAAGGCCGCTATGAGGTCTCCCCGAAGCCTTGTCTTTTCCAGGCTGAACAATCCTAACTCTCTCAGCCTGTCCTCATAGGAGAGGTGTTCCAGCCCTCTGACCATTTTGGTAGCCTTCCCCTGGACTCGCTCCAACAGCTCCATATCTTTCTTCTGTTTGGCGCTCCAGAACTGGACACAGTGTTCCAGGTGGGGTCTCACAGGCGCAGAGTAGAGGGGCAGAATCCCCTCCCTCAACCTGCTGGCCATGCTTCTTCTGTTGCATCCCAGGACACAGTTGGCTTTCTGGGGTGCAAGCGCACACTGTTGGCTCATGTTGATCTTATCGTCCACCAACATGCCCAGGTCCTTCTCCCCAGGTCTGTTCTCAATCTACTCATTGCCCAGCCTGTATCTGTGCTCGGGATTGCCTTGACCCAGGTGCAGGACCTTACACTTGGCCTTGTTCAACTTCATGGGGCTGGTCTGGGCCCATCTCTCCAGCCTGTCAAGGTCCCTCTGAATGGCATCCCTTCCCTCCAGCGTGTCCACCACACCACACAGCTTGGTGCCATTGGCAAATTTGCTGACGGTGCACTCGATGCCACTGTCCATGTCGCCGACAAAGATGTTAAATAGCACCGGTCCCAGTACTGATCCCTGAGGGACACCACTTGTCACCAGTCTCCACTTGGACATTGAGCCACTGACCGCAGCCCTTTGAGTGTGACCTTCCACCCAATTCCTTATCCACCGGGTGGTCCATCCATCAAATCCATGTCTTTCCAACTTGGAGACCAGGATGTCATGCAGAACAGTGTCAAAGTGCTTGCACAAGTCCAGGTAGGTGACATCAGTTGCTCTTCCCTTGTCTATTGATGCTGTTACACCATCATAGAAGGCCACCAGATTTGTCAGGCAGGATTTTCCCTTCGTGAAGCCATGCTAGTTGCCACCAATCACCTCCACATTTTCCATGTGCTGTAACAGCCTTCAGGAGGATCTGCTCCATGGTCTTGCCAGATGCAGAGGTGAGACTGACTGTCCTCTAGTTGTCTGGGTCTTCTTTTTTTCCCTTTTGGAAAATGGGGGCAAAGTTTCTCCTTTTCCAGTCAGTGGGCTCTTCACCAGACTGCCATGACTTCTCAAATATGATAGAAAGGGGCCTAGCAACTTCATCTGCCAGTTCCCTCAGGACCCGTGGATGGATCTCACCAGATCCCATGGACTTGTACATCTTCAAGTTCTTTAGATGGTCTCAAACCTGATCTTCACTAACAGTGGGCAGATTTTCCTTCTCCCGGTCCCCGCCTTCGGCTTCTACAACTTGGGCAGTGTGGCTAGAGCCCTTGCTGGTGAAGACTGAGGCAAAGAAGTCGTTGGGAACCTCAGCCTTCTCTGTATCCTTCATGACCAGTTCTCCTGTTTCCTTCTGGAGAGAGCCTACATCTTCCCTAGCCTTCCTTTTATCACTGAGATGCCTATGAAAATTTCTCTTGTTCCCCTTGATGTCCCTGGCTAGATTTAATTCTGTCATCTGGGCTTTTGCTTTCCTAACCTGATCCCTGGCTGCTCAGCCAACTTCCTTATATTCTTCCCAGTCTACCTGTCCTTTCTTTCACTTTCTGTAAATTATCTTCTTGTCTTTAAGTGTGTCCAAGAGCTTATTGTTCATCCACGCCGGTCTCCTGGCATTCTTGCCTTGCCTTCCTCTTTTTTTTGCATGCATTGCTCCTGGGCTTGGAGGAGGTGGTCCTTGAATATGGACCAGCTTTCTTGGGCTCCTCTCCCCTTCAGGGCGTCATCCTGTGGTACTCCACTAAGCAGATCCCTGAAGAGGTCAAAGTCTGCTCTCCTGAAGTCCAGGGTGATGAGCTTACTGTGCACTCTCCTTGTTGCCCTGAGGATCTTGAATTCTAACATTTCATGGTCCCTGCAGCCAAGGCTTCCCTTCAGCTCCACATTAGCCACCAGCCCCTACTTGTTGGTGAGAACATATAATATAATACAAGAAAAATAATACAGGAAATATAATACAAGAATTTCTGTTTCTTCTGAGGTTTTTTTGTTATTTGCTTCTTGGGAAAACTTTAGGAACTGACAGAGGACTGGCGCATTCCAGCCTGCAAGTTTGCATCTTTTAGCTGTCATTTCAATGGCGTAGGGCCCTGGTACAAGTTTAAGGATTGGGTTTTTTTCATTTTGTTTTCTGCGACAAGCCATATGTATATAAAATTGAACTGATATCTAGTTGTACTAATGAAATACTATTATAAAAGTAAGGTATTTCGTTTCAATACCTTGGCATATATCCAAAATGAATAGTTGCAGTCTGCCAATTTAAAGTTTTACAATTATAGTTGGAAATCACTTTCTTGTTTTTTCAGCTTAGGTATATAATGTGTTTATAAGCCAGTAAAACCTTTTGTCTTTTTCTTCAGAAAGGTTTGCTCTTTTAATAATTGGTTCCTTTAGTTTCTATAGTACTTGAGCATGCTTTGATGTTCACAAAAAAAATGTAAAAATGCAATGGAGTTCATCATGTAAGTGAGGTGCTTGGGCCAAACGTTTATAATCTTGACCTACATGGCTGGACTTGTCCTGGATCGTTGCAAAGTTTTATGAGAGCCTGAAAGTAATCTGGCGTAACTGAACTTTGTAGCTCTTGATCCTTATTCCCAAAGTGTTTCTGCACACTGAAAGAATGAACTTTATTCTTCTTGCTCTTGCTTTATACCACTGTAATTCCCATAATGTTATAGCACATGGGAGGGACATGCACCTATCTTCCACAAGAATGATGACTGAATGAAATCAGAACTGAAGAAAACTTGTGTGCTGGAACATGAATTTCCATGGAAGAGAATTTCAACAATTTAGTGATGATGCATAACATTTCCCAGTAAGGCATGAATTAATTAAAATTAATTCGTTTGATTCAAGACCTCCTTCTGACCTTGAGCGGTAAGCTAGAGAGTGAAAATGGAGTGGTATGTCATGGCCAGTGGCACTGTCATGTTGGTAGTTTATTTTAACTAATTGTGGAGAAATCTGTTCCACATTATCAAAATTACCTTATTTAGCAGTTACTTAATTTTTCTAATTCTCTACCTTAATTTTAAAAACACAAAAATATTTTAATCAGTTGTGATACAAAGGAAAAGAAATTAAAAATTATTAGTTAGTCATGCTTACTAAAATTTGAACCCAAATATTGTAAAGAGGATTTTTCTAGCATAATAAAAGAAAAATACAAGTAGTTTTATTCTTTTACTTCATTACTGAAATTGACAGATATAGAGGAACGTAAGTAAAGTAAAATTATATGCATTTTTGTGTTTGTATACAAACATTACATGTTGTCAAGGTTTGGGGCTGGGCAGGCCACTAATAGATGACAGATGCTCTCTATTTTCCCCTCTTCCTTCCTCGGTGGGGATGGGAAGGAAGAAAAGGGAGAGAGACTTATGGGTTGGAAAAAAGCCCTAAAACAGCTTTAATGAAACAATAACAATAAAGTGAAAAGGTAATAATGAGAAGAAAAATAATGAAATATACAAATATATACAAACTCAATATCAAGCTCTTCCTGCAATCGCACACTCCACCTGATGACACACACATCACCACTGGTGCTGCAGAGCAGCACTGGGAAGATCCCAGGCTGGGCTCCTGGACACAGTGGCAGACAGGAGATGGATTCAGGAACGTGCAGATCAGGATCAGAGACAGAAGAATGGACAGAGTCCTCCCAGGACACCGGCCATGGAAGAAGAGAACTTGCCCTCGTGATCCCTCAGCTTTATACTGAGCTTGATGTGTATGGGATGGAATACTGTGTTGGTCAGTTTGGGCCACCTGTCCTGTCCACTCTTCCCTGCAGGTGCCACCCTTTTGCAGCCTGACACTAAGGGGGGCCCCAAGGCGACACTGAGAGAACTCAGCAGTGACCTTGGTTTCTGGAAGATTAAGTACAAGCAAGAGCCTTTCTGCACACCATTGTACTGTAACCTCAGTAATAACTATAAACATCGAGGGTTATCACTTCCAGGAGCAGACAGTGTCTGAAAAACATGTTGTTCGCATCAGAAAGTGCAGTCTTAGAAGAGACTTAACAGAAAAGTAAAATCACTGAAAGGGAAAATCCGTTCCATTTTAGTCAAATGAGGACACATATGGAAGGAATAGGACAAATATCAATTTTATTTGAATTTATCTTTCTCTCATATAATTTTAAATGGGTTAATATTTATTACATTCTTCTTGGTTTTCTTTTAAAAAACTGAAACTTAAAATGGATATTTATTTCTTTCTTATGATAGTTTTTTTCCATTTTATGCACACAAACAGCTTTCTATGTTGTATACATTGACATCTGTGAGGTTTTGACTGAGCAATTGAAATACATGTTTCAGCTATAAAGAATATAGTAACCTTTATGAAAGTGAGAGTTGAAAAATGAAGAGCAAGCCGGAATGTAGGTCATACCAAACTGCATTTAATAAGGTACCATTACTGAAAAGGGGCTGCGACTAAAGAAGGTGCTAAAAACTCTTACCTTTACACTGGGCCACAAGCATGCTCTGAAGAAAATGTTCATCTGCTTCCATGGCATCTAAATCCCACTTGACAATCACTTGCAAGCTACTGGGAGTGTGCAAAGCAGCTTGGGAATCTTGAGACTGAGCTGTAAAAGGTGTTCAGAGCAAGAACCATGTCCCTGTTTGTGTTTGCTCAATAGCTATTACAGATAGGTCCTAATCCATGAGCATTAGGTGTTCAGAGACTACATACATCACAGTAATTTGGGAAGCATGCATTTGATTAGTGATCAATGAAGTCTTGAGTTTGTAGGGAAACTGTTCACTCCATTCCAGCAAATTAACTCATTTAGTCATTGAGCCTTGCTGTAGAAGTGATGGAAACAGAACTATGGTTTTGCTATGAACAATCTGAGACTAGAAGCCCGATTGTGTATATAATACTATTTGACTGCCACTTTCACATTGATCATTTCGCTATAATCAATAGCCAAACTATAATTGATCCAGGACAGCAAGATAAACAAGTGCATTACTTGAGAGCAGATAAAAGAACACATTTTTAAACAAACTGGAATTTCATAACATTTCAATAATTCTGATAAGATTTTCCCTGTTTATAGATGTGTTTAGAACTGAAAGAGCTGGAATTTGAATTTGTTTTTAATTTGTGTAGAATGGTCATCTGGAGTGCGTTCGGTGGATGGTGAGCGAAACAGAAGCTATTGCAGAATTAAGTTGCTCAAAAGACTACCCAAGCCTTATCCATTATGCAGGTTGCTATGGCCAGGTATGACTTTCATTTACTTTTTCAAACACATTAAGATGCTCATACAAGAATTTCAATTTAAAACATCGTTATCAATTTGTGCTTTTTAGTTACAGGTGTTCTTAATTAGCTCGAATATAGCAAAATCTTTTCCCGCTTAATTTGTGTATTTTTTCCGTATTTTCCCTCATAAGTTTTTTGGGTTTTTTGGGTTTTTTTTGAGCTTAAAGTAATGACTAGGAGAAGATTAGCTAGCATATTAGGCCTGTCTGTCAATCCCAAAAACATCTAGGGAGATTAGCTGTCTGAAGGGCAGACTTTGACCTGCTTAGGAGCATGGTTGAGAGTGTCCCTTGGGAGGCAGTCCTGAAGGTCAAAGGTGCCCAGGATGGCTAGTCATACTTCAAGGAGGAACTCCTAAAAGCACAGGAGAAGGCCAACCCCAGGTCCCAAAAAAACAGCCAGCAGGGAAGAGGACCAGCCTGGCTAAATAGAGAGCTTTGGCTGGACCTCAGGAACAAAAGGAAAGTCTACAGCCTTTGGAAAAGGGGGTTAGCAACTTATGAGGAACACCAAGATGTAGTGAAGCTATGCAGAGAGAAAATTAGAAGGGCCAAAGCTCAAGCAGAACTCGACTTGGCCACTATGGTTAAGGACAATAAGAAGAGGTTCTTTCGGTACCTCAGCAGAAAAAGGAAGACTAGGGAAAATATTGGCCCACTGATGAACGAGGCGGGTGCCCTGGTGGTGGAAGACAAAGAAAAGGCAGAGGTACTGAATACCTTCTTTGCCTCTGTCTTCACTAATAAAGTAGTCCATCGTGAATCCCAAACTGTGCAGGCAAGAGGGAAGGTCTGGAGAAAAAAAGGCTTTCCCTCGATAGAGGAGGACCGTGTTAGAGACCACTTAGCCAAACGGGACATCCATAAGTCCATGGGTCCTGATGGGATGCACCCACGAGTGCTGAAAGAACTGGCAGATGTTCTTGCTGGGCCACTCTCCATCATCTTTGAAAGGTCATGGAGAACAGGAAAGGTGCCTGAAGACTGGAGGAAGGCCAACATCACTCCAGTCTACAAAAAGGGCAAGAAGGAGAACCCAGGGAACTACAGGCCAGTTAGTCTCACCTCCATCCCTGGGAAGGTGATGGAGTGACTCGTTCTCGAGGTCATCTCCAAACATGTTGAAGAACAGAAAGTTATTGGTAGTGGTCAACATGGATTTACCAAGGGTGAATCATGTTTGATGAATCTGATAGGTTTCTATGATGTTATAACTGGCTGGCTGGATGAGGGGAGAGCAGCAGATGTCATCTACCTTGACTTCAGCAAGGCTTTTGACACTGTCTCCCATAACATCCTCATTAGGAAACTCAGGAAGTGTGGGTTAGATGAAGGGACCGTGAGGTGGATGGAGAGCTGGCTGTGTGACAGATCACAGAGGGTTGTGATCAATGGAGCAGAGTCGAGTTGGAGGCCTGTAACCAGTGGTGTCTGCCAGGGGTCAATACTCAGTCCGGTCTTGTTCAACATCTTCATCAATGACCTGGACGAGGGGACAGAGTGTGTCCTCAGCAAGTTCGCTGATGATCCCAAGCTGGGAGGGGTGGCTGACACGCCAGAGGGCTGTGCTGCCATCCAGCGGGACCTGGACAGGCTGGAGAGCTGGGCAGAGAAGAACCTCATGAGGTTCAATAAGGGCAAGTGCAGGGTGCTGCACCTGGGGAAAAAGAATGCCAGGCACCAGGATAGGTTAGGGGGGGACCTCTGGGAAAGCAGTTCTGAGGAGAAGGATGTGGGAGTCCTGGTAGATAGTAAATTATCCATGAGCTGGCAATGTGCCCTTGCTGCCAAGAAGGCCAGTGCCACCCTGGGCTGCACAGGGCAGTGTGTGGCCAGTAGGTCGAGGGAGGTCATTCTCCCCCTCTACTCTGCCCTGGTGAGGCCCCAGCTGGAATACTGCATCGAGTTCTGGGCTCCCCAGTTGAAGAGAGACAGGGACCTACTGGAGAGGGTCCAGCAGAGGGCAACGAGGGTGACTGGGGGATTGGAGCATCTCCCCTATGAGGAAAGGCTGAGAGAGCTGGGACTCTTTGGCCTGGAGAAGGCTGAGGGGTGATTTAATTAATGTTTACAAATACGTGAAGGGTGGGTTGAGGGAGGATGGAGCCAGACTCTTTTCAGTGGTTCCTGGTGACAGGACAAGGGGTAACGGGCACAAGCTGGAACACAGGAGGTTCCATTTAAATATGACAAAGAACTTTTTTTCAGTGAGGGTGCCAGAGCACTGGCACAGGCTGCCCAGAGAGGGTGTGGAGTCTCCTTCTCTGGAGATTTTCAAGACTCACCTGGATGCAGCCCTGAGTGATGTGCTCTAGGGGATGCTGCTTTGAAGCAGGGGAGTTGGACTAGATGATCTCTGGAGGTCCCTTCCAACTCTGACAATTCTGTGATTTCGTGATCCCTAGAGGACGCCTACGACACATCAGAAAATCATCAAACATTTTAGGATAGTTCTCATTCTCTTTCCAGGAGAGACTCATCTCAAAATATTTTGGCAAATTTTGGCCATTTAGGAATTCGGTATATTGGCAGTGAAGTGTGGTGAAATTTGAACATCATCTATCTAGCTCTAGCCAGTTTTCTTGGGAATTATATATTAAAATATTTTGTGAACTAATGCTGTTCCACACCTAACTTATTTATAAATCTGATGATGATAAACCACAGAAGTATAGCATTTCGGTGCTTTACTAATGTCTGGGGGAACATATACCACTTAATCACACCACATTCTCTTCCCACAAAATCTGTTTTTCCTAAGTAGACCTTGCAATAACCCCTCTTCAAAGGAAATTCTCCAGAATCTATGACAAAAGGAATAGTGATCAGTTATTCTTCTCTAATCTCTTTGGCCCGTGGGCCACTTTATCACCCAGTTTCTTCAACTGACATTAAGGGTAATGCAGAAAACCCACCATTTTTCTACTAATGCTTTTTTTCTCTTACTTTTTAAGAGAGAACAAGCAAAATGTAACCACTAAGAAAATCATCTTTTTCTTTCCTCCACAAGTGTGGTTGTCTCATTTAATTCCATACAATTATGGTGGCATGTTTCTGCTGTTAACAATCCTGTCTAAGCATGAATTTACTGGAGGCAGAGGGAAGGAGAGGGGGCAGGTTTGGAAGGCTGTGGAGCTGGATGTCTATCCATTCTCCTGCTGTTTCCATAGGCACACAAGCACTCTTGTTTTCACACTCTGCAAAGACCTCCATTGCCTTTTCTCCACTCACCTACTGGGAAGATGTTACTAGTATAAGTTAGGACCCTGCTGGATATACCATACCAATTGAGTGTGTCCTGCTTTCCATAGCAAGTAAAACTAGTATTGAATATAGTGAGGCAGATCAGAACTGGATTCTAGCAACGTGTGTTTGCTACTGGGAAGAAAAAGGTTGGAAGAGAAAGTTTCACGTGAACTTGCATTCATATCTTCAGTTGATTAGCTTAATTTTTTCTCCTCTCTGAAGATATTTATACAAACGAAATCCACTGAAGCTTTGGGGTTTTTTCAGTGAGCTATGCTCACTACTGCCAAGAACAGATCTGACACACTTTATCTACATTCTTTTCTGAGCAGGACGGAAGCTCTGCCAGTTAAGAAACACCAGCAACAGTCAGCCACCCATGAAATTTAAAAAGTTGATGTATAAATTGCTTCCAAATCTTCTTAGTTAGCTGAATGCCAAAGGAAGTTCACATGTAATGACAATTATCTTTTTTGTTGTTTTTGTTTATAACCCATAAACATCTTGGAAACAGGAGGGAATGCTGAGGCTGAGGCGATGCTAGACTGTCTTACCTAACTCTGCTAAGAAGAAAAAAACCTTGAGAAATTCAAATGCGTAGTTGGCACTATCCATAAAGCTTTAGTTTATTTTACCATTACTTACGCAAGAGATAATCCATGTAAACACTAGTCTTGGCAGAATTACAAGAGTAATATTTTTACACGGAAGACCTGTTATTGAGTCATTTTCTAAAAGAGTCAGTCCATCCACTGTTTCCCCAGGCATTAGGCATGCGCACCTTATTTTTCTTCAATAAATATAATTTAGAATGGGCAGCAAAAGGGACTTGATAGCAAAGCTCCTATGTTAAAGGTCATGAAACCATGGCCTGACTCCAAAGACATCTCAAAAACATTTTATTTATCCAGTGAGAGAGATACCATCTGATGGAAGAGAAGATGGAAGTTCATTTGATGGAAGAGAAAAGCCTAAAGTTATCCTGTGCTCTGGTCAGCATATCTCCTCACAAGGACTTCTTTAAGCATGGGATTATGTGAGGAGCAACCAGGCTGTTGGCAGGCCTCTCCATGCCAGGCATAAGTCATGGCTACATGGCAGATTGTGTACCAGCTGTGTTTGGCACAGTCACAGAATCACAGAATGGTTGGGGTTGGAAGGGACCTCTGGAGATTATCTAGTCCAACCCTGCTGCCAGAGCAGGTTCACCTAGAGCAGGTCACACAGGATCGAGTCCAAGTGGGTTTTGAATGTCTCCCGAGAAGGAAACTCCACCACCTCTCTGGGCAGCCTGTTCCAGTGCTCTGCCACCCTCAAAGTAAAAAGTTTTTCCTCATGTTGAGATGGAACTTCCCAAGTTCCAGTTTGTGCCCATTGCCTCTTGTCCTTTCACTGGGCACCACTGAAAAGAGTCTGTCCCTGACACCCATGCTTTAGATATTTATAAACATTGATGAGATCCCCTCTCAGTCTTCTCCAAGCTAAACAGACCCAGGTCTGTCAGCCTCTCCTCATATGGTAGATGCTTCAGTCCCTTAATCCCTCCACTGTAGCCCTCTGCTGGACTCTTTCCAGTATCTCTATGTCCCTCTTGAACTGGGGAGCCCAGAACTGGACACAGTACTCCAGGTGAAGCCTCACCAGGGTATAGTAGAGGGGGAGGAGAACCTCCCTTGGACTGCTGGTCACACTCCTCTTAATGCACCCCAGGATACCATTGGCCTTATTGGCCACAAGGGCGCATTACTGGCTCATGATTAACTTACTGTCCATGAGGGCTCCCAGGTCCTTCTCCATAGAGCTGCTTTCCAGCAGGTCAATCGTGTGATAGGACAGAGATGGTGATGCAGTCCTAGGTGCACATAGTAGCTCCTGACTAAGAGCTTCACAGGACTGTGAAGCGTATTTTCCAATACAGATGTTGTGGTAGCGTGGACTGCATGCGTAAGAGCCAGAGGGTGGGGACTGACAGGGGTTTGTTGCCTCTGAGCTCCAGAGAGTCTAGGGGGACTTCGGGGACCCAAAGCTACATCATAACTGAGGACCAAGAAGGGGTTCTGTACACCACTCGCCGGTGGTATAGTGCTGGAGAGAGCAGAGAGGAGGAATGTGTGACGTTCAGGGAAGCAAATGCCTAACAACACACCTTTCTTGCACTTCAGGATGCCTGCCTTCCTGTCTAATGTATTTTTTGCAAGGATTATGTGTTGTTTTCACTCACTCCTCTACGATGATAGGATACTGGGAAGCGCAGCTTATTTAATTAATATTGACTGATGGGGCTAGGATTAGCTGTAGAGTCAGTACTCTTCACTGTGTTAATCCTTCCATTCGTAGACCTTTAATGATTTAAATGGTCTTTGTTAGTTGTTCTTTCTGCTCCAAAAGCCAGCTGATGGAGCCAAAATCAGCAGCCTGTCCCAAAACAGAAATTACGTATAGTGACATTTTCCCAGAAACTTTTTTTAGGGAGCTTTGAGATACTGTAGGTCTACAACATGCCAGAGGGATATTAACCACTGCTACAACATAAAACCATTGTAGGTCTTAAAATTATCAAATCCACTGAATAACTCCTCAGTATTTATGAGTTCCTGTTACGTTACATAACAAAAATTTGATTATTTTCCATTATCTTACTCTCATGAATTTTCTCATTATCCTTCATTTTGTCTGAAGAAATTGAGTTGATGACTATAAACCTATTCCTAAGAAGACTTTTCTTCCAATTATATAATGTGAGTGTTACTGAAGTGATATATTTTTTGATAGATAATGTTTTTGTTTTTCCTAGATGTAAGTGAAGAAAATAATTGTTTTCTTGTTTTCTCGTTTTCTTCTTTTTTTTCTTTTTTTTCTTTTTGGTCAAGGATACAAGGATACGTTTGTTGAAAAACCTAGTCATTTGAGAGAAGCACAAACTGAGTAGGCCTCTGACTTTGTGCCTGTGATCAGTTGATGCACAGATAGTCCCAAGTACAGATTATTGCATCTAGCCATCCAGGCACTTAATTTCCGTGTTGATAAGATAAATGACTAGAAAGTATCATTTGCTCCACACTGATTGTTATCATAAAATTACAGTACATGCTTAACATTCTGGTCCCTAATGTGTTCCACAGAAATATATCAGTTCAAAGCTATAGCTGTCTTCCAATTCTGCAGAGGAATTTTGCTAAAATATTTTTCTTTTAATTATTAAAACATAAGGACAATTCAAAGGAGTAGTGTAATCCTTCTGCACTGCTGGCCAACACCACAGGCATCTCAAGAAATTGCTCAAAAGTATTTTAAAAGGGATATGTGATCTGAAGTCATCTCTCCTTGCTGGCTGTCAGCTGTGTTGGGCATTCAGCCAAGGAGAAGTAAAAATACCTATCCCTTCACCCTGAAAAAAAAACAAAGCTGGTATTAAAGTGGAAATATGAAGAAGATAAGTTCCAGACAGACTAGCTCTCTGAAGTAGTAAGCAGAGATCCAGGTGTTTGAATCATTTGGGGAGATTCATTTGGAGGATACCTAAAAGAGTCTGAGGATCCATCTCCTTTTCCTTGACATTAAAATTTCTGTGGTACTATTATACCAAAAAAAAAAAAAGAGGTTTATACCCAAGGTTCCAAGCTAGAATTTCCTTTAGTCATTTTTATTATTTCTCATTCCTACCTGATTACTTCCCAGAGTCCTAAACACGCTTTCAATACTGTTCTATTTAGGTACACTTCAATCTTACAAACCTATGTATCTATCTGTGGATGATTATATACTTCTGTATCACTGAAGCTACTAAAATGTTGCAATTTAAGTCTGTGCATTGGTGTTTGCCTTACCAACACCAGAATTTACAAAGCCCTTTTGAACTAGAGCTCCTAGCCAGTATAACACGATAGATATCAATGAAAGATAATAAAAAATACACATTTAAATGGAAAAGTTTTAAGCTATAGTTTTTTCTTTTCAGCTATCAGATGCAAAACCTGGGAGTACAGCTGTAGTCAGGTATCCTTTAATGGACCTTACTTTTTAATGTAACCTAGAGATTCATTCTAGATTTTCACATTGAGCAGGGCACAAAGAAATTTAATCTGGAGAGGCATGGAAGGTTCCTAGAGAGAAGATTTTTCCAGATAAACCTGCTGGAGAAAATAAGAAATAAAAGAAACTTAGTGTGATTATATAAACTCTCCATTGTTAGAAAAGAGTATCTATATAAATGTGCATTACATTTTCATGCACACACAAAAAGCAACGTTTAAAAGAATCAAGTTGGCACCTCAGTTTTGGCTTCCAGTCTTTCACTTGCAGTTTTTGTGGTCCAAGTCTCTCCATCCTTCCCAACATGCAGGTGCATACAAATGGTCCATTAGTCAACACACTGAGAGGTCAGGATAGAGAGACTTCCAGGCTTTAGTCGTGTTGCTTCTCCTCTTGCCCAGCAGCCCAGAGCTGGGGCATGATGACAGATTTGAAGAATGTAACTGCTCAGCTCTGTTATCTGTGCATACTCCTGTTTTAACTTTCTGAAGAGGCTTGTAAAGTTTCATGAATTTCACAAGCTGATTTTCAGATTGACACAAAGGCTGTTCTGCCTCAGGTCTCCTCTCCAACATACAGAGGTGCATTCTTTTTAATGTGCAATTCCTCAAAATGTATTACAGTACTCATATTTTTCCTATTAAGTCTTTTTATAAAACAAATTAAGTATTTTGGCTTATTTCTTTGGGGGAAAAAAAAAAACCAAAACAACACCACCACAACCAAAGAAACAGAGGCAGACCCATGATACACTAAGTCCTACAAATTAAAGAGAGACTGTAAACAAGGAATTACTGAACAGTATTAATAAAAAATGACAGTACCGGTATTCTTCTAGAACATTTAGCTTTTCATTATTTCTTATCTTTTGTGACATCTCTTTCCCCCTCTCTTTAGGAGAAAATCCTTCTGTGGCTTCTTCAGTTTATGCAAGAACAAGGAATTTCACTGGATGAAGTTGATCAGGATGGAAATACTGCTGTTCACATAGCTGCTCAACATGGCTATCTAGGATGCATACAGGTAGAGTGATAGCTAAATCAGAAATCTCTTTACATCAAACTTTAATGACAACACTCATTAAAATGTTTATAGGAGATCTTACAAGTGGGAATAATTATTGATACATTAACATATACTACAAAGAAGAAATTTAAACTAGTAGGACTCAGACAGAAATACCGAAAAACTGGTTTTAGGATTCTATTCTCAATTACGCTGCTGTTAGCCTAAAGTAACTGTTGTATTGCAAGAAGAAAGCATGATTATATTGTTTAGATCTAAGCAGCTAAAATGTATGTTTTTATGTTATGAAAGGGCAGCCAGTGTAGATATGTGTATTCTTCTTACTGTTCTGATATTTCCCTTCTGTTTCTTTTTCCAATGAATAGTTGTAGCTCTTCAGCTTAGGGTAGGTCTAACAGGTAAATTTCTTCTATGTTGAAGGATTTCCACCTTGAGTAAACCATCCTTTCCAGATTTGTAGTATTTGAATGTATCTATGCTAAACAATGCAGTGTGATGGTAACTTGTAGCTAATTCTCAATGAATCAGCTTGGCCACTGAAGAAAACATAGTTCTGTTTTATAGCACTGCTGAAAAGGGTAATTTGTTATGCTGAGAAGGGTTACACAGCTACTGTATGTTTGGAGCCAGATCTGAATAAACCAGTTTGGACATCTCTGTACAGACCAGTGTTCAATGCAGACATACCAAAAAAGTTGTAGGGTTGAACTGGATGGCTAGGTGAAGTGTCTCAATTTCACATTGAATTGCAGATGTACCCTCTGTCCATCAAAGTTACTAGAACCATTAGTCACAGGCATACATTTCAGTACGTAGTGTTGTCATCACTTTGAGTGAAAGCTGTTTGGTGAAGAAATAATAAAACTATTCCAGGAGATTGCAGAAAGGCATTTGAGAAAAAAATCAGTCATCGGAGAAGAATAGATAAAAGAACAAATGACAGAAAGGCAAGAAATAGAAATCAAAGCAATCAAGTCAAGTAGGGGAGGAAAACGTGTTTAAGAAGGAGTAGTAACTCTCAGAGTCTATGGACTCAGATTTATATTAGTAAACATATTAGTCCTGTTACCACACATGGACCGATCCACAGCACTCTTAGGCCACTGCAAACACTGAAGATTATACTCAAAGAAATACTGCTAGTCAATTCTCATTAGCTAACCTCTTCAGAGATCTGAATATATTTGTGCACACTATTATGTTGAATCTACAGATGCATAGCTGCTTATTATTATTACAGCAATATTTTTATATATCTGGACATAGAGAAGACATAACTCCATAAAAGTCAGTTCAAGAGTCTCACACAATAAAAAAAGAAAAACAGATGACAGTTGAGCTGAACGAATAGACTTGAAAAGATCAAAGTCAAATAGATTTGGAGGACATGACCATCTCTGCATTTTCTCATTGATGGGACATGTCTTTCTTTTAAAGGTGTCAGGAATGGACCCTGTAAAAATTCAAGAGAATAAAATAAACAAATCATCACATCTGTGCTAAATCTAGTGGTTTTATTATTGCATTGTAGACAATTGCTATGATCAGTTGGAAAAAAGTGGATAGAAGAAATGTTATGATTTACTAGTGGGGAGCACCATTGTGGTAGGGTGTGTGCTTGGGTTTGCTAACTCAACAGTGCCTCATGAAGATGAGCAATGCATTTGAAGGAAAAATGAGAGCAGATGATTTTGAACAGAGTGGTGACATCTGCAGGCTGTTTTCATGGATAAAACTAAACCAAAAAGAGAATAGCCCTGCTTTCTCCATGAAGAATGAATCTTTATAAATGGCTTAGACTTCTGAAGCTTATTTTATTGTAGATAAATATACAAAGCAAGTGTTTTGTGTTGAAGTGAAGCCATGAAAAATAAGTCATGAAAATATCTGATGACAACAAAAATACACATTAGTAATGTCACTTCGTTAACGCCTCGCAGTCTTAAGTGTAGTTGATGTTTTGTTGTGCTGTGAAGCAAAACAAGACCTCTGTCCAGTGAGCTTAATAGTCTAATTTAAAACAATGTACAGTGAATGATCTGGTAAAAGGAAAGAGGTGCTAAAGGAGGCAGGGAGATTATAAGTAGCAGTACAAAAGATGGAGGGTCACAGGCTGTCAGTCATTCCCCAGCCCTCTCATTCACTATATTTATGACCAGGTGATACTCCTGTCATCATCCAAACTATAAGATTGCTTTCTGCAGGGTCATAAATATCCCTTCTTTATTTTCTTTTTGGCAAATTGAACTAAATTTATTCAGATGAGATGCAGTGCCAGACTGTTCGTAAGTTTTCTTTCTGTATAGATTTTACAGACCAGACAGACCACCACTCCTCTTTTCTGTCAGCAGATGTAGAGGTCTCTGTGCCTGCTCTTCTCAGTCAACAAGGCCACTCCAGTCCTTGGTGGCTTACCAGCTCTGCTTGGATAAGCCAACCAATTGCTCAGCCAATTCCTCTTCTGCATGTGTATGTGTAATGTTAATGATGCTGTAGTGTTTGGATGCTTAATGATTTTGTTCAAGTTTTTTCCAAAGTGCTATGTGCAATGTGTGTCTGAACATTGCTGAGAATATTTAGGTCTTATTCTAGGCTCTCCAGTAAAGCAAATAGTGCATAACACTGATTATTACAAACACATAAGGAAGAGTGCATGTTTGGTCTCAGTTCTTGCTTCAGTTTTTGGAAGTCTCAAGATCAGCTTGACAAAACTTCTTTTGCCCATACAACACTGTGGATTCAAGTCCCAGAGGTAACTCAAATGTCATGCTTACAACCTCAGCAGTCCTTCAGCAACAAGCTAGCTTTCTCTGCTTGTACTATGAGTAACACAGAGTATAAGCCATTATTTAGTAAAGGCTAAAAGCTGACAATATTTGAGTATCTCTTTAGAAGCAAATAGGGGTAACTAAGCAAATGCAAAGCCATGAGACTTCTTTCTGCATTAAAACAAACAAACAACCCCAAAAGAAACCCAACCATATGAATCACAGAGTGGTAGGGGTTGGAAGGGACCTCCAAAGATCATCTGGTCTACCTAGAGTAGATCACACAGGAAAGTCATTGTAGAGATTTCTTTCTGAAAAAATAAATTTGTACCTTCCTGACCTAAGGGAGTTGTTGGAAAGTATCTGCCATAACTTTCATATCCAAACATCACTAGACTAAGGAATCAGGACATTGGGACTACTGCACTGAGTGTTTGAAATTCAGGGATTCTGCTGTGGTAGGAAATGGAGAGCTAAACCACAAAAGGAGTCAGCAAATGTTGTTACAAAGACGTCGCTAAAACGAGATTCTAAGGGTGTGTTGCAATGCCTTACAGTGCGAAGATCCCAAGTACAGCAGATACCAGCCATTACGTCTCATCACCACCCTCTATGAACTGTCTAGCAGTATGCTCACACTGCCCTGGACCCTGATGTTTTCTAGCAGTTGTCCTTTGAATTGCATTTGCTTGCGTCTTCTTTTCTAGATCTACCATGTGCAAAGTTAGCACAGTGTTCAGTAATGCATACACAGGTGTGTCTGAAAAACTTGATTAGTGTGGCTCAGGAGAAAATCAATAGGTGCCTAAATGTAAGTCCTCTGATTTCTTTTGGTGATCCCACTCACTGTATGAATGATACAAGTTATGCTACAACAAATGAACAGAGAACAAATTAATGGAGTAGAACTGCAGGAGAAGAGGAAGGGAGAATATAGTGGTTTTATAGTTCTTCTAAACCGCAGCTCACTCTTGTGTGTTATCCTTCCACCTGAGTGCTGGAATTTAGTGGTACATGTTTTGAGTCCAAGCTACATGCAGACTTAGCAGGGACTGATTTTTGGCTTCGACCAACATTTTCAAGCATTTTATTCAGGAGTGCTTTGCGTCCAGCCATTCTTGTGGTTGACCAAAAGTCACAGCAGAGACTTATGCTTACAGGTGTCAATGTTTCCTTTGTGTTTTTACAGACATTGGTTGAATACGGAGCAAATGTCACCATGCAAAACCACGTGGGAGAGAAACCTTCACAAAGTGCTGAGCGACATGGGCACACCATGTGTTCCCGCTACTTAGTAGTTGTGGAGACATGTATGTCATTGGCCTCTCAGGTTGTCAAGCTAACTAAGCAGCTGAAGGAGTAAGTGTTTCATTGTTAGCAGAGGGGTCATTCTTAAAACAATACCCTACATTGTCTTCAATTTATTAGCATTTTCTTTTTGTGATATCTTCACTCTTCTTGTACTTTTCTACTCTCTTAAATACAAACAGTGAACTAAGGATGATTATAATTTTCACAGTTTTCATACTTTTACAGCCTGACGCTGTTCAGTGGACATGTCAAAGTACCAACTGTTTTGTAGATCGTTCATTTGCCAAGAAATACTAAAATATACACATCAGCTGTATATTTTATATATACAGCTATATACCAGAACCTAGGGTATTTCTTGAGCAGCCTGCGTTAGCACCTGACTCATCTCAATATATAATGAAATTTATTTTCCCCATAGCTCAGCAGAAAAAAACACACACACAGAGGGAAGTAGAAATGTTAACCACAGATTCTCCATGTTTTCAGTTCTCTTCAGTGCTCACTCAGTACTTGATATAAGTGTTACCTCTCATATGGAAAAGAAAGACTATGTCAGTCAGCAGGCTGTTTACCCCTATAGCAGTAGCCTAGTTCTGACTTTTCTGACAAAATAATGAATACTTTTCCAAGTCTTGCCGCGCCCCACTCCATGTCATCCCACAGACTGCATTGCATAGGAAGTAATTTAAATTATTCTTACCTGGCTCCTGATGGGTTGCTTGCTTGTCTCAGCTGGAGTTAAATCTGCTTCCCTTCAGCAGCCTGTTTTTTCAGGCTTCAGATTTACTCTTAAGTGCAACAGCAGCCATTTCTTCCTCTTTTACAAACTGATGTGAGTCTCTTGTGCAACCTTGTTGCAGTTTACTGAGGCAGTGAAATATTCTATTTTCTGCTTGAAAAAACTTCTGCAAGCCCCAGGCCATGAGTGGCTTAGAAGCAATGGACCATGTTCAAAGGCCCATGCTCAGCAGCCAGACAGGATGATGGAAGAAGACTCTTGCCCTATTTTGCAACCCCATCCTGCAAAAAAATCCAAGGATGGTACGAAGTACATGCATGGGGCAGCTTCTCAAAAGGCCTTACCTCTAGCATAGCAGGAGAATTCATTGACTACAGCACCCCTGAAGATCCTGAAAGCATCAAATGGCAACAGATGGAAGTCCAGTTTACAGTCTCAGTCACTTCAAACTGTTATTACGTAGGAATAGCTCTAACTTGGGCAGCTAAGCTGGCTTTCCTGTATTTTCTCCATCTACCTCTGCTGCTGTTAATGGACATTGTTATAGAGACAGAGGAGTTATGATTGTTTCATGATGGATTACTTGAACGGTCAATATTAACACAAAAGGCCCTTATGTGCTCACCAGTCTTCCCTCAGCTGCTGTAAATATGAGTTAATCATGCAGTCTTCTTTTATTCTGAGTGCCTTATTAGCCAGAGATAAGAGCGTCTCTCTGATAACACTGTATGTCTGCAGGAAGGCTGAAATGGTTGATATTGTGCAAGAAGCACAGCAGCACAGAAACTGTCTTAGACCAGCACCTAAGCAGGATCTATCTTCAAAGGTCCTAAATGAAAGAAGGAAGTACTGTCTTTCATTCTCTTTTTGTGAGCTCTTGCAGTCATCAAGGCAACACAGAGCAATTCTAGAGAGAAATTATCCCAATCCATCACACTCTTTGGAGCCATATCTGAAAAGAAGGCACAAACCCAAAACAACAATCACATTTTGCCAGGATCTTCACCTCTTTCAGCTCTTTGATCCAAAGCAGCTCAGATGACAGATACAGAGGAATATAGCAAAACCTTTTGATTTGGGTCTAAGTCTCCATTCAAAGAGAAAAGCCTTTGTACATGAAAGAAGGAAGTAAATGGTAACTACACTTGTTCCATCAAACCTTCACAAGAGGATTAACTGAGACTTTTCTCCAAAAGCAGGAAAGAACCAAGCAATTCTTTCCATAGGTGAAAAGGAAAGTGGCCCACGAAAACTGCTGTTACTGGGTTCAAAATAAAACCTTTGGTTTGCATCTGTTGCTAATTACAGAAATTTGGTCAATCCAGTAGGACTTTCTGAACTAAACAAAATGCTTAGGACAGTCACAAAAGTTTCTCACAGAGTTTATACGTAATACCGGCTTTCATTTTATTTCCTTATGTCTCCATAGGTCTTACAATCTTTGTAATTCCCTCACTGATTCCATCTTTTTAAAAAAAAAAACCTTAGTTGCCAGTATAGAAAATTCTTACCTGCACAAATATATGGTTTCTAGCACTGAAAACATCAGGGGTAATGATGTATTTTTTTTTGGCTTTCCTGGCCTGATGAGAGCAAGTCAGAACTAATGACATAAAATTAATGCTTCCCTAGACTTCTTTTACAATGCTGCTTGATGACTGACCATTCTACCTGCATTTCCAACACTATCCTGCATTGCACTATCCTACATTTGTGGACCTGGATGTGCAAAGCAATTATTGAATGAGGCATTTATTGATCTTTTTGATCCACTGTCAATCCAAGATTAAGCAAGGCAAAGATCAAAGCAAACCATGAATCAAAAGGTGAGGGTGAGAAAGTAGTTGAATATCCTCTGTTGCCACCACTTTTCTATGTTCTGTGAACAAAATCCATGATTTTCCTGGAATTTCATAGGAATAGCTGTAAAAATAGATGAATAAAAAAAAAATATTGTGATGGTATGGTAAGGTGCGTGCAAATTGCTGGTTTGATTTGCGGGTTTTTTTGTGGTAGTGAGTGTTGTATAGATGTATAGCAAGAAACACAGTATAAACTTCACAATGTTCATCTCTTTTTTTTACTTAAGCAAGCTGTTTTAGTTTTCTGCTTTGTAGAGTGGCCGTTCTTGTTTTATTTGAAAACAGAGAAGGCAACACACTATGAAAGATACTTCAGCATAGCCCAGTGCCTCAGCCTGTTCCCTATCCAGTTACTGAACTTCCTGACTTCGTTAGGAGGTAGCTGGTGTCCACAGCTGTCTAAGTAGACACAGAAGGGTCCTTACATATTAGTGTGAACACTGTTAAAGCTAAGACCGTCAGAATTTGGGCATTAAACATCATAAATTAAGTAGACCTTCTCCTTACCCCTAAAGCTACAGTGGTCTTGTCTCTTAAGTCAGTCTGGTTTTGATACTTAGTATATTGCTCTTCCAAGAAGTTGTGATCATTTGTTTTCAATGTTATCTTAGATATATATGTGCATGTTATATATCTTTAGGGATAGTGCTGGCAAGATGTGTGGGTGTTTATTAACTAGTTAAACTGTGAAAATGGAGAAAACTTTAATTCTTTTAGCACAATAAAATGTTTAAGTGGAATGAGACCATTTTCTCAGCAGAAGAGGTGTAAGAGATTTCCATTAAAGCTAAAGGCATAAGAAGCTGTTAGCTACATTATTTAGATATTTAGAAATAGAAGTTGAAGGAAGCATAAATGGCAAATAAAACAGACAAATTGCATCACAATCGAATCTCAAATGAAAGTTTCCCTGGCTCTTAAAATGGAATATCTGGGGAGTTGCAATATAAGCCAATGTTGACAGATGGTAGGAGTAATTTTAAAATAGTCCAAGGAAGTGTGTAGGCAAGAGGAAGGTAGATGGAAAATTAAAGAAAGAAAGGATCTACATAGAGCATGGTTATATTGTAAAATGTGATGGTAAGGCCATATGTCAAGATCCCACCTTTATTTCTGTAGCACTTTTCAGATCCACTCTGATATGTTAAAACGTTTGTTTTCTGCCAGCCCTGCAAGTACAACCACTAGCCTGAAAAGTCATCTGGATTCTTTCTGGCTTTGACATTGCCAGTTATAAAGACTGCATTTGGAACTCTTCTGCTAATGGCATGCGAGCTAGGAAAGAGTCCAGCTCACTGGTGGCAGACTGTATTAGTTCTGCAGAGCCAGTAAAAGTACTCAAACCGTATTACTTCTACAGCAACAGAAGTGGAGCCTGGGAGAAGCTGATAAAAAGTCATTTTCACATGGTCATTTGGTCAGGGCCAGGGAAAAAAATCACATGTATCGATTGTATTCCAGTTGAAAGATAGCATATGTACAGTAACAAAAAAGCTGTAAGTCTCTTGTTTTCTATTAGGTGCCTAATAATTCTGTCTGTGCAGTGTATGGGGGCATTGGAACTTACAGGTCACTAAACAAGATTGAATGTTATCTGTGGTGTTTGACAAGCTGAACTGGTGTTTTGATGTTAGACTGGAAGGTCTAAATGGATGGGATCAGGGAGAGGGAGAACTTTTTGTGGCAAGTTGATATATTCCTCCATTTTCGTAGAACTCCTCAAAGTTTTGCAGGTTATCTTGTTAAACTGAGTCCTTCCTATGGAAATAAATATGTGGCACAACAACAGAGACTGTGATTGCAGTTCTCTGGTAGATGGAGTTTCTAGTATGGATTTTTCATATTACTAACTTTCATATTACTAACAATTTATATCTACCATTACAATTTTTTAAGCGTTAGTCCCTAAGGTTATTTACAAAACAGTGTAGATCACACCACCACATTGGAAGTGATAGACTGCAGTAGGTACAGCACTGCTGAATATAAGGTGGATGCAGAGCACAGGTAGGAGGACCTTTGGTAAGTCTGGCCAGCAAGCTGATGTGTTTTTTCCTACTCTCCTGAAAACACGAAGGTCATACTTAGCTTCACCCTGCAGCTGAGGAAGATTGGACTAGCCTTTCCCAGTAGGCAAAGGCTCCTCTCTTGAGTTCATTTGCAAATAGAAAAGGAGAGAGCAGCTGTCTGAGCTATCTTTTAGCTGAGTGGAAACCATCCACCAAACATAGGAAGTGACTTCTTAATCTGTCCCTTTCCTCTTCCTTTACGCAAACAAGAACTAAGCAGACCTAAGTTTACTCTGCCATATCTTCGTTTCAGGGCGGTTATTTTCTGAGTCACCCGGTTGCAATGAACTGCTCCTTATGATCCCACACTTACCCTTATTTAAAGTATAATAAGTAACCTCTGACAGTAAGTGTCTGTTGGTCTTGTACAGTGATCAAAAATGTCCACAGGGATTCAGAGACAAACTCTCTATGCTATTATTTATAATTTCTCTTTTTATTTACTATGTAAAGTATAGGTAAAGGGGACTTCTTTTTGAATACGAAGTTGGATGGGTAGTATGAGTTATCCAGTAGCTTACTAATGCTGACAGTTTAAAAATTCAAGATAAACTGTCTTACATTTTCTTGCAGGCAGACAGTGGAACGTGTGACATTACAGAACCAACTCCAGCAACTTTTAGAAGTCCAGCGGTCAGAGGGCAAGTCACTGCCCATGTCCCCAAGGTAAGGTGACTGGAACTGTGCCACAGCCTGGATTTGCAGAGTTTCCTGGTACATCAGTTATCAGGAGAAGCTGTGACCTGTCTAAATGGGAGATGTAGTCTGTGCAGTAAATATGTTTTTTTACCTTATGGGCTTGAGGCTGAGCTTCTAGAATTTGACAGTGTCTAATGTTGTATAAATATTGGAAATTTTGAGTATTAAATGAATAGTCCTTCTTTCCCAAGGAAGGAAAAAAGCAAATTTACAGTGGAATAGAATATATTTTGTATTAGATTAGCAGAGGATCCTAGAAACCCCTAGGAAAGTTGTAAAGATTGACCTTGTGGTGGTCACTGTACATTACTGCCAGCAGTTACCAACAGAACCTTCTTTCAGACTAGTAAGACTCCTTACGCTCATTAAATCTTTTGCCTGCAGTAGCATGTACAACAAGTCGAAACTCCAGAAATTTTATGTTATGTTTACATGTCCTGTCAGAAGTCCCAGAAATAGACACAAACTGAATAACATTGAAGAGGAGAAAAGCAAAAGCAGAAGACTGGGTCTGGAGTCTGCTAACGTATCTCTCTGACTTCTGCCATAGACTTCCAGTGTGATGCACGGAAGTCATGCACGTGACTTCTCTCTCATAGCAATCTGAAGAAGACTTTGAAAGGAATTAGGTAACTCACAAACAAATAGGACTCCATTTATCATTACCTTCTAATTCAGTTTCCTCTCTGGAAGACATAGGAAGTCCTTCTCCTTGTTTCAGGGTTGTTTGGGAACTACATGTACGTTAAAGTCAGCATAAAGCTTCTGCAGGCATTGATGGTCAGAGCTTTGGGTCATCAAGTATGAACTCATGGATCAGTGACTACTTTTCTTTCCATTCTAGCAGAATCTCAAGTGCTTTTCTGGATGAATGCTCCACATTCCTGAATTTCATGTCAGTGTTTCAGACAAGTGCAAGTAGTTACAGAAGTAGATAACAAAGACATCGGGATTAGAGATGCATTTGTGTAAAGGATCTTCAGCTAGGAAAGGGCTGTAAACTCCAAACTCCTGCTGAAGTAGAAAACCACTCTGGAAAGAGTTGGTTTGTACTTTTTTTTTTTTTTTTTTTTTTTTTTTAAGAATCATGGTCTTTGTCTTTCCTGTCTCCTAGTTTAACAGGGACAATGGGACCAAATGCTGTCTTTCAGCTCATTTGGTTTCTATGATTTTTGCTGACTGGTCTTTCTAGGTGGTCTTGCATCTGAGTACTGGTAAGCACCAAGACTGTTTTACTGTCAGTATCAGATAAGATCAGATGAGAGCAGATGTCTCATCATTCATTATTCCTGTAAAAGAATAGGTTTCAACATCCTTATAGTTAAGTGAGCAAGTCTGAAAATGATCCTCTATTATTCAAAATCTTATTTCATATTTGACTACTTCTTTTCCTTCCAGCTAGAACTCGCTTGTGGATACTATCCAGGGAGCCAGCAGCAGATCTAAGAGAACCTGTTCCTTTTACTAGGAATGTCTATTGTAGATACCTGGGTATTCTTCCATGTCTGTTTCGGTTTGCCACAGGAGAAAAAGCGCATAATGAGTTGAAGATGAGGTGACTAGTACGGGCATGTGATTTTTGTACACTGAGAGAACTATGGACTCATAAGAATAGAAGTTGCTTGTGAAAAAATAAATGAAATTTATTAATTCACTTCTTCACACTAACCTTAATTTTATCACCGTAGCCTTGCTTGGGAAAAAGTGGCTTAAAATAAGAATGTGGAGTATTTTGAGCTCTGGGATATGTCACAGGGAAAGAAATGTTCTCTGTAATTTACATTCTTTGAAAATCAGACTTACTCAAGATTGTTCTTTCCTCCTTATATAACATTTGGAGTTCTAAATTTAATTTGTTATTCTAATAGTATTGAAATAAATTCATGTGACCTAGTTCAGTATTTCATGTCTGAAATGGTTTTGAGTGCAAATGGTCCTGACTTTTTATGAGGTCTTATATGGCTGTTATTAATACCAGATGGAGTTTAGATTTATGAAATCATTGCTATGCAGAGAGCTGGTACTTTCACAGTGTTTAGAATAAGAATAATAACTTAGAATAATACTTTTGTACTATGATGTGACTTGCATAGTAGGCATTTGGTCTTGAGGGATTTTTTTCACCTTTTAAAACATGACAACTCCCACAAATAGGAAACAGTAGTTTCTCTAAAGTTGTCCTCAGAAAGTCATCTTTGGCATTGAAATAACTATTCTAAGTTTTGATTTTAAGGAGTTTTCTTTGTAAGAGAAAGTGAAGAGACTCAAATCCTAATTAGGAGTGGAAGCAGGGTTACATCTTTGTGTAATCTTCTCTGTGGCATCATAATAATGAATTCCATGTGAGTAGTGATGAAAAGGATAAGTAACAATAAGCTGAGACAGATGCATACAGTGAAAATGGCAGTTTCACATTTTATATGTCCATTAATTTGGCTGTGGTATTTCCTCCTCTTTTTTTTTCCTTCAAGCTCACCATCATCTCCTGCTTCTGGCAAACCCCAGTGGAAACCGTCTGAAGCAGATGAATTGTCTCCACCAAAAAGTAAATTGAACACCCAAGATGGGATTCAGATTCTTGGCAGCTTGGGAACTTCTAGTCGCGGTCGAGCCAAGACAAAAGATGAGGACTCTGATAAAATCTTGCGCCAGTTGTTGGGGAAGGAAATCTCTGAAAACGTGTGTATGCAGGAAAAGCTGACTTTGGAATTTCAGGATGCTCATGCATCCTCCAAGAACGTGAAGAAGATTTTGCCAGAGAAAAGGGAGCTGAAGCTAGCCAGATTGAGGCAACTGATGCAGAGGTCACTCAGCGAGTCTGACACAGACTCAGCTAATTGTGAGGACAACAAGAACACCCCGGTGAAAAGAACTGACAAACCAAGGCCTCAGCCCATAGTGGAGAGTGTTGAGAGCACAGAGAGTTTGCACCTGATGATTAAGAAACACACTTCCACAGCAGGGCGCCGCTTCCCCTTTGGTATCAGGGTTTCTAAGTCTGCAGATGGCCACAGTCCTTCGCCCACTTCAGAGAGCAGCGACGCAGATAATGAAGCCCCGTATCAGTCTAGTGCTGTACCTCAGAGCCAATTTTGTGGAGACAACTCTCCGTCCAGCATGGACAGTGCTCCTGCTCAAAAGCTTGCCACCAGCCCCAAGAGTGCTCTCAAGTCTCCATCTTCCAAACGCAGAACCTCCCAAAATTTGAAACTCCGAGTAACTTTCGAGGAGCCTGTGGTGCAGGTGGAGCTAGCAGAGTCAGAACTAAACGAGGAAAAGGATAAAGACCGGGTCAAAGGACTCATGCGAACTCCACCTGGTTCTGGGGAGCCAGCAGGGGACCAACTGAAAAGGCCCTTTGGAACATTTCGGTCCATAATGGAGACACTGAGTGGCAACCAAAATAATAACAACAACTGTCAAACAGCAAACCTGATCAAAACCTCATCGACGCTGCCTTTTACCTCATTAGGAAGGAAGACAGCAGACAGCAAGGGAAATCCAGCAGCTCTCACAAAAGGAAGAAACAAGCCAGTGAGTGCACGGGAAGGAGGAAGGGCCTTTTTTTTTTTCATCATGCCTCTCTGTGTAATGAATAAGTTAGACAACTTCTTCTTCCTACCTTTCTGTAGCAAAAGGATGCACACAAATACTTTACTGTATTTGACCTGTAGAAAGCCCATCCGCTGTTTTAATTTTGGAAGTTTTTTCCGAGGATTGGTGGGTATTGCTTGTGTACAGAGTCAGTCTTCTTAGTGCACATCCTTCATGCGTTCTGTCTTGAAAGCTTTCCACAGAGATGTGATTCACCTGGAAATTATGTTTGATGTTGCTCTGAGTGATAGGTCATACAATGAGAATGTCATGCTTGAATCCGTGGGATTTTGGAGGAGTAAATAAGTGAGGGGCGAGCCCTTTCCTGTCCTATAGCCAAGATTGATGAGGCCAACAGGAAAAAAGTAAGTGGCAGAATACAAAGAGGAAAAATAGCAGAAATGGTCCTTCCTACTTCTGCAGAAGCTACAGCCATCCCTGAGGTGTTAACACTGTCAGTACCTAGCCTTCTTTGCCCACCCTCCCCCGACAGCACACAGTCTTCTCATGGCAGAGCATATGGCTGGTCTGTAGCTAAATGTACTGGATCCAGATCTTTCCCTCTCTGCAGTCAACCAAGCGCCCTTTCTGGGATGAAAGAGAAGGAGAAAGAGGGGTGTCTCCAGTGAGGAGGCTGGCTCTCTTGTTTGAAAGAAAGAAGATACTTTGAACAAATGAATCTTTCAAGAGATTCATTGAGAAAGGAGAAGGTATTGAATGAAAGGGACAGAAGTAGGAAATACTGCGAACGCAGTGTGTTTGTAGACCAGAGAGAAGTGCAAGCATGTGGAGATACAATAAAGAACTGAGTGAGAAGGAATGGTAGATGATTTAATCCTCTGTGAAAGACAAGGTGGGAGGGAAGGGGTGGATGGAAAGACATGAGGCAAACAAATAAATTCAAGATGAAAAAAAACCATAAAGCGGGCCAAGAGTAGGAGGAGGAGGAATAGTGAATTATATACTGTAAAAAGTATGACAAGGTAATGGGAGAAAAACACAGGAAGATCTTAGGCATAGAGGAGGTGAAATGAGTATGGAAAAGAAATAGTAGAAAGAACAGGGAAACAGTGAGCAGTCCATATTAGTGGGTACTGCTAGAACTATAGTGCTGTAGCAGAATGTGAAATGAAGTGAAAAATTTGAAAGAGACCTAATAGGCTAAATTGAAGCAGGACTGTATTTATTAAAGTTTACTCAGAATCACAGTATGAACTACTGGTTTGAGGCTTTAAAAACATGCACCATCTAGTCAAATAGACAGTTTAACATAGAAGTATTTTTGTAAAACAATGGCAATCGTTTTGAAAAGAGTGATTCAGATTTTATAGTGACAGAGGAAAAGACAGTCTGTCTTCAGAGATGTTCTGACAGATTGCAAGGTCATGAGCAATTTTCATAGTTCCCTAAGAAATGTGAAGAGTTGGGTGAGGTAATTCTAACAGTATTGATGCTTGCACTGTAAAATACACGTTGTTTGTGAAAAGGCCGTGTTTGCATGCCATTGTTGCCAAGATCAAAACTGTGGAAAGAACAGATTTTCATACCAACCCACAGGACCACAGCACACATTTCAAAGAGGTTACAGATTCAGCCTCAATTACTAACTGAAAAAGAAATCTGTTAAAATGTTATTGTGGCTGTTTGCATGTTTTGATAGTCTTCCATGTTATGCATGTGGTAAACTCAGTGCATGTTTTTAACTGGTATGATATTGTTCCTTAGGGTCCTTACTTCAGCTACACCAGTCTTTCCTCTAGCATGATGAATGAAGAACTTCTGTGTAACTATGCTTGGTATGTGTACATGCATGCGTTTAGCATCTCTGTTGCTTTGTTTTCTCAAATTGCATGTGTTTGCTAACATTTTTCATGACTGAAATGCTGGAATTGATTGATGCACAAGAAGGGAAATGAACAGATAACATCTAAATTCCTAGGAAAGCAGAAATTTATGATGGATTTCTGCTGATGTCACCACTGAACTGGCTACAGGATTTCAGTTCCAAGCCAGTATAGAAAGTATTCATACTCGTAAATCCACCAGGGAGTATAGTGCACTTTGGCCGAGTATTCAGCCTGTGTTGAATGAAAGTCAAATATCAGATGGGAATGGAAATTAAATTTCCTCTCATGAGGAGAGAAAGAACACCACAGTCCTTCTCTAAATAGAGAGTGCAGGCAATATGAGGCAGAATGCTGTACTTAAAGTCCAGTGCTCTTCTGTTTTCACACATTTTTTCTTACTCTTTCTCAGACTTTGAAGTTAAATCTGTTTTTTTAAAGTCTGATAACTTCGACTTGTTCAAACTCCTTAATTTAGATGTGTTCTGTCAGGACTGTTTAGACCGATAGAGACCAGTCCCTAAAGACATGTTGGAAAAAAAAACATTTGACAAAATGCGTGGGTTTTTTATAAGCAAATGCTTTGTAAGAATTACCTGTCTTTTTTATTCTACTCAGCACTCCCAAATTCTTGTGGCAATAATTTTTTTTTGGTTAAACTGAGATGTAAATCCTTTCATTTGTCCTGGAAATGATTGCTGTTCACACCAACATTATTCATTTGAAGATTCTTCTGGGAAAATTATAAATTAGTCATTCTGCAGTTTAGGAGCCTAAATTACTTTAAAGTTAACCTCTTTTCTAAATGTCTAATAAACTTTTTTTTGTTCGCTTGTTTTCTAATGCCAGGACCTTCCCATACTTAAAAACTCAATTTCCATAATGGAAACGGGAGTCTTGTTCTGAAGTCATTGGCACAGTGTATGTGAAACCAGAAACAGAACTGTAAGGTTTCCAAGAGGTTTCATTCTCTCCTGAAAACAAAGAGGGAAATTCCAGGTCAGAAAACTGCCTGCACAGCAGCAGTTTGAGGGAGCA
Source organism: Podargus strigoides (assembly GCA_028020825.1). Taxonomy (NCBI): domain Eukaryota; kingdom Metazoa; phylum Chordata; class Aves; order Caprimulgiformes; family Podargidae; genus Podargus; species Podargus strigoides. The sequence goes on along the minus strand of CM051663.1, from coordinate 79,836,785 downwards.
TCAGTGGGCAGCCTCCAGTCAAAACACCCAGCTGTCTCTCCAGGCCAGGGAGTAATACAAAACCATTAATCTCATCCTTATGTTAGAGTCATCTCCTGGATATAGCCAGTTGTAATTCGGTATTGCCTCGCGTAAATGCTGCTGCGCAGCTGCAGAGTCGCCTGCTGGGAGGGTGGTGTTGGGTCCATCTCTGCGAGCACTGCTGATTTGGGCAGCATGTCCTGAAGCTGCCCCCGTGGCAGTGGGACACATGGAAAACCAGAGAGTAGGGAATAAAGAGCAAAGTGCAGAAGGGGCACAGCTCAAGGGGAGCTGTTACGGTACCCTGGATTAGGACAGATTAGGACAAATTGTGTGCCAGAATCTGTGGCAATAGATTTCCAAAAAATCACCCAAGAATGGAAGATGTATTGTGCTTTTCAGAAGTCAGGACACAGACCTGAAGGCTCTCAGAGCTTCTAAAGCAGCCTTTGCGATACCTTTAAGCATGTGCTGTGATTTTTGAATGGCAAAATGGGTGGCTGTGATTAGTCCATTGCATGCTGCCTTGTACACTGTGAAATTTACATAATAGAAGAAAATCACAATCATGTGCACTACAAGCCCCTGGGTACTGTATGAATTTTCCCTGGATGGTCTGGGGAGACTGTGTAATTATCATTTCACAGATATTTTGAAAAAGAACCTTTCTGGAAGATGGTGCAGTCTTTCGTGTTTTAAGTCTTTGTAGATGCTTATATTGTTTTTTTTTATTTCTGAACACACTCCTAAACCCGTTTTAACTCTAGATCCTTATATAGGGGATTTTATTAGCATCTTCTGAAGTCATTATACAAAATCTACCTCCAGTCAGATGACATTCCTGTCCACCAGTTTTCAGCTTCTTTTTCTTCAGCTTCTGTTTATTTTGTTTGTTTTATTTTTTTGTTCAAAATACCCAAGTACATCAAGGCTTTGTGGTTTACTTTTTCAAATTGGCCACAGCTTAGTAGTAGTGGATTGTACTAAATATCCTAATATCCTTTTAAAATTTGATACACCCTATTTTTCTTAAGGACCTAGAGCAAATTTCAGATGTACAGGATGAGTTTGGATATTTTTTCCCCTTTTGGAAGGCTTGGCTAGTTTCTTGCATATTACGACTCCAAGCAAATGCTTGTAGTTTTTTCCATCTTATATGTATGCCAATGAACAACTCTTTCCCACACTTTAAATCATCTGAGTTCTGCAGTACATTAAAGTAAGCACTAATTCACTATATCAATATGAAGCCCTGCATTAGCTGCAGCTATCAACAGCAAAAATTGCTTCATACATCAGGGGCAATCAGCAGAATCTACTGTCAGTTTTCTGTCAGATAATAAACTGGGCATGCTTCTAAAATAGTAAGTGTATCAAACCTAACAGACATCCCATTGCCAGACCTAGTGCTGGACAAATTACAACTTCAAATATATACTCTAGAAACAGGATGTTTATCTGTATATTTAATAAAAGAGTTATGATGCCAACTAGTACAGTATAAAGTCAGTACGAAAGTAATTTAGGCTTTGTCCCAGACAGTTTGTAGTTCTTCTGTTGTTAACTATTGTGATGATACATCAGTGCCTTTGCATAAGGGGATGTTGAGTGCTTCTGTAGTGACACAGGCCGCAGAAGATATTAGAAATTTGGTTAGTAGTTAGTAATACTAGTAATACATTTCCTTTAGGTCTGCAGGCACAGTTGCAAAAAGGCATGCCTGTTCAGCATTGTCACCTAGAGACATCTGCATTAGCTAAAAATCATCCTCTTCAAGGTCACAGTGCAATTGTAGAACTGCAAAATGGTGTCTTTGGAGTGCCTGGTGAGTCTCTATCTGGGGGACTCACCCACAGGGTCTTTCAGCACTGCAAGTCTAAGATAATGCAGTAGCTAATTGATGCAAATTATCTTAACCTTAGAAAGCATCCTTTAATAAGGCTCCATGGTTAATGCTAAACATGCTGTTGATAACAGCAGTGCATGTTAAGTGCTGAGAAGTAGTTATGGCAAGAAATTAAGTGCTCCTCTGTTACCTCCTCAAACTCAGTCTTAAAAATTCTACCTCCCCTAGCTCAGTTCTATGTCTTTTGCTGTTGCTTTTGGTATGTGGCAACAGTAATTTTAGGTCAACGAAGGCAATTTTAAAATAAAATCATCCCTCATGCCCTCTTATTAGGATCCCCAGCTATGGTCCCTGAGAAAGGTCAGCTTGTGTTAAATCCCGAAGAAACCACAAGGTTATCTAAGCATCCTAAGTATCAGTCTCTTGGGGATATTTGGTTCTTTGTGGTGATTGTAGACTGGAATGAAGCTGTTGCTGTTTACAGGAATCAGGCTCTCAAATATATGAGTTTAAGGTAAATTTTTAATGCACATACTCTTGCCCTTTGCAGTGGGGCAACTCCCACTAGTATCTGTCCATTGCAGCATCAAACCAGCTAGTCATGATTGTATTGCTGGAGTTTTAGTGTTCAGCAGTAATAATGAAAAATCAGCCTTTTAACCTGTTAGAAAGTTGCTGTGGGCTGGATGCTTAATCAAAAATCCTTCAGCTGGAAGGTCGATTGAAGAGAGGGGGAATATACCAGGAATTCAGAACAAGGACATGGGAAAGGAACTGAAGAAACTGTTACAAATACTTAGTGTTTAATTTTTCTACTTTACTTGGCAATCTATCATTTGAGTCTCACACACAATAGATATAGATAGATTTATTTTTTTTTAATTTAAGTTTACCTAGTGTAAAAATGAAGACACACTATAGAGAAATTATCTATGTATCTAATAAAATCTTAATGATTTGAGTTGAGATTTTGCCTAAATTACAGTGTTAAAAGACATATAGTCTCCGTGTCAGAAAGGGAATTACTACTTGCCATTTTTCCTATGGCCTTTGCCACCATCTTCTACTTAAGCAGACACGTAGAGTAAGTCCAATGAATCACCTTCTGAAAGTGTTCATTTGTCTCTGATGATTATTAATGGAGACTAGATGGTTCCCTTATAGGTATAGTCAGAAACAAACATGGTATGTCTAATGTTTGTTGCTGTGGATCTTTTTATCACTATGGTACTTTTCCCTAAAGGACAAGGAATTTTTGGACATTCTGTCCACTATTACCAGAACATTATGACAGTGTACTAACTAATGCTGTGACTTCGAAAGCTCCTCATCATCCCATTGGTTTCCAATTTTGATTTCAGAAAAGGATCTACAAGAAAGTCAGTAAGAATCCACAGTATTACAAAGTATTTTGTGTAGTACATGTCTGGAGAAATAAACCAAGAGAGGAAAGATTAATTCAGAGTTTAGTAAGGTCTCCCTGGAGAAGAGAAGGCTCTGGGGAAACCTTATAGTTGCCTTCCAGTACCTGAAGGGTCCTACAAGAAAGCTGGAGAGGGACTTTTTACAAGGGCATGGAGTGATAGGATGAGGGGCAATGGCTTTAAACTGCAAGAGGGTAGGTTTAGGTTAGACATTAGGAAGAAATTCTTTGTTATGAGGGTGGTGAGACACTGGCACAGGTTACCCAGAGAAGTGGTGGCTGCTCCGCCCCCCCGCCCCGGAATTGTTCCAGGCCACGTTGGATGGGACTTTGAGCAACCTGGTCTACTGGGATGTGTCCCTGCCAGTGGCAGGGGGGTTGGAACCAGGTGATCTTTGAGGTCCCTTCTAACCCAAACCATTCTATGATTCTGTGTCTGGAGAAATAAGCCCAGAGAGAAAGATTAATTCAGAGTTTAATACTTGCAAATGGAGTAAAACCAAGTAAACACAAGGCAAATCCCTCCTTATTGTTAGTGTTATCATGAGTAATTTTCTTCTTTTTCGTTCCAGGCATGTTGACATCAACAGGAAAAGCCAGAGATCTGACAGTAAAAAGAGTACTGAAGAGCCAGAGCTGCAGGAATTCTTCCTCTAAATCACATCTCATGATGTCTCTTTGTTTGAAATACCTGAATGGTATCTTTTGAGACACTAATGTGAGACATACCCCTCACCAGCAAAACAGCAGCTGTTAGGATGCCTTAATTTGTAGCAGTTAGACCATATACAAAACTTTTTTATGATATATGTGTATATGTAACTTGTTTGTAAGCTGTGCTGTGGAAAGGCATGGGTGAGCAAAAGTAACAATTTGAAAATTGTTGTGACACAGGCAACCTCCAAAATGTTTGTTGGGCCACAGAACACATTTTGTATTTTGTGTCTTGCATGGATATATTGTCATATATCTTTATTTCCCTTTGTCAATGGCATATACTGTCAAAGTTTCAGCCAGGACTCTGCCTGCTCAGCTCCTCAGTGAGATCAAGGCAAAGGCATTGATTTTTTTGGGGTATGTTATGTCTGTTGTTATTTCTATTTTTTGTAAAAAGCAAATAAAGACAATGTTAATAGGACACACTGAGTGCAGATACTTCTCATACTTCACTGTTTCATCTTTTGAGCTTTAAATGTTTTATTGGTCTTTTTGGTATTCATTCAATAATGAGACAATGACCAGCACCAGGATTTCAGTTCAGTCAATCAGTTGAGATAAGAACTGCTTTAATTTTAGTGGTCCCTTTTCAGCTTTAAAATGTGTAGAAATAAAAAGAAAGCATACATGGAATTTTAAATTACCACTTGATGTTACTTGCCAAACACTAGCAATGTGTTCAGCTCTGTTCAAATTACTGAGTGATCTGCTGAGACCTAGTCCGTATTCTCTCAAAGCTGTAATGGTACTTTTATTGAATGCTCTTTGAACCTTTCGGAGTGCAGACTCTTACCAAATTCACTTCATTTCTGGTAAACTATGAGTACATTCTACAAGTGTGTCATGCAACACAACATCCAAAAGCTGACTGCCGGGCAGTCTTTACTTGATAGATTTATTTATATCAAATATGTACATATATATTTGCTTTATTTTGTTTATATGGATCTGTTTCCGTTTGAAGACTTCTGCAGTTTGATGAGAAAGATCCAAATACATGAGGATTTATTTTACTGACTGTTCTAATAGAACATAGGGAAGTCATAGGAAGTTTGCCAAGAAAATTTTTTATCACAATCATAGAATCATACAGTAGGTTGAGTTGGAAGAAACCTTTTAAGATCATCTAGTTCTGACCTCCATGCAGTGGGCAAGGACATAAAAAATTATGATATTATGCAAATTAAATCCCTGCCATTGCAGAACTTGTAAGTCAATAGTGTGGGCACTCAAGTTTGATTAAGTACAGTGGAGTTGCTTTCTGTGCAGTTTTTCTTGCCTGGTTTTTGCTGTGTTCATCTTGACTCTTGGGCTTCCTTTCTGGTCAGTGAGAAGGGACGGACTTCCTGAATGTGATTCAGGAATGCGATTCCTGAATGTGACCTGTTATAGATATCTCATTTACAGGAGTACCAATCCCTTCCTGCTTACTACAGGGGAAGATGAGGTAGTAGAGTGCTTGGAAGACTTACATAGTATTCGGGTGCCTGTAGTTAAATGAGATAAATGTCTTTCTTTGGATCACTTTTCAGAGTGATGTCATGTTTGGCCGTACACACGCCATGGACCAAGATGACTAAATGCCCCAGGCACTCTGCTTATAGGCTTTGGATAAACACAGAGTACTACTGACTAAAATGGAGCCAATTGAGAGATCAGCAAAAAAAATCCCCACAAATAAAAATAATAAAAGTGTGCACTTAAAGAAATTAAATTCTGATTTTCTTTCCACAATTCTTATCTGTCACTTGGCAACACTTTGATTTTTGAGCTAAAGTAATAAACCTAGCACTCTAGCTGACCTGAGCTGTGTTGTTTAAAGAAACAACCAAACCTCCAAAACTATCTTTCAGCCAGGAACAGCAATACCTCTAACAGGGCCTCCTGTCATCTGTGTGCATATGAAAAAACTGAATGCAAAGTGAGAAAAGACACATGTGTTGCAATTGCCAGAGTGCTGAAAGAGAGCATAAGAAGGAGAGATCTTGTGTCTGGTAGATAAGCTTAAATCAAATTGGTAATTTGCACTTTGGGATTGTGAAGAGTGTTGACTATGGTCATGTTAATGGCAGAAGCAGCAATCCTGCTGAGTGATCTTGACTGACTGGAGATGTGTAAAGTCTGCCATTGCTATCTGTAGTATCTGACTGAAGCAGGGGATAAAATTGAACTTCTGTGAAAGGATTTGAAATGGACTAAGGTGTAACTATTGTCAAATCCTCGAAGAAAGAAATTGCCTATTCTGGAGACTGAGGATGTAAAAGTCACTTGCTTTCTGCTGGGTAGCAATTTCTACAGAGTATATCCTCATACAGCACATGGTGAATCAAATTATGCAAGTGACGTAGGGCAATAGAGATTACTAAATGAGATGATATTGGGATGCCAGAATATGTTCAGGGTCTGTGGTTAAAGATACCAGCTAAGTAATTGATGTGTCGAAGACTCCCATCCCAGATAACTGGATAATTGAATACATCTGGGCAGGACTGGGTGTTTGGGAGCTACACGTGCCGTTCATGTGTGCCCCAGTTTCTGAGCACATTGGGGCAAAAAGCAGTTTCAGGGCTAGCTAGTGCAAAAGAGAGGCCAACTTGATGTAAGCATGAAAAATCATATCTGGAGGGTTTACCTCTGGAGAACGTCAACTCATGTTGCATAAACTGCTGAGTTTATTGTTCCTAAATTGTAGTTTCTTTCCTACCTAGGGCTCCAAAGCCTACACATGGTACACTCTGATGTCACGCCTATTAGAGAAATGATGATTCTGTGATCTTCAGCTGCCTGAAGTGTGTGCTCTTCATATTTGTATCCTTAGTAGCTATAGAATCCAGGTGCCATAACTCCTTCTGTTTGGTATATAATCCTCCAGGCAGATCCCTCCTGGTATGAGTCTAAGAAGTCAGTCTTCTGTCAGCAAAGCATAAGCACTTCCCAGAGGCAGAAGAGCTGATCAGGGATTTTCCAACAAACTTCTTCGGAAAATATCAGTTAACCAAAGCTTTAACAGAAGCACAAACCACTTTTGATTACAACAGCCCTCCCATATCCACTTGGAAATTCCATGCCTACAAAAGGTGTGCCCAGATAGAGGACCTCCTGCGGCAGGTGGATGAGCTGCCAGAGACAATGAGAAGGCTGCATGACATCAGTGACGCTGAGAAGGAGTTTGGCCAAACAGCCAAACATAGCCCGCAGCCAAACAGCCAAAAACTCCCCCAACAGCACACACAGAAGGGAGGAGGTCCAATAATGCAGAAGAATGGACAGTTGCAATGGCAAGGACCAGCAGGAGGAAGAGACTTCCTCTGAAGCCTGAGGTACCCTTGCAGAAGCACTTCACTGCTCTGCAGGATGAAGAGGAAAGACCCATCACATCAGGAGAGATGCTGGAGCTGACTTTAGGCAGCCCAGTCTGCTTCCCGTGTAACAACCAGCACAACTAAGAAAAGACGACAGGTGACAGCAGTAGGTGATTCTCTTCTGAAAGGTACAGAGGGACCCATTTGCCAACCTGACCCACTCTCTAGAGAGGTGTGCTGCTTACCGGGTTCGCATATCAGGGATGTCACTGAGAGACTACCAAACCTCGTACAGTCCACTGACAATCATCTGCTGCTGTTGTTTCACATGAGCACCAGTGATACAGGCAGGAGCAATCTGAAGAGCATCAAGAAAAATTACAGAGCCCTGGGAGTGGTGGTAAAGGACTCGAGCACAGGCATTTTTTTCCAGACAAAGGAACAGGATTTGAAAGGGCCAGTCAAATCTGTGCAGTCAACAAATGGTTACAGGACTGGTGCCACAACCAGGGTTTCGGCTACTTTGACCATGGAACTCACTTTGAGAAGCCTGGTCTCCTAGGCGCTGATGGGGTCCATCTGTTAGAGGAGAAGAACATATTTGGCCATAGGCTTGCCCAGCTGGTGAAGAGGGCTTCAAACTAAAGTTCCAGGGTAGGGGAACCTAAATCCATCCCACTGCTACCAGTTTGATGCCAGTGCCAGCAATAGATGCCCAGAGCCTGGAAAAGGATCACAGATCAGCAGGAGAGCATCTGAAAAGCAGCACAAAGGAATTTCAGGCAGTAAATCGGCTTCATCCAGGGCCCGACTTAAATGCCTCTATGCAAACACACAGAGCATGGGGAATAAACAAGAGGAGACAGAGATATGCTCGTGCCTGCAGGGCTATGATCTGATTGGTGTCACAGAGATGTGATGGGATAGCTCCTATGTCTGGAGTGTTGCGGTGAAAGGATACAGGCTTTTTAGGAAGGACAGGCAAGGGAGATGAGGAGGGGGTGTCACCTTGTGTGTCAATGACCTGCTGGAGTGCGTTGAACTCCACCTGGGAGAGCTTATGGGTGGGGATTAAAGGGAGAGCAATGACAGGGGACATTACAGTGGGGATCTGTGACAGGCCACTTGACCAGGAAGACCAAGCAGATGAGACCCTCTATAGGCAGGTAGAAATAGCCTAATATTCACAAGCCCTGGTCCTCATGGGGGACTTCAATCACCGCAACATCTCTTGGAGAGACAACAGAGCAGGGCATAAGCAATCCAGGAGGTTCCTGGAATGTGTTGATGATAACTTCCTTCTCGAAATGATAGAGGAGCCAACAAGGAGAGGTGCCATACTGGAACTGGTTCTCACCAACAAGGAGGGGCAGATGAGGAATGTGATGCTCAAGGACCTTGGCTGCAGTGACAACAAAATGGTAGAATTTGAGATCTTTAGGGCAGTAAGAAGGATGCATATCAAGCTCACTACCATGGACTTCAGGAGAGCAGATTTTGGCCTCTTCAGGGACCTGCTTGGTAGAGTAACATGGGATAAAGCCCTGGAGGGAAGAGGGGCCCAAAAAAGCTGGTTGATATTCAGGGATCACCTCCTCCAAGCTCAGGAGTGATGCATCCCAACAAAGAGGAAATCAGGCAAAACCATCAGGAGGCCTGCATGGATGAACAGGGAGCTCCTAGACAAACTCAAACATAAAAAGGAAGCCTACAGAGGGTGGAAGTAAGGACAGGTGGCCTGGGAGGAATACAGAGAAATTGTCTGAGCAGCTAGGGATCAGATTAGGAAAGCTAAAGCCCTGCTGGAATTACATCTGGCCAGAGACATCAAGAACAAGAAAAGCTTCCATAGGTATGTCGGTAATAAAAGGAAGACTAGGGAAAATGTGGGCCCTCTCTGGAAGGAAATGGGAAACCTGGTTACCCGGGACTTGGAGAAGGTTAAGGTACTCATTGACTTTTTTGCCTCAGTTTTCACCAGCAAGTGCTCAAGCCACACCACACTAATCACAGAAGGCAAAGGCATGGACTGGGAGAGTGGAGGGCTGCCCACATTAGGAGATCAGGTTTAAGACCATCTAAGAAACTTAAAGGCACACAAACCCATGGGACCCAATAAGATGCATCCATGGGTCCTGAAGGAACTGGTGGATGAAGTTGCCAAGCCACTGTCCATTATATTTGAGAAGCTGTGGCAGGCTGGTGAAGTTCCCGCTGACTGGAAAAGGGGAAACATAACACCCATTTTTAAAAGGGAAAAAAGAAAGACCTGGGGAACAGGTAGAGGGAGCTGATTCTCCCCCTCTACTCTGCTCTCGTGAGACCTCACCTATAGTACTGCGTCAAGTTCTGGAGCCCCCAACATAAGAAGGACATGGATCTGTTGGAACAAGTCCAGAGGAGGGCCACAAGGATGATCCGAGGGCTGGAGCACCTCTGCTATGAGGACAGTCTGAGAGAGTTGGGGTTGTTCAGCCTGGAGAAGAGAAGGCTCCGGGGAGACCTTATAGTGGCCTTCCAGTACCTGAAGGGGCCTACAAGAAAGATGGAGAGGGACTTTTTGCAAGGACATGGAGTTATAGGACAAGGGGTAATAGCTTTAAACTGCAAGAGGGTAGATTTAGATTAGACATTAGGAAGAAATTCTTTATGAGGGTGGTGAGACACTGGCACAGGTTGCCCAGAGAAGTGGCTGCCCCCTCCCTGGAATTGTTCCAGGCCAGGCTGGATGGGGCTTTGAGCAACTTGGTCTAGTGGGAGGTGTCCCTGCCGTGGCAGGGGGGTTGGAACTAGATGATCTTTGAGGTCCCTTCCAACCCAAACCATTCTATCATTCTATGACATTTCTGATCAAAAGAAGCTAGTGAAGTCATTTGCTAGTGAACCACTGTGTGTTCTAGTAAAACTGTATCTGTGGACACCACAGATACAATGAGTGACTTTTCACGTTGTGTCACCCCCAAAGTTGTCACAATAAGACTTCTTTCTGTTTGTCCTGTAGTTCCGTACCAGAGGTGATAAATATGGTGTTGGAGAGCAGTGGTGAATTCCCAGTTTCATGTGATATCTGGCTCTCCTCTTTTGAAGAATGAAAATCATTTACTAGGAGCCTTGCTTTTTCATGGTTGGCTGATTCATTTATTTGTTTCAGGTGTTTATGATAAGCAGCATAGGCATACATACAGTATCAAAACTGCAGCTATATTGCTTTATTTCATCAGCAGGATGGTGGGCTATGCTTTGTCCTGCATTAGTAGAGGAGCATTTTAGTAATATTTTATTTCAGTCTCAGTATTAGAGAGAAAATGCATTGGTTTACTAGGTTACCAATGAATAAAATAGCTATGGTCAGCGTAGTTGATGTATGAAGGAGATGAAGGAGACAAGTCAGACAAATAATTTAGATTTAATATTCATTTCACTGTAACTGTCATTCAGAAACCTTTTCATAACATCAAACTGACATAAGATCAATGGCATAACAAAATACGATTGACAGCATAGCAGTAAAAAAAATACTCCAACATCCACTTATTTATAACAAAACGGTAACTGTCTCAGAAACATGTTCTCTGAGAGCTGTTTTGTTGCATGTTTCATCACCTAACATTACAGCAAGGTCAGAATGTGACCTGTCAAAAGTAAGTCAAAATGTCAGCATATCGTATGTTAGGTAGGAATTAATGGATTAGTGAATGGATCTCACAGTGAGACAACTTTTGTCAGCATGTAGACTAAGATTCAGCTCCTAGTACCCTTGAAATATTTCTTAGCCTTTTAAAAATCTACTTGAAACTTTGACAGAAAGGTCTGTGAAAAAGGTAGTCCCTGCATTTGTTAACCATCAAACAAGGCTTAATTGTCCATCATGAAATGGTTTCTCAATGACATAATGGGAATAATTTCTCAAATTATTTTGCATTTCCTACTGTAAGTTCAGAAATATCTTTCTAACTGTACATCAACAGTACCCAAGCATAGCTTGTTACATAATTAGCTTTTGAATAAGCTTGTTTCTCTGTTTATAAATGCCTTTTGAGGTTGCAACTAAGTGCACAACTGTGCATGAAAAGTAGGTAAAACATGCCCTGTGACTAAAATGCCTGTCAAACACAGAACTATGTTGAGCATAAATTACCCAAGTGAAAAAGCCCAAGCACTGGATAACTTGCAGTTCATCCTCTGCCTCTGAACAATATCACTGCCATATCACCTTTTTGCATACATCAGACATACTGCTCACAATTTGTACCCATCTTTTCTTCTTTATATTGACCAGTCAATGTGTAATTTTGACCCAAGTATCAGAAACTGCAGCTAGGAGAAATGAGGTAGATTCTTAATGTGCCACACAACGTCTTCCAAATAAAGGAGAGGTGCTACGTATACAGCATCCACCATCCATCTTCCTTGCACACATTTAATAATGCATCACCAGTTTTCCAGATAAGCCAGATTTTTAACAAGGGTTGCTTTTGTCTAACATATATGGACAGCTATAAATACTAGCTCAAGCCATCTGTTTCCTGAAGAAAAATTTACCCTTTGTCTTTGACATCTGCACAGCCACTTCCTTTCCCACTCTAACTGCTAGGTGTTTTGCCAGTGTGCTTACTGGCAAGCAGTGTACAGGATGAAGGAAAATAATTATTCTGGATATATTTGGGAAACTGATAATAAAACCTGAGGCTGTTAGAACACAGAGTTAGCTTATACGTATTTCTTTTTGTCAGTCAGCAATACCGCTCCCAGAAAAGAAAAAATAAACCATGTGGGTCTAGAAGGGAAGCGGCCTGTACAGACACCAGCATAAACTTACATGTAGATAGTGTACAGAAAATCTGTAGAATCTTGAAAAACTGCAGAATAGGGACCAACTCAGGGGTTTTGCAATGCAAAAAGATATGGCCCCGCCATACATGTATGTGTCTGCATATGCATGCAGATAGATATCTGTATGGATGTGCGGTAGAAGGAACCAATCTTTACATTTTTCTTCTCAGCTGTGGATATGGACAGCAAACCTAGAAATACATTAAACAATGAAACACAAAAGTGCACAAGTGCAAAGCTATAAAAAAACACTGCAGTTGCTTACAAAAACAAACAAACAAACAAACAAACAGAAAACCCCAGAAAATGACAAAGAAAAGACAACTGTCTTCCAATACACAACAAAAAAGGAGTGTGGGAATAAGTGCCGCTCTTTGCTGCTCTGCACATTGTCTACTACGGGTAGAACAAGAAACAGTGAATATAGACCTATAGCAAAGGGGATGGAGGTTATGTGTTAGCAAAACTTTCCACAAGTAATGATAGCGCTGGTATCAATAGCCTGGGGAAAATGTGAGAGAGTTGTAATTGGAGGCTTTTAAGAACAGGTGGAAGAAACAACTGTCAGAAGTTACATGCCAGCAACAACCATAAGAAATGCCGTAGGGCAGGTGGTTGAACCTGGATGACCTTCTGCGATCCCTTTCAGGATGCTCTCTTTTAATGGGTCTGTGATTCAATTGTGGTAGAATCAGCTTAACAGAGGAAACTATTGAGGTGTTTACAACTTGAGGCTTTCACAGTACTGTCAAGACAACCCACAATTCTGCCAAAGATCTATAATATGGCATTTATTATCTGAGAACATTCATCAAATAATATCCACATACAGGTTTGCTAAGGAATTGAATAGGCGACAGAACTTTTGGCTTCCTTGAAAATGTCTGCCCAGATTGTGGCAGCTTCTAAGATACGGTTCCGGTCCACTAAGAAACCAGAATATATCCTTTTGCTCAGTGCAAGGCCAGTTTTCACTAGGCACCAGATTTCTGAGCTGTAATAAAGGGTTATTTTTTCGGGATCCTCAGATTTCACTGTATGTGCAGTAGTGGCACGGGAGAAAAGAGATCACTCACTGAGGGTAAGTCATCAGTCCAGGTTTAGTGAAATAGAAAAGCCTCTAATAGCAACTGAAGGTGCCCATTTTGATAAAGAGAAGCTTCCACTTCCCATCTGACCTAGTAAGGCAAGTGTGGGATGAGAGGGTGCCAATCCTGGGAATAAACCTGGTCCTGTGCTTAGCCCTCAGTTCCCTTCACTGTTGCTCAAACATGGATTCTGTCTTTCCCTTGCTGGAGATATGTATAAAAAAAAGCATCCTAGACATAACAACAAGATAAATGTAGCTTCTTCCAGCAGCACAGGAAAAAGTTACTTTTGTTGTTCCAGTGGTAACGGGTCAAGTTCTTGGCATAAAGAGGCAAAGGATTCTTGAAAGCCAGACTTGCTGCTTGCTGCTGCCAGGTTCTGGGAGGAAAAGAGGACAGGTAAGTTGCATCTTCAGCAGTAGCTGCTACCAAAAGTATTCCTGCCTCTCACTTAGCAGTAGCCACTACTGTTTCCACTGCCCTGACATCTGGAAAGTGGCAGTAGTGCTGTTGCCCTACGTAACTGTCTGCTTTACCAGTAATGAGAGCAAGGCCTGTGCAGAAAATAAGAGCTGCACTGAGAGAGCACGTGTGTAAAATAGGCTGTTGGTGAGCCTTTCCCTGTTTTTCAGAGGGGAAATGATTGTAAGATGCCATTAGGTAAATATGTTGCAGGTACTGCTAGCTGTCTTGGGTACTTTGTTCTGCAGAGCACTCACTTGCTGCACTGTTCACTGTTTACTGCTAGAGTCAGGGGCTGATTAACTGGTGTTGTTCCAGAATGTCTCACTTGGCAATGCACGATAGGATGCTGGTTACATCTGTGTTGCTCCAGGTTCTTTATTTACTGGGGCAGGACCAGGTAAATAAATCAGCCAAGTTCTTTTGTTTCCAGGAGCATGGTGTCTGAAAGTTCTCCTGGAGGAGACAATATCTTTACCTTAGAGTGAAGATTTACACCCCAAATAGTGACTGAGGCAGCTGTATTTATATAAGTTACTTTCTGAGACACTTGATAATGAGAATACCCTTTAGAGCACCCCTTACAGATGATGTTACAGTTCATAATTGTATTTTGACTTCATAAAATCTTAACAGGAGAAAGAAATATCATCAAAACCTATAGCCTATCATTTCTAGATCCCTTATTTTTCCTGGGAATCCATTTGCAAGAAATTATTTTAAATGTATTGCTTTTAAACAAAGTACTAGCAGTGCTGTGTGCAAAGTGCTGACTGTTCTCACCTAAAAGTCACTTAGATGTCTCACTGGCTTGAAAGTGTCTGCCTGATATGTTCTTGGGCATCCTTTCCTAAGCTGCTTTTCTGAAGCTCTTTTCCCTCTATGTGAGGCTGTTAGAAAACAGCCAACCATATTCATGGGCATCTCTATGATGGAAAATTGCCACCCAGTGACATCCAGTGTCCAGTGACACCACTGGAGACAATTTTTGCCAGTTTTCAGTAGAACTGTGCTGTGTCTTCACAAACCTGACAGTGCTGAAGGGAAGTACTTTAAAGAGTGCTTCAAAGCATTAAAAGACACTGTGTACAAAGAATACTCACAAAGAAATTTCAGTGTAAGAATTTCTGAAAATTTAAAGCTTTTGCTGTCTTCCTATGAACCAGCTAAGCAAATGCTGCAACAGAGTCCACAATAAAAGAAACAGAGAAAAAAATCCTTTTGGTGCTGTAGCAATAAAAAAACCCCAAACACATACAACAAAAAAAACAGGCATTCTCCTCCTTAGCTTTTTATTATGCTTTTACAACAAACATAAAATATGCACATATTTCATTAGGCAGTGTTAAATAGGCAAAACATCCATCTGGAGATCAAATGCTCATGTATGTTCCAATTTATTTTGAGGTTTTATTTATAGAAGTCCACTGGTGGAAAAGTAGTGAGCTCGCTCTTTTTGAATTTCTGGTTTCTCGAGTAACGAAGTTTGCCACATGAAAAATAGTAGGCATCGTTAGGGAGCCTTTTTCAACAGAAAGACAGAAGACGTTTGTACTTCAACATAAAATTCTTAGGCCAGAATCTGGGTGTGTTTAACAGGTGTGTTATCTGCTCTGAACAGCCCTTAAAACAAGGACTGAGCCACATCCAGCAGAGACTAAGGGGAAGAGTGTTTCGTGTTGATTAAAACCAAAGAAGCTAAGCCACTTGGCAATCTCCATTGCTGTATCTTAGAGAAGTGGTTGGCAGTCAAGAGGCCACTTCATGTTCCTCCTGTAACTGTACCTTTTGAAGCTGTTGGAAGTCACGGTCTCTTGGACTGTTAAGTCAGAACAGAATTATTTTTTTCTGAAAGCGAAGAGAGGACAGGGGTCCAGAAATAGGAGAAATCCATTTCTAAAATAATTTTTTACTTCTGCCTTTGTCCTCTAGATATGTGGATGGATGGATGGATGGGTGGATAGATGGATAGATACATAGATAGATAGATAGATAGATAGATAGATAGATAGATAGATAGATAGATAGATAGATAGACAGATAGATAGATATTCTTTTTTAGGTATATGTAAATGTGTATATATATATATATATCAGAAGGGTTTAAGATGTCACTTAGGTATATGATATAACTTGGAAGCTGCCTGTTAAACTAACAAGTTTTCTCTGGGATTTTGTGCTCCTCATATACATTTATGTAGCAGAACATATGCCAGTCAAGCACTGCTTTTTCAGAATAATAGTGACTTCAAAGCAGTGAAAGCATATTCTACAAGGCACCAGGAAGTTGTTTAAGAAATATTTCAGTTAAAAATCCTTTTAGGAGCCAAAATTTTCCTAATGATATATTTAGAATTTGATTCAAACAAAGGCTTGTAAAGATTTTACATACAAACTTTTTAGAAGTTAAGTTCAAGCTGTGTGCGTTGAAATTACATTTGAAACCCAGTAATACAAAATCGTAAGTCAGTGGCATGATCATCCAATTAGCAACTATCCTTAGAGTATTAGTTTCTGTATTACAGACGCTTTTTTTTGTGCCACTTCAAGTGCAGCATGCTCCAGGTTTTACTGCATAGCTCTTTAACATGGCCTCCAGCTGCTGGCATTGAAGTATTATAGGAACATATTTCAGCAAACTGATCACAAAACAATTATTGCAGGAACCCAGCTGTTAAAAAATAAGGTTTTCGGGGAAGAATGCAGACGTTGTTTGCATACAACCATTTTCGTTTTAAGTGGAAAATGAATGGTGTCTGCATGTAGAGCAGGAGTGACAGAGGAACTACAGCTACAGGCGAACCAGGGCAGCACGGAGATGCTCGCTGCCATGTGGCCTCACTGCTCACCAGAGGGAGACAGAGCATGTAGCATTTCAGGACAGCTCTGAGAGTGGCAAGCAATGCTCAGAGTAAAGGTAGCACAAGATTATGTGAGTTTCCAAAACAGCAATAAATATGCATAAAAATCAAAGTTTACTGCTTTGTTCTGATGTCCTTAGGATGGGCATGCATATGATGAAAGAGAGAAGAGTAACTTCATATCAGCTGAAGACAAAATATTCCTAGATAAATGCAGACTCACTAGTAATCATATTTTTTAATTCTAAGTTAATGCAATACTTATGGAAACATGAATGGTTTGAGCAAATCAACACAAGAGCATATGCATATGTGCTTTGTTAGGGTGCAGCCTTGTTGAGAGATAACTAAAAGGGTGTTTGAGACCTCATCTTCAAGCCAGAGGAAAGTTAATATCATTGAAAAGGGTATGCCTACACTGATATTTAATTGTTTCAAAACTTGTTAATAATAATGTAAGTTGTAGTGGCCAGAATACTGAGGGTAGGGGAGTGTGTTCTCTTTTATAACCACAGTGCTTGTAATTAGCCTATGTTAAAACATGACTGAACAGACAGCAAAGATATCTCTGACTGGGTGCCAGGGCCTGACACCTGCAGAAAAGTGACATCAGCCTGTGGATGAGGAACTCAAGCCTTCCCTGCTTCATCTGCCAAAATTATGATTTAGAAGTCTACAGTGGCTGCAGCAATGACTGCTGGAAAAGAAATCCAGCAGCCAAAAGTCATGGTACTGCTCCAGGCAACAGACCTGCAGATCTCAGAGGCATCATAATTACCTGGATGAGATGGCTTCTTACAGCTACCACAGCTAATCAACATCCTCTGCTTTCAAGAAGCTGGATTTGCTAACTGCCTATCCGGCCAAACATCTCCATTCTGGTTCCTATCTTCACTTATCGATAGGAAAGAAAAAAAAATGGCAACTAAATGTTTTGCAAGTAGTCAGGCTGTCAGACACATTTTTTCACTGAAAAAACCCATCCAGTGTCATTTTGCTGACATGTGTCAGGGCAGAACCGTACTGTAATGATCAAGATAATGTAGACCCTCAAGTACTCTATATCCCAAAACACATGCAGAAAATCTATCATTTCTTACATCTACCACCCATGATTGCAGGAGGAATGCACCTCTTACACAGCACTCATTTTGAATTACCAGGTATGCTACAACTTTCACCTATTCAGATAGAGTGATATGAAGAGTTATTTAAGCTATAGGAGAGAAAAAAAAGAGGCACAGCAGCTTTCATAGCATGGAAAAGCAAAAAAAAAAAAAAATTAAAAAAAAAATCTGTTTATAAGAGCTCATTCTATTCTGTTCAGAATAGTGCCTTCATGTATAGCTCTGGCCTTGGTTCATTTTGGCTATTGCAACTGTTCTAAATTTAGTTTGGAAAAAGCGTCCTATATGCCAGTTTAAAGAACCATTTCTTTTGTAGCACAGGAATAATCACACTTTCTGGATTGGTCAAGCCAACAGGATTACCTGGTTGTTAATTGCTTGGACTTGGCTTTATTGAAAGTTTTTCGCATTTAAGAGTAAGCTTAAACAGATAAGCAAACACATACTGTTCTTCCCTTTTTCTAGTTCCTCTCAGGTTTGCCAAATTTCTGCTAGTTCTCATAGGAATTCTGCACAGTGGGTAACGAAAAGAAGCCATATGTATTTTTACAGGTAGTACATACATCCATCTCAATATTACCTGAAGTGGAAGTTTCTGTGCTAGTGTAGGATGGTTTGCTTCAGGAAATCTCTCTGTTTGTGTGAACAGAAACTCAAACAGGAGAAAAAGATTTGCAAGGCAAAAGTCTAACGTAGCTATTTTGAGTATCCATTTTAAGATCACTTTAGAAAATATACACCATTATCGCTCTTATTTCATCCTTTCTTTTCTTCTTTTATTCAGTCATTTACACTGTATCCATCTTGATAAAATTTAGTCATCTGTACTATGTCATCTGAGCCAAATATTCCTTCTAATGAAGTTCCTTGGGAATTTTGTCATTAATTTTCAGCTGTACTGGGAATTTTTCCCTGTGTTTACAATTAAGTAATGTCTTTCATCTCCAGAAATCCTCAGAGTTTCTCACATGCTGTGGACTGCCCCCAGTCATTCTCAGTTCTTCAAAGAATCTGTCTCCAGTGATGGGATTTAGGTTTTAGTTCAGTGCATGCAGTGTTGAGTGTGTATATATAATGTTTTTATATCAAAAGCAAATACATTTTTTGTAAGCGCTTGAGTCTGTTCATGCACAAAGGCAGGTTATATGTTTTAAAGTGCCATTGTTTCTTTTACTGGCAGAGTATAACACAGGAGAATCTGATGGGAGGCAACAGAGATATTAACTATTTTATCCTGGAAGTCAGGAAGATAGCTGAGATCCAAAGAAGCAATTTGATGCTTTCTCACCATCTGCAAAAAGATTTTCTCAGCTGGTTAGTATAGGCTGCTAGGGACTGTGAGTGAGCTCATGCCTTTGTCTGTCTCACAGAGCTTCCTGCTGCAATCACTGGAAAGCCCATTTTCTCTCTCTGCAGTTTCAGGCAACTTCGCTAAGGAAAGAACATCACAGCATGAAAGTGGAACACATGAACCCTTCCTATGAGAGGAAAATTAGTTTTATTCCTTTTATTTGGTCTTTTGATTTAAAAAGTGAGTTGCAATTTGACAGTAATAACTGCTAATAACCCTTCTTTGATTTCCATGGTTCTTGTTGGAATCTAAACCGCATCAGTCACTAACTGCTGCTCAAATTCTTGTTTACCTTTGCCTGTGTTATTTCCTCTCTCCTCTGCTTCTGGAGGGAAGGAAGGGTTAAGTCCATGTCCTCACAGAGGAGCAATACTTCTTCCCAAAAGACAAGTCACAAGCAAACTATTTAATTGTAAATGTCTCACTGAAGAATTGGTACATGAGTGAGACATGACTTCATCCTTTAACCCACATGCTTCACTGGTCTAGGGAACCCTGGTGAGTTTGGCCCATTTTAGTCATAGTTGTCATGGGAGATCCTTAATGACTTAGTAAGGTAACTTAAAAAATCTCCATACAGAATCCAGCATATGGTATATTTATTGGCAAATGCTAATCCCCCTAGGAACAAGTTCTGTAGTAACAAATGATGAATTATGTGGCTTCATAAGCACTCATGTCATCAACTGTAGCATTGACCTTTTTACATTTTCAGGGGGATTTTCTGCTGTGTGCAGTTTCTCTGGTTTGGAAATGAAGCAGTTTAACAATGTGTCCTGAAGGAAACAGGTAATCAATAATTTCAGTTTTGGTTACTGTAAAAGGTAAATGAGACCCATATATTTGTTGGGCAAGTAAGCATTCCAGAGTTTAGCAAAGCTTATGCAGGGGCTAACAAAGAACACGAATACTCATAGTACAGGAACAAAAAGTAGAATTCCTTGACAGGAGGAAAGAAGTAAGAGTAGGTTAAATAGGTCTTACAGTGCCAGAGGAAAAAAATCTTCATTTAAAGCATGCTCTTTTGAGCAAGAAGTAAAATTGGGAAAATACCTCACTTCAGTGGATAAATCTGTTATGAATTTTAACAGGAGATGCTTGTAATGTAGCCTGCAGTAATCAATGGAGAGAATGGATTGCCATTTTGGTTAATCTGAGAGATGATCTGAATCTGTTATCTGGACCCTGTGATTGCAATTTTGGTCTTGGCCTTGTTAGGACATGGAAACTCTACGAACAGTATTGACAACTGGAGAAGGGCTGCTGAAATTACCAGAATGAGAAATGGAGCAGGGAAGATCACAATATGGTCATCTCTGGTTGTCCTCATATCTTGAGACCAATCTGCCCACATGAATAGCGTCTGAACCATCAATTCAGGAAAATAAGACTACTGCTGGAACCAGAGCACCTTTTCAAGCAGAATGGTTTTCCAAAACTAACATTTTAAGATCTTACAGAAAGGACCAGCTATTACTATGTGTATATAACACACACAACTCTGTGTGTACACTATACAGTCTGTGCTGCACACGGGTACCCGCTGACTGCAGCATAGGCAGAGATGGGACAAAGAATGCTTTCTTTTTGTCATTGACCACAGTCCGTGTTAAATTCGAAACTATATCCTGTGTTGAGCCAGCTGATGAATGTGAGATTTTCTGTCTTTGCCTTAATCACTACCACAGTCTGCTGTACCAAGAACTATTTCTGAAAGCTGAATGCTAGAGCTGGTATCAGGTCAGGCAACCCACGCGGGAGAAATTGAACCTATGTTTCATAAGGTGCATCTGCTGCCAGCTGAAACCAAGGAATCCATAGCTATGGTGGTATAGTAGTTATATTTGGTCCTGGTCTCTCCCTGCACTCTGCGCAACAGCTGAGATGAGCTAACATAACATGGTGTTGCAACGCATGTACATGCTGCCCCAGCTGTGGGCAGACAGATAGCTGTTGGAAACACTTTTTTTTCCTTGTGGCCAAATCTGTAGAAGGCATGTAAGCAAACATGTATGTAAATTGCCTTGAATGCCAGCACAGTTCTGAGGAACAGCTAATATTAATTTACCACACATTGCACTGGCACACTACGTGCCCCTAAAATCAGTTCTAGGAACTGTTAAGTGTTTAGTCAGAGGGAAGGAGTGAGATGTTGGCTGGATCGCCACCAGCGTTTCCTTGTTTTAATGTATCTTCTATGGGGCTTTTCTCCATGGCTTAACTGGGTTGGACTATACTTTACTGTAGAAGCTGAGGAGGGTTGCAGATGAAGCTGAACTATGAGTGCTACCTTCATTACTTTTGTGAAGACCAACCATAACCACAGCATAGGTGCAGGAAGCTGGGCACTTCTGCAGCTTCTCTCCCATCACATGTCTCAGGCTGCCCATCCACATCCACAGGGACTGTTCACCAAAGACCTGTCAACCAGCTCCCTTATCCCTGCTGTTCACCCTTAAGACCCAAGGTAAGTAGATACCTTGTCAGCACAGCAGAAACGATTCTTGAGGCCCCACTCACCCCAGAAGTATGAGGCAAACATTAGACCAGCACAGGCACACTGGAAAGTGGAGTAGTTTAAGCAGACTGAATAGCTTGGGGCTTGGGCTGCCAAGAGAATTTTTGGGCCCTGAGAACATTTATACACCCTGGTCCTGGGCTGCCTTCTCCATCCCATCATGACTAATTATCCTAATTGGCTGGAACTGCCAAGCCCAGCTGCCAAGCAGAATATTTTTACAAACTCAGTTCTATTTATGCACTGACAAATACAAAACTCAGTGTCAGAAAAGTGCAAAGCAGAACTGCAGGAAAAAGAAACAAATGAGCAGAAAGGACTGTGACATGATGAATGACGAGGCACTGAGGGGAGGTACCACATGTGAATACCTGTGCCTGGTGGGAGTAAGTGCTGAGAGCACTTCTATAAACAGTATTTGGCACATCTTTTGAGAATCTCTGAAACAGCATTTGGCATGTATTTTGAGAAGTTGTTTTATCTTGAAATATCCACTGTCCTCTGCTGGAGATGTTTGCTTTTCTGCTTTCAGTCTTTTTCAGGAGCAAATGTCACCCAAAATTGTCACCATTATCAGGGCATAGAACCAAACCTATTACAAAATGACAGCCACAAAGGATCTCAGTAGGAGCAAATAGTTTTTTATTTTCTTTTACAGAGAAAATCCATTCTTTGGAAAAGACCATTCCCCTCTCAGGCAGAACTGCAGCTTTCTTATCTGGGCAGAGGAAAAGGTGGTGTCCTGGTTTGATTTCTTCTGCTAGCCAGAATAACCAGCACATGTCCACTTCTTAGACAGAGGAATCAACTTGGAGGATCATCTGGTTCTCAGACTAGGTCATGATAACCCAAGAATTTACTACAGCTGAGCCAATCTTAAGTAGCTTTTCTCTTTCATTGCTACCTAAAAAAAAAAAGACACAGGAATAGCAATAAGTTCTCTCACAATAGCTCCTCAGCTCTACTTCTGCTTGTATGCTGACCACAACCCCTCACAAGCCCATTTGGTTTACCATTATTTAGATGAGGCTGTCCCTTCAGTTACACTTACGGTAGTTATATGAATCCATCAAGCTCAAATGAAACACTTGGAAAAAAACAGAGAACATTTTGAGTAGGACCTAGGAGGCAGAAAGGTGAGGGTAATCTGTAAGGCGATGATTTTTACTTTACTCAAGTTTGCATTCTCTCCACTTTTGCTCTTTTGCTATTTGGTACTATGAACTACCATTTCTTGTTGGTCTCTGAGCCAAATCCTTTCAACAGCAGAAGCTGTCTGCAGCTGGTAAAATCAAAAGTAAGAAGTGAATGCATTTCCAATACTTGGTAAGAGCTTATCTGAGCTCTTATATAATTTTCTTGGGGTTTCTTGACTGCAACAACAAGCAATGAGATTCCCAGACAGAGACTGCAAGCAGATAAGCTTGTCAAAGGACAATATCAAAGCAAGGAGGTTCAGTAAGAAGCTGAGTTATTCAGTAAATAAATACAAGAGCAATCACAACAGGGGAGGCAGACTTGCCCAGAATTGCCTTACTGTAGTGAGACCAGTGTGCCTTCTCATACATGAAGTAGATGACCCGATCTTTTATGTGATCCACCAGGAGTGTTTTAGAAGCAGAACTGCCATACAGTCATTTGTCACTGTAGAGCTGGGAAGACGATTGCTGAGTTTTGCTCTTCTGTCTGCCTCCAGATATGAAAATTGATTGTTTATTGATTGCATGGTATATTGGCTTGCTGCTAACGTCATAAATAAGGGCTGTAAATCTGCCCACTTTTTCGCAGCACTAAGATACGGGAATGCCTACACGGGATGGGTGCTCCACTGTGTTTTCCCATCCAGGCGTTGGCAGCAGCATCAATGGGGAGAAACTTGATTAGTCATCTTGTGTGACATAGCATAAGACTGTGGCATGGACAGGTAGCAACAGGTACGGATGGAGAAAATCACTTGTGAAGTGACCTAATCCCCTCTTTCCTCCCATACAGCCTTTGCTGGAAAGAAAAGATACCAAACCCCCTTTTCAGCATCCCTCCAGCAGGAGAGGCGACAGGCTTTTACGTGCATTCTACAGTACCGACGTGCCCGAGAGCGCCGGCGCCGATCGAAAAAGCGTGGTTTTCTCTGGAAACTCATTTCCTCGAGGAAGGCAGCAGAGGGGGCCCTTGCTCCGCCATGAGGCAGCGCACCGCCGCCTCCTGCCTCCTCCCCTCCTCCGCCCTAGGGAGACGGGTACCAGAGGTGAGGCGGGTGGCGGAGATGTATCCGCACGCTGGGGAGTCCCCAGACCTCCCGAGGCTCAGGAGGGGTCAGGAGCGGAGGAAATACACAGACAGACATAGACACACACGCACAGACACACACACACACACACACACACACGCACAGACACACACAGCAGCGATGGCGATGTGGCGGGGATGCTCCGGTCGAGCCCCGGCGGCTCCGCGCTGCCCCTGGTCGTTCCTGCTCGCCGGCCTCATTTGAAGCGGAACAAGTCAATAAGATTTGCCAGGTGCTGCCCCTGAGTTAAAGGATGCGGGGAAACGTTTCTGTGACACGGAAGATAGCGCTTGCGGACTCCTGCCCGTGCTGCCCTTTGCAAAAACAAAGCGAGCAACCCAGGAGCAGCGTCACTGCCGGCAGCTGTGTCCTCCCGTTCCCTACACCGATCCTCCTTCCCTGCACCATGCAACCCGAGAAAACACTCTTCCCCACCGTGCCCCGGGGACGCGTACGGGCACACCCCATGTTTTTGCTTCCCTCACTAAGGCACAGCTTGGTTTTGCGTGGTTTTGGAACGGTCAGGTCTCAAAAAGACACGAAGAGAAATACAGTGAGATTGAATTGCTTCCTTTATATTCAGGAAAATCAGCCACGAAGGGTGTCATGGTCTCAATCCTGTCTGATTTTCCAGGAAAGTAGTTTAGAATGGCAAACCTTTGCATCCATCATGAATCAAGAACATAAAATGAGAAGATTCCAGAATAGTTTCCTTTGCATATTAGGTGTTACTGGATGAAACTGACAAAAACTACAGAATGAGTTTTTACTGACAAGGAAGCATTTTTTTAATCACACATAGAATTTAAGGATAGGTAGTGAAGAACTAGTTTAGCACTCATCACCAGAATTCGTCTTATCTCTGGGCCTGATTCAACAGCACAGCATTAATGGCAACAGGATAGTTCGTGGAAGTATTCAAGAGGGAACCTCATTGTAAAACTGTCATAAAGTACAATCTTCATTACAGCTGTCACTGCAGAAGAGTTTGTTTTAGTAATTATTTTTTCCTGAGTTTTCATGTTCTCTACAGGAAAAAAAAAAAAAAGTGAGTAGAGTTCTCATGTATAATTCACACTTATTCCATTAGTGTTTAATAAGGAACAACTATACACCTTAGCATAAAAAGCAATCAATCCCATATAGAGTAGCCTACAAATCAGAGACAAGACAGAAACAGAAAGGAGAGGAACAATGAGTGGCAACAAAACCTATTTTAATTGTGATGTTTATCCTCTCCCTGGGATTCCACCTTGTACAGCTGCCTCACTTCCTGGGGCGTTCTGTCTCCAGGTGTAATGTAATACATTATGTTTGATTCCTCAAATGGGTCAAAATTTTCAAGACGACCTGGAAATAATTTGTGTGGAAATTGTGAAGTACTTCCTTATTGGTTTTTTTTGAAGTGTCTGGACAACAGGTAGACTGCGAGGGGACAGAAGGGATGAAAGCACCAGGCTACAAAATTCTATTTTAAAATCAGTTTAGAGATTTTATGTATAAAGGAGATTGTAATTTTCTTTTTCATAGTTTTTAAGTAGTCATCTGATTATTTAAAAGCTATGATTAGCATGCATTTCTGAGGGATTTTTTTCTCTACAGGAAAATTCACAATGAATTTCCAAGTTACTGCACAACTGATCTTCATGAAGTATAATTTTTTAAATATAAGGGAAATATCTGTACATTTTTAAAAGAAAATCTTTGTGATTAATTTTGTCATCTTGCTCTTTTGAGGATCAGAAAGGTTTTGTTTCTTTGCCAGACACATGGAGGGGAGAGAAAGATGTTGCACATACAGTAATTCAGATGGAGTCCTTGAACTATCAGCACTGTCCATCTGTCAGGACAATCTGCTTTGGATAATCAGTGAGAAGCCAGCAGGAAGATTCTAGCTTTTAATGACTGCTAGAGGGGAAAAGTGAGGGAAATGTGTGTGAAACAGAAGACAAATCAAGAATTTGAAGTGAAAGCTACCTATCTTTTCAAGAGTTGTGTAGCAAGTCCATCTCTGGGAAGGCAGCATCAAGTTGAACTTGCTTGGCACCAGGTGGAGCATCAGTCTGCTGCACCTCACATCATAGCCTGGGTATACTCTGTGCACAGCCCTCATGCACCACCATGACAAGGACCATAAACTCCACAGAGATTAAGAGGAAACTAGGCTTGCCATCCCCTTACAGCTCAGGAACCTTTGCAAGTCCCTGGGTTTCGCACATTTCTCCTCTGCCCAAGGTACTGTCAGCTCCCTTCTTCTGTAAGCGTGTTCGCCTGCCTTCATCCCTCTAGTAGAGAGCACCTGGGCAGTTGCAGCAGAATTGAATTCACAAGGAGGTGGAGCAGCTCCTGGTGAGGGCAAGGAGTGCTTCTGGGAGGGCCATGCAGCAGGCTGTGAACCTGGGAGCAGCCAGAAGAGCTGGAGAGAAAGAACAGGTGGAAGTAAGGAAAAGCCAGAAATCTACATCATTTGCTTGCGCCTGTGTGACTCTGTGACCTTCTGACCACTTCACATCACCCCATCTGTCAGCCTAGAGCCTGGGAGCCATTTGATGTGCCCACATGTCAGTAGGTAGCCAAAAAGCACAACACGGCTGGGAGCTGGGCTAGCAATTATCACCCAGTGATTCTGTAACCATGAACATGTTTCTAGTGACGTTAGTGCTCAAACTGTAACTGAAGCCAACGCTCCTAGGGCTTCTCTGAGTTGGGTAAGGAAGCACTGCTGCTCCGAGTTTCCTGATGAAAGAACAGTGGCAGAGTAGGTATGTGACTCCTATAGCCTCACAATATCACATCAGCAATGTCCCTCCTGCCAGCTCTGTGTACAGCGCTGTACCAGGGTGTCCCTGCAGCAGCTTTCACGTGGGACCGCACACTAGAGATGCTACAGCTCTATGCATATCTACCTGCAAAGAGCTAAATCCATGCCATCAATATAATTGTGCATTAGAGTTTTTGCTTTTCAGTGGATCCTGGTTTTACAATAGGTCCTATGAAAAAGAAAAGTTGGAATAATAAATGCCCGCAAATAGGATGCAGTAATGACCTAGGATCTGGCCTTCCACAGTATCCAAGAAAACCATCCTTTAACTGACTTGCATTATACTGCTGAGATGCTGCTGCTAACCTGATACTACTTCTTGTCGATCTTGACTAAAAAGGTAGCATTTGATTTGGGAACAGTACATTTTTTATTTTAAATGGAATAGAAAAAAATTGATTTTAAGCCCTAATTGCATACATGTCAAATAACATGTCGCACTTAAAGGCTGTCGTGGGAGCCAACCAGTGTAATTGTATATGGACACTGTTATCTAATTTACCCTGGTTTGTATGATTTACTGGTATGTTTTGCTGTGGGTTGCATTATTTAGTTGTTTGATAATCTCTTTTCTTTCTGGTGTGATTTATGAGGTGGCATTTCTGCTTGTTTTATACCAGCATGTTATTTTGTCAATCAAAATTTCTTTGTGCAACAGTGATATACTAAAAAGATAGTGGAGTACAGCCCATAGAGTGTATCTAAATTTTGCTTTAAACAGATTATTTATGGGGAAATATATCAGAGGAACCAATTTGCAAAGCAACGGTTGGTTATATGTAAAGAACAAATGCTGCAATCAGCACTCTGTGGGTTTGCCTGCATATATTTCGTGGAGCTGTACAGTTGCCTAAATGATTAATGAGGACAAAATGAAAATTCTTTTTTTCCTTTTGAGCCTTTGTACTTTTCCCTTCTTTCTCCTGATGGTGGAGTCATATCCTCTGTCTTTGCTGCATCACGCTTCCTCCTCGCCTTTCTTGCTTTATCTGGGACCAAGCACGGAAACGGCACAGGGCCTGGCTGTTGCCTTTCCCTGCTATGCAGGCTATGGCTACAGGCTGGGAAGGTTCAGAGGGGTTTGTCTGATTTGGCATCTTTGTGTCCCTGAGTCGTGGCTGTTGAAAGAAAAACGGATGGAAAACATCCTAAGCATTTAAGGCTGTATGTTCAAGGGGTTATGTACACATGCCAAAGGCAAGATGTAGAGAAGTAAGTTAATTATGTCCTTAATATCTCCTAGTGAGATGAGAACACAGGCACTTTATTTGATCTCCTTCTACATGGGTATCAAATTTTGGATTTCATAAGACATAATTTTACTAGCCCTTTCACTGATCACTTACTAAGTTTTGTTAGTTATGAAAACCACCAAAAAAGCAAGAACTTACTGAAATGAAATAACATACACTTTAGAGCTGTGAAACACATAGCAAAGCAGTGGCAGCAATGCCAAAACTATTATATAAAGTAAAGAAAACAATCTTGTAAGGGTACCCAATGCTTAAAAGAGAATTTCATATCAAATGTTTTCCATTTTATTAGAGCCAGTTCTGCCTAGACAGGCACCCATTCAGATAATCAACTGGAGTCCCAAGCAGTTGAATGGTGAGGTATAGTACATGCAGGCAGCCTTCTTAGATCAGTACAGAGGACATAAATGTAGTGTTAAATTGGTGCTGTCCAGTTTTGTACCTGTATGAATTCATGGTCCTGTTTCTGGCAATAGCAAAAATGAAACTGGCTTCTGCAGGGACTCAAATTCACCTATGATATTAATTTATCAGCTAACATATTAAATCTCTGATTATGACCTCAGTTATTTATTAAACATATGATTCAGATGTCAGCATGATATAATCAGGACCCTTGATGGTTATAAGGAAAATAAAGAAAAGAAAAATAAAATTACCTCTATTGACAAGGAGCAAATACATGTGTCTGAAGTAACTCAGGAAGCTGGAGCCTTTTTATTGATTTCAAAGAGCTTTGGAGGGAATGTAAAATACATAGTACGATATTGCGTGAGGTGCGCTTATACCTTTAATACATCTCACATATTTGTCAGGGAGAAAAAGTGAATCCATTTTTAGAAACAAACTTTGCCAGAGAAAAGGGAGTATGAGAAAGTGCAGTTCCCACCCAAGCTGTGAATTGGTATTTCCGGGTTAGGCAACCAGAAGGCTTGATGGCCCTACTCAGAATTACAGGTTTACATGCTTTCTTTCTCCTTCTTTATCTCTGCATTCACATGCTCAGTGGATGCTCCGCATTTAACCAAAAGATGACAGGGTTTTTTTCCCTTGAAACAAGAAAACTTCACAGGTCTAGGTGACTTTAAAATTTACAATGCAAACAAAAGCAAGGTGGAAAAGAAACCAACATAATTCTTTAACATCAAAGCTGCTGCTGAGAGAAATTAAAGAATGTCCTTATTTTTATAAAATATCTAGACAATCAAATAGCATTTTCTAAAGAAATGAGAAGACAAGCAGGGTGCTAGTTTAGATGGAGGAAATAAACAGGTATGGTATTTTGTTATCTTTCCGACAAAATGTAAAAATTCAAAAAATTAACTGTGGAGGCAGTGTTCAGAGCATATATAAACCCAAGGCTTTCCTTTAATCCTTTACTAATCCCTTACTTATCTCTCCTACTGTACATGTGTTGTTAACAAAGATACAAACAGAGCAGAGACACACAGGCACTCTAAAGGAGTAAAATTCCAATATTTCAAGTACAAAATACCCTCCACTGAAAAAGTCTTTGTACTGAGCATAGCATATTTAATTTTTAAGATTTATTAAACATTTTCACAGTAGTTAGTAGCTCACACACATGTACACTTGGATTACTGAAACATGTCTTATTTTTTTTTATTATGATAGATATAGGAGATTTTTAAATATAATGTCATGATCACCTTTAAATTATGCCAATGTACTAAATTCTCATTATAATTCAGGAATAAATAACAGGAATGTAATTAAACCTCCATATTCTTATGTGTATTTTATGAGAGAAATTGAGATAAAATATTTCTCTTTTGCTAGAAAAGTACTTCTAGTAGAAGAAAAACAGCAAGTTGGTTCCTAAGTGATATTCCAGTCCTTTCCTGAAATATAGTTCAAGATGAAGGTTGTGGAAGTAATATAAATTATTGACAGTGAATGCATAGCTTATAACTGAAGAACAGACCATTCATGGTGGTAATGAATTTGGCATTTGAGTGTTCCAGAGACCTGTAAGATTTTGTTAAAGGATACAATGCAACTGGAATTTTCACTCTGCCTTATTTCAGTTTGAAAGAGGCATGGTTACAAAATTGAAGCACAACTTTGTTTAGCTTAATCTTGATTTTGTTTTATTTTATAAGTTACTTCTATCATTTTGATTTTAAAACTGCAGTGAAGAGGAAAACCTTTGTGGGCATGACTTGTATAATCAAGTGCTGTTGATTCCAAATCCTTTAGTGCATATTTTAATGTCTAAATGTGGAGGATTATCAAGTCATTGAGTGTGGAGGTGTCTGTGACTGTATTATTTAATGCTGGATATTTTCATGAAAAAGCATTTTTCATTGTGTGTCTGATGCTACTGCTGGAGGAAGTGTGAAGCAAAGTTACAAACAAAATAAACTAAAAGAAAAAAATCAACCAACTCTTTAGAGACTGGATAAATAGTAAGAAGCATGTTTAATACAACTAATTTATAGATGAATGTGGTGCCAAGCCAGAATACATTAACAAGGTAAGGCTGCAGGGTCTCTAGGTAAGATAATATATTGCTTTCATTAAAAAGCAATCTGCATGGACCATATCCACTAACACTGGAAACTCTGCAGCTGTCACCTTTATCAGGGGAACAAGAGCAAGCCACTACATTTTAATCACTGGAGTTTGTCAGGAACGAAAAACAGCCAGCTTCCCACAAATCAACAGACATGTATCCTGATAAGGAGAGTGAATTGGAAAAGGACAGCTACACCCCGCACTACACCACCTATTCTGGAATGATCAAAGCACTGTAATTGTAGCTGATAAATCTACTGAATTAGGCTCTGGGATGAAACACTCGTCTTTTCACAAAACAAATGCATGCTTACTTGAGTCATCCATGACATATTTCACTTTTTAGTTTGAGTATTCCCGGTAGCCCACAAAGGCAGCAGGAGAGAAAAATAGAATGCTTGTATCCAAAATCCGGAGAATTTTTTCCAAAATCTCTTTCCTGATCATTGCACAGTAAGTAATACTTGCACTGCAGTTACTGAGCTATTCTTTTGAGTAGCTCTGCCAATAAAAGTAAACATAGTTATTTGTTAATGCTCTTAGCCTTAGGATTTCTCATATTTGATACACACGAGAGTGCATACTATTTTTCTATTGTAGATAATTATTTCAAAAGAGATGACACTGAGGAACTGAGAGGGGCAACGCTTGGAATAAGAAGAACTTCAAGATTCTTTCAGGATACATATTATGAGAGTCAAATTTTAACCTCTAGTGCAATCATAGTTATATGGTAGTTAAATTGTAGGCAATGACAGCCGATATGACCCTTATAATGGGTATTATAACAAGAACTTCCTGTAATGAAAGAAGTATTAACTATAAAACTGACATGGAAAATTATTTTTGCCAAGGGAAATAGGGAAAAATTTGCTTGTTTGTGGAGGGATGACTGTAACTTTTTTTTTTTAAGGCAGGGAGGGACTGATAGGCACGATTTATCTTTTTTCTGAAGTAACACAGTAAAAGAATATCAGCTTTTGGGAGTAGGAATTTTCATTTACAAGAGCTTTGGGGTACTGATTAAAATCAGTATAATATAACAGAGAGGTCTTTTAAAAAGGAGTAATTCAAATACTGTGTATACAAAGCTTGGAGGGAATCAGATATATCAGCTTCATAGGATTCACAGTTCTGAACTCTGCAATAATGTACTAAATTGGTGAGGATTAGCCCGTTCCTGTGAGCTGGTATGATCCTTGCTGGAAGTCCAGATGAGAGCAGTTAAGCTAAACAGCTTCTTACCATTTGCCTCAGCAGTTTGGGTTCTTAATCAGAAGTGAGAGGGGAATAAAATGTTACCTCACAATGGAACAGTATGAATTTTGAGAAATGCAATGCAACAAGGATCATTACTGTGATCTGATCTTTGCTGCTCTTCAGAAGATCAAATTTAGATGGGTCAGGTCTTCTTTTTATAGTCTCTCAAAAACTTTCCAACTTGCAGAAGATATTTGAAATAAACCAATCAAATATGTTACTGGGATTCTTCAAAGTAGTTCCGTGTATGAGATTCATTCTCCCATTGCTTATACTGTTGACAATCATCAAATGTCAAAGCCACAGATGTCAGAAATCAATTTGAGTGCATAACTAGGAAAGTTATTGTTAGGCTGTCCTGAGCGCTAAATCTCAGTGAAATCACCCTGTGCGGTAGTCTCCATGAGGACACGCATCCCATCTACAGCAATTACAAAGGCATGTGGCGGCAGGCACCGACAGATACAGACAGGTCACCACAGAGACTCAGGAAAGTGCCTGAGCAGTTGTACAGGACATGCATCCAAGCCTCCATCAAAAGTTTCAGACATTGGGAGTCTAATTTGCATGGGCACTCTGAAAGCATATGAGATCTGTTGCTGTGTGACTGCTTCTCCCCATGCCCCTGTACCAGGCTTACACGATTGTGCCAGTGCAGTAAACTAGGGTACACAAGACTGTCCACAGTATATTTTTCCCAGCCAGCTATCCATGAGAGTGGTGCAAGGTGATAATGGCCCACACATTTCTTTCAACAATTACTAGGTCTAGTACAAAGGTTGCAGCCAGCAGTAGAAAAAAACAGTAACCAGATTCTATTGTATACAAAAGGGTCAGTACATGGGTGATCACTGGGGGCATAAACAAGTCAATCGTTGCGCATAACAGACATCAACCCCAATGACCCCAGGAAAGACGCAGCACGACCAACAACCAGTGGAACAAACAAAGCAACAAAATCTCCCATAGAAGAGATGGGAGACAGACAAGCCAAGAGGCTGATAACATAGGATAGAAGCAGCCACATATTGTTCCCACGAAGCTGGTGTTTGTAAGTGCTAAACCTGACCAGGGCCCAGTCGCAAGTAGAATCAGGAGGTCCTTCCCCAACAGGGAAACTCCG
This sequence comes from Podargus strigoides, assembly GCA_028020825.1. NCBI lineage: Eukaryota > Metazoa > Chordata > Aves > Caprimulgiformes > Podargidae > Podargus > Podargus strigoides. The sequence goes on along the minus strand of CM051663.1, from coordinate 79,803,954 downwards.
CAAAGTGCATCCACCTCACAAATAGACACTCCACCCTTCCTGCACGTGGTCCCAGCTTTTATGCCCAAAGCAGGACACCTGGCACTCATTTACCCAATGTGGGGCACCTGGGGCTTGTCTACCCAGGGGCTTTCCTTACAAGGCCGGCTGCACCTTGGAGGAAAGCCGAAAGGCAAACTCATCCCCTCCTTTGGAAGGACCATAGGAACCACCCATATGTCAACCTTAATTCAGTGCTCTGGGTTCAGACCCCAGCACTTCAACATGCTAAGCAGGTACCTAAGCCAGTCAGCCCCTATCACTATCCTCAGTGTGTTTGGTTCATGCTAAAAAGCTGCAAAATTTAAGCATCACTCCCCAACATTCATACACACAGAGAAACACACACATTGTTCACACATGCTCAGCTGCACTACAGAATGAATCCACAAATGTATGATTTTCAATGGTTTCATTGAGAGATTATTTATTTATTGTAATATCACAGTGTTTCTGTATGTCTTAACTGCTACATAGGTGAGGACATCAGGATTTATTCTGATTGCTGTAAGAAGCTCACTAGACAGCAAAGAGCTACCTACCTCTGTTTTCAGGCTCTGTTTAATTCTACAATTGACCTCAAAGTGTAAGAGTACAATATTGCTAAACTCTTCAGGAAGAAACAGGGAATTTTGTTCACATTTTCTAAATTCTCCAAATATTTACCTACGAAAGAAACTCAGGCTGCATTTCATCATCTGCTTGAGACCTGTTGGTTAGCTGAAGACCAGAAAACCAAACATAAAATCAGTTTATTGTTATGTTTCACCCTTCAGAATCAATAATTTTTATCTCCTCGGCATTTTGACAACAGTTCTTTTAAGGGTAAAATAATATCCAGAATGGCATGAGAATCAAAGATTTCTTTTTGGCTATCATTTTCTTCTGGAATAAAAATTCGTGTAATCCATCGTCTGGAGAGCTACTGAAACAAAATCACCAATACTCTGTCAACACTACAAAGAAAGTCCCATTGTCTTTCTGTTTTCTTGTACTTTACAAGAGAAGATCTGAGTATTTCATGTTGATTGCTTGATTGGCTGCGCAGGGACTCTTTAAAAATACTAAAAAAATCAACAGTCTGGTACAAATCAAACACAAGCTTCTATCAATCATGAGCCTAGTGTATTATCTGATGTTTTTACCCAGAAAGATGTCATTAAAAGTTGCAGAAATTAATTGGTGCCATTGGCTGTAATAGCCTATCCTGACATAGTTTCTCACATGTAAAGAAAAATTATAGATAAGGTAAATTCCTCATGGGATTTTTATAGATGTCTGCTTTGTTCTGTTATTGTTTATTGCAAATGTTATTACTGTGATCTATTGCCCCATCATGCTTTGTCTATACTGCTTATGCCATTTTGCAGCCCGCAACAACTGAGGGCTTCCATCACTGACCAAGATAGCATTTATTTCTATGTTTTATATATTCCTATAGTGATCTCTAGGTGTTAATTTTGTGTGTTTAAAATTTCATACTCAAAACAGATCTTGTTCTGATTGATTAAATGTTGCCAATGATCTTCCTAGAAAAACTGTGAATCTTCTTTCAGTGTCTGCATCTTCTTTCGCGGTTAGTTTAATTGCTGTACAAAGCTGCATGAGACATCAGTTTATTTCAATTTTTCTGTTTTGCATATCTGTGGAACAGGTCTATTACAAGATAGTTTTTACTCCCTTTTTAAATTTATTACTTATCAGACTATCTTCTTGATCACAAATTAGATTATCCTCAGAGCTAACCTTCGAGAAAGGTAAATCATTTAGGAGCACAAAACTAAGAAATGCATCCTATGCCTTACAGCAGTGCAAATATAGTAGTAAGTGAACCCCCAAAAATTAGATTTGAGATTCACAAAAAGTTTTGTATTTAATAACAGTAGGTCTTCTTAATACTGTCACTGAAGTCAGATTATGCAATTATATTGCATTGCATTTCCCATTCTCGGACTTGAAAAATCCACATAAAGGCATTTGGGACCATAAGTTTTACTTTAAAAAACTGCTGTGAATTAAACTTTAAAGCATACTTTTCTTCATTAAACCTCCTCAGAATACAGTGTGTATAATCTATTGGACCTTTAAGTTCACCTGTTCAGTGTTTTCTGTAAAATGCAATAGATTGAGCATGATATGCTCTGGCAATATAGTCAAAACCCAATGAACATGGACAAAGAGGAAAACTTATATTATAATTTCAGCAATGTAGGGGTGCTTTCTTTTTCTCCCCTAGGCTTCAAGCTCATCATACACACATGTGAAAGTGTAAAAGAATCAGTGTCTTTAACCATCTTCCCAGCCTTCAGACTCTAAAACAGTGATGGTTAGCCTGTCATCTTTCAGTTTTAATCTGCTTCTTCTGTGTGCATTAGCAATCTGACTTCTGCTTCTGCATTTTAACTCTGGTGATGCAGTGCCACTACTCTATCTAGTTCTGTTAACTTCAGCCTACAGCTTTCAAACAGACACTTTACCTCTTTGTGACTGTCGGTTTGCTTTTGTTTGGATAGTTTCAAAGCTGTGCTTCAGTATTTGAATTGATTATCCTCTGCTAAAGTTGTAAATCTTTGCAGAGGCCCAGCAAGAGTTCACTGAAAAGAGAAACAATGGGCTACTTGGGCTCAAGGGATCAGCAACAGAAACACAGATTTCTTTTTCATGTGGGTTTTTTGTCGTGCGCCTTCTCTCATCACTGATAGTCTTATTTTAGGTTAGGCTTTTGGTGGTCTATTTTACATGGCATTATAGTCACATCCTGTGTCATAGTCAAGCATCTCCATAGCAAAAGTATGGCCATTGTTATTTAGACTTTTGCTGTCACTCTCAGGAAAAAATATTTGCATTTTAGTAACTCTAGAGCTTGAATATGGCCTTTCTCATTAAGGCAATTCCAGCAGTGCAGCATTGTTAGACTGGAAATGTTGACAATTCCCATCCTGTGAATTTCAAATCAATGGGAAAGGGCCTTCTCTATCATTCCTTGATCATTCTCAAGACTACTACTCTGCCATCTTTCTTTCTTGATGATGATTCATGTTTTATTTCATCCTCAGCCCTCCATTATGGGTCAGACATTCCATCTTATTTAATGACCCTCACTGTGGGTATTAGGGAACTGCTGAGAACAGCTGCATGTTTGGTGTCACATTGGGTCTTCAGGAGAACCCATCAAAGTGGCACAGATCTAAGCTGGAGCTTCCAGTGACATTGTTCTCATCTGGAGCTATTACTTGTAGGACCACAATCACCACCATCCATATAGCTAGGTACTTGTGAGGCAACAATTTTTACCATTAAAGTGGACAGGGTACATGTATCTCTGCCTGGAACTTAAAGTAATGCTTAAGGCTGACATCTTGCCTCCCCTTGTCTAATCATCTCCCAGCTCCATATGGTTTTTCAGCTGCTCGTTATGGGTATGATGCTAAAGCCATTCAGTGAAGGTGTGACACGCATGCCAAGTGATATGGCATTGACAGTAAAAGCTGTAAGTAGGCAGACATATTTTTTAAATCAACAGAATCAACTATTCATCGTACGATTTAGATTACCCATTATTTTATGAAGCTGTGATCTGTTCTTCAGCAGCTCCCAAAAAGGCTACATTTGTCAGATTGTTTTCAACACCCAGTTGAACCGTCTGTAATTCATGCCTAGAAAGCTAAAGTGACCTCTCTGAAGTATTGTAAGCACTGTGGGTCCTTGTTTGTACTGAAAACGGAGACTGAGCTGCATATCAGGTGCCTTGCTCATATTTGTTTAATTTCATGGGAAGAGGAACCCTTGGGCAGTATTCAGGTTTTTTCTTCTCATTCAGATAAACTTGTACAAAAGTACTCAGAAGCAATGCATCAGAAAGTTTCTGGGAGCCCATGTGAACTACCCATACCTAGTGCACTTCCTTGGTTGCCAGCTCCCAAGATGAGACCCTGAGGAGATGCGAGGAGCATCTCCAGAGACACTGGGCAGTTATCTGCTAAAGTCATTTCTACTGAGGAGTGTTATCTTCCTTGTGCCTTATGGGATAAGGACGCAGACTGCACTCATTCACCTTCATTTCCCTCACAGGTTGATCAAAGGATTTATAAGATGGATGCAAGGATACCAGCTTGCAGGATCTCAACCACCTGTTTCACTTTCCACCAGGTTGCAGTAGCAGCAATCAACAGGTCTCAGAGTGGCCTTTCCAAATTATACTCTACATATCACTCTTCTGACAGGCATCCTTCCAAGGAAGTGCTATAAAAATCATCCTGTCAACATGCTCTGGGAGCAGAGTTAGGTTTCCTTAGAGCATATTGTTCTGATTTATTGAACCTGCTGATCACTTGACAGAGTTAACAGAGAGAAACCTTTATTTTTATCAGGTCATCCATGTAGTCAAGCTAAAAGTCTCTGTGCAAAGACTCCACAAGACACACAAACAAAAGGCCTGTTGTGCGTCCACCAGTGTTGAGGTGATGTGAAGAAGACCTGCTTCTGATCTCTCTCCGGTGTAACCGTGCTGTTCCCAGAGGTGCAGAGACAATATGTAAGAATTTAGTCAGGTTCTTTTGAAGCCCTGGAACAACAGGATGCAGACCATACCAACTCTTTTGCAGAAATGAATGTGGGCTTGATCCTCAGTCTGTGAAAACTGGCACAGTTTTCCTTAGATTTAGTAGGGAAGTGTGGCGATTTTAAACACTTGAGAGGCTGGCTTCCCAGGAAGAGCAATGAGAAACGAAGGACAGCTAAAAAGAGACATAGACCATTAAAAATATGTTGATAATAGACATTTTTTAATATATATACTGCTTGTCTTTAATCTTTACAATTTTAATCTTTTTCTGTCTACAAGACAAAACATGATGTATTTTTGATATATTTTCAAAAGTCAGGCCCAAAGTCATGCTCCTTTAGAGGCCTTGTGGCTGTTTGTGCTTTTTTGATGTTTGTACCATCATGCAGACCTGATAAGTAGATGAACGACCATGATAAATGTGCATAATGAGAAAGTGATAAGAATTGCAGCATCTGACATGAGTTATGTCTCTGTTGTCCAGAAATGGAGATGCTCTACTTTTATCTTTACTCTCTAATTTCTTAATTAGAAAGAAAGCATATTTTCCACCCAGTGCATATGTATTTGGCAAGCATGCTCTTTAATAACAAGATGTCTCAGCCAATGACCTTATTATAGATACCACTGTAATTTTTTGTTTCAAAATGTCTCTCCTCCCTGTAAAGCATGAGCCACAGGATCAAACTTTGTGCAGTGATATATAACAAAAATTGCTAGACATAAAATCTGATGGGATCTTGATGATCTGCAAACAAATTAAGGATTAGGGCCCAATCCTGCAAGGTTTTGAAAATACGTGCTCATTTTCTCACACATATGGTCTGATTCAAGTTACTGGGATTAGTTATATTAGTAATGACACACACATGTATTTTGAAAACCTAGCCATGGAGATCAGATTTTAATCTGAGATGCCCAGAAAGTCTGGATCCTGAAAGCCTTATAAGGGCAAAATTCCTTTTAATGAGATTTGTCCTGTTGATAGAACTCTTGCTTTAGAAAGGCAACAAAAGTGTAGCCATTGAAACAGTCCTCTAAAAATGAGCCACAGCGTGCTTTTGGAGAATCAGAGTCACGGATTTTTTTAGAAAATGCAGACTGCATTCAGGGACTTTAACTTTCCAGAAATCAAATGAACGGTCTGAAATTATTTATAGCAGAGATGTTTTCAATCCATTCATTGTCTTATGCTTCTACTCTGCAAAGTTTCACACATTTGCATGCTTTCTCATGCCAAGCACTTTCTCTGAAAAAGGATATACATTTGTGGAAGCAGAGCTCAATGGATTGAACCTACTTCTCTCAAAGTGAGTGGCAAAACTCTTCACTTGAGTGAGAGGAAGATAAGACTAACAGCAATAAAACTACACCAAGTTAAGAAATTCTGCATGCTGTAAGCACCAAAGCTGTACTGGCTTCAAAACCATAGAATGAGAAATTAAAATTAATCTCTTCTGATTACATTCTGCACAGTCGTTGAAATACAGTATTTTATTGTACCATTTAATTATTTGCATTACTTTTTTGTTATAGTACCAAACGACTCGTGCTTAAAAGCTGTAGTTGAAAGCAACTACCCCAGGTAACTGCAAAAGGATATTGTGCGTATGGTTTTATTTTGCTTGCATTGGAAGGCAAAGTTCATAAAACATCAGCAATACTATATGTAGCAAACAGGAGAGAAACATTTTGTGGAGAGTGTTTATTTAGATTTTCTTGGTTTCCTTTCAAACTAAGATTTGTTTACTAGAGGCATTACAATTTAGTGAGACAAATTAGGCTAAACTTTTATCTCTGGTGGTTTGCACATGCACTGATTGAACTAGCATTTCTTCTAAAGATTGCCTAGGAAGATAAATGAACAAGAGGAGCAATTAGAGTAAGGAAAAACTAAAGATTGGCTGACATGATTTAAGTTTACCTCTAAGGCAGTTTGTCATTTTGTCTCTATAATCTCTATCAGAATTGACTAAAACCGTAAACATAAATCATTATACTAATTTATTTCACCGCACTGTGGTCTTGGAGAGGAAGATTTCATTTTTTTCAAGAGACTTTGGGGGATTCAAGCGTTTGCAGAACTTTTTTAATATAGTAAAAAAACAAGCCAGACTGAAGAATCATTGATTAGTATTTCAGCTTCTTTAAAATCTGGGTTTTTTTGGTGTTAAGACAAGAAATGTTTCTGTTACTATTGTTGAAGTAACTATTAAGAATTCAGAATAAATGGGCATGGATTTGATTTTTAAAGTGACTGTATAAAGCTTAATAACATGAGGCCATCAGTTAATACTTCACACTAGACCAGGTAATAAGCAGCCTTTTCTCCTGAGATGCATCAGACGAAGTCTGTAGGACCGAGGAATACCTTTGTGGGAGGGAAACCAGCAGATATCTGAGGACATCCTGCAGTATAAATCTCTATGGGCTGTCACGAGGCCTGTTATAGACTCTCCAAAAATAGACCTCTGTATATCTTCATTAGGAACCACACTAGCAACACGGGCTGCCCGCAATTTTATTCAGATGCCACAGTAAAGCAAGGATTAGATTATGTTACTCTTCTCACGTGAAATGTTCCTTATCAGTGGCTTTAAGGATTTTCCAATGCCATTTAGACATCTACATCCTGCTGACTTGCCTGTTTGTGAATGGTCTCATTTCATTCAGTGGAGCACCTTGCATATGCCAACAGCAACAGGGTCACTGCCTAAATTGTTCCCCCAAAGGAACACCATCAGAGATTTTGCACCGCTCATGCCCACGCTCCCACAGACCCTTTATGGCACAGGCTTCACATGGCCTAATTTCACCACCAACCAACTGTACCAAAACCAAAACAAGTGAAGTGAAGGTTAGTTCTGATAGCTACATCCAGTGAAAGGAAGGAGAGGGAATGTGTCTCCAGGTCCGGGAGGGCAGCCTAGAGCTAAACCTGGCTAAGTGCATTGTGAATATTCTGAGTGTATTTCTAAACCTGGGCTAGGAGTGGCACTTTGCCACAAAACCCTTACTTAAACATAGATAATTTGAGGATGGCCAGAACTTCAGGAGTCTGATTTCCTATGGATTTGTGTCTCCTGGTTGCTTTACTTAGTAGTCCAAGGAGAAGAGTGTCTGGCACAGCCATTTCCTCTGTCAGATTATTTATAGGTCTCTGTGCCCTGCCTTGGCACCTGTTTTCATGAAACTTTAAGGGTTTTAACTCTCTTTTGGACCACTTTCCCTGCATCTCCAGGAACTCTGTGTAATCAAGGCTTCAAATGCCATTATAAGGGAATACACAGATAAAAATTACACATACTTACAGAGCATGACTGGATAAGCCATAGGAAAATATTATAAACTAGGATCCACCACTAAGCATTTTTAAGCAGAAAGTTTTAGGGTTTTCAGAAGCCTTGCTTGCCTTAATAAATGTTTCAGTTATCAGTCTTCTGTGTCTGTACTCTACTTAATTTACACTAAATTCAGCACAAGGAAAATATGGCAGGAAAATGTGTCATTTCATTACTTCACTGCTGCTTTACATAATGCACACCCCACAGACATGCATATCTCACTGAGAAATGTGTACAGGACTTGGTGTTCCATTTATTTAATCGAGACATCCACTGCAGGTGGAAGTTCATCCACCAGCCCATAGCTATCCCTTGTAGTGCATGCATACCGCAGAAGCATCTTATGAGGTTGGGTGCAAGCACTGGAATAAACTCTGCTACTTGTATTTTACTTTCCTTCCACTTTATGCTTTCCCCCCCCACCCCTTTCACTGGCAAGTATGAGTAACCAAAATCCCACTCTTTCTTGAATTTGTAGTTCTAGACCAGAGCTTTTACCAATTAAGTTGTGTGGGCAGCTTTGAACATAAACAAAAACCTGTGGCTCTGAACAGTCAAATTCCCACAGAATATAATAGAACCACAGGGACTCTTACTTTTTTTTCCACCTTGATTTCCTATACTTTTTCTTAAAAAACATGCTACAAAAGTTTAGGTGAGTTTCTTATCTCCTCATGCCCCTCCCCCGCTCAATGATAGCTGGGACTGGCTATTAGGGCTGGAACAGCAATTTCCATAATTAATGGCAACATGTGGGAACAAGAAACCACTGATGCCCAAAAATGCCAAAGACTTCTGAACTTCTTTGAAATAGTTTTAAAGTCAAGATAAGCACTAGTGATGTAATGAACCAAGATTAGCTCCACTGCTGCCTTGGCCCTAAAGCAAAAGATGTGTTTGCAAGGAGCAGATATTTCAGTGCTCTCTGTACAGGTAGGCCAGGCTGAGTGAAAGCTAGAAAAATTCCTGCTTACTTGTAAACTCACTGAATGGAGGGAAAAGAGGCAAGTGGTGCCAAATCTTCTGCCTGAGCATGAAAGATATTTTATGTTGAGAAGATGCTCATTCGAGCTTTGAACTCCAGAGGGCAATAGTCAACAGCATGACAAGTATGTAGGCATTTACTTAAAAAAGGTAATTTCCAATAGCTTTCTTGATACTACCAGCAGAACTGGGAACATAGCAGTAGACATATAACAACAGTAGGTGCAGAACATACAGCCAGGGTTGTCAGAAATGCAGAGGGTAACAGAGTAAGGGGCTAATAAGAAACAGAGTGCTTACTTACCCCTGAAAACAGTCAAATGGGAGTTCAGTAGCACACTGGAGGAAAAGCAGACTAGGACATAAGTGAGGAGAAGGTATGTTGTGGAAGCAGGTCACAAGGGTCATGTAATTTATATAAGTCCTCATGTGTGATAACTAATAGCTTTAAGATGAGTGTGACAGGTGTAAAAAAACTTATGATTATTTATTCTGATCATACTTTAAAAATCACACTGAGGAACAAAAGGATTCTTGCAATCATCCTCTGATCTGCAAACACTCTTGCACCACTTTGTTAATGCAACACACTATTTGACTCTGATTAATGAGGAACAAAAATAGCTTAATACCACTAAATTATTTGATACTATAATTGAAACATGCTCTATATAGAGCCTATGTTTTTCAAGTAAACCACTCCTACTTTGGCTGTGTCACTGGTAATACCAGTAAGCCTTCTCAAGCTTCTCACAGAGGGTCACTGCTATGGTGGCTTTTGCTACTACCTCGAGTCTATGAGTTATTTTAATCTCTCACAGAGATGTCTGCAGCCTACCTTGTCATTACTGGCACTGTGCCTCTTCTCCCATCATGCAGAGGAGGTTTCCTTGCCCTGTTCCTGCTCTCAGAATAGGTAAGCTTGTCTGGACACCTTTGTAGGTTTAATCATGGGCTCAGCAAAGCAAAACAGGCTCCAAACAAAACTTAAATAAACAGGCAGGTAGCAAAAATAAATAAATAAATAAATAAATAAATAAACTGAAGTTATCTATTTGTATGTCATTGTTTTGTGCTTCCATGAGTTATGTTTTTCAGATAAAGACTTTGCACTGTTTGCTCTTACATTCTGGCATCGCTTCTCTCCCTGAGATCAAGGAAGAACTACACCTGCCTGCCAAGGCTTTGCTGAGGAAGAAAAGTTTGTTAGGAAGCATAGGATGTTAGTCAGATGGCTATCTAGGATTCAGAGAGGTGTGGGATGAAAAAGTACTTCACCATACACAGATAATTCTGAATTTTTAATGGTTTTTTTTTAGCTCCAAACTGATGTTGTAGCCAAGTACTCCTGTTCCTGTGGCTAATTGTTTATGTTGTACAAATAACTGGCTATTTGGCTTTATTATCTTTAGGTTTTCTGGGGTCTGCCTTCCCACATTCGTTTTCAGAGTGAATACTGTACAGCTGAATTTTGTTGTGGTTTTACAGGGGCAGCCTGGGTATAAGTCTATTACTCACCTTTAATGTAAATAGCACCATCTCAGCTGCCAACTGAAAAATTGAAAGCTGTGTCTGTCTCAGGCTGAGTACAAGTAAATTGGAAATAAATCTAAGGGGTTTGGGTTGTTTTTTTTTTTCCTGTAGGCAGGTTTATTTTTGCATTCTTTCTAAAACACCTAAGTTTTAGGGTTTCTTCTTTTGAACCATTGACTGGAGCAACAGCACAGGTTCTTTACAGCTCCACAAAGCTGCTGGATGATCACATACTTATAAAGGCAATACATATGATGCCAGAACATTTCTACCTATCTTGTTAATCCCAGAAATGGGCACAGTAATCACAGATTTGTTATCCCTGGGTGTGACTCTTATTTTTAAAACTGGAATCACTGCATGGGGCTTAATGTTGCTGTGCTCGCCTGTAACTAAATCTAGAATCTGTTCTGTCACTGCCTTCATACTGAAAGCACTACATTTGCCTGTTTTAGATACCTGAGAGTCGTGTTTCCTTCTGCAGTGATAACCTCTTGTGGCAGTTGCATTCCATTGTACCCAGGAAACTACTGTGCAGGGAAACTAAAGAGGATCTTGTTTTTTCTCTTTATTCCTCATCATTTGCATTTAACTCTTTGAGTTCAATGTGAGTTTAAAATAGAGGGAGTTAATAACCTCAGACAATTGTGAAAGCTCTGGCGTATAAATTCACAAGTCAGGCAATAAGGGTTTATAAGAAAACTGTGATAACACAAACAACTTTAAAGGTTCATAAATAGCAGTTTATAGCTAAGAGAAAACAAGTGATCCAAGGAACTTACTCTCCTGAAGTTCAGTACTATTCTTCAGTAACTGATTTTGCAGAGAAGGTGAAACAAAGATATGTGGACTTCAGTAAGGAGTATGATACCCTCTAACATGGAAAATCATTAGTTAAAGTTCAGATTAACATAAAAACTGTGTAGCTGGCAGTAATGGGCTAAAAATGAGGTATCAGAAGGTTCTTTTGAACAGGAGATGAAACACCTGCTCAAAGGTTACAGGCGGAGTTTCTGAGACATCACCATGGGGAATGATATTACTTAGCAATCTGCACAAAAAGTTATGGCCAAGATTCAGAGCTCAGAGGAACTGTCAGCAGAAGGGGATCTGAGTCTCCTACAGGAAAAATCAAATGACCGTAAGGGTTATAGTAATAAAACCAAAAGGAAACTTAATCATAAAAACTGCCAGGTTAATAATGCAGGTACTGGTAAAAGTCTCTGCTATAAGCGAGAGGCTCTGTACTCAAAAATGAGAGAGACTGAGAAATAGCAGTGATCAGAGATCACAATGTAGTCCTCAATCATGTACAAGAAGAAAAACCAATGGTGATATAGTAGACCAGAAATATTGTACCACAACACTGTACAAAAGCTTACTGAGACTTCATGGGGACATATGTGGCACAAAGTTTTAGTGCCTGCTAAAGACAAATGAAGTCTGCAGGTGTTGAAAAAGATATCCAGGGAAGATGAGTACATTACAGTGTCATTCCCCTCTACTCACGTCCCTTCAATATGTTTTTAAGGTGAAGATAGTTCCTATACTCTCTTGACTCACTCTTATGTTATAGAAAATAGCTCTTTATATGTGGATTTGTAATTGTCCTTAATTTTGTAACTTGCATACTATTTCACTCACAGAGTCTCCTTGATGTTCTTTTTTTTGAGGGCATCCTTCAGAGCTCTTTTCCAATGGTGTCTGCCTTCTGAACGTGGAAATGCAGTGCCCTTGTCTTTTGCCAGACTGTTTCTTCTTGTTCTGTTTGTAAGCTTAGAGTCTAAAATGTTCCCTGTGTGCCATGCTGATATCAATGATATTACGAACCTCAAAGTGCAATTAAGGTTCTAAAGTTATATGAGAGAACAGTTCCAGGTTAAGAGCAGGTGTGTTGCAAATATCTTTGGATCAAAACAGAGGCAGGCAAGTTAAGCAGGTTGCACAGAAAACTTATTTACTGATATAATAATCCTTGCCACTGTGTGACCAGCACACATTGTAGTGTGTGGTTTGGTGGGATTTTTTCATATGCAGGAAAGATCTTTTCTGCAGATTTCAAATCCTATATTGGGTAGGATACATTAAAAAAAAAATTCATTGAAACAGCAGCTCACAGGAGAATGACTTTGCCTCACAAAGAAGCTTGGAATCTACATTTTAAAAAATAAAAACATACATTTCAGTATTACTCAAATATGTAATTAAAGCTGCCCCATGTTACCAGAATTTCCATTACTACTGATATGTATTAATCTTCATATTTTAAAAACAATAGCTTTGTTCCTAGCCCAAGCTATGTCTGCAATAAAAGCACTTTTAATGCCAAAAAAGTACTGCTTTTCTGTGACATGAGTTTATATCCACTAATTTTGTGTTGTCTTTACCACCCTCACTTTTCCACATCTCTCCATTCCATCCACTTGCCTTCCAGGACACACACAACTTAGATTAAACATATCATATGGCAGAAAAATTAGCTTTTAATCATAAGTATTTTACATCCTGTTTTTCTTGAGGCACAGTTTTTCTCCCTATGTATTTTAACAATGATCTCCTAAATTTATATCCTACTTTTCTGACCTTTTGGGTCATTCTTTTAGAGCGCTGATGGTGAGCTACAACCCTACTCTGCATCTTGTTCCTTGAAGAGTCTACCCCCTGCCAGAGCATCTCCTGTGCTGGTCCTGCATCTCCAACACTTAAAAAAGCCCCAGTAAGTTAGTTTCCACTGTTTCCACTCAGGGTCAAAGTAAAAGGGTTGCAGGAAAAGTAACAAGGGACTGTGTTCTAAGGTGTAATCAACCCCTCCCATACCAAAACCAGCATGGAGATGTGTTTAATTATTTTTGTTTTTCTATGAATTGTTTATTGAGGTACCATAGTACACAAGACCATACTGCTCAAGTATATTTTATTCAAACGCATCTTTCAAAAGGAAAGAAAAGGTATGACAGACAAAACATGTGATTGCTAGCAAGAGCTCACACAACTTTCAAAATGCGACGTGGCAGGTATCTCTTCACACTCTGGGCAAATGGCATACGGTACCGGGAGACATTAGGTTTTTAAAAGTGAAGTTAAACTGATAAATTAGACCTCATTTATTGAACAGCAGTTACAGCCAATTGCCCAGGGAGTCGTTTGACACCTTTGAAGACCCTGCTAACTTAATTGGTGATAGTTTGGGGGCTGAAGGAAACATTTAAGCCTGTAGCAGCAGGACACCGTGCAGCATGAAAATGGAGAAGACAGGCATTCTCACTGACAAGGGGAGTCATATATAGATTTTTGTGTCCATTGTTTTCGCTTATTTGTGTGTGTGCTTTACTCAGTCAATCAAATATAATTGACACCACTGGGTTCTGTTGTTTTGTGGATGACAGGAGCTAATGCAAGGGAAAAAAGCTGGAAGTAAACTTCCCCTGAAAGGCTGTGTAAAGGTTTTTCCACTGGGCTTGTGACATTTTTTGCTCAATTGTATTAATTGATGTAGTGACAAGGCAGTTGGAAAGATGATGGATACTGATCACTACACTTTTCCTTTTTTTTTTTTCCCTTTTTTTTTTCCCTTTTTTTTTTTTTAAGTATCTGGGCATTAACATTAGCTCTGCTTTTGTGTAAGCGGTAGAAATGTAGCCAGTAAGAAAGTAAGAATGTAAGATGAAGGCTTAAGCAGCTGCAGACTGAGTTTATGGGACTCAACAGGCACAGCTGGAGATTACTACAGAAGGAGCAAGGGATGTTGCCTTGGGACAGACTTTTACTCAGGACACCTATGTCCCCAACTTGACATTTCTGTTCTATTATTTTTCCCCTTCTGTTGGAGCCCTTCAGATGTACCAGCTCCTTCTATCAATTGAAAGGACATATTTAATAAAAGCTAATCTGCTAGGTTAATGGTTGAACTTGATGACCTTAAAGGTCTTTTCCAGCCAAGGCTATTCTACAATTCTATGATTCCATGATTCTCTAGACTTAAAATATCTCAAAATTCAGGTTAGAAACTCAATTACCTGAATGACGTGATAGAAGACAGTATGCATATTACAAGTGATGGTGATCCCTGCATTCAAGGTACAATGTAGTAACTACCCTGTGCCTTTCTGTGAGGATGCTGACAAAATCACACACACTTATATTGCTCTGCCTCACAGCTTTCCACAGAGGACACTGTGGCCAAGTGCAGAGACAGCAGGAATGTGGTAACACAAGCATAGCTTTGCCTTTGAATACAGATGCTTGATCTGGGCTAACACAGACATCAATCAGTCAGTTTCCTAAAGGACATCATCTCTGGAGTTGATTCTGTATGTAAATTGCATAACCATAGTCTCAGTTTTTCTGAAAAAACACCAGTGTCAGTTCCTTGCTTTGGGACTTCATTTAAAGGAGGTGGCTAAAAAGGGAGTTTTTAAGAGTAGACATGTCTAAAAGAAAGTCTGAGGCTGGAGCTGTTTCAGGAGAGGTGGATCCGGCCAGCATGGAGTCCGGCTTCTGGTGGTGGTGCCTGTGGGAAGTCATTGTCCTCTTGTCTGGATGTGCAGCAGCAAAAGTGAGTAAGTTTTTACTGGTGGACGTGTGAGGGTGTGGAGACTCTCTTTTTGTGTTTGCAGACTGCAAAATTACTTTACACAAATCCCCACAAAATCTACAATGAAGGGAATCCATCATTTCCATTTGATTTCAAGCCCCACAGACTTTCCCCTTTGGACGCCTTGGTGTGCCTGATCATAGTGCATGGTGTGCAATAGATGAAACAGCTGGGTGTCCTGCAAGGGCAGACATCTCTAGAAAAAGGTTGGAAACATTTGCAAATTAACTGCTAGACAATCAAAAGCAGACCCTACAACAAGGTAAACAAAGTCAGTGTAGACTTATCTTAATACTTCAGTCAAAGAGAAAGAAATTCTTTCTTGTTATTTCTTTGGTATCTATTGATACAGGTTGCCCATTTGGAAAGTGGAGATCCATCAACACAAAAGTATTTGGCTGTTATAATTTCTAGTTTCAGTAAAAAGCCAGTAATAAGCTGCATAAAATTAGACTGTATAGATGTTTGTAGTATATACTTTTAATGTACAAGCTGATGGGAAATGAAAAGCCAGTCAAAAATGCATTACTGCTTGAAGAATGCCAAGTAGCTATCAAAGGAGGAGCCATGAGTTTCACACTTCATTGAAGGATAGAGTTATCTACCAACCACTGCAGCCTCCTGATATAAAAATGATGTATTTGTATGCCCATGGAAAAGAAAACCTTTATTAGGAGGACTAAGGTTGAGTTAGAAGGTTAAAGTAACCATACTTCAGCAAGTAAGGAAGGGAGGAGGAGGAAACAGCAAGTCATCTGAATGAGGGAAGGGCACACTCTTTTGATGTAATCTTAGCATAAGCAGATGAACTACTGTTCCTGTTGATTCTTCAGCTTTGTCTTTTGCATGTGTAAGCATTCTGCCTGTTTAGATTTTATGGAAAATTACTGTACTTAACCTGCTTTGATTAGTGGCTTAAGGGAACTAGAAGGCGACACAATGCTCCCCTCCCAAGGATGTGGTGAGGCTATAAAATGGGACCCAGGGCCACCTGAACTGTTTCAGCTCTTCAGTACATCCTCCACATTCTAGCAAAAGGATAGCAGACACCCCTTTGAGCTGCATGGGTCACAAGAGATTGGGTATCACAGGGACCAAAGGAGGCAGAAGTTTCCCAATGATGGTTGATGACACTGAAGACTCTCTGTATTCAATAAGATACTGGGATATAGTCGTGAGCTTGAAGGCTCACAGGAGGACATGTCACATTTTTGAATAAGAGGTTTTGTTGCCCATTTAGGAACTTGTAAAATTGAAAGAAGATATGAGTTAAAATATTCAGCTGATTAAACAAAAAATGCCTGCTGAGTCTTCCAATTTTGATGTCAAGTTCATCTAAAGCATTTGAATTCCATTAATTTCAGTAAACTTTCAGTCATACCTCTGTAATGTTTAAGAATATACAACATACCCTCCACATTCAGATGGAGTAGGACACAAATAGGTGATTTCCCTAGGACAACATACACAGCAAACTGTGGAATCAAATCCGGAACTCAGTTCTGGTACTGGGGCAAAGCCTTGTCCTTTGGAATGTCCTGTTACTTCAGATGGCTGATCCTACCAGGGAACTAGTATATTACTGTCCTTGTAATTTAGCAGATAGCTTCTAAAATGTGTGAACAGAACCAGCCATTTTCTTTTGCCAGGGAAAGCACCACATGGCTGGAGCTGCAGATTTTTTTCAAGACGCCATGAAACTGGTAACACATGCTGTGGAGTCCGCTGGTAGTTCAGCAGTATAGGTCTGCCAAAGACAAGGACCTACACAGAAAGGATGATTTCGACATAAACAGGTGAAATGGAGTTTGGAATAATTATTATTATTTTTAGCTCTTTAGGTCCCCTTCAGATACTTTCAGAAGTAATGTTGTCACTCTGGAGTTGACCTTACTATTTAATCCTTCAGAGGTTTGATCATATATGTACCAATTTATGTATCTGTCATGTTGTGCTATTGTAGGAAGTAGGAAAAGGGCCTAGAATCATTGAAAAAGTCTGACAGTGGATGTTTTGTTCCATTTCAGTGGGAGATTTTTGTTCTATACAGCCCTTGTATGAACAGAGAGGGAGTTATTTTCAGACATTCCTGAAACTTAAATAACTCCAGTGTTAGTACAAACAGTGCAAAACAAATGTGCAGACACATCCCTCTGCAGATGTTCTTAATTTTTCTGGTTAATTCTCCCAATGTAATTACAGCAATGTGGGAAACATTGGCAACAATGGGTGAGCCTGTAGTCAACATTCTTTCTGTATTTCACAGAATCACAGAATAGCTTTGGTTGGAAGAGACCTCTAAGATCATTAGGTCCAACCATTAACCTAACACTGCCAATTCACCACTACACCATGTCCCTCAGCACCTCATCTGCACATCTCTTAAATACCTCCAGGGATGGGGACTCCACCACTGCACTGGACAGCCTGTTCCAGTGCTTGAGAACCCTTTTGGTGAAGAAATTTTTTGTAATACCCAATCTAAACCTCCCCTGGAACAACCTGAGGCCATTATCCCTTGTCCTATCACTGATACCTGGGAGAAGAGTCTGACCCCCTCCTCACTACCACCTCCTTTCAGGTAGTTGTAGAGAGCAATGAGGTTTCCCCTCAGCCTCCTCTTCTCCAGACTAAACTGCCCCAGTTCTCTCGGCCATTTCTCATAACACTTGTGCTCCAGATCCTTCACCAGCCTCATTGCCATTCTCTGGACACTCTCCAGAAGCTCAGTGTCCTTCTTGTAGTGAGGGGCCCAAAACTGAACACAGTATTTGAGGTGCAGCCTCACTAGCACTGTGTACAGGGAGACAATCACTTCCTTAGTCCTGCTGGTCACACCAGTCCTGATGCAAGCCAGTTATAAATTTGGAAATACTCCTCTGTGCTAGGAAGATAAAATCCAGAACAGCTTGGGAACTGCAGCTCTAGAATCTGCTATCTCTTCGTAATGAAATGGGTTCTACTTTCAGTCAAAACCCAAGAGAACAAACAAGGTTAATAGAGGTATTTCTTGTTGAGGTGGTGAACATCCTAACTTAAACTTCATTACAACAATTTTTTCAGTTACTCTTTGCTTGTCAGTGAGGTGATTATTTAAGTTCTGAAGATAAACAACAAGCGGAAATACTTATGCTAAAAATGGAAGACTGAATTCATTCAACGCAAAATGTTTCCCAAAGTATTCCATACGCTGTCAATTGTAGGAACTGTGATGCCTCTAGGATAGCTCACTAATGCGTGGTGAAGCTCATCATTCCATTCACTATCCATCTATTGAAAAAAATCAATGCATTGTTATTCGTCATGTATCTTGAAGTATACTGATTGCTTCAGAGAAGACATGGAAAAACATGATGTTTATTCAAGGGTCTTTCAGCTTATGCCTCAGCTGTATCACATTAATTGCCAGAAAAATAGAGGCAGGAACGGATGTATCCCAGTATAAAAAATATACGTGTGATTCTTCACTGTAGTACTGAGGAATATAGTCTCATACTGTTGTCAGTTCCTTCATACATAGACATATATACTATAACTTGCCATAAATCAACATTTTTTATTTCCAAAACATCATCTGAGTGGACAGTGAGGTGGATTGAGAATTGGCTGAATCGCAGAGCCCAGAGAGCAGTGGTCAGTGGGGCAGAGTCTAGTTGGAGGCCTGTGACCAGTGGTGTCCCCCCGGGGTCGGTACTGGGTCCGGTCCTATTCAATATATTCATTAACGACCTGGACGAAGGGACAGAGTGTATCCTCAGCAAGTTTACTGGTGAAACAAAGCTGGGAGGAGTGGCTGACACGCCAGAGGGCTGTGCTGCCATCCAGTGTGACCTGAACAGGCTGGAGAGCTGGGCAGGGAGAAACTCAATGAAATTCAGTAAGAGCAAGTGTAGAGTCCTGCATCTGGGGAAGAACAACCCCATGGCACGGCAGTTGGACTAGATGATCTCCAGAGGTCCCTTCCAACCCCTATCATTCTGTGATTCTGTGATTTGCGTGCTCCTTGATAGTATCCTTTGGGTGCATATAATATGTATGTCATACCTACATGAAGATGGATGATGGTGCATGTTAGACAACTACAAATCTATCAGAGAATCACAGAATGGTTTGGGTTCGAAGGGACCTTAAAGATCACTTAGTTCCACCTCCCCTGCCATGGGCAGGGACACTTCCTACTAGACCAGATTGCTCAAAGCCCCATCCAACCTGGCCTTGAACACAACTTCTCTGGGCAACTTGTTCCAGTGTCTCATCACCCTCACAGAAAAGAATTTCTTCCTAATGTCTAATCTAAATCAATCCTCTTCCAGTTTAAAACCATTGCCTGTCATCCTATCACTACAAGCCCTTGCAAAAAGTCTGTCCCCAGCTTTCTTGTATGCCCCTGCAAGTACTGAAAGGCGCTATAAGGTCTCCCCAGAGCTTTCTCTTCTCCACACTGAACAATCCCAGCTCTCTCAGCTCATGTCA
This sequence comes from Podargus strigoides, assembly GCA_028020825.1. Taxonomy (NCBI): domain Eukaryota; kingdom Metazoa; phylum Chordata; class Aves; order Caprimulgiformes; family Podargidae; genus Podargus; species Podargus strigoides. Next base: position 79,784,423 of record CM051663.1, on the reverse strand, counting down.
AATGTACTCAAATTTGTCCACAGCACAGCTGAACGCAGTCCTAGACTTAACGCTCTTCCAGTAAATGGTATGGAAGATGGCTTTTTAAATATACTCACTATTGAAATGCCCATGTAATTAGATTTTTCTAATAGAGTTTATCAGCAAGCAGTGCCCTTTCCTACTTCATAATTAGCATCTAAATTATGCACATTAGCTCAAGATTTTAATAAGGCTTCAAAGGATCTAGATCTGGAGAGTGCATCAAGAAAGTAATAAATATTTTAAGGAGCAGCATATATAAAATATATGCATGTGGAGATTCTAGTGGAAGTGCATTACTTTTGATAATGTCTTGGGTTAGATATTCTAAAAGCAGCATACCTGCAGTATAAAATTCTGCATTTTGCAGAATTTGAAGTCTGCAGTCCATAAGAGCACTTCACTGCTGCTTTTTGACTCATATCCAAGGCAGGTGCTTGGATGCATATGCAAATATGTTAAAGTTAATGGGCTTTATATGAAAGCAAACAGTTGCCAAAATTGACTGTAAAATCAGAACATTCTTTAGTAAATAAATGGAAGAACATCTTTTTACAGATCTCTTGACACCTTTTTACTAAATTTATTCTAAAAAGCGAAGTCATTTAGGCATAAAAATGAAATTTAGTAACATCATAAAAACAGAGAAGGTTCAAGAAGCATACAATGATTTTGAGCCTTTCAGTGGGTTGTGCCACCCTTCTGTTTTTGCTGAAGCTACGCCAATGTCATATAGTTCTAAACTTTGTTTAATCTGCATGTTCATGTGCATGCTCACGTTTGCCAAGCAGAATGACTTTTTCAGCTGATTTAAACCAGCATATTGAATCAATGCTGTTAGTGTTTTACATCAGTGGAGAATGCTGCCTGTACTATGCAGCTAGCATGCTAAAAGAAAAAGCTAGGGTTTTCTTGAACTTGCTACCTCGCTTGCTGCACTAGGAGACAGAAATGTAAAACACAACTTCCTTAATACATTCATAGACAAATGAAAGTGTGGTGTGCAAGAAATCCTTGACCCCAGACAAAGCTGGATCCATGTAACAGACACAGCATTTGTAAGGTTCATGCTAGCTTTTGACACCTGCTCTTCACCAACCAAGTGTGATCATGTTTGCATGTTGGAATGAAGCTGACAGCATTCTTGCAGGCCCTCGAGGGGCCTGTGTTTTTACTTTTCACAGTAATAGATGAAAAATGAGCAGAGTCAATTGTTGGTTTGGTTATCCAAAGTTCATTTGCTCGTTCTGTTTATTGTCCTGCAATTGTATCTTTAACCCAGCACTAAGCCTCCCCTCCCTAGATCAATCGAGTCACCTGCTCCTTGGGGAAAGAATAAACAATACCAGAAAAAGAAGGGGGAAAAAGGAAGAAAAAGAAAACAACCCTGAAGATTGACTGGAGGCCCTAGTGGATTCCTTCTTACACCAGAGCATCATTTAAGTCTATGTTCTTCCATCTACCTTGTTTGCAGTAAATAGCTGCCCATTATGTCAGGTCAGCCAAGCCCTGTGGTGTCACAGCTCTGCAGCTGTGATCAGCTTGCCAAGCGTGCAGAGGACGGCCTCTGGGGAGCAGACGCATATGTCAAGTTCTTGAGCTGTCACGGCTCAAAGCGACAGTTTATCTGGAGGTTTTAAAACATCCTTGCAAAGTTTCCCCTTCTTCCCTTCCCCCCTCCTCTTGTTGACAATCTGCTTGAAAGAAGACAGATACTGCGCAGTTTTCTTTAGACTTGTTTAATTCCAAAAGGTACAACACACCAAATACAATTCTGTCCATCTTTTAAGAGGCTAAGTGGAGGAGGCAGACACAGTGTTGAGGGGGAGGGCAAGGGGTCCTTTATCTTAACTCAAATATTTCCAGTTGAGTTTAATGCTGTCATTGTACCTTCCTTATGTTCTTTGCCCACAATAAACAAACTACATTAAAGTTCCTAGAGCAACCGAAGAATTGTGTCTAGGGTAAGATTTTTCAAGACCCTTTTCAACCGTGTTTAGTTGAATATTTTATAGCCCTTTAACACAGCATCAAGTTTTCAATATGACATATATTTTCCCTTGCATCATTTTAGCCTTAGAACACAATAGGTTTGTCTGTGGATTTGTTTGCATGAAAATAAGATTTATCTTGTAAACAGAGCTGAATCACTTATGAAAGCACTTCTTACAATGCCAGTTTCATATCACTGCCACCTTTTCAGGCTGATTCTGTTCATGGTACAAATCCAGAGCCATTTGTCCTAGACATTATGTCCAATAAAGTATACTTTAAAAATATAACCTCAGAAAACCCCCAATTATCCTGTGCTTTCTTTGTAGTTTGTCATCCTCTGATGACAAACAAGGAAGTACATTTTCACTCAGGGCAAACCTTTCTGTGCTCCTAAGTGCCTTTTGCCACACATGAAAGATCATTTCTATATTTGCTTCCTAAGTGGCACCTGCATCAGGAGGAAGGGAAGCAAACCCTTTCAAGACATCTTCTCTCTTTTTACTGTCCTTCCTTTCTGTGTTCTACAAACATAACCCAGGCAGCCAGTAATAAAAAAACTTCTTTTGAGACGATCCTGCCATTTCCCATCTCCATACTGCAAGAAAAATGATAAAAGTAATGAAGAAAAGCTGAAACATTCCTCCCGCACCACCTTTTTTGCCATACTTGATGTCCTTGAATAATTACCTTTCTCCCTCAGAAGTTAGAGAGTTGAGAAGAGCTTCCAGCAGAGAAAGGCATAGTTTAAACCAGGGAATAGACAGAAAGGTGCATCAGGTTTACTTTCATGCTTTCTTCATTCTTCAGACAGTTTAGGGAGTGCTCTTGAGCTGTCTGTAGGCACAAGTGATGAAATGTTTTGGACTTCCACATGTATATCATCAAACTCAGGACCAGCAAACTGGTCTGCATGGCATTCTCACTTCTCTGTATGGTTTCCGAGTGCAGGTCATAATGCATATGCACACAGCATTGAACAGAAAGGCACTCACTCATCCTTTAACACGTAAACAGTCAGGTTTGGAATCAACATCACAACCCTGTGGTAGCTCTACTTGATCTGCATCTTCTAAAAGTCTGTCAGGAAAACTTCTTCTCACAAAAGCCATCTGACTAACCAGAGAGGTCCATTGTGACATCCATCCATCCATCCATTCATCCATCGTTTGGTATCTATTTCTTCAGAAAGGGAATGCTCACAATAAGCCTATCTGCAAAAAACATCACCTAATGCCTGAACCTCTTCTTAGAGGCTCCTTGCTAAATGTCTTTAGGTGGCCATGGTCTTTGCAAATTATTCCTATTATTTTCTTCTGATTTCCAGCCAAATTCAGATAAAAGAAATCTATACTGACCTTCATAATGCTAACAATGGCATCAAGTCTAGTTCTCTCGTCTGGACAGTTTCCTGTGCCTCTCTGAACTTCCTTAAACATGTTATGCTAGATATTGCATCCAAACCTAAATTGACAGCTTAGATACTGCCAATAGGGCACTGTTAATCTCATTCAAAAATAGTATAGAACACCTTACAGTAGCACTAACCTTTATATGCATGGCCTGCACCATGCTGAACTTGTACCATGCACAGCCTGGAATTGAAGAAAAGGAAGCTCAGTCACTATGGTACAAGTAATCTTTCTCTTCATGCTGTTAAGATAATTTTTGAAGGAAAAAAACTAATGTTGCAGATCAGTTGTCACAAGTTATTTATCACTTAGTTGCTCTGCAAATCTTTCTGAGTCAGCCCCTCTACTTTTGCCTGGCAGCCTACCGACCACTGGATGAACATCTTGGGCTCTTTCAGATCACTAAACTGAACCTGGATGTCATGACACAGAGATGCCACAATATAAGGTTTCTGAGTAAGTTTCCACAATTAAAAAAAAAAAAAAAAAGCAGGGAAGTAAGCTTCTCCAGCAGTAAGATTTACTAGCAATGCAAGTTCATACAATAACTTTTGGGGTCCTCAAGCCTATGCTTAGCACAGCACAGGCTCAGTGGAGTATCGAGTCATCAAGTGAAGATTTGCAGTTACATCTGGTTATGTGATCTCCACATGGTGCTCTGTCTGTGCTGCTGGGGCAATCTTGTTTCTTTGTGCAACTCCTTCACAAGGACAGCACATGTTGGCCTTCCAGGACTAAACCTACATTATTTTCAGCCCCAGCCATCCGCTCTCTTATCTGTCCTACCACATAACAAATGGCAACGACTGGTATTCTTCCTGTTTGTTGTATCCAGCATCCTTAATCTTTCCTTCCACTAAGCGACTGCACACTGTATGAGAAAGACTGAAGTAAATGAAGCAAATATAACACTCCATGTTAGAGTTTCTTTATGTCATTTGCATGAGCTGATAAGTGGCATAGAAACACTTATGAGATAATTAATCTTTTTTTAATATAATGGAAAGTGTGAAGGATGTATCCTTAGTGTACAGTGATGGTCTGAATAATGAAGAGAAAATAAAATATTGAGCATGATTTCTTTCACTGTACTGAATAATAAAATGAACCTATAGAAAGTATTTGATCATAATACATATGACTAGCTGGACAACCTCATGGCTGGCATAATCAGACTTTTGAAAGCATGATGCACTATGCAAATATGATGTTATTTCAACAATGTTTTTTGTCTGCAATACAGAAACCGAGCATATAGTTTGTAAAGATAGTATTTTTTCTTAAATGGTTTTCATATATGTCTCCATGGAGAGCAATGTTTATCCATACCACATTGAAAAGCAGGAGCTAGATTATAGAAATTGCCAAGTACTACAGTGACTGAAGAATGCATATTTTAAAATTATTTTTTCTAATTACATAGAAATCGATAACCTCTATACATCTCCTTATGACTAACACGATTCTAAAATCACAGTATGTTCTGTCTCTTCTACTCTTCCAGTAAACTGAGAAAATTATAAGGTCAACTGCTTTATGTGGTATTTAGATTTGGTTTTGGCAGTAGCCTATGAACAGCGACCTTGTTCACAGCAAACCATGACCACGCCTTTTGAAAAAGCTCTTCTGTGTTCTGTGACAACTTTGAAAGATCTACTACCATCGTCAGAAAACCTTTCTGAACTTTGAACAGTGTTTTTAAAAAGTTGTCCTTCATCTTAAATAGTAGAACTGTACAGATTGGGCTTTTTCCATTAAAATTCAAGATAGTAAGAGAATCCAGGATACCACTGTTAGGATTCTGTTAGTGTCCTCCTGGTTATACAGTGCAGTGGAAACTTAGCCATCCTTAAGATATCAAGTCTCATTTCAGGAATGCTCAGAATTATAACAAGAGAGCACTTCAATTCATAAAAAACAGGGCACAATCAGGAAAAAAGGATTTCTCAGAATGAAGTCTTTACGTGCTTTTTTCTTGTTAAAATGCATCAAATAGAAAAACTGAGCTGTATTATTGCTATTCGAAGAAAATTTACCTAGTGATTAGAAAATGTCATTAAAACGAAAATGATTGGCTGTAAAAGTCTTTCCCTGATAAAATGTGTTGACCTAAATGATATTCCTCAAAGGTAAGTCAGAGTGTTACGTGATGTTTTCTTATCGATTGTTGATTCTATGTATACCTCTGGGAACAGAAACCACAAAGAAATGTTTTGAAAGGAAAAAGAGTGACCTTTTCTGTGGAGGCATTTTAATACTATGTGATGCTGAAATAAACAACTGAAAGTATAACAAATGGGGGAAAAATCTTTATAAAAACCTATGCGTTTTATATATATGCAGGATGAAATCAGAGTTAAAATACAGAAATTGCAGTCTACACTGAAACTTCTAAGTTCAAACCAGTCCTTTACGTTCATGCACTCAATAGTGGAGGTAAAGAAGCACTCTTTTTGCTTAGAAAGTATAAAAGCCCCATCTGGGATGATAAATAAAGTATTGCATCATTGTCATAGTTGAGAACCAGAAGTTTCTACGGTAATTTTTTTTAAATTCCCTTATACTAAAAATAATAATATTTTCTGGGGGTTTTGTGTGAGTTTGATATTTCAGTCAAAGATAGTGGTATTGTTTATTAGCCAAGCCAGCTCCCACTTCCTTAAAAGAAGAGGCTTGGTAGATGTTATAAGAGTAAAATGAAATTAAACTACTTTTATTTAACTGAAATAACTTGAAGATCATGATTACTTTTAGTGCAATATTTGAATCATTTTACTGGCCAGCTTATTTCTGGCTGTCAGGCTGATTTATATATGCTAAATTATATACAAGCCTTACAGGGAGCACCGTGTGACTTATTCTTCATCAGTTTCTTTATGGTCTAAAGAGAACTAAACAATCCATCCTAAGCCTAATGTATTCCAAATCCCGAGAGGAGGAAGGAGGGTAAGTGTGGATCTATAGAGGGTTATGACCTTTAAGAGAACTCCAATTACAGGTACTGTGGGTAATTTCTCTTGGATCTTTACACGCCTTGAGACTAAGTAGTTACTATTCTTATGTTCAAGATATGGCTATATAAACTAACATGTATCATGAAAGTATTCCTAAACATTTTAGCTGGAATATATTTTGGACATGGTATTAATGAATCATAGGAACAGTTTAATACTGAAAATCAAACACAGCAGAATGGAAATAACAAGGCATTTATATTAGAAGGAGGTTTTTTAATGTAATGCAAATAGAAATATATTTTGATTAGACAGAATATTCCATCTGTGTTTTGTATTTTGTTATTGCTAAATTATAGTAGTCATAAAACTGTGTAAACTGAGATGAGTAGCTTGCAGTAAGAACTAAATCTAAAGATAGGATACCGACTCTTGACAGGGGGATGGAGTAGAGGCTTAAATATTCACCTTTCCTTCCAACAAAAAACAAAATTCCCTGGGGTTTTTTTTGCGTCGGAGAGAAAACCAGTTATATTGTTTCCAGGTACTTAAGTTTTTCTGGATTTTTAAAATTCTAGCTGGAGTTAGGAATAAAGTATATAAAAAATACACAATATCACAAATCCATTTGTAGAAAGGAAAGCAGAGCAGGCAAGCACAGACTTCCTCTTATTTAGCTGGAGCTTTGTAGCTTCCTTGCTGTGGTATCAAAGGCATACACGAGTAGAGTTTCTCCGCTCCAAATTTGGACAACAGCATTTGCTCACTTTTGTATTCATCTTTTGTGTGAATTTACAGACTCCTTAGTTTACCTCTGCTCCTCATCAGCATTTGAAGCCAGGGGAAATATGTCACTGTCATGACCTGGAACAATGTATTTTTCTTTGGGGCAAACTCTCCAAACTCAGAAGCTAGGTGATGATAATTTATGCTATTCTACTTAATGACACAAAAATCAATCTCTCTGTGACCAAAGATCTTTAAGTTTGAATGTGTAGAGGACGGGACAATAGAAACACTGTAGAACAGTGCTTTGTGGTTCAATCAAGAAGAGGAGGGAAAACGCAGAAATCCCCAGGGTAGAAGCTGGGCTGGAGATCTGCCTGCCCAACAGAGCAGCTTGGCCCACAAGTAAAGAGCAAGCCGGCGTTCACCAGCACTCAGCAAGGCAGATACTTCAACAGAGAAGGAAGGTGGGAAGGAGATGTTCTCCTTGTCTGTTGGAGAAACTGGCTGCAAGGGAGAAGGAGGAACAAGAATGCCTGCCAAAGGAGAGTACTGCCGAGCAAAGCAGTGTTTTGATACTAGTCAGGAATTTCGCCAGCATCTGCAGGGCTTTCCTGGGTTGATGAGATGGATCAGTCCAGCAATATCACACCTAGCCAATTCTTCAGGTTCTTTCCTTCCAAGTGTGTTTTTAATAATACCTGCAAGACACAAATGCAGTCAGTAGCTCTGCTAACAATGATGTGGTACAGTGCCTGCTCTGTTGCTAGAGTGTTCCCTCCAAATGGCTATCCAGGTTAGCCCACTTGTCACTTAGGCACTCTCCTAAGCTCCAGCACCCTTCCCTACCGGCCACTTGTCTGTTCCCTGCACAGTAATGACACCAGCACGTTTCCCACCCCAGTCACATCCCAGCGGCCAGAGCTGCTGGGAGCAAGAGGTCACGTGGGACTCTGCCTGCCACCGAGGTCATAGCTGCCACCCTCCAGCCCTTACACCTTGCCTTCAGCCCTCTCTGCTGTTGCTGGAGCAGTTGTCTCCTGCAGAAGCAGTTTTGGTGGCTGGTCACTGTTTCAAGTGCCAACAAAAGTTTGTACCATTTGCATCTTTTGATTTCTTTCTTAAATTTTATCTTCCTTGTACAGTACCATGAATGTTACCGCCTGCGTTTTCTCAACCCTACAGAGTGTTTGCACTGTGAGAATTGTCAGTACCTATACAGTTGCTTGGATTTTATATTTTTTTAATGTTTTACGCATTTTTGCAATATTTTTATGCACCTTTGCTTCTTTTACTTATATTTAACGTTTGTACTTTTTTTTTTTACTATCATTAACTTCATTTACTTTTCCAGTTTGCTCATGCAACTGTTTGCATTTGATTTTGTAATTTCTGTTCTTATCTCTCTTTGCATTTGATAGAATTGTTTGCACAATTCATACCAATTAAATGTTTCTGGTTCACTGCACTGTTTGCACAAGCAGCCTGCCTTCCGGGTGAGAGGCTCAGGGGCAAAGGAGCAGGATAACATTAAGATCTGTGCATAGCCTGTTGCCTGCCATACGCATTCAGTCACACTGGAAGGCAGAAGTTAGAGTGAGAAGAAATGACGAAAGACAAGAGCAAGCAGGAGATGGTGTTGGGGAAAACACAGGGAGAAGGAGCTACAAACTCAGAAAATGTGAAATATCAAACTTTTCAGGTTCCCTACCAAACAGTGATTTGCACTTTTCTTGCTCTCATAAGTAGCAAAACAAGAAAAATGGGTGCCACAAGTCCCCCTTGAGTAGGAAGATCCCGTTCTCTATTTGCTTTAAAATATAGCAAAAAAAATTATTTCGTTGGCTAACGGAGAGTTAGCCTTGAACATGATCCAAATAGGCTTCTGCCTTCCCTTTCAGAGCACCAAACACCAAGCAGTGACACACACAAATCACCAACGTAGTAACTGAGGTCCCTTGGTAAGGTGTCTTGATGCTTTTGAGTGGCTTTGTGAAGTAGGAGGCACACAAAGGTGGTTTTGTCACACATAGGTAGCAGCTGTGGAACACACAGGTGTTGTGCAGCTGCCCACACTACCTGCCACTGATGACTCATATCAGTGGAGATCTACCATGGCCTGAAAACACAGCAGTACAGTAGATTTTCTGGTTGATAAAGACCTGTAGGTCCCACAGGAGAGCAAACAGAAATCAGCATTCTGTCCGTATCTCTGGTGCAGCCTTTAAAGCCCATGCATGCAATGTTCCTTGTTTGGGTACATGCATCAAATCAAGGCAATGTGGACTGTGAACAAGCCATGTATTCTCACAGACTGCTAGGAGGACTGATGACCTTCCTAATCCAAACAGCTCAGGAAAAAAGTTGGAGCTGTCAGGAGCAGCTGACAAATGACTACATTTTTTTCCTGGCAGTTAAGGGAAGAGTGCCTTTGGTACCCTCAGCTGCCTTTTTTTCAGGTTAGCAAAAGCCTTTGATGTTTCAGAAGGAGCCACTAATATTTCATGTTCCTTAAGGTATCATTTATAATGTGTTCAAAGTAGGTACCACAAACTAATAATTTAGAGGTAGTAAAATACCTTTCTATGGACTAAGAAATGTGACTTCAGGTATAGTGAAGACTTGGCAATCACAATTGTGACTAACCTATATTATAGGCATACGTAGAAGGTACCGTTACTGGAGCAATTTGAGTGATCCCTTGATGCAAACCAGCGCAACAGTTTTGTGACCAGACTTGGCTGGATAATTGCAATGAACAGTCGTCAGTGTTCAGAATTGGTATGTAAATGGATCAGAGATCTGTTGGCAAAACATGGTTCCCTCCAACATTTTGTCCAAGTTCACCTTTTACTTTGTGTAAGTTCATTTCATTTGGGAACAGTCTCAACTATCTAAAGTAAAATAAAAAGTTAAAAGCTTATTTACTCAGCCTTGATCTTCTCTAAGTAACAACATGGGGGATAACTGTTCCAAAGGGAATGGACTGACATATGGCATTAATTAGATATATTGAGCCATAGGATAATTTCTAGATGAGCAGATTCTCTTTAAAAAGCTGTTTTACAAAAATAGGGATCATTCCTTTACTTTCACATTATGTAGCCTGGACATTTTTAAAGTTCTTTTTTCACTTATCTAGCAGGATTTCACACATCTTATATTTTCCTATGGAACTGTTGAACCTTTCTAATAATAGCTGGTCCATTAGCCTCCCCTTCAGAGATTTGTTCTAACCTGTAGAAGCAATTTGCAGAGTCACCTTACATCAAATAAACTGAGTGTCTCTACTGAAGTCAGTGGAGTAACAGGAAAGTTTAATATAGAAGGATCTGTCTGCAGATGGCTGGAAACGTAACCTTGCTTTGGAGTTAATATTAATTAGATTGTTTTGGCATAAAAAGACCAGAAGGAGGGGGAGAGCAGGCTGGAGGAAGCTTTATTGTTTCTGATATTTTTTTCAATCACAGCAGAGAGAACAATATTATACCAGGTGCTATTCTTTAAACCTACAAAGCAGTCTTTAGCAGTCAATGGACTAGAATCCATGCCTCAAAGAAGATAAGCACAGTTTAGTGTTGCCATACAGATCTCTCTCTCTTTTTATTTTTTCTTGAGTTGTAAGTAATGTTTGGCTACATCTTGATAACATCTCTCCCATGTAAGTTCCAGATTGCAGAAGATCAGGATATTTTTCAGAGTCACATTTCTGCCTCACAAGCAAAATGTTGATACAATCAAGACTGGCTAGATTACAGGCAATCACAATTTTTTAAAGTCGTGTTTTGTATTAGCACAATAAATCTATCACCTGAGCAGATAAAATTATACACCGGATAAGATCTTATAGTTTATTTGTTTACAAAACTGCCAGGATGATTTTTAGGCCCTTATTTCACTGTGTCCATGTAGACACAACTGATATGAGTGCTGGATAAGATTACAGTTTTGTTCTGCCTCCAAGAAAATGTATAGTGTTCTTCCTTTGTTGAGAGAAGTTGGCTGTGGCTTATTTTTTCCCTGAAGATCTCCAGGTAGGTGGTTGAAGACTCTTTTAAGCAACTGAGAGCAGGTCTAAAACTATTTTAATGTTGTGCTCATTCTTTTTAAGGTGTAGGTAATCACCCTGCACAGTGGGGGTGGGAGGGGGGTAAAAAGGGACAACCAAAACTGTCATGTGAACTAGGAAGGAGGAACGACATCCTCTCCACTCAGGTTGTGTTTGATTTCACAGTGGCTCACAGTGGATGGATGAGTGAGTGCCAGGAGGCTTGTTTAGATCAAACTCTGGAAATCACAGTAACAAATGCATGCGGCAGTCAGTGCCCAGCCATGCCTTTCCCCTCGATGGCATGGCCAGTTGGTGGTGCCACTAGCCTTGCAGGCAGAGGGTTGATGCTGTTGTTTCATGGGGCTGATTACTGCTCTTCCCCAAGGGAGCTAAGTACCACTCCAGGTTTGTCCTGGCCATGGCCCATTCTCCTCTGTCACTAAAGCAAAAGCAACCCATCATGTGGAGCTAAGCAGCAGAAATGTATTGCTCTTGGATTTGGGAACATCACAAGGGACAGCTGCATGTGTTGCGAGGAAATGTCCCTAAGGTGGCTGCAGCCCAGGCTGTGAGGTTAGAGCACACCAGTGGCACCCACAGAAGGAAACCCCACTGTGAGCACCTTGTTGACCTGAGAAAACCAAAGGCTGTAACAGTGCATGAGGTGGATAAGGATATCTGGCCAACAGGTATGTGGTGGAGTCTCGGGTATATTTTCTTCTCTGGAAAAGAAATAACAAGGCAGAATATTTTAAAAGCTTTATATATAAAAAGTCCTGGATTGATTTATTTTATGTTGACTGCTTACTCAGTATTGCAAACCAGGACAAATGTATCCACCACATAGTAGATACAGGCCTGTATCAGTAATATCAGTAGTACTCTGCATTAACAGTAATCTTCGGTGGTTGATTATTGCAAATAAATAGGTATATACTTAGCATTTGCTTTCATTGTAGGTCTACCTGAAATACATCTTCGGGATTTTTAATTGAAAGTATTACCAGATGAGCCATTTTGCAGTTGTTCAGTACAATAGCGAAAAGACTTTGTGATTGGATTTGTACTCTTCTGCCCTTAGTCTGTATACATTCCTATTGATTCAGGTAATGCATCCATCAGGGAAATAAAAATGTTAGGCCTTATTTAATTAAACCAAATTACTTTTGTGGCTTTTACATAGTTTTGCTTTTTTTTTTTTCCCTTCTGGGAGTCCCATTAACATGTGTTGAGCTTTGCATTTTATTTGTAACCAAAAACATAAAAGTAGGAGATAACTTCTGTGAACTGCAGTTATATTTAACCTATCAGACAGCACAAGTCAAAGGGCATTAAGTGAACACCCTTTAAAGTAAAATTTAACTTTATAAAATTATCAGAAAGCTAGAAGATCTAAAATTACCTGACTTGATTATCTGTTGTCAGTATTCCTTTTAATTCAAACCTCTTCGCATGTTCAGGACTTCAGCTGACTGCCAAGCAATTTCCAGATACAAAAAGGTCTTAACTGGAGACAAGGAATAGGTAAATATCTGTAAGTAAATACCTACACGTTATAACTGTCAGTAGGAGTGTAATCTCAGTGACCATATCATATATAATCTGCAGGGCTGGAGGAATGGTTTCAGAATACATATGCTGGAAGACCCAGGTTTGCCCCTTGTAAAAGTAATTCAGTCCATAAAATTCAGAGATTACTTTGTGCATCTTTGATATCCAGTTCTGGAAAATCTGTTCATGACTGTGTGAAAAGTGCTTGCTTCAATATGTATGTCTCTGTGCACCTACGTGATTATGAAATAGGGGAACATAAGTAGTAAGCCTCCATATTCCTTGGTTATCCACATTCTGCCATGGTATCAGCATTTCTATGTCTTACTCTTGCCTGGAATTTCCACAAGAAATTTAGGAGCCCTAAATGAACACTAATGCTAAAGAAAGCAATTTCTTCACTATATTGAACAGTTTTTATAATATTAATAACTAGATTCTCAGCCAAGATAAACTTTCATGATTCCTATCTAAATTAGAGTTTTCTTTCCCCTACAGATCTTCCAAACTACACAACAAAGAGTAACCGATTTTCCCTGTGGAGCTGGTGGGGGGAGGGTCTAAACTAGACAAAGAATGCAATAAAACCCTCTCATTACTGCTTGTTTTTATTTTCATAGCAATTTATAATGAATACATCAGTCACTCAGGAGGACAGTAATTATAATAAAGCATTAATTTGTTTTCAGTAAGAATGTATCTGTAAATGGTTAGACAAGGAGAGACTGTAAATGTTACCACCAGTTGTCACGCTGCAACTTCCTGAGCATCCCGAGAATGTTGGAGGCTCTTTATGACTACAGTGGGCTTTTATTTTTTTACCTGCAAATTCGGTATCACACAGAATTTCTGAACTAAAAAAACAGCTTTCCACATTATTTGCTACATGCTATAACACTTGAAAACAAGCTGTGTCTCTGGACTTTAAAATACAGATCATTCACCCTCTTAAGCCTATTTTTCCCCATATGCTATATATAAGCAGTTAGAAATATATTTTTCACAGATATTACTGTGTTTCACTAAGCTAAGTGATGAAAAAAAATAATAATAGAGGCTTTAACAACTGAAGTACATTCTGATAAAATGTCCCCCATTAATGCTACAATGAGAAGCATCTCCCCACAGATGTTAAGAAAAAGTGATAACTCTAGCTCTGTCTGTCGGAAAGAAACATGTGCTTCCTGGAATGATTAATGCTCCTCATGAGTGAAAGAGCTTTTTCTTTTTGCCCAGATACCTGCTAAGACTGTCTTAACCCTAGGCACTTTTTTAGAGTATCAAGGGACTGCAAGCAAGCAGGGTGGGATGGGACAGGCAGGCAAGTCACAGGAGAGTATGGCGGAAAATGGAAAGTGGTTCAGCACGTCATTGTTGGGAGTGTGCCAGCACCACAGCGAACCCAAGGAGATTGTAACCCCCATTAGGCACAGTGCAGTAATGGAATACCATCAGATTCATTCAGTATTCAAGGTGGGCGGCTGTATAACAATTTGTTTCACAACAAAAAGTTGACAGAACAAATCCAAAACAACTCTGTGTGCATGTTTACATGGGAAGCTATTGGCATCAGCAGTGCATTTGAAGGTGTGCTTCAAGTCCCTTATGCTTTTTGTAACATTTTCAAATTCATTGCTGTCTTTGAGATGACAGGAAATTCAGGTCTGCCTTCCTCCTGGGAGATCTTTATTCACAGACAAGTCAAAAACCCTTGACAAAAGGCAACCAAGGGAACTTGTTGACCTTTTAGCTGCCTGTCTAACATCAGTGCAAGTATTGCTTCCTGATAAAATGAGAAATTCAATTTAAGGGGAAATGTAGCAGGTATTTGAGTAGGCTCTCATTTTACTTTACTTCTTGGACTGTCTCTCAAACAGAAAACAAATATAAATAAACAGAACTTCATCCTTCATTCCTGTCCAGTTACCAGAGCTAACAATGCTGAACACAAGGGTAACATCATTCTTGCACCATTGTCCACCCTTCTGTTTGCTCTCTCATTCATTCATTGATGTTTATCTCCCTAAAATAAAACTGTCATTTAGAAATCCTAACTTTATATTAATTATTTTTTGTATTTAATTTTAGGAAGAAAGGTCCCCTTCATTGAAAGCCCACCAATACTACCTCAGTTCTTTGGAAATTGTCTGATTTCTCAACCATGGCTAACCAAAGTAACTTCCATAGTTTGGAGGCAGGGTATAATGCCAGCATGCACCAAACTTGATGAGTTATAAGGCTAGTCTAAATTTGTGTCTCAACTCATTCAACACTTTTTCTTTATCAACTTCTTTTCATCTTCCTCACTTTTACCAAATGAACTATTTGTTTCTAACATGACAAGTCTGAAAGCCTTGAGCTTTTACATGAAAAGTCTTGGCTGAAGAATGCTTCAGGGACTGAAGCATGTACCCTATGAGGATAGGCTGAGAGAACTGGGACTGTTCAGGGGGATATTATCAATGTATGTAAACATCTGAAGGGAGAATGCAAAGAAAACAGAGCCACGATCTTTTCAGTGGTGCCCAGTGATAGGATCAGAGGCAATGGGCACAGACTGAAACACAGGAGGTTGTCTCTGAACATCAGGAAACACTTTTTCATTATGAGGATGACCAAGCACTGGCACAGGCTGCCCAGGAAGGTTGGAGATATTCAAAACCTATCTAGACATGGTCCTGGGCAACTGGATCTGTGTGGTCCTGTTTGAACAGGGGAGTCAGATCAGATGACCTCCAGAGGTCTCGCAATCTCAGCTCTTCCAACTTCAACTCTTCTGTGATTATGCGATGCATGCAGGACTTTTGAAGCCAGTAGTCAAACTGAGTTCTTCAAAGGAGAAGAGATGCCATTTTATGTATAGGAATAAAATGAAAAGAACATGGGTTGCCAATTTTGAGAAAGACAGAGAATGACATTAAAAATGCTTGCATTAATATATTTTAATTTGGAAGTACTTCCCTGTTGTACTCCGCCAATCAATTGTTTTGTCTTTAGTGTACTAACTATTAAAAACATTTCATACATAAAGTTACCTTCTTTGCTCTGGTGTGTATATAAGAATCTATTATTTTATTTGTATATAGGACACAAACTATAGGAAAGTTTCAAAAATAAATTATCTGATGCTTTTAGAAACTAACACACCAGTCTAAGAGTAAGTTGTGATTTGTTATGAAAATCAAATCCAAAATGTAGAAATGTTTAAGTGCAAAGTTTAATCTTACAGATTTACATATCAGGCTTGATTTGTACATATTTATTGCATATCTTTGGCATCGTTAGTTTTAACTTGCCAAGCTGGTGGATTTATCTGGATTTTGAAGCTATTTAAGAGTTTGTTCCCATCCTAAGGCTACTACTGAAAAAATACCCATTGTGAAGAGACAAATAGAAAAGACAAAACAAGTCTGCTACTGGACTTGTAAAATGATTCGTGCTGTAGTGTCCTTTGGTTTTTTGTCATTCACGGTTAACATCCTGGTTGTAGATGATGCTTTTAGCAGCAATAGCACTCTAGCTTATCTAGGCATTGTCGTACACGTGTATCTTGGTGTCTCTTGTGGTTTCAGTTTACTGCAAGTAGCTAAAATACACTTGGCAATTAATTGCCTCCCTCCAAACAATCTGTAAAATTTGTATCTAATGAATACAAGGATTCCTACTTCCTGCATTAGATGTCCAGGAATAAACATATGCCTTGAGAGCTATCTGCTTTCTTAACCTTGCTGGTTATACGAGTAGCACTGTATATATATGTATGGGAAACATCCTCTAGCACTGTAGCACAATTATCTGTCATAGTAACCTTCTAAAATTCCCTGGCACCATGTGGGCCTGCCAGCCAGCACCCTGCAAAGCACGTAGAGCATTGCTGGGTCTGCTCCCAACAGGAGCCAGCTTGTTTTGAACTTAGAAGAGAGTTTATCTATGAAGTTGTGGGCTGTTCTATGAAATTTTGTATTAGCTGATCCTATTTAATGTATTAGCATAGACTCAGTCTCTTATCTGGGCTCAGGCACAGCTGCTGATTAACCACAGAAAGGGCAGTTACAGCAGAACTTGTGCATCAGCACAGAAGCTTTTGCGGCACTCTCTGTGTTGCTCTGTTCTGCTGCTCTCTCTACATCTAAGAATCTCACTGCAGTTGAACAAAATTAACAACTTTTCCCTAATTCATATCCATGGTAACAAACATTACCATACATATACTGTATGTGCAGGTCTGCGATGCTGATTTCCAGTCCTCCTGACTGAGCTGTGAAGACATTTTCTCATTAGTATTTTAGCAATGTATTCACACAGAATCACAGAATGACAGAATGTTAGGGATTGGAAGGGACCTCAAAAGATCATCTAGTCCAGTCCCCCTGCCAGAGCAGGAACACCTAGGTCAGGTCACACAGGAACATGTCCAGGCGGGTTTTGAATGTCTCCAGAGAAGGAGACTCCACAACCTCTCTGGGCAGCCTGTTCCAGTGTTCTGTTACCCTCACTGTGAAGAAATTCTTCCTCACATTTATGTGGAACCTCCTATGTTCCAGCTTACACCCATTGCCCCTTGTCATGTCATTGGATGTCACTGAGAAGAGCCTGGCTCCATCCTCATGACACTCACCCTTGACATATTTATAAACATTAATGAGGTCACCCCTCAGTCTCCTCTTCTCCAAGCTAAAGAGACCCAGCTCCTTCAGCCTTTCCTCATAAGGGAGATGTTCCACTCCATCATCTTTGTGGCTCTACGCTGGACTCTCTCAAGTAGTTCCCTGTCCTTCTTGAACTGGGGGGCCCAGAACTGGACACAATATTCCAGATGTGGCCTCACCAAGGCAGAATAGAGGGGAAGGAGAACCTCTCTCGACCTACTAACCACTCCCTTTCTAATACACCCCAGGATGCCATTGGCCTTCTTGGCCACAAGGGCACATTGCTGGCTCATGGTCATCCTGCTGTCCACCAGGACCCACAGGTCCCTTTCCCCTACACTGCTCTCCAGCAGGTCAGCCCCCAACTTATACTGGCACATGGGCTTGTTCTTCCCCAGATGCAAGACTCTACATTTGCTCTTGTTGAATTTCATTAAGTTTCTCCCCACCCAACCCTCCAGCATATCAAGGTCTCGTTGAATGGCAGCACAACCCTCTGGTGTGTCAGCCACTCCTCCTAGTTTGGTGTCATCAGCAAACTTGCTGAGGATACATTCTGTACCCTCATCCAGGTCGTTGATGAAGATATTGAACAACACCGGTCCCAGTACCGACCCCTGAGGGACTCCACTAGTCACAGGCCTCCAACTAGACTCCGTGCCATTGAACACAACTCTCTGGCTTCTTTCCTTCAGCCAGTTCACAATCCACCTCACTACCTGATCACCAAACCCATACTTTATCAGCTTATTTACAAGGATGCTGTGGGAGACAGTGTCAAATGATTTACTGAAATCAAGTATTACTGCCTTTCCTGCTTGGGCAGCAGGAAAGGAAAGGGTTTATTTGAATGGATTTCATGGGAGGCAGGAAAACAAGAAGGAATTTTGAAAATGAACTGGAAATACAGAATTGCCTCATTTCCCCTGAGCTTTCAAAAGATCTAGGTAAATGCTGCAGAAATACCACAGAAACAGCATTTCAGATTGACACCATAGAGCTCTCTAGTATCTCTCCTAATTATTACATATAACTCCATAGGACCAACATTTTTCAGTATGTCATTATCATGAATCTTGGATTGCTGATGACTTTGACAACTAGAATTTGATGATTGAAATGCTGTCTGCATGTTCCATCAAAATACAAAAAGGCTTCTCACTGGAAACTAAACCCCACCTTCCTATGTAATACTGTCTGTTCTGCATTGCTTCAGTGATGATGTATGTCTTTTTTTTTTATCTTTGTAAGTGACTGTTTTGCTATACTGAAGATGCACTGAAGACATACAACAATCAGATCATACCAGCTGTTTCATATTCAGCCCACACATCCTGCTAGGAGTGGAAACTGCCCTTTCAGAACGGCCTTAGCTTCTCTGAGGACAAAAATAAATTTGAAAAGGGCAAAACAAATAGTTATAACTGACAAAAATGAGCCAGCTGCCTTTCCAGGGCAAGCTGCCTCTTCAGATTTACATTTCCTAAAAAGGTCCACTTTGTGCACTACAGGGTGTTCTCCTCCATGGACAAGTATGTTCTGCTGCTGCCCATTAGTACACTTAAACATTACTGCAGTTGTGTGTTCAGAGAACAAGGACTTTACCAGTGGGATGGTGCATCAGTCTGTCAAACTCACACAACTGCTAGCCCTACTGCCACGGATCATCACTCAGTCCTAGAAACCAGGCTTCTGAAACATTCAGGAAAATCACTTTCTTCAAATGTCAAGCTGGAAACAGAAATGCAGAAGTAATGAGGTTTTTTGATACCTCTCTGAGATTTTTTGCACTTCTGCTCTCCGTTCTGGATGATATTTTACTGCTACAGGAAACCCTAATAGTTCAGGTTACACGAACCACAGATAAACACTTGAACTAAGTTGTGGAGCTTCTGACATTTGTCTAACTATTATTTTTACAACATGTATTGCCTTCCTTGGAGAGCACCAGTCAAGGTTAGCAGCACAGAATCCCACACCAAGTTTAAGAAAGTTAGATGATGGCTTTCTTCATTCTCACTGGTGTTTCATTTCAGCTAAAAAATGGTGTCCTGTTTACAAAAACAATTACATTCCTAATATTTGAATTCAACTATTATACATTACCATAATGCTGCAACACATTAGGGCTTCATGAGGACCAGTGAAGGGACTTGCAGGAATGCAAATAGGGTTTTTATGCAGAGATGCATATAATCTTTCGATAAACTCATATGTGCAGATTAAGTACTCAGTACTGAGATTTCAGCTGAGCAGCATAAATTCCCACACAACATTGCCTTTGGCTATCTGTGATTATAATGTTTATGGTAGCTCCATAGGAAAATCTGAAGACAACGCTTCCACAAACATGAGTCAAAGGACCCTTCTCAAAGCTGCAATGGTTGCTGTCACTGCAGCATTCCTGAGCTCCAAATCACTGGTGTGGGAGAAGTTCAGTAGCCATCCAAAGGAGAGTATTTTGTATTCTCTGAGGGTGTAGCAGGTCATAGCAGTACCTATGGTTCTGTGAAGAAGAATAATTGTTGCTCTACCCCCAGAAAACACAGGCTTTTCCATGTGGACTAAAGATGTACTGCATAGCAAAGTTCACTTCATGTTTTTCTATTATACAAGAAAATGAAGCTAGCCAATCACACTGTGCATCTTATTCCTGCCATGTCCCAGTCTGCAAATGTTTCAACTTTCAAGATATGGTAAAAGTGTCATTACACAACTGGAATTACATCAAGCTAAATTGTTTCCTAAATCTGGCTATGGCATTCACCAGCTGGAAGAGTTCAGAGGTATGAAGAGAAGATTTCACACAGCAGTCTCTTGGTAATGTTAACCACCCAGGATGAAAGTCATGGATGTGTAGCCTGTAATAAGGAGAGTATAGAAAGAATCAAAAAAGAGGGCAGATGTAGTAATCACATACCATGCTCTGCATTTACTGGAGTGATTGAAATGCACTTGGTCACACTCCATGGTGCCAAAGCTGCCATTCACCTACTTCTTAGTGTTGTTACTGGACACAGGAGACACTGGCCTATTCTGCATTTTAAAACAAGGCTCTGTTCGAGCTGCTTTATCTTCTTTCTTAACCACAGGTGCCACAATGCCACTTTGGTCCCAGCTGACTGGAGAGCATCTAACAAAACCTCTCCACAGCCATTTTCTCTTTTTTTTCACAGCTGGTTCAGCTGCCCTGGGGACACTGCAAAGCCGCTGAGCAGCCAAGGCGTGTAACGCTGGAAGGCAATTTTTTAAGTAACCCTGCAAAAAGATTTGTTCAATGCAACCTATCTGAAGTCAGCCACCAGGTCCATCAGAGGTGACATCTATGTCTAGCAGGTGACCTCTATAAGGTATGAAACACCTAAGCATGATAGTATGTTAAATGAGAAGGACTTTATGTGTACATACCTGTTTATTATAGCTTTAGAAAGGCTGAGGTACTTAATGCCTTCTTTGCCTCAGTCTTTAATAGTCAGACCAGTTATCCTCATTGTATTCAGTCCCCTGAGCTGGAAGATTGGGATGGAGATCAGAATAAACCCCTCATAATGCAGGAAATAGTAGTGAAGGACCTGCTGAGTCAATTAGACACCCATAAGTCTATGGGGCCGGATGAGATCCACCCGAGAGTGCTGAGGGAGCTGGTGGAGGAACTTGCCGAGCTGCTCTCCATCATCTATCACCATCCCTGGAAAGGTGATGGAACAACTTATCCTGGGTGCTGTCTCTAGGCATATCAAGGATAAGAGGGTCATTAGGGGCAGGCAACATGGCTTCACCAAGGGGAAGTCATGCTTAACCAACCTGATAGCCTTTTATGAGGACATAACCCAGTGGATAGATGATGGTAAAGCAGTGGATGTGGTCTGTCTTGATTTCAGTAAAGCATTTGACACAATCTCCCACAGCATCCTCGCAGCTAAACTGAGGAAGTGTGGTCTGGATGATCGGGTAGTGAGGTGGATTGTGAACTGGATGAGGGAAAGAAGCCAGAGGGTTGTGGCCAATGGGACAGAGTCTAGTTGGTGGCCTGTATCTAATGGAGGCCCTCAGGGGTCGGTACTGGGACCATTACTATTCGGTATATTCATCAATGACTTGGATGAGGTAGTAGAGTGCTCTGTCAGCAAGTTCGCTGATGACACAAAACCGGGAGGAGTGACTGACACACCAGAAGGCTGTGCTGCCATTCAGAGAGACCTAGACAGGCTGGAGAGTTGGGCAGAGAGAAATTGAATGAAATACAACAAGGGCAAGTGTAGAGTCCTGTATCTGGGGAAGAACAACCCCATGCGCCAGTATAAGTTGGGGACTGACCTGTTGGAGAGCAGCGTAGGAAAAGCGTAGGGGAAAGGGACTTGGGGGTCCTGGTGGACAGGAGGATGACCATGAGCCAGCAATGTGCTCTTGTGGCCAAGAAGGCCAATGGCATCCTGGGGTATATTAAAAGGGGTGTGGTTAGTAGGTCGAGAGAGGTTCTCCTCCCCCTCTACTCTGCCTTGGTGAGGCCACAGCTGGAGTATTGTGTCCAGTTCTGGGCCCCCCAGTTCCAGAAGGACAGGGAACTGCTTGAGAGAGTCCAGTGCAGAGCCACAAAGATGATGAAGGGAGTGGAACATCTCCCTTATGAGGAAAGGCTGAGGGAGCTGGGTCTCTTTAGCTTGGAGAAGAGGAGACTGAGGGGTGACCTTATTAATGTCTATAAATATGTAAAGGGTGAGTGTCATGAGGATGGAGCCAGGCTCTTCTCAGTGACATCCAATGACAGGACAAGGGGCAATGGGTGTAAGCTGGAACATAGGAGGTTCCACATAAATGTGAGGAAGAACTTCTTCACAGTGAGGGTGACAGAGCACTGGAACAGGCTGCCCAGAGCCTGTTGTGGAGAGGTTGTGGAGTCTCCTTCTCTGGAGACATTCAAAACCCGCCTGGATGTGTTCCTGTGTGACCTGATCTAGGTATTCCTGCTCTGGCAGGGGAATTGGACTAGATGATCTGAGGTCCCTTCCAATCCCTAACATTCTGTGATTCTGTGATCAGCAGTCCTGGTTATCAGGTGAGATGCTGGATGACTGGAGACTTGCCAATGTGATGCCCATCTACAACAAGGGCAGGAAGGAGGACGCAGGGAACTACAGGCCTGTCAGCCTGACCAGGGGAGATTATGGAATGGTTCATCTTGGGGGTGATCACGCGGCAAGTGCAGGACAACAGAGGGGTCAGGTTCAGCCAACATGGGTTCATGAAGGCCAAGTCCTGTTTAACCGACCTGATCTCCTTCTATGATCAGGTGACCCACCTAGTGGATGAGGGAAAAGCGATGGATGTTGTCTACCTGGACTTCAGTAAGACATTTGACACTGTTTCCCACAGCATTCTGCTGCAGAAGCTGGCAGCTCATGTCTTAGAGAGGTGGACTCTTTGCTGGGTTAAAAACTGGCTGGATGGCCGAGCCCAGAGAGTTGTGGTGAATGGAGTTAAATCCGTATGGAGATCGGTCACAAGCGGTGTCCCTCAGGGCTCAGTTTTGGGGCCAGTCATGTTTAATATCTTTATCAATGACCTGGATGAACGGATTGAATGCACCCTCAGTAAATTTGCAATGACACGAAACTAAGTGGGAGTGTTGATCTGCCTGAGGGTAGGGAGGCTCTGCAGGGGATTTGGACAGGCTGGAGCGATGGGCTGAGGCCAATTGCATGAGGTTTAACAAGGGCAAGTGCCAGGTCATGAACTTTGGCCATAACAACCCCATGCAGCGCTACAGGCTTGGGGAAGAGTGGCTGGAAAGCTGCCTGGCAGAAAAGGACCTGGGGGTGCTGGTTGACAGCCAACTAGTTCTGGGCACCAAAGTATAAGAAGGACATTGAGGTGCTGGAGTGAGACCAGAGAAGGACAACGAGGCTGGTGAGAGGTCTGGAAAACAGGCCTTATGGAGACCGGCTGAGGGAACTGGGGTTGTTTAGTCTAGAGAAAAGGAGACTGAGAGGAGACCTTATTGCTCTACCTAACTCCCTAAAAGGAGGTTGTAGTGAGGCTGGTGTTGGTCTCTTCTCCCAAATTACTAATGATAGGACGAGAGGAAATGGCCTCAAGTTGCATCAGGGGAAGTTTAGGTTGGATATTAGGAAGAAGTTCTTTACTGAGAGGGTGGTTAGGCACTGGCACAGGCTGCCCACGGAGGTGGTGGAGTCGCCTTCCCTGGAGGTGTTTAAAAAACGAGTAGATGTAGCACTTGATGCTATGGTCTAGTGGTTAAGGAAATGTTGGGATAAAGGTTGGACTTGATGATTGTAGAGGTCCTTTCCAACCATAGTGATTCTATGATTCTACGATTCTGTGAATTTTTTCCTGTGTCTTGCTGCAGGTACCAAGTGATGAGTAGTAGGTAAGGAAAGATGCAGAGCTTGTACCTTTAAAAAGAAGAGCACTGCTCCGTGGCAGAGAAAGAAAAGGAAGAAAATGCACATCCGTGTCCCACACAGTTCTCATGCCCTCATAGCACCTGAAAACAGATGTAGGACCTGTCACAGCACCACCATAGGGAACGTCTAGCTTTGGAGAGGAAAAAAGTAATTTTCAGCAGATCTATAGCCAGCAGATACAATGCATGTGACAGCTCTCTTGCTGTAAAGGATATGTTGGGTTGGGGGTAGATCAAAATGAAAGTCTCTTCAGGAAACTTGTAGCTGGCAGCTAATCCCAGAGACCAGCCTATTTTCAGTCTGGGCCAAGGTTGAGGATGCTGTGGCTTGAGACAAGGGAAACCCAGATCCCTCCAGCTTCAGTTCTTCCTCCAACCCTCCCTTCCTCTGCTGTGTGCAAAAAGGATGAGGGAATACCCTGGAGACAATTTACAGTCCCACAGGATTCAAACTGAATTTAGAGGTAATTCAAGAGTAACCCAGTGGGTTTTTTGCAGTTTATCCCTGCAAAGCTTGTAATTCCCTCAGTATATGTATTGCTTCTAAGTCTGGTTCTGACAAGGGATATCAGTAAAGCAGATTGATTTATTATTTAAGTTTAAATCATATTTGATAGAATTTACTGGTTAATATTCTACTATGTACCAACAGTTCATCTAGAAATAATATTTTGCCCTAATTTTTCCAGACACTTTAAAGATGTCTGCACCCAGCATGAAGAAAATGAACCATCTGTGTGCCTGCATGAAACACTTCCCCCAGCTGAAGCGCAGGTTCTCGGGAGACCATGGAGGAGACCCAGTCCGCTACACATATTGATCACAGATGAATGGGCTGCAGTAACAAATCCTAGAGATAGCTCACCACTTTTCTTTCTGACGACCTTTTCAAACCTTTCTCTAATCACTGTGTAGAAAGCAGTAAATTAAAGCAGCAAGTTCAGGCTTTGGAAACGCTTAGCAGGCAGGGTGCAGCAGGAGAACACATAAAAGTTTGAATTATTGTATGCTACAACCTTCCACGTTTACATTTGAGTCATAAGTTATGGAAGTGAGCATAAATAAGAATTAAATATCTGCAAAGTCTTTTTTCTTCTGTCTTTTGATTACAGCTCTATTTTATTTATGACTCCCAAAAGAGAGCCAAACTTCTATTATGTGACATTTCTTCTGTAAATTGTTAAAGAATCACAAAAATGAAATACTTCACAGCAGGTTTTTCCTCTATTGCTACCTGCTTTTGGTATCAGCTTGGTCCCTATCCCAACCCCCTCTTTACTAGGTGATTTTTTTTTTCTAGTAGGGAAGCATCTTATTACAGTTTGTCTGCCTCTTTCTGTGATTTTCTCTAAAGCCAGGTGATTTAGCTGTACAAGGTATTTGATGCTTCTGCCACTTTCTAGGTTGTATAATACTTTCATTGTTAGTACCTGAAAAATATCAAAATAAAATATTAAAAAAAAAAATAAATCCTTGCATGAACATATGGCAAGTTGTGCACTGAACAATGTTAGGGGCTAGATAGTTTTTAATATTGCTGGTCAAAGCAGCTTTTTCTTGCCCCCATTGCACCTCTGGGCCATTTTTCTGGACATCCCTGCTTTGACAGAAATGTTCCTCTGAATTTCAGCCTCAGTTTATTTACTGCCAAGTCATATTTGTTTTTCCTTTTATCAACAATCTCCTTAGATAGCTCTTCTCCCTCACAGTTATTCATACCTAGCTGTATTTACAGAATAGTCTTTTCTACCCTTGGCTTTCATTTTACTAGAATAAACAATCCTAAAGATATAAGAAATGGTGCCATAGAGGGCATAAATCTTAGAGTATCATTTCTAAAACTTTATAGGCTACTTCTTCCGCCAGCCTTTATCATTATTTATTTCATTCTTCCCCAAGCAGAGCACCCCCTTAAGTATTGCAAGCATGATTACTAGTTAAGCCCATTTCTACTATTTCTATAACACTTGGTTTCATCTCTTGTACTTGTAACAGTTGTTCTTGCAGCATGCTGTCTGAGCTTCTTGCACCCGTATAAAAACATTTCAGTTATTTCTCTCTGGCCACACTCAAATTCTTGATAAATTATATCCAGTCATTTTGTTGATGCTTTTATCTGCAAAACTTCCGTGTTATCCATATCAGTCTTCATTTTTCTTGTTATCCTTCTTTCTCAGCTCCCTTGTTGTCTGCTGTTTTATTCTTCCACACCTGAGTTTTTTGAATTAAAAATAGATTTTGAGGATACATAATTGCTTCCCCTTGATTTAAAGTTCCTATCAGTTGTGGCAGCATCCATTCCCAAGAGATAGTTCCTCGGGGCCCAAGGAGAGTCTGTCCACCAAATAGGGCCACTTCTCGAAAAAGCATCTCTGCAGTTGACTTCCTCATCGTGTCATCCTTTCCTCTAGGACAAGATGCTATTTTAAGCATCTTCACTTTTCATCCCTGATCTTTTCCCAGGGGATCTCAGACTACCATTTTTCCTCATAGGACAGCTACCATCAGATCAGGATTATCTCTTTACCTTATATGTGTTCCTACATCCCAACCTTGCTCCTGGAGATCAGTGACAATTTCCTGGGGCTGCTTAGGTGCCAGCCTGACCCATTCTTCTGCTGAAGAAGTCCTTTATTTCTGATCCATCCTTTATTTCTGCTCCATCCTTGCAATGTTTGCCACTGTTCAGAGACCAGTGCTCCTTACTGTCACAGCATTAAACCCTGGGCCACCGGCCATCTTTGTTTTCCTGCATTTCCCAGGGATAACAAAGGGTTATTGCCTCTCCTCTTTTTCCAAGAAGCAGGAGCTCAGAAGTGCAGGCCTGGAGCAGACAACAGGGTGCTGCCTGCAGTTCCCACAGCAATGCAGTTCCCACACAGCAGTGCTGGCTGCCTGTGGACATCAGCTGGGTCCTTGTCAGAGGTTTCCTGCAAAGCTACAATGAAGATAGCAAAATCTATACAGAGGAATTGTGTGTTTTATCCCCAGAGCAAGCCTCAGCTTTGAAGCATAGTGAGTGGGGTGACTTCATTTTTATTTTGTAAGAATTACTAACAAAAGGTCTCTTAAGACACTATTCACTCTTCTGATAGTAAGGACTCTGTTGAGTATCTGAGTAGAAGCATCCACCTTTTCATAATTCTCCTTAGATATTTCAGTCAACCAAGAACAGTGACTCAGTGACCAGACTTAGTAATTTTTATTTTTTATAGCTCTTATAGTAATCTCAGTTTCATCAATTTACATGTTAATTGTTTCAGTATTCCTTTGAGAAGAGGATTATTCAATCAGCAAAGAAAAAAATGGTTAGACAATGTTCCCACAACCCAAATAAAAAGTAATTGTTTCATTTAATCCTGAAAATAAAACAAAATTTAAAATAATTCACACTGAACTTTTATAAAGGCTCTGGTTTACTACTTCCTACTTGCTGCCTGCTTCTGACATAACTTCCTCCTAACTTGTGTTATAACTGAGGTCTGCTCCTGCAAACCATTAATACCCAGAATGAGTTTAACTTATGCACAGGCTTATTTTGAGGATCTGGCCAGGTTGCAATGGTCAAAAGGCAAATTGCTGCTTGAACCTTCACTTGCATCTATTCATTCCTTTCTCTTTTGTGGTAAATCGTGTATATAGTGTTATGTAAGAAACCATTACTTGATAATAGATGCCTATGCAGACCATACATTTTGTTAAGTACTGCTGTCTTCAGCACATAGCATTGACACAAGATGACAGAGAAGATAACTTGCCCTCTGACACCTTATATCCTCATTCTCAGCCCATTATCCTAAATGTTGGAAGAGTCTGGACTGAGATGTCTTCGCCATCTGGATGTCTTTCAAAGTTTTCTCCTTCAACACCTATCTCCATTCTATTTATGGACTGAAGGGAATATATGGAGCTGGTTCATCATCCCACAAACTTTTGTTGTATCTGTGTCAGCATGTGGAAATAGCAGTGTCTGACCACAGCCTATGCGTACACACAGCAACTGTAATCATAACAATATTTTTAATACATATTTGCAAAGAAAAGTGAAATCCAGAGACATCCCTTCAATCTAGAGGCCTTGTTGTTCCCAAATGCAGAAAACAACTTGCAGCAGAGAATAATTCACTCCATGAGCCCAAAGAATAAAGGAAAAAAAATCCCATTATACAGACACAGCTTTAGTTAAGCTGCGCGCAATGGAGTTATTTCCACTCTTTTTCATTAGTGGTATGTTATCAGTAAACTCACAAATAAAAGTATATCACACTGTCATCAGCCTTTTCTTAATGTACTTTGAAAATATTCATCATCTAAATCTGTTTCTCTCTCAAGACCAGCTCTGGAAGTGAATCAAAAAGATTAAACAGAGTTCTCCCAGCTCAGCCGTTATCGTAGCAGGCTGACAGGAATGCTCCCTATTCTTTCTGTCTCTTGCTCTTAAATGTTTTCATAAGTGAATTTATTGTTATTAGTCCTCATTAACACTGTCAATTTGGGGAAACACATTGCTCCTATTAAGATGCAGGCTGTCCACATGTTCCTTTCTGAGACTGGTGTAACAGGTTTTCATAACAATTGTGTCAGTGAAAGGAAGAGAGTATCAACAGTCCTCTTCTTCTGTAAAACTTCCCAATACTTTTTCAGTGTGCAAGCTGCAAAAAATTACTGTAATGCAGCTATGACATCAGTCAAGAGTTGTCTTCATACAATGGATATCACGTGTCTGGATGTTCTGTTCTTCCATTTTAGACCAGCCTAATCCCACATCAAACAAATCTCAGCGGCCTTCCAAGTGTCAGAAGTCTACAGGTACTCTCTACACTTGCCTTCTTGTTTGCATTAATTAGTTCAGTAGCGACCCACATATTGTCTACATAAAGTATTTCTTTGTTTGTTTAGCATACAATAATATGGGGTCACATAATTATCACTTGCAAATTACTAGCATTATGCTGTTTTCATACACTTTCTGTCTTCACCTCAGAAAAATAATTTTTAAGCAATTTTATTCTGTAGTGAGTTTTACTATTCTCAACATCTGTGTTGTTCAGTATCATGTCATTTAAACTACTCAATATGACTACATAATATTGTCCTCTGACTGAATCATCATTTTTTCTCTTAATAATTAAAATGTGCAGCTTTCCCTTAGCTCATAGTGAGCTTTTTCTGCTTATTTTAAGAGAAAATGAAATTCACATGATAGTACTCAGAAATTGAACTCCGCTTCTTAAATGGAAAAAAGTTATAGCTTGAAGCACTGATTTGCTAATTCAAGTTTTCTGTTGTTATTAGACCAGAGGGTGACTAAATAAAACAAGAAGAAAGAAAATCCATATTTTCAAAGGAATATTCTGAACAAGGATTTAAGAAAATTAACTGAGGGCTATGCATCCTTTCGGGGAAACACCTGGACTTGCAAAGAAGATTATGTAAAAGAAGCAAATTTTCCTGATTTCTAGTGGCATGTCAGCTACTTTAAACAATAATCAGACTCAATTAGGTAACAAGGTAAATTGTTGTTTTACTCCTTTTTAGTGTTTGTGCTTAGGTAATATTTTACATCAGAGGATTTTTTCTATATTCACAGCAGAGTGTATATCATACCAGGTAAAAATCCAGTCCTTGTAAACCAAGAAATTTGGACTTTGGATGAGGACCCACAAAACCTTACCGCTGGTCCCCAGTATTCACACTGGCCAATTTTCTGCACGCACACCAGCATCAGACAGCTAATAGCTGTGTTACAGAGAGGGGAGAGGAAGCTGGAGCAGTCTGGCACAGCAGTGGTATACAGCTAGTGTAACCTGGGCAGGAAGAGGGTACCACAATCCACCTAGGAGACTGCTGGTGGTAGGGTAAGTGTGTATGTCCTGTGCTAACGGCAAATAAATGAGTTAGTAAGCCAGCAGCATCCAATGCTACCATCTTGTAAAGTGCAGTAGATAAGCTGTTCCTGCCTGTGGAGTAAAGAGGCAAGGAGCACTGACACCTCTCAAATGCCCCCTTACTGGGTTGGCGTTTCCTAGCAAAGCTTAGCACTTCCTTCAGCAAACAGGTAATGGATATGATGAACTAGTAGCGGCAAATATTAGAGTAAGATCCTCTGGGAAAATCTTGTTGCTGTGATTTAATTCCCTGGGTGTGTCCAATGCTAGTAGCATCTCTTGATTTTAAAAATGTTTTATGTAGGAGCTGTACTCCAGAAAGCTCTGGCTCAAATGGTTTCAGTTTGCCTTACTGAAGGTATCAGGAATCCCATCAGGGAGTCTAAGGAAGTATCAGAAGAATGAGCTTTTACACTGAAAATGAAAGCCAGTTATAATTTAGCAGTCATGAAAAATGGCGCACACACTTAGCCTAATCCCTCATTGCTCTGTACACATTTCACTCATTTTTGACAAGAACTCAGGAAGTGTAAAATGCTGGCTTACTTGTTTGCACTGCATTTGTGTCAACACTAATGTGTTGGAAACCAGGTCATTTGTATTCTGTGTACACACACCTGAGTCTTGACACTCACCTTCTTCCCTTATGATCATACCTGGCAGCTGAAATGTCTTACTCACAGCCATGGGGAGTAAAAGCACCCTTTTACTGTCTGCTGCTTTGTGATTACCCCTGGCTGTTTTTCAGCTGTCCTTCCCTCTCCTTTTCCCTGGAAATCAAACAGCATATTTAGGCACTAAATCTTCCTGCTTTCAGATAATATAAGAGCTGCCCCTTTAAGGATTCAAACCACACTCATGTAGCTATTGACTTGAGTAGAGGGTTGCAGAGTTGAGTCTGAAACCTGAAAGGTGCAGTCTCCTTCCAGATTTTCCTCCCTGTTTGTGTAATACCAAGAATTTTTCACTCTACGTCTCTGATGAGTGGTATGATCTGGATGCCTGAAGAGAAAACTGCTCCATCCCTGGTGCTGCAACGAAGCTCTTATAAAGAGATACTGTAATATCAGCTCGTGAGGACACTGAGAAGGCTGGTAGCCTTAGTGCTTTTAACATCCCTGCTCTGACACGATATCCTGTACTAGTCTATAAGCATTTGGCTGCTGGGGGAAAATGTGCAGACGTCCTAAGAGATTAGATATGCCCATCTGAGCTTCAAAGAAATGGCAACTAAATGTGATTGAAACATGTCAAAGTCTTCAGTTTCTGTCCCTTCCCTGGGGGCTTGTCCTATACCCAGACACTGGCATTTCAGCTAGCTCAAGCCGTGGGGAGAGCGCAGTGAGAAACAGTCCTCCATCCACCTTCCCCCACCCTCCCACACGGTGCTGCTGACCCAGAGCCCTGGCTTCCCTGCACGGTGGCACCGTCCAGAGCACGAGGCAGTGTTGGGCCCACAGGGAGATAAGGGCTGATGGATGGCATGGATGGCCTGGGGAACGAGATAACAGACTGGGACCTACCCAGCAAGTATGCAGTGGGAGGAGATGCTTCCTGCTACCACCAAATCCCTATCTCCCACTGCTGCTTGGGAAGGAGGTGAGGGACTGACCCTCTGTTTATTGTTACAAGAGCATTTCCATCTTCTTGAATGGAAAATCTTACCTGAGAAAAAGGTTGGAAAGTGAGCTCATACCTTCAAATGCCTTTACTGGGCTTCCCAACCCACACATACTTACTCCTCCATCACACTCCTCTGGTTCCTTGTCCTCCTACTTACTCGAGCATAAGGTCCCCAGTGACCACAAGTGTGTTTGGTAGGTTATTCCCCTGCCTTGCTGTCACTTCACACTCGTCTAATCTCACCTCTTCTTGCTATTGTGATGCAGGAAAGTCTTCTGTCCCTTGTTTGACATTTTAACATCATCAAGAGAAGCCACTGACTCTCAGTGTTTTATATCTAAGTCATTCTTGCAACTGACAAAATTTGTGATAATCCAGCAGGAGAAAAGATGTTCTGTAATTCTTTTGAAAAAACGGTGCAAAAGGAGATTTCCACAGTTGTGTTTTCACCTTGTTTAATTACACAATCCTATCTGCCACATTTTAAAAAAAAAGAAGAAAAAGACAAAACAAAAACCTTCTCAAACTTAGGAGTAATCTTGGATCTTACTAGTAGGTTGTTAATATTGCTGCTGTCACAAAGATATCTGCAAAGATGAGGTTGGGGTTTTTTTAAATGAAGCTGAAAAACAGGTGTTTTTTAAAATGTGAGGGCATGGAATGTGGGAAATAAGAGCAGACCAAATTTATTGTGCTTTGAAGAGACTTTTGAGATTAACAACTAAAGCCGGTTGATGGTCTCTTTTCAAGAGTGAAGTCTCTTCAGCAAATGAGTGTTTAATAATCCTCATGCTCTCGTTTTTGTAATCACTTCAGTCTGATATTAAATACGACTTGTTCAGATGTCTCTCTGATACAAGGTATGTGTGTCAGTGTTTGGACAGAGAATAATTGGATTCATATCTCTGTTATGCTTTCAAATTGCTAGGTCAGATTTGGGTCTCTGGCTGTAAATTCTTCAATTCTATTCTAAGTCAGAGGAATGTGACAGATTTAATACCTAGAATAAGTTATTAACTGCAATGATGCATAAACCAGTGGCACTTTCAGAAATAGCAGTCTATACTGCTTCTGTTTTCTAAAGAAAAAATAAAAATACAACCTTATTTCTTTGTTTCTTGCAGTTCTTGTAAACATATTTCTTGATTAATTCTTGATTACTCCATGAAGAACTTGAAATTGATGTGCCCATAAATAAAAACTTCTGTTACTTTTTTATTGCAGTAGTAATTTCCGTTGGGATTAGGTTTTCTTTCAAAATTACAAAACTGAGAGGAATTCATACACACACGTCCTTAGAGCAGCACTAGCTATAAACAGAAAGTGCCTGCTCCTACCATGAACTGTCTGTGAAAGATTAATATAGAATTACGGGCTGTGTGGAAAAAAATGAAGAAAGATTGGGAGAGCAGAGAACTTTGCTGGTCTATGCATGTGCTCAGCTGAAAAATAGATAGAGTGATCAGTTGACTTTGTAAGACCAACAATACTTGGGTTTGCTTCTCCTACCGCTGGTTAGTTATAGCATGCTCCACTCTCCACATTGGCCTCTTTTACCCCTGCTGTTGCAGGGACCTTGATAAGAACCTTTGAGTTGGAAGCTGTGGTTCCTACACACAATTTTGCCACAAGTCCCTCGGTCTTGTGGCGTGAGGGATATCTTTTTCTAACTCTCCTAACTGTCATTGATTATAAGGACAGGCTGTTACACTTTCCTCTTTAGGTAATGGATGATCATTGTTGGTGATTACTGAGGGCTTTGGAGAAGGCAACCTACTATGCTTGCAAATTAATACATTTTTGTTTTAAGATATTATCTTAGGGAATTTGTCCCTGTGTAACAGTCTAAAGGATCACTGGACTGCTCTGAAGTCTATATTTAGGGGAAGGTCTGTGGGAAAATATAGTAATTTTTTACTACATAAGCTGATGCAACTAATAAAAAAAAAGAACAGAGTAGCCCTCCAGCACACAAACCAGATCTGGGAATTTTGATGCATAAAATGTAGCTGTATCTCTCCACAGTTGATATTTGCTTAATGTAAGCTGAAAAACAACCACCATATATCACCTTTAACATCCTCATATCCTCAGAAATTGACTAGAGCACTGTGCATGTCATTATTGCCAGATATCTGTGTTCTCTTTGCAGCTATTTGCATGGATAACTTCAGAAACAAGCCAATTTTTAATTTTTTGAACAAGTCATGTATCTTTATCAACCAGGATGATATTATTTTCTTTTGTTGTCAAAATGGTGGAACTGGTCTCCTAAGTTACTGCAATAGAAATGATGTACAGTGTGAACTTGAACTGAGGGCTCCTATGTCCCAGAATAACAGCATAATTTCAGAATTATATCTCTCATTTTGACTGTAAAATTTATACTAGATCTGAAAAAAACGATGTTTTTGTAAAAAGTTCACATCTCAGTATCTGCTTTCAGAAAAAGCTTTTACTGAAATGTTGCAAATTAGCCCTAATTAGAATACAGAATATAGTATATAGCATAGGACAATTCTAAAAGAAATCGATTTTAGTAAGTGTTATATCCTTTCTACTACAACTGTGGTATTTTGCAAAAACTGCCTACTAGGCTAGAGCCAAGAGAATTTATAAAGCTGTCATGAAAGCCTATGAGAACCAGTTCAGTTTACCTGAAAAGGACACTTTTGCTTATTAAGTAGCATAATAATCACAAGACATTATGACAATGTATTGTCCTTTTGGGAGTGTTCACATGACTGGGTTTCGGTCTCTTCTCCAAAGTACCAAGCAACAGGACAAGAGGAAACTGCTTCAAGTTGTGCCAGGGGAGATTTAGATTGGACACTGGGAAAAATTTCTTTGCTGAAAGTGTTATCAAGCCATGGCACAGGCTGCCCAGGGCAGTGGTGGAGTCCTGATCTCTGGAGGTATTTAAAAGATGTGTAGAAGTGGTGTTGAGGGACATGGTTTAGTGGTGACTTGGCAGTGCTAGGTTAGTGGTTGGGCTTGATGATTTAAACCATCTTTTCCAGCCAAAAAAATTCTGTGATTCTATGACAGTCTTCATCCTTCGCACTCAGAAGCCATGTTTAATAAGTATTAAATATTTTCCCTGAGGTAGTCAGTATAGGAAGGGCTACAAGCTCTTAGCACTAGTGATAAGGGCAAATGATTGAGATATACTAATTTATATTTTTATAGTTGTGGTAATATCTTTATAACCTTCTAATCTTGTTTTTCATCTTTTTTGCAGTATTATGCAAAGTAATTTAATATATATTTATGACATTGTCACGGCTAAGTGCTTGGACTAAAGTGATGAAGTACAGGAAATATTGAAGTTGAGACTGCTGTGCTATCTTTTACTTACCATCTTGTGTCCAGTTACAGTCAGGACCCTGAGGCAGTGGGCAACATTCAGTACCAATAAATCACAACCAATCTTGTGCACACTTACGTCCTCACTCTTATCTTGTTATGAGAATCACTTTCTGCTGTGTTAGGTACCCTTGGCATTTCTGATGGTATATTCTGCTGTGACAATGCAATCATAGGCATATTGTCTTTCACGTGTTATGCCAAGTCATTGCACAGGGCAGCATTTACTAGTGATGTCAATACTGCCCTACCACTGACAGACACTATGAAAGTAGGAAGTATGCAAGATGGTGAAAACAACTGCAAAGGAGTTTATAAGAGTTACTTTAATATAACTGAAAACTGTAGCTGCTATAGGGAGGCTATAGGTGGACTGGAGTCCATAAGGAATGACAGAAATCTGTCAGTGAGTTGATTTTGATGTAAAAGGTCCACAAAATGCAGGAAAGAGAATCATCAGCATGAAAGAAAAGGGAGTGCACAGTTCAGAAAATTGTTCCTTGGTGCTATACTCAAAGATCCTGTGGTGAGTTTGATGATTTAAAATTGATTTGGTTACTTTAAAGAAAGGGAAAAAATCCAGTAATTTGGGAGGTATGGCGAACTGAACTGAAATTAATTCAGTAAGTATGGAGGTTCCAAATTTTGTTTTAAAGAAAAAAGTAGTAAAAACCAAGTCACATCTTGGAAAAAATGTTGAAGCAGGCTTTCATTTCATACTTTTTGATGTATTGAAGGTAGTTTTCATGATGTCATCCAGATAGTTTAAATAAACTGTTTGCATATAAGGTTAACAAGCTGCAGTGGTAGCAAGGTCTGTGTGGGATTATATTAGAATTAATTTGATTGATTACTTTTAGTTCCAGAGGTCTCTAGATGAGACAGAAGCCAGCATACACTGCTTGGCAGATGAAGAATCAGTGCAGTCAACACATGCCGTGAAGGTAATGAACATTCTTTCAAACTTCATTTTTCATCCTGAGCAGAGAAGACAACTAAGCCAAGACACTGCTGCTCAGAGCAGCGAAAATGATAACCATAAATAATCATAATAGAAAGCCCGTGTCTTAAATGCAATTGAGAAGGATAAAATAAGTATTTTGCCATTAAAATGATGTTGTTAAACCTGGAACTTTCATTATGATTTGCCCTGGAGCACATGGAGATTCCTCTACCTTCAGATGCAGCTTCTGAATTAAAAGATTGCTGAGCATTTTCTTTTGATAAACTGCTTGCAAGAAGAAGCTGGGATAAACAACATTCAGTCAAATCAGGGGAAATGTCTATGACAATGTATTTCATTTACACAGCTGAACTGAAACTCAGAAAGATCTCTTCTACTGGCCAGCTCTTGTGGAAGACGGTGGGAGGCACACCTGTGAAAGGATGCTATGATCTCAAACTCTCATGTACACAAAGGTCCTGATGATTCATTAGGAGTTTTTAACTGGGTTAGAACAAGTTGTCTGTGGTCTATAACTTGAATCTCCTTCATGCTAGTAAGTGAAATTTGTTATTAGCTTGAAATTTGTTAGAATCTGAGCATACCTAAAATGATAAGTTAGTGAACATTAAAAATTGTGATAATAAATGCAAAAATGTAATCTGTGATGCATAGCATTACACATATACATTCTATTTTCAATCAACCGTATTTTCTTTCTTTTCCTGTCTCTCACTAACAACTTCTCTCTGTGATCAAGCCTGATGTACAAGTGATCCATAGGCCCATGAATACTAGTTTGATTTTTTTTTTACAAACAAATACAGTAATGTTGCTCCTCTAAGAGAAGGTTGTTATATATTTAAATGTCTAAGTGTAGATTTAAAATGTCACACTTTATTTATATGGGAATCCAGTACAAATTTAATTTAACTGTAGGCGCACAGTTTCACGTTAAGTTGAAATTGTCAAGTGACTTGCCCATCTTAAAAATGTGAAAGTTCAGGATTCATGTTTCATGTTACGTATGATTAAGACAGAAGCTAATACAGTTTTAAAAATCTTAATTATAAATCTGATTTATCTGTTGGAAAAGACAAATAGTCTGACTACTTCATTACAACTTTTTAAAATGACCACATTTAAATGTAAGATGATGCAGAAATGATGCACATTAGCTCTGCTCAAAATTTCATTGACAAGAATTGCTTATATCTTCAACTTCTTTCCAAAAAACTGTGATAGCAGTGTTTGCAACACTGTATCTTTTTATTTAAAGGTATTTAGATAACTTTATATCTTACTGAAATATCACAGATAGTCAAATTCACTGTAGGCCATCCTGTTCTGATTTTTAAATTCTGAGATTTACAGTCTCACAGTATTTTCACTTCACCTGCACGAAAGCAAATTTCAGTCAGCCAGGTTTTGCTGGCCAGACATCATGTTTCTCTCACTTCACAGTACAATCTGCTCATTCATATGCAGCTATTACCAAGTGACTTGCTTCAAGTTGGCATTTCTCAGCCATGTAGCCGTTGCACTTTGTTACCTCTGAACAGAAATTTTGGGTAGAAATCCTGCAGTTCACCTGGCACATTGATTATTGTCATCTAAGATTTAATTTTCACTATAAGAGTAAAGATGAACGTATTAGAGATTGTATTATCCCTGTCTTCTTCCTTCACATCTCCCATTGTTCTTTCAATAGCTCAAATAAACGCTCTTTCAGGGTCTTCCATTTACAGCTCCTCAAAGAAGTGGAAAGCTGTACGTAGCACAAACTTGCCCAGTAGCAGGTGGCCATCAGGTACACAGCAAACCAAGTCATTAAGATTTGCAGTCTGCAGGAAAAGCAAGGAACTTGGCATGTGTAATCAACACCCACAGTTCATTAAATGCCTCTTAGTTGTTATAGGTGATGCTGCTTTTCAAGTGGTAGCAACCCGCTGCAATCAATTTTGATAACATTATTTCCCTATCAAAAATTTGGCTATCGTGACAGGTATAATGAAATGTTGACAGTAGGTGGTTTTAAATTATTTCAGTGTTCATGTACTGGATCATACGACTCACAAGAGGCAGTTGCTTTCACCATAGCTTCTACTAGATAGGAAACTTCACCTTCACCCTGCGTCTGCAGCATTACTGGCTGTCAGGACATGCTTCTTCTCCTTTAGTCTGTCTTGCTTGCTGTTTTAGTCGGACACATAAGGATGCACATTTGAAGAAATGTTTATTGACTTCAGTGAGATTTAGAGTTTATATATTAGGGAACACTCAAGAAAACTAATTCAAATTAACTAAAGGTGTGAATTTAAAGTTGAGATTACTTTAACTGCATTATGTGCACATTCTCATTCAAAATTAAAGTGGCTCTAATTCGATTTAACTACATTTACTTCCAAAGTAAATTAATACATTCTAAATGAGACTTGGCTACACAGAAATTTAATGTGGTTTAGCCAATCCATTTAAAAAGTTAATTCAGATTGATTTTTCTGCATGTTCTAGACAAAACCATCAGTTCTTAAATCAGCTCTGAAATGCAATGTGAAATACTATTTCATTTACATGTATAGTCTAAAATGTTACTCTCTAGCTCCTCTAAGGATTATTCTGCATGTCTGCAGCCTATGCATTATACCTAGAGATATTTTTTGAGAATCAAAATACTACTTTTGTCATTTGAAGAGTTTTACTTTACAATTCCTTTGCAATATAGGATTCCTACAGGAATGTCACTCAGCCTCTCTGGACCTTAGATCAGTAATTATTGAGTGTTTTAAAATATATTTTTTCATGTCAGGCTTTGAGAGCTGTTTTAAGTCTTCAGAAAAAAAAATAAAATTATTGTTATTGTTATATCATGAACCACCGCAGAACAGAACTCAGGGTCTTAGAAAGTATGTACATAAAAGAAGGCATTCTAAGCTGTCTTAGAGAAGTTATTCTTAAGTTAATACAGTGTACATACATACAAATCCAAGCTCTCCATAAATTGAAAAAATAATGGCTGTGGACTACAATGTATAACACCAGAGACCCACATTAACTGCTGGGCCACTGTCAGAATATCACACACTTTTTTGCTGTAATAGCAGAAAGAAATGTAGCAAGTAAAATGATTGCAGGTGATTTCTGATAACAACCACCCCTATTAATATAGAGGTAGTTAATGGTATTTTCTTAGAGAACGATATCACACAGTATGTTTTACCTAGTTATCAAATTAAGACCAGGAGAGGAACTATTATTTTTTTAGAAAGCTGAAGTATGCTGTATCCTTCCAGAGAGAACTGTTAGTATACCATTAGTTCGCCATTAGTTCAAACAACCTCATTTGTTGATTGATTGATAGATGGACAGAAGAACAATATTTATTATATGTATAACCTCTAAAGATAAGTTAAAGGAAGACTTATGAAGTGCCTCAATGAGTTAGTGTAACAAATTTTACTGGCAGTCAATAAAGATTTGTGCTCCTAACCTTCTTGGTGATCCTGATGAGAATGTAAAGATATGTCTACCTAGGAAAGTACAGTTGTACCACATCCTAGTATACCATTTCTAATTTAATTAAGGGTCCCTGGAGAGTTTCTTTTCTGATAGCACACACATTGCTGCTGCAATGGCTTTTATCATTATCAGTGCTTGCCCTATGAGGTTGGTGTGGATAAACTATCACATGTTACAGTCATACCTTCATTTTGTTGTGTAGAAGAAGCTGAGAGAAGACAAAGTCGCTTTGAAAAATAGATTACTATCTAAATTAGGTTAAAAAAAATCGGAGCTGTGAAAGTTAAGGGTAGGAAGAACTTTAGGATATTTAAAGTTTGAGTTATGGAATGTGGGATAAATTGTTCTGGTGTTTAGCTCATATGAATACTTGATTTCATTTGCTACTGGAATAATTTAAATGCCTAGATTTGGATTTTGATTTATTCATGCATAATACTTCCATAACATCTGGTCTTAAAATTTTATCTTTTTCTTTCAGATCAGTTGGCATTTCAAACATCTAAAGGTACTAAATCTTCCAAAATCAAATATAGATTTTGAAAGGCTCTGCAGAGGGATCTGGACAGGCTGAACTGATGGGCTGAGGCCAGTGGTATAAGTTTCAATAAGGCCAAGTGTCAGATCCTGCACTTGGGTCACAACAACCCCATGCAGCGCTACAGGCTTGGGGAAGAGTGGCTGGAAAGCTGCCCAGTGGAAAAGGACTTGGGGGTGTTGGTTGACAGCCGACTGAACACGAGCCAGCAGTGTGCCCAGGTGGCCAAGAAGGCCAACAGCATCCTGGCCTGTATCAGAAATGGTGTGACCAGCAGGAGTGGGGAGGTGATTGTCTCCCTGTACTCAGCTCTGGTGAGGCCACACCTCAAATACTGTGTTCAGTTTCAGGCCCCTCACTACAAGAAGGACACTGAGCTGCTGGAGCGTGTCCAGAGAAGGGCAGTGAAGCTGGTGAAGGGTCTAGAGCACAAGTCTGATGAGGAGTGGCTGAGGGAACTGGGGTTGTTTAGTCTGGATAAGAGGAGGCTGAGGGGAGACCTCATTGCTCTCTATAACTACCTGAAAGGAGGGTGTAGTGAGGTGGGGGTCAGTCTGTTCTCCCAAGTAACTGGTGATAGGATGAGGGGTGAAGTGCCAGGGTCTGAACCCAGAGCCCTGAATTAAGATTGACATATGGGTCGTTCCCATGGTCCTTCCAAAGGAGGGGATGAGTTTGCCTTTTGGCTTTCCTCCAAGGTGTAGCCGACCTTGCAGAGAAAGCCCTTGGGTAAACAAGCCCCAGGTGCCCTGCATTGGGTAAATGAGTGCCAGGTGTCCTGCTTTGGACATAAAAGCTGGGACCACTTGCGGGAAGGGTGGAGTGTCTGTCTGTGAGGTGGATGCACTTTGCAGAGTTTCCCTGTTGGGGAAGGACCTCCTGACTCTCCTTGCAACTGGGCCCCAGTCAGGTTTGGTGCTCTGTGAGAACAATATGTGGCTACCTCTCTCCTATATTATCAACCTACTGGCTTGGCTGTCTCCCCTCTCTGCCGTGGGAGACTTTATTGCTTTGTTTGTTCCACCGATTGTTGGCCGTGTTGTATCGTTCTTGGAGTTGCTGGGGTTGAGCAGTAAGCATGGACAGGTACAAATACATTTGCAAGCCTTATATTGAACACATACTGTATGTGTGCAAGCTGCAGCTGAGCTGCAATAAAGCTGTACAAGAAGAGGTTAAAATTAGAGCTCAGTTTCTGAAACTGAGTCTGCAGTTCTGACTGTGAGTGCAAGGAGGCTGAGGTCAGGGTTGGCAGACCTCCTGCAGCCTGCAGTCCCTTGTACAGGCAGCTGGCAGCTCAGTGGTGGCAAAAAGGGCTCCCTGAGCTCTCCCTAAACAGTGTCTTACTGTCTTAATGTTTAGACCCTGCTTCAGTGCAAGGGTGGTAGTTTAAACCACTGCCAAATACAGTGATTTATCAGATTAGCATATATCATGGAACTGCGCTCAAGCTTACATTGCAGCTGCACAGCTAGTGCTGTCCCAAAGGGACAGGAATGAATGGTACCTCTACTGCAGAGATGGCATGGAGTAAAACTATCTTATGTGACATGTGAAGTCTAACTATGGAGTAAGTCACTAGCAATGATAAAATTAAGAATGAGGAATCCATTCCCACTAGGATCAGTGGAAAAAATATATAGATACTGGACTTTGAATTTCTTCTAGATTTTGTACTTGACCTATTATAGCAAAGGAGAAGATGTATATATTCCTCCTATCTCTGACATCTATGAATAAAATTTAGGCCTAACTAACATTCCTCTCCAAAGAGAACCAGTGGGACAAAGCTTGTTTAC
The DNA here is from genome assembly GCA_028020825.1 of Podargus strigoides. Classification (NCBI taxonomy): domain Eukaryota; kingdom Metazoa; phylum Chordata; class Aves; order Caprimulgiformes; family Podargidae; genus Podargus; species Podargus strigoides. Next base: position 79,742,967 of record CM051663.1, on the reverse strand, counting down.
ATCCAGTCGTAGTGCAATCACTTGCTCTATTTATGGCATCATAAACATTGAACTCAATTTCCTACTTGAGTGAGTTTTGCAATTTTTGAATCATAAATGGATTTGGGGGAAACTCCATGAAACAAGCAATTCTTTTAAGGTCACTGTTCCCTTAATCATCTGGGAGGCATGCATACACATTGCACTACCGATGTGAGCTCTTTAATAGCAGCTGTAGGTGCTCTGTCTCACAGCTCACTGGCTCTTGGCCTCATGTAAAGCCTAGCCCTTTCTGTCAGGCTCCCATCAGATTTCTTTGTTGCTGCTGCAGCTGCTCTCAGCTCCTGGCCCACTTACAGAAAAGGATTAGGGAATCTTCCCCTCTAAACTACAAAAGCACATTTTATTTCGTAGCTCCCAGGGGACACAGCATGTAACTTCTGATGTGTCTGCTTGCTCCTCAGCATACTCTTTCCTGCTAACCCTCCTTTCTCTATAACATGTGTGTACATCCCAAATTCTTCTCCAGTATAGCCAAATTTTCAAAAAGGTTCAAGAGGTTATTGCTCTACCACCCTCAGCCTCTCCAAGAACCTTTTATGAAGGGGTCTCTCTCCAGGCAAATACCTTACTCTGTGTCAGAGGGTTTAATTCCTGTACAAAACAACAGAAATGCAAGCATAGCTTGGTAAATTCTATTCCTTCAGTAGAAATAACAGCATCTGTAAAAGTCTTCTTGCTGGGTTTCAAGTTCATTTTTCAAATCCTCAAGTTGGCAGCAGGTTAGTTTTTAATATCCTTGTACTATTTTTCAGGATGGAAGGAGTCATTACCATAGTGTAGTACGGCAGTCCCACTGATAGCAGGTTCTGTAACAACCAGATATCTTCTGAGTCACAGTGAATATCCCACAAAGATATCTTACTGTACTTTGGGTGCTCAGTCACAGAAAACAAGTCACAGGTCTTTTGGAACTGGATGAATACGTACAGCACAGAAAGACTTCCACTGCCCTTAAGCATTTATAGTTTAAGACAAGAAACAATAGATAGTTTACACAAATGGAAAAGGCTAATGAAATGGTATAGTAAACCTGGTAGATATGAAACAAACATTAAAACAGATATAGAAACATTAAAAATCTGTTTTTCTCAAGGTCTTTGTGATATCAAAAAAAAACTCTGGATGATGTCAAGGGTGAAACACTGTAGTATGAAATGGTAAAGAGTTAGCTCTGAGGAGACTTTATTAAACCTGAGTCTTCATTTAAGGTACTGTATTTGTACTCTCCATCGCCTCTTCTGTTAGGAAGCCTGATTTGTTCTCTACTTCCCTTTAATCATTCACACACAGACACAAATTCTCACACTGAGAACCAAAACTTCCCTGCATTGATTTTCAGTATGATTCAAAACTCATTGAATGTATCTATACAAACAAGCACCATTAGGAAATCAGAATTAAATAACAGTCCCTAACAGTTATGTTGCATATATACACAGAATTTTTTTAATATGATAGCTCTACGGATCAAAATAGAATTTTATCTGAGCATCAAAAGATACTACTGGAGTTCTTATGCCAGATACACATTTTCTGATTTCTTAGGCTTCAATGTTAAAGTTGGTAAGAAAGAACACTCAAGTATTTTCTCTACAGTAGCAACAGAAATACAACTATATTTTATTATTCTTAGAGGTGAATAAATTGATTTTGTTTTAATTTCCAAGAAAAACCCTCTATTCACAAAAGAACAGCATATTTCAGCCTAAAAGGTAAGAATTTGGTATTGATAGAGGGGAAAATACCCCTCCAATTCACGGCTGCTAAGGAGTTTATTTGTCTTAGAAGAATTTGTGAACCAAGATGTTTGCAGAGGAATATATATTTTCATCTGTTATATACAGCACAGGCTTGGCAGGTTACCTACATCATTTCAAGGACTAGACAGTCAGGTCTAGATCCTTGACTGTAGCTGAAGAACATACCCACTGGTTCAAAGGAGCTGGTAGTCTCATTAAGGTAGCCTCTACACTGTCACGTTTTGGACCAGGCACCTAACAGTCTTCTCTACTGGTATTTTTTGAAGCTGAATTAGCTCTTAGCAGACCTTAGGGATGAAGACAGTAGCTAAACACGGTGGCCACAAGCAGTGGTCATCTAGTGTGCCTGTCTATGTTTAGCCAGTACTCTATGGCTAAACCATAGCAGTTAGTCCACCACCTGATGCTCCTTCCCCAGTTGAGAAGGAAAATTAGGGGAAAAAGGGCAGAAGGCCCATGAGTTGAAGCAGAAACAGATTTACTAGATAAACTGACACAACAATTAACATTCAACATAGAGGGTTCTACTCAGCCCAGCCCTCGATGTCAACAGCAGGAACAGAAGACCACCAGCAAGGAGCCTCAGGGAGAAGAGAAACTCTGCCCTCAGTGAGCTCCCTCCTTTTATAATGAGCATGACTAGGTGGTGTGGGATACACCTGTGAGTCAACTGCCTTGATTGGAACTCTCGGCTAACTCGGGCTACTCATGACCTGCATGCCTGGCTGGCCCATGAGTCTGTGCCTGGGGAACCAGGACAGTGCCATCAGCCAGCCAGAGGCTGACACCAGAGTTTCTCTGCTGATTCTGCTGCCAGATGATGTTCACATTGGGGCATTCCACTCGTGACAGACAAATGTGCCTTTAGGAAGCCATCTGCACTGGGAGTGGAGTAATAAAGACATCTACTGTAAAGGAGAAATGATTCTTGTTCTTTTCTCAAATGCTGCTTACGTTCTGGGCCTGATTTATGCAGCAAGTCCCAGAAGGCTTAGAGTTATGTGTTCCCACATAACTGACAGCCTCAAAAAAAAAGCCCTCTCTGGCTCAGTCTTGCTCACTTAGACCATAAGACCTTTTGGATGGAGCCAAAACACACAGTGTTGGTACAAGACATAACCCAGTGGGCTCCCAGTTGATGACGTGGGCTCATATGTGCTATTGCATTACAAAATACTAAGAAGCTATTTGGTTATATTATTATTATTATTATTACTCAGCGGACGCCAAAAAGCGCAAATAGTGCTTTTTAAAAGCCTCAAAAAAAGTTAGTCTAGCTCTGTAGTGTTGCAGTGTAATGAATAGTCACTTTTCAGCTAGTAAGTAGTCTAATTACAGCTCACTTCAAGCTGACAAATTAATTCATCTGTGGTCTCAGTTTGCAGTGCAGGCACACACATGCACATTGAAGTTCATGATGAATGATGATGAATCCATGATACCCTTCTATATTCCTTTCTCAAAACATGGGATTTGATATCTGTTCAAAGCACAAAAGAGAGAATAAACAAGCATCAGTCATTTTTAACAAGAGAAGTTCAGTAAAGGAAAGCAAACAAAATCTGTCTTCAGTTTATGCTACCCATAAAAGACACAAATTCAAATGATGAGCTTTTGAGGGAAAGCAATGTGAAAAAACCAACCCTTAAGTATTAAAAAAAAAAATGAAACGAAACTGAAACAACAAAATTACCTACCACATCTTGACAGACCCATTTTGGAGAGGGGAAAAGGGAAAAATAGGTGAAGGAGACAATCACTTTGGTGTATCCTCCACAAACAGACCTAGAAAAAATAGTCTGTTAGCTCCTGAAACCACCTCTCTCTGGTCTGGAGAGGGAAGTCCTGTTGATATTGAAATGACTCTTGTGGGTATAAGGGGAGCGACCTCACTGCCCAGCGACTTCACCATGGTGAGACACATTCCAGCGGCAGCTGCTTAACACCAGGTTTACTCCTCTCTCAGTAGCAGTCAGTGCATTCAGACTGAAGTATTTTGACAGGTAGGAGGATACCATGGCACAGAGCCATAGTACCAGTCCTGAAGAGAGAGGGGAGAGAGGCCTTGCCAAAACATACTCCCTCAAAGCTAGCTGCTTACTGTAATCACACATCATTTATTGAGTATGAAAGACAGTCTGATACAGGCAGGGTGCAATGACCTTGCAATTTATTTCACTTTTCTTTGTCACAGACAAGACACAGCTGGATCAGACTGAGGTTCTTATCCACTCTCTGACCAATATATGCTTTTCTCCCCGCCTAACATTAGTTTTCTTTACACAGGCCAATTAGGAGAAATTCCTCTTCAGAAGTTAGCAGCTCAGATACAGTGCAGGTGTTTACACTGACCCCACTCAAACTGCTCACTGCCAAATCTGCCAAGAGTACTACCCAATATCTCAGCGGTCTCCAGATACTGTAGAGGCCCTGCCTTGCTGACCTTGCCTATGCTGGCCCCGGGCTGGAGGGGAGACCACCAGGACTCCTCCCACAGCCATTGCAAATAGCACTCATCCTTGCACCCTGATACTTACCAGCTTGGACTGCCAGAAAAACAACGTTGAGTTTTTCTCAGATACCATTTTGGAAACATATTAGGGTATCACTCTGAGTTTCTCACTACTGGAATGTTCAGCCCTTATTGAATGTCTGTGCAATTGCAGGAATTGGATGGTTTTCTTGAGTTTTAACACGTTCATTTCTTTAGTGGCAAACAACATTACCATGTATATTTATACAAAGTAAGATGGAACATGTACAAAAATACTAATCTTGTTAGTCAGCTCCATATTTTAGATGCTGCCCAGTTTCTCAGCTCTTGTCTTATCTGCAGGTCCTTTTGTTTAAATAATTAGTGTGTTTTGTTGACATTATTAGACTTGAAGGATTGAATGACTTACAAAGCTCGAAAGTATACATTCACCTACTTTCACTGCACCTAAATTCCCTCTCAGTCTTTTCATAGTGTATAAGCAGTGCTATACTCCCTGGAAACTCGACTGACTTCATTTAACTGCAGACAACCAGGATAAGTGTATTATTGACGCATAAGCATATAACAGGATGTGGGCACCTTTTGGCAGGTGGCCATCTAGTGACATGACGAATGTTCTGCTTTCATGCCAAATGCCATAAACAACCATGCATGTATGTGCTGCCTTTTAGTAATCCACAGGACAGGTTACATATATAGGCCAGTTCAGAGATCTATTCGTATGAAATATATATTCTGTAGGTAGTAAACACAGACATATTTACATAATGGGCTTACTAGCAGAAAGTCACTAACAATGTGCATAGCAGCTTAGGATCAGAAAGCACTGTAAGGGTATTCATTCAGCAGGCCCTGCAGTACTTCTGAGGCAAGCATCCCTTTGTTTCAGCTATACTGTAATTTTTTTGCTTTAGTTCTGCTAATTAATATTCAGACAGTGCTTACTATTACTCTTCTAGGAAAGTGTTGCATTATTTTACTTTGCCTAAACAGATCTTGCCTATTTGTTAATGTACTCTTTTCTCTTTGTATTTTACAGAGCATTAATATGGTTTGGATATGCTTGCCTGATCTCTTGATCTGAAGTCACAAAACTTTATACTGCAAAATGCAGTCCAAGTCTTTTTCTCATAAATGAAATAAAAGCAAAATATTCATCTCTGTAGTATTTTCACAAATCAATGACTATCTGAAGGATTTAGGATTCTCTCTGATTAAAAAAAAAAAAAAGCTTACAGAGAGTACTAAGAGTCAAGATTAAAGCCACAAAAGGCAAAGCAAATAAGGTAAGGGAAAAGTTGTGTATGCCCTGAGCCTTCACAACCTTTACTCCCAGGCACTTGGGATGCTGTTAAACAGTAACGTGAAGTGGCTGATTATTTCACCTTGTGATGACCTTGTGAGAATGATAGGAGACTACAAAATGCTACAAAAGTCATCCAGGCACTTCTGAGTTTTCCAGTGAGTTGAGACCCAACCAGTTTAAGAAAGGGATCTCCCAGATATTGCATGGTGGATGTGGTAGAACACAGCCTATAGGTGCCTCCTGAGTCCCTTCTGTGTTTCGTAACACTGAAAGCCATGCAAAGAGGTGTCATGCTTAAAGAGCTGGTAAAATAAACCCAAACCAATGTGAGAATGTGGCTGGGGAAAATCATCAGCTCATGAAAGTCAAATCTGACATTAGTTTTGGACTTCACTGAATTTATTTTTTGTACAATCACAACCTCAGCTGTTTCTCTGGGAATTACAAGGTAATGTTTCTCTTCATAGCTTTTAGGCCATCAATTAATGAATCCTTGGGGACTGTTACTATTTGTATAACATAAAATATATTAAGTTTATCTACTTTCCCATGGTGTCCAATGAGAGGATGATGGAGCCATTCTCCTAAGTGAACTTTAATTCTAACAATGAACTAAATCCTGATTCAAAGGTGCTGTTGGTGTAACTGTCCGTAAGTACACTCCATGTCAACTCACAGCCCTTTACAGAGAAAAGCTTGCTAAAAATTTTATTTCTAGATGCTCTCCGATGAACTGGCTCATTACTTTCACCAGTGGAACCTTAGACTTCTCTCCTCATCTTCATCTTTGTTTTAGCACATACTTAATAAGCCTTCTGGGATGAATGTAGTTGAGATGAGAATCCTATCATCAAAGCCGGCTAACAGTCTCCTAGGAATGATGGGATGCCCTGCATATAAAGATAATTCCTCTGAATTTTTTACAACAGAGAAATACAAAACATTTTCATTTTTGTTCAATTTGTCTTCTTCAAGGATCTACATGCTTGCTTTCCAGTAACTATCGGAGTTCCCTGTTACTGCAGCTTACTTTTCTTGTTCACAGAAAAGAAAGGTACCTTGCATAAGTCCCAGTATTCTCGGGGACTTCCCAGGATCCTCACTGAAATGCATGGGTGTCACCAAGACAACTGCTCAGAGCAGATCAACACAGATCTTCCATTTATACAAGCAAATGTCATGTTAAAAGTTACTATATAAGCACTAAGCTCTCTCATTCCTTATTTTCAGAGCAAATAAATCTTTGCTATCAGACATTCAGAAATACAAAATGCCTCTCAACTATTTTAATTCTTTTTCTAGCAAATAGAGTATAAAAATAAACATAAAGGTCCAAGCCTAGTGAGTTATTTTATAAATAACTCAGTGCTTGACATTTCTTCTTTGTGTATAGACATTTTTTCTTCTTTTCCATTTTAAATCATGATTTATAAACTGGAGTTTTGCAATCCAGCTGTGAGCCTTGGGGATCCATTCCAGAACAGGACTGGAATGATCATCAAAATGGCTGATCATCTGGAGCAGAGGCTGTTATCAGTTCTTCCAGCTGGTCCCAAACCTTTCAATAGCACTAGCTGTCGAACAATGCAGACATAGCAACAGTTCCTGAAAGAAAGTAAGACAGAAAAAAATATGACAAAGGAGGCTGAAAATTGATTACAAAAACCTCTGCAAGAATTTACGTTATTGAAATCCAACTTTCACGTGTCTAAACACTTTTGGTAACACATGGGTAGCCTGTACTGCATCATCATAGGGTTTAGAAAAAACGGGATTCTATTCTCCAGGCAGTTTTCATTAATTTTGAAAATGATTCTGTTTTACAGAGTTATTTCCTGCCTTTGGGTTTACATTGGGCGTGCGAGTACCTTCCAAGAAACAGGCTGGATTTTTCATTGGGACGTGTTTTCCAACAGATCAAACTCTCATAAGAAGTACCCAGGTGGGAGGTCAGTTGTCACTTTTGGCCCGGCTTTCAGTCATGCTGCTGGCATCAGACCCATGCTGAAAGAGCGGAGAAGGGAATCTGATGTCCAGGGAAAACAAGCAGCTGCCAGAGAACCGAGGGCAGGAAAGAGATGCTTGGATGCAACACAGAGTAATCATTGTGTCCTTATGTGGCATGTGCAGACCACAACACAAATGCAATCAGAGCAGGGGAAAATGGACTGAGAAATTCTTGAGATTATTATCAACAATTACCAGCATCATTTCTCTGCTTATTGCATTTCCATTTTCTTCAGTGCAAAGATATGGTGCTGCTGATGGCTCTTCTCTAGCAAGTTGTTTCATTCAGTTCTCTTTGCACCATCATCTGTGAAGATAACAGAGGAAATAAGGGGAAAGGAAAGACAAAAGCTAGAAAGCAACAATTCTAGAAGAATAAGCTACAAAATAGCATAAGGAGGAAAAGGAAAACAAAACATATAGTTAACAGGGCAAAATGTTGGAAAGTAAGCAGAGAGGATCAACATATCATCCCAGGTTCTTTTCCCCCTACCTTGAAATTTTCCTCTCAGTTAGTTCCAAAAGTTAGAATGAAAACCAAAAGATTGTATGTTCTAAAAATGGATCTGTGCATTTTGTCAGTTAGGAGACAGATGAGCATAAGGCAGAGGGATGAACCAGAAATTTCTTGAGGTTCATTCCAACTCCATCTCTTACAATCCCATGATAAGACAGAAAGTTATCACAGACAGATACGTAACTGACAAAAATAACTGATCAGGTTGAATAAATGTGAGAGACAAGACCATTTTTTTAAAGAATTCTTAAGAAAATACCGTATACCGGATTTATATTGTGACAGAATGATCTAAGTGATTTTGGTTTATGTTCCAGGATTACTATCTTGCTTCATATGAATTGGAACACTTGTTTGTGTTGGATGCTTCCCTTCTAAAAAATCCCCTGTGGCTTCTTTTTCACATATAAATAAAGTTGAAAAAAATATGTGAAGTGTGGATGAAGGAGGAAAAACAACAGATCCAGACTCCCTGGTACCATTCAGTGGCAGCAGATGCCAAACACAACAAATAAGTTTTACAACAATCTTTACACACTAGTCACCTTTTTCAAGAAAATTCTGACGCAAGAAAAAATGAGAATTTAATTCTGCACCTCTTGATGAGCCCTTTTCAACAGTCCATAAAATGTGGGTATCTCCAATGCAATGAGAGAATCTACCACTTGTTTTTGCTTTTATGGCTATGGTCTAAAACTGAACAAAAGGAGCCAGTCTGCAGAAGCTGCACAGGCCCAGAGGTAACAGGTGTCACCCTGCAACCTAGAAGAAAGTAACCCAATCTGCTCTGTACTCTGACTAAGAGCACATTTGCATAGAACACTCTTGAAAGTGTTCAGACTGCTGTGTAGTATCTCATGAAAGAGTTCATCCACACATGATCAACTCCACACATATTAGGAAGTTCTCTTATCTGCCCAAAACTTTCCCATATGCAAATAAGCCTTTACTTCCTGACATATTATGAGAGAAATGTAGAATGGTTCACCATCACTTTCTTTACACCATTCTTTACGACTTCTTGTATATTAGATGAGTGTCATGTCCCTCATTGTTTTCTCAGCTTTTTCTCACAGATCATGTTATCTAATCTCTTATCCTTCTTTTTGCTGTCCCTTGAAGCTGTTTTAGTTTGTCTACATCTCTCTTAATGTGCTCTGCAGACACAGAATTCTTGACCTAGGGCCTGAGCATTGAGCTGAGTTAAAAAAACCCGAGCTGCCTCACAAGCCTTATAAACAATGCTCCTATCAATATTCCCAGAATTAAAATTGCCTATTTTGCAGGTGATGCCCTCAGGATCAACTTGTGGTCTCCTCTGCACTCTCAGTTTCCTGATGCAGTTTTGTTTCCTCATGAGTTAGTCCTTGTTTTGTATTTGTGCATTTCACATTTGCTTTCTGAATGTGATACTTTTTTTATTTTTAAATTCTAACAGTCAAGTTCTTTAATTTCAGAATCTAATCTGCTTTCAGTTCTTCTCACTTATCTATAAAGCATCTACCAATTTTTGAAGTCTTAATGTGTTTCATCAACTAAATCATGACTGAAGGACTAACCCAGAATAGATACCTGTGGTATCAGCTCACAACGTCTTTGCATTTTGGCTGTGAAGCATTGATTATTCCTTTTTGATATGGCTTCTTGACTGCCTGTTGTGGTAGACAGATGAGACAACAACTTGCTGCCACTTCCCATCAGTTTCAGATAGCTTTTCTGGGAAGCAGATGTGTCTTTGAAAGTGCATATTACAGTAATTACTCAAAGCTATTAAGTGAAATGTTTTTTCTAAAGACAACAAACTACTTAGGGTTGCTAGTCGGTGATGTGCAATGGCTTTGATTCAGTAGATTAGCATTTTTCAATATTGCAAGCCATTTCTTATTCCTTTGTTCATTCATGTATTTCTCATCTTCTTGGATGGACAATGTGCAAAGCATTTTTTACCTGGCTAACTGGTGCAGAGGTTCTATGATGCGCTACTGGTGTACATCTCCATGACTTTCACGACTGAATTTGGTATCCACTTTGTAAAAAAACATGAAGACAGGCTCCAGTCACATTACTTTCACAGTAAGTTTTGGTGCACATAGTTCTCTACCAATGTAGCTACTTAACCTAGAGAAACAGTAGTCCCTGGACAGTTGAGGTTTGACATTAGCCACCAGAGGGGGTCCATCGAGCTCTAAATATAACTCAAAACGGTCCTTGACCTCACAAGACAAGGACTATTTTAGACCTTATATTTTAAAAGACAGTCTGAGAATATGGAAATGAGGACAAGTGGCAACCTTGATGTATGTTCTGGGTATAAAGTGTGCTTCTAAGTGTAGTTTAAACACCTGTGTTAGATAATGAAATATCTTAATTTACTGAATTCTTAACACGCTGCTTATGCTAGCTTTCTCATAAATGTCTTGGAAAAATAAAATCCAATGACTTGCTTTTCTTTGAGGAAGAAAAAATACAAAATCCTTTGACTCAGACCAATTAATTTTTCCAGATGTAACATGCTCATCTAAAATAATAGGTTCCATGTCAACATACTGACTTAGCAAAGAGAAATATATTCTCGGCAATAGCCTAGAGCTGGTATAAGAGAACAAAAAGCTTACTAGTCCAAAATAGCATGTGCTTGATTTTTTTATACTTTTCGTTAAATAACAGTATGGAAATTTCCTAAGGCTAATGGTTTATGTACATGACTTTTTAAGAGAAGTGGTTTCTAAGTAACATTTGCTCTCTAAACCAGAAAACCCACAATGCATTCACATCATACTGAAGTCATAATTACACATCCACTAATGTTTTCAATTTGATGTAACTTGAATATTCTAATGCTTGGATCTAATAAGCAGTACAATCTCAGCATTTAAGTTTTTCATCCATTAGAACCTCATAGAAAACTTTAATTTCCTCTATATTTGAAAAGGCTTAAATAAAAATGTATAAGCCCCTGAAAAAAAAGTTAAGAAATTTATTCCAAAGAACATTCAAATGGATTACACCAATCACGATCCTGACTCAGTATGCATATATTGCTTAGATCATTGTCGTGGTCTGAGGCTGGGCCGGCAGCTAAATGGATGGCAGATGCTCTCTGTTAACCCCTCTCCCTTCCTGGACAGGGGAAGGGAAAGAAGAAAAGGGAGAGAGACTTACGAGTTGGAAATAAAACTAAAGCAGCTTTAATGAAACTACAACAACAAAAGAGAAATATAATAATGAGAAGAAAAACAACGAACTACCCACAAATATGAACAAAACCAGCATCAAGCTTCTCCCCCCAAGCCACATGCTCCCCCCAACAATGCTCACGTCACCACTGGTGCTGCAGAGCAGCTCTGGGAAGATCCCAGGCTGGGCTCCTGGACACAGCAGCAGATGGGAGCTGGATTCAGGAATGTGCAGTTCAGGGGCAGATGAACCGACAGAATCCTTCCAGGATGCCAGGCATAGAAGACGAGCAAGGGCAGGAAGGAGGGCAGGCCAGAGAAGAGGGCAAAGGGCCTTGCCCCCGTGATCCCTCAGCTTTATACTGAGCTTGACACATACACGATGGAATACTGTGTTGGTCAGTTTGGGTCACCTGTCCTGTCCACTCCTCCCTGCAGGTGTCACCCTTTTGCACCCTGACACTAACAGGGCCCCAAGGCAGCACTGGGAGAATTTCGCAGTGACCTTGGTCTCTGTAAGATTAAGTATAAGCAAGAGCCTTTCTGCACACCATTGTACTGTGAGCTTGGTACTGACTATAAACATTGAGCGTTATCACTGCTAGGAGCAGACAGTGTCTGAAAAACTTTATTGACTTCAGAAAGTGCAGTCTGAGAAGAGACTGACCTGAAAAGTAAAATCACTGAAAGGAAAATTAGTCCTGTTTTAGTCAAACTAGGACAATCATACTGAAAAATGAAGATATATTAAACCTTTTAAGTCTATCCTGAATCCCACATTGTCTCAGGGCATATGCAAAAACTAAGCAAATGGCCATCTTTATATGCCTGTCTATGTTCTCATTGCCAGCTTTCAAGGTACCTTCTGAATGCTCCAGCTGTATCCTCAGCACACCACAAATACAGGGGAGAGGATATACAGTGCCTCAAGATATATCACCCTCCCCCAGTCCCCATCCACCCAGTGAGAAGATTTAAGGACCACTGACTGCCAGACTGTTTCTTGGAGCCTGGACAGGAGAGAATGCTGAGCAGGGGTCAGATCCAGCTCTTTGACAGATGCTCAGCCTTCCTTATCCTTTCTCCACCACCAGTCAGTCCCTGGACCTCGCAACTGTATTGGACAGCACAGCAAACATCTGCCTTCACAGGTTCCTGCTGCCTAAACACCTGCCAAAGCATTGATGCCAGCTCTGCATTTGCATTTCTCCCAGTCCTCCCTGTCTTCATCAGTTCAGATAATGCTGCCCCTGGAACAAGCCCTGCTACATGAGCAGCCTGCTCCAGAAAAAAAAGGATGTGCCAGCATAATTTTTTCAGCCCTTCCTTGATGAAGTCAGCCTGGCACACAGACTGCCTCAATGACAGTAAACGCTGGGGTACATACCAGGGTCACAAAATGAAGAAACAGCAGCTGCCAGATGTGCGTTCCCATTAACATTCTGTCAAGGACAGCACTGATGGTGAGGACCATGCAGACTGCCTTGAAGTCTGTTTCTGGACCACCCAACCACAGGCAGCAGCACCCTCTCCCACAGGGAGAGACTGTGTCCTGTTGCTGCATGGGCTGTGCTCCATCCTTTCCTGTGCTGTTACCAGCCCTGTCATTTTGGGAGAGGATGGGACATGTCCTCTGCTCTGAACAGCACAGATGAGGCAGCTGCCTACTCTGGTCATGGCTCCTACTGCACTGAAAGTCCCAAGTGGATTTTTATCTTCATGGAGTCAGGCACCTTCCCAGGAGATGCCTGTTCCTAGCACTCTTTTAGGAAGTTTCCAGAATGTTCAGGTAAAAGCCGAAGAATAACTAAAGCTCAATCCAGGTGTGTAAGTGTCAAACTCTTTTGATCTCATTAGGAAACTGGTACCTGAATGATCTTGGGAATGTGAGGAAAATTTCTGTAACGCGAAAAGTACACAGACAGCTGCTCATTTCATGGCACAGCTGTGCCATCAGAGCACTGACTTTCTATCTGGGCTGCTTATAAAACTTACCCAAATGTAGGACTGGTTAGGTGAAGTTAAGACAATCCCACCACGTGCCACTCTGGAATCCTCATACAAAATTTCTTTAATAACACTTTAAGTTCACACTGAATTCATCCTGAACAGGTTCAGTTCTAATTAACTTACTGGCAGAACCATACTTGTAACCTACAGTATTGAAATGAGATGCTTGATGCCCTGTTTTTTGACATACACAACACTAGGTTAACCAAACCAAATAAAATAATATTGTAGGATACAACAAAAAATACATAAATAGAAGATCAGAAAACTGCACGCACTTTTCTGTAGCTAAATTTCTTGTTTATGCAGGTCAAGCACTCAGACATCAAGCGAATCTCAGTGGTTGTTTCTGAAGCTCCCATGTCTTCATCAACGAATTTCTCACTATCTTAGGACTGCATGTTCCTCTAAGGACTTATCTGACCTCTTTAAGCTGTTTTCTTAAGAAGAAATTTGAAAATTACATTATTAACTTATTTAGACAATATGTTGATTGCTTTCTCAATGCTCTTGAGACATTAAACTTTTTTCTTACTCTGTGTTTAGCATCTGTTACGATTTGTGGCACAAACTTGAAGAAAATAGATTTTCTAAGCCCAAACTTATGCCTCAACAGGACAAATTTAGCTGGAGCATAGTGAAATAAGGTTTGTCAATGAAGAACAATATTTTAAAGCCAGATTTTGGCTTAATAGATCTGAAAATATCTTAAAGAAAATCAAATATATATACTAGATACTGTATTAGCTATAGTGGCAACAATGCCAGACTCTCTTTTGGACTGCTGCGCAGTGGATGTTTGCAAGCTTTCCTGTTACTTACTGGGAAAGTCTAATCAACATTAAATTGATAAACTAATTGTTATAACAGCCAGAGACAGTGCTATTTGGTGGAAATCAATTATGTTAGAAGTTTTTCATTTTTCCTACTTATCTTCTGCCTGGTCTGGCTATAATGTAGACAGATGTCCCAAGTCAGTTTACAGCAAAATTGTAAATGATGCAAATTACAGCTGCATTTGGTCTGAGAAACTTTGAAATAAAGCAAATACTGGTTAGTGCATACTCACTGTGCAATTTCCAATGAAAAATTGCTTTCACATGCCCTTATCTTATATGTTCACAAAGTGGGAAAAAAATCTCAGTGGATTGTAGATTATGCTCTGAAAAAAAAATGACTGGAGACATTTGAAACAACTTTTTCTGGCGCCTAGCTCTCTTAATTCATGCAAATGCAAACATTTTGAGAGATATTTTTAAGTTTGAGTGTGTTCTTTGTTTCTTTAATTTCAGGGCCCTGTTTTTTTTACAGCAGCAGCAGTACATGAGCCAGTGCGTCTGGAGGGGAGGGAAGTAATTTTTTCTCAGACTAATTTTGGAACGAGTACTATTAATAGTATTTTGAGTCAGATTAATTCTACAGCCACTTTATAATTTTTATGATGATAAATACCATAGTCAGCAAACAAGCCACATTTAAGATTAAGGCTCCATAACTTAGAGAGTTTATAATTCAAGATGTATGTTTTGCTGAATGAGATTTTCTCACCTAACCGCAGTTGTCCTAAAGTCAAGCACCTATATGGGTATTTTGTACAAGCATCCTCTCTAGGCAATGGGAGTAAGTAGTTATCAGGCAATCCATCCTAGCGTATGAGTTAAAGACAGGTATGATTCTAGATAATTCATCTTTTCCTTTGACTGTCTCCTTCTGTAGCCTACAAATTGAGCTGAACAGTTTAGAGTAGATTCCTGTCTTTCAGCCAGCTAAAATTATGAGGGGTAAACTGTACCCAAAATGCATATGAAAATGCTAGAACTGAAGTGCAGGGGTTTGGAGCTATGTGTTCGATATGTGCGTTCTTGAAATTCCAACAGTAGCCTCAGAGACCAGATTTCCGTTCTCTTACTTCCTGCTTTAAAATCAAAGTGAATTACTTCAAATCAACCACACACAGCAAGCTGAGAGGAGCAAACTATTTTAAAGCACTGAACACCTATATAAGAGCAGATGTAACAACTCCCCCCTTGTGCACATGCCTAACTGCAGCAGAGGAATGGCTGGAACCTGAAACCCTGACCTTCTGCAAGCTCTTTGGAGACCTTCTGGGCAACTATGGCTATGGCTGCAAAGTCATGAGAACATACAAAATACATTGTCTCCAGTGTCTGGAATATAAATAACAAATTTTGTTCCTTATTTATCCCAGAAAACTAGTTGCAATCTCACCCTTGCCTTTTATGCACATTTTATAAATGGTTGAATTAGCCAGTACGATACTTTAATGTTTGACGAATGCAGACCTTCTTTCAGAAAAATCCTGTGATTAGCAAAAGCTGTTTTTGTTCCTATGGCAACAACTGAAAACTCTCAGCCACCTTAGAGTATAGGAGGGTCCCCATCACTGGGATCCCACAGCACAGGAGTAGGCTGCTGAATGTGAGTATCACAGCCTCTGCTTTGTGCCAAGTAAGCAGGAAAATAAGCTTCCTTCCCACAGGCTCAAGACTTGGCAGAACCTCCCAAGGTTTATGTTTATGGTGGTGAACTGGAGAGGCAATTATACCAATTTTGCTGCATGTCATTCATTTTCTTCCATGCTGCCCTCTACCTACAGGCTTTTGCCCCAAATCTTCCTAAGACTCACACATGTAAAAAGCCTACTCTTCATTCACATTCCCCCCTACTCACTCCTAAAATCTTCTAAACTAAGATTAGTTTGAGAATCATAACTCTTTGAAAGAGAAAGAAAATAAACTTTCTTCACCTACCAAGTGATAACACCAAACTATTTTAAGCTCTCATCTTACTAAGTCCTACACTAGATGGAGATAATACTGCTGGCTAAAAGTCACACACTGAGATGCAGCTCTGGTTATAGGATTTTTTTAACTTAGTGTGTGCTTTCAGCAGGTGAATTTATTTTTTTTTTCCCATCTGAAAATGGACACTTGGGAAATGGATTGTTGGGGTTTTTTTCCCCTGAAACTGTTTTCATTATAGTTTTCACACTAATGTTCTCACTAGATTAAATTTTCCCTGGAGTAATTAGATAAAAATAAATGGTAAACTTAAATGCTCCGCTGGTGAAGCAGTGATGGTAAGAGTTAGGAGGCGTTTTGGAGCAGTTCGTTCCTGCCTAATGCAGTACCTGAAACAAGCTGCAGGAAAATTAGGATCACCCTCACCCTGCCTCCCAGCTGAGGAAAAGAAAATGGTCCACAGTTGAAGAAACTTGGAATCCATTAAAGAAAAATTGCCTAATAGCTACATGAAACCTTTTCTCCAACGAGAGGGATTTTCAAACGATAACTCTTGATGTGCCACACAGGAATGGTGCCAACAGAGACTGTATACTTATTAATCTCTGACACTATGCCAAAGGCCCAGTCTCCTTCCCTGCACTGTTCTGTTCTTCTAGGTACCCTTGTACCATTCAGTTTTGGAGGAAAGAATGAAGACAACTCAAAACATCAATATAAACAGATAGGTCTAAAAAAGAAGTTAAAGAATATGCACTGAAATCAATTGCTATGAATATCACTCGGACAGCAGCTAAGATTGCATATGAATCTTTAAGCAGACCGACCTCTTCCAATGCTCCTACCTCTAACTGAAAGTCCTAGCAAATTAGAGAATAGTAAAACATGGATGTTGACTTTATTGATTTGTCATGAAAAATCTTGTAACAATTTAGCCCTCATAGAATGACTTAAAATTGATTAATAAAATGTTACAAATGTTCATACCTTACATGGGACCAGCTGCAGACCTCACATGGCTTCCTTACATTCTCTGAAAGTAGGAAAGCAGTCAAGACAACTTTATATTTATAGAAATGTATGAAATTCACTTAGCCCTGGACCGTGGGCTCACAGTTACATGACTTAAAAAATTCTACAGGGCTATAGTTGAACAAATAACCACTCGGCATTTAGGAACCTTTAGCTTTCTTTAATGTGACTCAGACTATGGCCACAAGCAGATGCTTGAAGAAAGGTTAGCTAAAGGCAAGTGCATATGGTGCTTCTTCCAACCGTTGACCAACCTCCAACCATTCTGGGGCTTTTTAGATGCATGGCTTCTACTTTGGCAAAGGGTACCTTGTGTCTACCACCTACTATCATCCTCGTATTTGTTTTCACCGTGACTCCTGTACTGGGGCACAGCTCCTTCTGAGGTTTGAGAGACAGTGGTCAGTGAATGGGTGACTGAGGCCCGAAGCAAATGAGGATATCTCAGAGGTTGCTGCATGCCTCTCACCAAGCTGCAATGGCACAGTTTAGATTTAAGGCTAGTAGCACCAAAATAAAAACAAAGCTTTACCTTAAGGCATTCTCTCTCTTGCAAAGCATAAGCAGCGGAAGACAATCCTGATTTCAGGTAAATTCATATCACAGTAATTAATTTTTCTTGCTTAGTTCTCACCTGTCATTAGTGCTTATGAAGATGGAAAAATTACTATTCTTCTACATCATCTTACTATCATAACAGTGTAAACTTACCTAGCTAATGCTACTAGAGCTTTGTATTTTAATATACTGCAACATTAGATGTACTGGGGAACAGAGATTCCCATTCCATTAATTGATTGAGGGGAGTAGCTATCACTACTCCAAAGGCGAATGAAGTATCTAACTGGTAAAAGAATCAGTCTCTTGCACACATATAAAAATTACTTTTCTCTAATAAATGAAAACACTGAACACCCTCTGGAAAAGAATAAAACAAAGGTGACAGAACAAATTAATTTTTTTGTAAAATATGCAATTAAATACCCAGATGGAAAGATGACATATGTTTCACGGAAGAACAATCATGATCTGAACTGTAATGTTCATTTGGCTGACTGGACGAGTGTACACATGTCAAATGCATGGATTTTGTAAATATTTGTGTTTTGTAATTTTTTTTAGGAAGACTGACTCACTGCAGAGCTTTACTGCTGTGTTTAAATGCAGGCACTACACAACAGCACATTATTTCTTTTTAAATATTTTATAAATGGGAAAAATCAAATCTCAAAAATTCATCTACCCTAATTCTAAGCACGCTGGTGGTTGTTGTTCCCTCACTGCACTTAGCCATTTTCTTACAATATCTCTTAGTGAGGATATAATCCTTCAGTATTTCTTGAACATTTATCTTTTATGACATTTTCATAAGGAAGCTAATGAAACATTATATGTTAATCTAACACACAGTAGGTTCGAAACTGGTTAGAAAACAAAGACTATTTTTCAGTGATTACCATTTTTATGGAAGGATGCATTGAGTAGGCCTGATATGATTTAATATTCTCATCACTGATGGAACAGGGAGAATGCATATTATATTTGCAAGTGATAGCAAACAGCTGTAGCATAACAAGAGAATTCAAAATGGTCAAAAGACATTGGAATAAATGTCAGTAAAAGGAAAGACAAAATTCAGCTGGGAATGTGAGATTTTACTCCAAAGTCTGACTAAACCTACCCTCAACGTGTAAGAAGTTACAAAATCAGGCCAGCATCAGTTCTGAATATGGTCACAAACTGAATGAGCCCCAACAGCACCATGCCACTACAAAGTCATACTCCGTATGAGGAAGTATAACTGCAAGGATAGTGGTAGATTTTTAGGTCAGGTATAAGGAATATCTTTTCTGGTGCTAGAGAGCAAAGCGCTAAAGCAGCTTGCCTGCAGAAGTTTTGGGGTCTTCATTATTGGAGATGTTTAAGAAAAGGTTTGACATTTTCCAGCATATGGACTACATAATCTTCTGTGGCTCCCTGCAGATCCAAACCACAGGGGATGACCTTAAGCTTCTATAATTCACTATCACTCTCTCCTCAGCTTCTTCTTAGCTTTGAGTTTCTTTCAGTTTCATTGATATTTCAGTCATTAAAAAGACATGATATTGCAGTGCATATTAGTACAATAATAAGACAGAGTCGGTAAAGTCTGACACATAGAATCATAGAATCATAGAATCATAGAATGGTTTGGGTTGGAAGGGACCTCAAAGATCATCTCGTTCCAACCCCCCTGCCATGGCAGGGACACCTCCCACTAGATCAGGTTGCTCAAGGCTCCATCCAACCTGGCCTTGAACACTTCCAGGGATGGAGCATCCACAGCTTCCCTGAGCAACCTGTGCCAGTGCCTCACCACCTTCAGGGTAAAGAACTTCTTCCTTATATCTAGTCTAAATCTACCCTCAACATGTAAGAAGTTACAAAATTCTGATGTATTTGATTACTAAATCTTGATTCACATTGCTTAGAACTTCATCTTTATTTTGCATCTAATCTAATTGGTTTTGGACAGATGGACAAAAGTGTATTCCAGCAAAGAAATAAACAGTATATTGCCCATAGCAGATAACCTCTTGTAACTATTTCAACACTTCAGCACATCTGTGGCCTGAACTTGGGAAATTACAAGAAGCCCTAATAACATTGTATTGTTACTTTTAAAAGCCATTTAAAATCAACAAGGTTATACTCCTCAGACACTTCCAAGAGTGTTTATGCAGAAGACATTTTTTAGTTCCATATCTTCTCTGAGGGGCTGGGCTGCAAAGGCTCACAGAGCTCACAGATGCTGTGGGCAGAAGCAGGAGAGGTATGGTGAAAGTTTTGTATAGAAGCTGTGTTGGCTTGGAGGAACCGCTGGTTGGTGGGCCAGAACTAGAAATTACCATTTTCAGAGGGTTCTCAATTTCTCTCAAGGCTAATCAAGAAAGCCTGGGACCAGACCAGGGCTGACAAAAGAAAAGGAAGGGACAGAATAGGGAAGGAAACAAATCAAAGCCCACCGCTAAAAACAGGTGTGGGCAAGGCTAGTACTGCAATATTGAGGCCTGCTGCCTAGGTGAAGAAACTGTTGAAATGTTACGTGTTCTAGAAAAAACAAACAACAAATCCTCAGGTTAAGGTTTGATGCCTCAAAAAAAAAAAAAAAAATCTGTAATAGATTTCTGTGGCTACAGATCACAGAAGTAGTGGAAAAGTAAGTAAAAAACCCCTCAACCTGTACACACAATGTTACTGTGAACCAGAGAAGCTAAACTCCTTACATACCTTTCTTAATGAGTGACACACACAAAAATATACCACAACTGACATCTTGTTTGCTCTTCATTTTATTCTGCTGCTGTAGCATACTCAACTGGTGTGATAGATCACTACTTCAAGGTATTTTAGAGAGCTGATTTACAGTCTAGTCACATGACTGTTAAAGGCATGGGTGTGTATTTTGATGAAGTCAGAAAACTAGACAGTCTAGTAGAATATTGTTAAGCCCCTAAGTACTATGCTAGATTAGTAGACTTGCCAGAAACCCAAGAAGTTTAGTAGATATCATATGATATTTCTAATCAGAGCAAATAAAATTATGGTGAGATATCTTAACATATTGTCATGGTCTGAGGCTGGGCTGACCACTAAACGGACAGCAGATGCTCTCTGTTAACCACTCTCCCTTCCCAGACAGGGGAAGAGAAAGTAGAAAAGGGAGAAAGACTTAGATATTGGAAATAAAACTAAAACAGCTTTAATAAAACAATAACAATAAAAATAAAAATATGATAACGAGAAGAAAAATAATGAAATATTTGCAAATATATACAGAACCAGTATAGAGCCTCTCCCCTCAAGTCACACGCTCCTCTCAATAATGCTCACGTCACCACTGGTGCTGCAGAGCAGCTCTGGGAAGATCCCAGGCTGGGCTCCTGGACACAGCAGCAGATGGGAGCTGGATTCAGGAATACACAGATCACAGAGTCCTCACAGGATGCCAGCCATAGAAGACAAGCAAGAGCAAGGGCAGAAGAAGAGAAAGGAATGAAAGAAGGCCTTGCTCCCTATGATGTCTCACCTTTATACTTGAGCTTGATATGTATGGGATGGTCAGTTTGGGTCACCTGTCCTGTCCTCTCTTCCCTGCAGGTGCCACCCTTTTGCAGCCTGACACTAACAGGGCCCCAAGGTAGCACTGAGAGAATCTGGCAGTGACCTTGGTCTCTGTAAGATTAAGTATAAGCAAGAGCCTTTCTGTGTACCATTGTACTGTGAGCTCAGTACTAACTATAAACATCGAGTGCTATCACTTCTAGGAGCAGACACTGTCTGAAAAACATGTTGTTAACTTCAGAAAGTGCAGTCTGAGAAGAGACTGAACTGAAAAGTAAAATCACTGAAAGGAAAAATTGGTTCTGTTTTAGCCAAATCAGGACAAAGATAATGTCAAAGGACACAGAATTATGACAGAGGTGATTGAATCCTAATTTCTAGATAAAGTGTCCATGTACCAGCTATTTGAAAAGCTTCTAGGAACAGCATAGCACAACAGGAATACTATAATAAATTGGAAAGGCATGTAATGATAGTGCCATCCACAAAAACATAGATGCCAGAGAACTGTACTTCTGGATAGGAAATGTATGCATATTTTGAATAGATTTTCTGTTTCTTACTCTGCAATTTTATACCTTAAAAAGGCCTTTGAGTGTTATTTAAAGATATACAGAGCAGCAATGGGCTGAGTTCAGGAATAGCATAAAAATTAGAATAGAATTTCATTTCATAGCCACTGCAAACAACCTACACATCACTACTATTCTTGTTTCGTACAGAAAAGAGAAATAGATATGCTGGGAAAAGTCACATTCCCACAAAACTTAGAAACACTGTCCAACCTGGTAAATGACAAGCAAGTTATTACACATTCTAGTAACAGTGATATTGTAGCTATGTTGGTCTCAAAACATACCTTTTACTGGAGCAGGGGACAACTTTTTCTGACCTGAGGGAATATGGGAAAGCTTGGCTGTTCCTTTTCCATCCACTTCTATACACCTGAGAAGAGATATTGTCACTTTCACTGGAACTTTTGTTCATAAATGTCCTCTACTCAATAACTTCTTTGTCATTTACAATCGGAAGTCTGGAATCCCTGAGCTTCAACACAAATTTAGCACTCCTGAGTGGAGATTTACAAGGTCAAATGTCCTCAGACATCGTCAGGGACTCAGCAGTCCACATCACTGAGGAGAGAGCTCTCCATGATTTCTTATGTGATGAGTTTGAGCAGTACAGATAAAATTATGCACGGCACTTACATGTTTCTAAGATAACACAGATTTCTGTTTACATATTTACAACTTTTTCACAATGTGATTGGGAAGAGGCCAAAGGAAAGCAATATGCAAGACCATGGAGATGAGGTGCTGAGGCACATGGTGTAGTGACGAACTGGCAGTGCTGGGTTAATGGTTGGACTTTGTGATCTTAGAGGTCTGTTCTAATGAAGCCTCTTCTGTGATGATTCTGTGTTCTTTCCATTTAGTCTATGCTAGGCACTCAAGAGGTGCCATCAAAGAGTTTGTCACCTGCAGAAACTGACTCGCTCTTCCTATGTGAGGAGTGCTGTCTCCACTGGACACAGTTTAGAAACTAACTTCAGCACAGTGAACATTAACGGAGTCCTCGCAAAGCACCAGCACACTGGGTGGATGAAATGCATACCTCCTCAGTACGGAAAATTAAGATACTTTTCAAAACTCGTTTTCAACATGGCAGAACTGACTTTAACAGCTCAAATCAAGTGTAAATACCCTTGGTAATGCTTTCTATACGGACACTGTTGACATCCCACTCCGTCTTTTTTAACAATAAGCACTATACGTTAAAGTTTTGGAAGGACTGATGTTATCGTGACCCCGCCCACAAACGGAGAGGGAGAGGAAAAGCGATCTGCGAACAGCACCGGGCCTGCGGACACTATCTGTACGTCACCTCGGCGGGGGTGACTGCGAGCGCACCCACGCCGGCCCGCGGCGGGCAGGGAGACCCCGAGACACACAGCTCCTCGTGCCGGGGGAGCGCAGACACGCGTGGCGCTGCCTTCGTGGGACGAAGGCATCGCGGGGCTCCGCGGACGAGCACCCACTCCCCCGAGCTCCTCGCGGACGGCCCCGGCACGGCCCCGGCCGGGCGCCCCAAGGGGCGGGAGAGGCCTCCCGCGTGCCGGCCCTCGGGTCACGTGACGGGAGGGGGCGGGGCGGATGTCACGTGAGGGCGGGGGGCCGGGGCTGGAGGGGAAGATGGCGGCGGAGAGGGAGCCCCCGCCGCTGGGGGAGGTGCGGGCCGCCGACTTCGAGGAGCTGGAGGATGGCGAGGACCTCTTCACCAGCACCGTGTCCACCTTGGAGGTGAGAGTCCGCCCGCCACCGCGGGCTCCGACTCCCGCGGCCGGGCCAGCGCCTGCCGGGCCCTCCCTCGCTCCCTCCCCGCCCCGCCAGGCCGCCGGTGCCACGCTGCTGACCGGGGCTCCCGACCCCCCGCCCGGCTGCCGGCCCTCGGCTGCGGCCCCGTTCCGGGAGCGGCGGCTCCTCGGTGCTTCCGTCCCTGCGGGCGAGTGGCCGGGGCCCCGCGGGGCTCGGTGTTTTCCCTCGGGTCTCCTGCCAGAGGAAACCGAAAGCTCTTTCTTCGTGTGCCGCCGCGCCAGGCCGCCGCCTTACCTCACCCCGCCGGGGCCGTAAACGCTGCCACCTTCTCTCCCTCGCACGCCGCCAGTTCGCTGTCCTCCTCCCCCCGCCCCTTGGACTTTGCGCGGATTAATGACAACCCGTTTCCTTTGTCCGGCCGCTTTCCGAGGCTTCACCCCCTCACAGTCTGCAGGCACTCGCACAAACTTACCTCCTCTCTGAGCCGTCTGCCGGCGCGGGGCCCGGGCACCCTCTGCCTGCCCCGTGCCGCTGGCAGGGAGGAGCCGCTCCCGCAGGGTGTTACGGAACCTGCGGTTGTTCAGGGAAGTCAGAGTCGGGAAGATCTGGAAACTTGTCGTGGATACGTCTCTAAACCGTGCTTGCTTTCCCTGTCAGGAGTCTAATACAGTAAAAAACCCCCACCCAAACAAACCCAAAACAACTGTTTGCATGGATAGGTCCTCGTTCTGAAAAATGCTTGTGTGCTTGCTCATTATAGTGGGACCTTTTCGTGCTGAGTTGTTGTGGTCAAGTTTCACCTGTGTGTTTTGCCAGTATCTTCTGGAGGAACTTTGTTCTTCCTGTACATGTTGCCCATTTAAAAAATAAAAAATTGTTCCTGTTCCTCTCTTCCTGAAGTTTCCTGTCCCTGACCTTTATAGTGATAGCATCCGTGAGTGTTTCTTTCTTATGCTCTGGCTGTTGCCTGTCCTTAACAAAAAAGGCCACTATACAAAGAGGCTTTTAAATTTATTTCAGTCACTTGCATTCTCTCAAGTCACTTTATTTTTTTTAATAGGCGTGCGATCTGTGCGTTGGTAGAAAAAGATCCGTGGAAAAATGCTGTGAAGCAAATTATTTGAACCTGCAGTTGACAAGAATTGTATCAATAGACTCCTGTGTATCTGTGTATGATACAGTGTGTGTTCTTGGGAGTCGTCTTATGTGCCCTAAGAAAGGCTGCAGTAAAACATAAATACTGTCTTTATTGGTATGTTCTTAAATTAAAGCTGCAAGAGATTCAATAGATCTACTGTCCAAGTCATGGTTACAATGAGAAGTCCTCATCTTAATGATTAAAAGTAGTTACTGAAAATTCCTCTAACTGCAAAAACTAGCCAACAATGCATTTTATATTGGATGGTTTGGCTGACAGTTCCGTTGTACCGCTTTACTTTTGTAGACAGTCTTTTTGGAAGAAAGTAGCAAAGTAGAAAGGGGAAGCCTCTCTGTTTAAAAAAGAAGCTTTGAGAAGCTTTGTCAGTAAAGTTTTTTTTGATAGCTAATCAGCTCCTGCATTTAGGGAAGAGCCTTAATCTTGTGATTTTTCTGCAAATTTGGAAGGAAGAGATCATGAAAATTGACTTTGAACTTCTCACTAGCTTGGACATAGATTGTTTAACTCAAGTGTATGTGGCACCTTAGTCCAGAGAGGAAGAATTATCTCATGGTATGGGCCTAGTTCTGTCTTGAGTGTTTCTTTAGTCCTGTAAATATTCATTAAGTGGCCATAGAGGTTCTGTAGTAACAATAGAAAGGCATCATGCTGTTCATCATTGATCATGTATTTGTTTCCGTGTACCAGAGAAGAGAGTATGGTAAAGGACGGTGAGGTCCAAAGCTGACTTGCACGAAGGCTGTGGTACTTTGAGAGGATTCCCAGCTGGTTTATCTTGGAGTTGTCCATTTGCTTTTTGCATTATTAGTTTCAGCCCCGCTCCTATTTTTTCTTGCTTTCATTCTCTTTGAAGCCCACGTAAGGTATGATGTTCCTTCCTTAGGTGTGATTTGGTTGTGCAGTGAAGAAGCTATAAGATTTCTAATAGGTCTTGCAAAGAGCTTCCATGTTCACAAAGTCTCCATTTAGAAAACACATGCCAACTAAATTTAATATATAATATGAACAGCAAATGTAAACTATTTAAATACAAGAAGCCTTACTGACTTCAGTGCCTTATCTGTATAATCAAATGGAGAATATTGGTTATTCCAAGTTGAATTCTCTGATGTGAAGAAAAAGAAGCTGGGGCTTTAACTTTCTTTATGTACATACTGAAAGTTAATGTCTTGAATTAAACCCTCTTAATTCTAGAGTATAAAACATTAAAAGATCACACTGAGCTTTAACACCTGGCATTTCTGGCATATTCCAGGACTTGAAAACTTGCTGGGTGCAGAGTATGTGAATGGTTCTTTTTCTGTCAATGTAGGGCACCTGTGAACTCTGGGCATGGCAGAGCAGCACCTTGTTTGAGCTGGTGGGGTGCTCATTTCCTTGTTGAATATCCACAGTGCCTAATGGTAGTAGAGTGATTATTTGGTTTTCATTTTGCCAACCATATTGTAATGTCTCAGAGACTACTACCTCTGTGAAATTCATAGTCACTGAGTGGTCTCTAGTTGCCAGAGTTGCTTTCATCAATGAGAACAGCCAGATGGAATCAAGGAAATGGTCTAAGCCAAGACTGTGTTTACAACAATACTCAGTGGTGGATGCCATGTGAAGAATAATTCTGATGATTCTTTGTATGTGCAGTGCTCTCCCAGCTACCAGGTTTTTGTCGCTCAAGGACTTCCTGGGCCCTACTTAGAATTACAGTATTAATAATCTTCCATTTATCTACTTGCTAAATTTTCAAGTGCATGTTTTTTGTTTTGTTTTAAAAACAAAGGTGTCCATTATATGCATAACAAGAAGTTCTGGAAGTCACCTATGCATTATGAGAAGAATTATCCCATTAAGTTTGTAATCAACAAATTGCTAATTTGCTGTCTATGTCCTCTGCCGCTCTTAGGCAAGACTGCAAACAAATGTATGAAAATCAGTTTTGGCAACACATATGAAAAAAGTGTATGTTAGATTTTCTGAAAATTGTATGTTTAGTGCTACTCTCGTTTCCTCATTTCCTCCTTCTTCCTCCTTGCCTTAGTCTATTTCTCTGCCACCTTCCTTGTTTATCTGTTGTGCCACTTCTTACTTCATTTTCCCTAAACATCTCACTCATTTCTGTATTGCCTGTCTCTGTCTTTTGTAAAGCAGGTGCCATGTGAACACGTAGCTAAGCTGTCACCTACTCATTTCAATGGATATTTGTATTCCTGGGGTTCTTTTTCTAATGGAGGAATACATGCAGGCACTTGACAACAATAAGTAAGTAGTAGATGTGATAATCTATCAAGGACTGTCATTTAGGGCAGGGTGTGTATATAATCTCATTGCCAGTTTATCAGTTTGTGTCAAAGATCTGCAAATATGCATTTGTTTTTTGCATAAAAGACAAATCATTAAGTAGGCACAGAAGTCCAGAAGTCTGTAATGATATCCATTGAATTTAACAGTGACAGTTATAGAGGAAGCAGTAAAGACCCCGTTGGAATATCTGAGAGGGAAATATTAAGTCCTTAAACACTGTACCATATCTTTGCAGAAAACTAAGCATTTATCCAAGATTAATTGGTGTAATTCTACTGGTAATGTGTGTCTTGTTCCATTGTGTTAAATCCAGGCTGTAACGGAAGCATGTAGACATTCATTCTAGTGTGATTGCTTGTGTTACTTTCTGCTGAAAATGTTATTTTCCTACTGTTGAGTCTGTTCTCTCTGCCCATGCTGTGATTGGTGAGCTTCTGTAACCCTGTTTCAGTTAGTGACCCGAGTTAACTTGAGAAGAGTATGGTGGTCAGCTTTTGTCAGACCTACTGTGTTTTGACTGAAGGAGGTTAGGAGGGTTTCAGACAAGTAGTTGAACTGGTTTGGGGGGGACTCTACTGTGAGAAATAACTTGTGTTTTTGCAGTGTTGTGAGAATCATATTTTTGTAGAACCAAGAAAAATGCCACGGCCTTGTGCATCCAGGTGCCAGATGGCGTAGAGGGTTGTGAGAACCGACTGATGTTTTTGTGTAGCACTACAGACAGAAAAACGCCAAGGCCTTGTTCAAAAATACCAAACTAGAAAGGAGCCTAGTATAAAGACCGTCTTGTTCAGTACATCCTGGTACCAGATAATGTAGAAGGACAAGAGCTACGCACAACAATCTGTTATTGAGAATGTTGTGTCTTACATGGATCAGGAGATAGGGTGCACCTGAGAAAATATTGCCATCCAGACTGAACAGATTCCACAACTATGCATAAACATCCGGTTGGTAAAAGAAAAAACTATTATGGAAACAGGAAAAACCTATTATGGAAACTTATTGTAATAGAATGCGTCGGATAGGCTGTGAGCCTGGAGTATCCAACCCATGGAGAAACAGGAGAGGATAACCCGCGTCGGGATAAAATACTATATAATGCTTTCATTCCTTTGTAAGGGGGCGCGTCTCTACTTCGGCCATGGGGTGGCGCGCCCACGGTTGCACTCGTGAATAAACGGAGCTGCTTCACCATGATCCTCGCCTGAGCAAACTTTTTTGGCCTAAAACTTCCTTTCTCACACTACTATTAAGAGAAGGGAGGATGTCCAAATCTACCGCTGTAATTTCAGCTGACAGTAAATATGAGAACTTGTGTTAGTTTCTTCATAAGTCAGAGCTATAAAATACCTAATTATTACCACTGAATGTAATGCTCAATAAAAGAGGGGAAAGTTGAGCTTGTTGCCATTGCAGATTGGAATAGGCCCATAAGCCTGTCACCAGAGATTTTTCTACAAAACAAGTGAAGCAGGATCCTGACTGTCTTGATGTTTGAATGTCCTGACCATTATTGGGTATCTTGGTTGTTGGATGTTTCACCTGACTTGCTTTCAGCTGGGGAATCAGAAATTTCACAGGCATGAGCCTTTAAGGACACGGACATGTTTGACTTTTGTGAATTGTTGGCATCAAGTAAGTTTAAAATTTCTAAACAGCCGTACTGTGCATGTGTGTCTGAGCCATTGAGGTCTTTTGTTAGTTTGATCTTCCATTTGTTGTCTGATACTCAGGTTTTCGCTATGCTGACTACTAACTCCTCTGACAGCCACCTTAATTGCTGTTTTAGCTGTACTTCATAGAGATAAAAGAGCAAAGTTGGGGTACTGTCTTTTAGCTTGCACCTGTAGTAAGGTGTAACTGGAATAGCTTACTATGTTAATATATAGTAGTTTGAGTGCACAGGTGCTTTTTTTGAGAGGCTAAATAGCACACTCTGGCCCACTCACTGTGTAAAATAATCAGACTATTAGTAATTACTGACTGCAGTTTCTGATACACTCAGGACTGACTTTCTGGGTTTTCATAGTTCCCTAACAAGTATGTCATTTTGAAGATAATTTTTGAAGATGATAAGATAAACTTTGTCGCAAAACTCTTAAAAGCAAGCTGATGCTGTGTCCAAAGTTACAGTAAGTGTTCAGACCATGAATCATTTTTAAGAAGCTTCTACACACTGTCTCCTTCATACAAAGTCCTGTTTGTGAAGATACTTAACCTCATTCTTAATTTATCTTGTCTCAGAATGACAGCTGTTTAAAAATACCAAAGAGTCACTGAAAGATTAGTAGGCCAGGAAATACCTTACTTGGCTGTCAAGCTGTCAGTTTGTTATGGTTTAGCCCCAGCTGGCCACTGAGTCCAGCACAGCCACTCACTTGCTCCCCACAGCAGGATGGGGGAGAAAATTAGAAGGGTAAAAGTGAGAAAACTTGTGGGTTAAGATAAAGACAATTAAATGAGTAAAGCAAACACTGCGCACACAAGCAAAGCAAATAAGGAATTCATTAACTGCTTCCCATCAGCAGGCAGGTGCTCGGCCATCTCCAGAAAAGTGGGGCCCATCATGTGTAACAGTAACTTGGGAAGACAAATGCCATCACTCCAAACATCCATCCTATCCTCCTTTTTTCTTCCACCTTTTATTGCTGTGCACAGTGTTACATGGTATGGGATATCCCTTTTGTCAGTTGGGGCCAGCTGTCCCAGATGTGTCCTCTCACAGCTTCTTGTGCAGTTCCCAGCCTACTCTCTGGCAGAGCAGTGAGAAACAGAGAAGGCCTTCATGCTGTGTAAGAACTGCTCAGCAATAATTAAAACATCCCAATGTGATTAACATTGTTTTGGTCACAAATCAAAGCCATGGAAATAAACAAGCTACTAGGAAGTAAATTAGCTCTTTCCCAGCCAAAACCAGTAAAAAGCTGAAAGGGTATTTTAGTGGAAAGACATTTTACTTGTAAACCATCCACAAAAACAAACTTCAGTGTCTACTACTATTAAAAACAGAACTTGAAACTTATAATTAGTATAACTTTATTTTATATTTATAAAATAAATAACACATAGACAGAACCTCTGTTTCACTGGAAATATTCCTATAAGAATCACTTGTAGACTGAGTCTTGTACACAAATTATACCAGCTGCATGAGTACACCTCACTTCTAGAGCTTTCTGAAGTTCCCCTATGGCCTGTTTGAGTCCTCTCCTTTTGAGAGTATTCTTCAGTTGCAGTTCGTGGAAACTGCTGTATGTAAAATTTGGAGAAATCCCTCTGTAACTGATACATTAACTACAGCTGTGAAGCCTGGTATCCAGTGCAGAATTCTTGGCTTTCTTGAATAGTGCCGAGGGCAGGATGTTTCCCAGCTCAGTAACAGAGATCCATAATCCTACCAGGACTGGGGATCTTTCCGTCTATTTATGGCTTTTCCTAGGAAGATGGTTCCTTCTTCACAGTGGGAATGGCATTGTATTGGCCTCTGGTTAACTTGGTGCTTTAGGTATGTAAATATTGGGGGTTTCATATTATGCCATATGTTGATCAGGTTTGAGTGTTTCAGGTGAATCTGGTAGGGTTTCTTTTTGTGATTAGAAGCCAGGTATAGTCAAAAGTAATCATCAGTAACCAAACTAGCTACCTCTGATAAAACTGAGTAGATAGACTGGGGCAATAGCTTGATGGTGTGAGTATTCTCCAAGGGCTCTTTTTCACCACTCACTAATGAAGAGCACAATTAAGGGATAAAGCTGAAAGCCATCTGCTGTGTGGAACAAGTGATCAGGAAGGCTTTTGTTCACTGTGCCGGGCCATGTTACAGCTGTTTTTCATGGAGGTGAATTGACAAGTGGGAGCTATGTGTCGTTCTGCATCTGTGGTAGTGTGGAATCCCCACTATGTCTTAAACCTCAAAATGTAAGTTGCTGTTCAAAGTTGATTAGCAGCAAGACTGGTTTGGAATGAGTATCTATAATGTTTTTGCAAGTAATTGCTTCTGCTGGTAAAACTTTAAACTGCTTGCATCTCCCAGGGAAATCAAGCATTTCTTTGCTCTGCTGTTCTAGCTGAAGTACAAGATCTTGAACTTGCCACTCTACATAGCACTGTCGAGAGAGATAGACTGTTTCTTCTGGAATATGCTACTTCTGAGTTCTCAAATCACTTAAAACTGTTGCCTGTTAGATGTGACATATACTGTCTACACTAGCATTTGTAGAATAATGAATGGGATCTGGACAGGCTGTATCAATGGGCCAAGGCCAATTGTATGAAGTTCAATAAGGCCAAGTGCCAGATCCTGCACTTGGGTCACAACAATCTCACGCAACAATACAGGCTCGGGGAAGGGTGGCTGGAAAGCTTTCTGACAGAAAAGGACCTGGGGATGTTGGTTGACAGCCGACTGAACACGAGCCAGCAGTGTGCCAGGTGGCCAAGAATGCCAATGGCATCCTGGCCTGTATCAGAAATGGTGTGACCAGCAGGAGTAGGGAGATTATTGTCCCCCTGTACTCAGCTCTGGTGAGGCCACACCTTGAATACTGTGTTCAGTTTTGGGCCCCTCACTACAAGAAGGACACTGAGCTGCTGGAGTGTGTCCAGAGAAGGGTAACGAAGCTGGTGAAGGGTCTGGAGCACAAGTCTGATGGGGAGTGGCTGAGGGAACTCAGGGTGTTTAGTCTAAAGAAAAGGTGACTGAGGGGAGACCTCATTGCTCTCTACAACTACCTAAAAGGAGGTGGTAGCAAGGCAGGGGTCAGTCTTTTTTCCCCGAGTAACAAGTGATAGGATGAGGGGAAATGGCCTCAAGTTGTTCCAGGGGAGATTTAGATTGGATATTAGGAAACATTTTTTCACCAAAAGGGTTGTCAGGCACTGGAACAGGCTGCCCAGGACAGTGGTGAAGTCCCCATTCCTGGAGGTATTTAAAGGATGTTTAGATGTGGAGCTGAGGGATATGATTTAGTGGTGGACATGGCAGTGCTAGGTTAGTGGTTGGCCTTGATGACTGTAAAGATCTTTTCCAACCAAAACAATTCTATGATTCTATAATTCTAAGTGGTGAGGTTTTCTTAAATGTCGTAGTTCGTTTTGTCTAAATTAGTTCCAAGTCTTGTGATCCAGCTTAAGGATCATGCTTCACTGAATGAATAAATACACTTTTATTTCGTCAGAGCACTCTATTTGCTGTGGCATCCTTTTGGCATTGGTTTAGTATGAGATGACAAGTGTACACATGACTAGTGGATTGGGTGCTTGTAAGGTTATAAACTCCACTACCCACGTACAGTTCCTGCGTGTTTCTGCTTTGACTTTCTTTACAGGCTCTGGGGCAAAATCCAATAAGTAGCTTGAGAGGCTGCTTTTTTTCTTTGCTGATCACATTGGCTTGTTTATTGGTTTCCCAGTTATTATTACTGGAACCAATTGATTCCAGTTGGTTAGGTTAATGGTTGGACTTGATTATCTTAGAGGTCTCTTCCGACCAAGGCTATTCTTTGATTTCTGTGATTCCCCACATTATATGTGGACTTTTCAGAGAGTGGCAGCCTTTGGCACAGGGAACGGGATGTAACCTCTTCTGTCATTTGAATGGAGGAGTTCCTTGTTGCAACCATAATCTGGTTTAGAGGACTATAAAATTCCTGATATTCTTGTATTTGCTTTTATCTTCTGTATTCAGCAGGGAAAAACCTGGGCTAACACCTCTCCAAGTCAAGAGTCTTGATTTCATATGCCCTCTGAAAAACTGTTTTCTACTGTGTCTGAATTCACCTGGCAGGATTTTTGCTGTTTCTTGCTTACTTCCTCTGTACCAGTATTTCAGATGACTGAGGTCTAGATAGATGTGAGGGCCAGGATCTTGCTCTATGCTATTTGGAGTAAAGCAGCAGTGCCATAGTCCATGTCAGGACGTATACTGTTCTTGAAGAGTCAGCTATAAGGAAGGCTGCTCCCTTAGGGCTGTTGCCTCTGCTACTCTTATGAATGTGAAAATACAGCCTTCACACAGTTTTTTTCAGTGGCTTTTCAGCATTTTTTAAGCTTTTTAAAATATTTTGTAGTCTGTGGCATTTGTTGAAGTGTAGGTTCGAATGTTTACTACGTGCTTTGAATTCTAGTTCTGAACTTAAATTATGACAACTCTATGCAAAAACTAAGAAGCAAATAGTAACACAATTTTCAGATGCTCATTTTAAAGTGCATGCGTTCATGAGTAAATATACTGCTGTTGAAAACTCCTTAGCCAGCTGTCGTAAGTTGTGAGCAGTAGGTCTTTATAGAACTATTGAAATAACTGTAGTTGATACTTACTCAACAAGACTGTGCTAATGGAAGCACTGAGCTTCAGTTAGGTGTGTTTTTCTTTTGTGAGCAAGCTATACATTTGGTAGCTTAGCTTCAGTATTGCTTTAAATTTTCCGACTGTCTTTGAGTATTTGTCTCTTTCACAGGTTCTAGTCTTTGGGAATGAAAAAGAACTGTATCTATGGCAGGCCTAGCTTCCATGAAGTACACTGTGACCCTCTGTGGCAATAATCCACAAATTCAGCCTGTTGCAAAGATATTCAAATTTTTTATGGCTGCAAGCAGCCTTGGATTGTTTGGATGGCATTTATGCAGTCTTTTAAAATCCCTGAAAAACCGATGTAGAGTCATTGAAGTTTTCTTTCTTACTATTTTTCTGTGTACAAACCCAAATCTAAATACAAACCTTTCTGAAGGGAACTTAAAATCAAATTTCATTCAGTAATACCAATAAACTTATTCTAGATACTTCTGTAGCAGCTTTTGTTTCAAATTATTTAACTGTGAGGAAATGGGTGACTTTTTTTTCTCTCCAGCAAAGACATGAAAAGAACTGTTGACTAGCTCATATCCTTTGTTCATTGTTACTGTACTGGAGTAGGAAATGGAAATAGCTGACAGGGTTTCCTTTCTGTACATCTTGCCTTGTTTCTTTGCAGTGAAAGAATGTTTGTTGCAATAATTTCTATATGCTGACACATGACAACTGAGTCTCTGCTAATTATTTCACTTTTTTTTTTTTTTTTAAACAGTCAAGTCCTTCATCTCCAGAGCCAGCAAATCTTCCTGCAGAAGACCTCAGCACAAACTCCAATGGTCCAAAGCCAGGAGAAATCATGCTAGATGATGACAGAGAAGACCTATTTGCTGGTAATTCCTCTTTTCTTCTAATGTGTCTCCATAAACTCTTTTGCTGTTGGACTGAAAGGAATATGCTTTTCTGCGAAGGAAGGTTAAAACCTTTTTATTCTGTAAGACGTCTTTTTCTTGGCTGTAAGAGAATATGAAGCAGTAACCCAGCAATGGAAATTTCAATTTTAATTTTCTGAAATTTAGCATTGTAGTAAATCTTAACTGTTACTTAACCTGTTGAAGGTATGCTTCCTCAAAATTAATTAAGTAATGAATTACTGCCTCTAGCTGTCATCAGTAATTCTTTCCCGCGGTCAACAATCATGTATTTAATTGAAGGCCTGTGTTCTTCTGCAGTATGTTGTTAAGTTTATGAACTTGCAGGAGAAGTAACGTGCTAAAAAGAAAAAATAGCTGAGATTCTTCTTTGCCCAAAGTTGTTTATTTTACCATTGTTAGTACATCTTGATTTTTATTGTGGTGGTGTAAAACTGTTTTGGAGTATATCCTTTCATTTCAAACTTGAAGTAGAAAACTTCATCTTTCTTAGTAGTGGGAGAAAAAAAAAAAAAGTGGTATGTGCCTTCTTTTCAGGATTAGATAAGTTTTGTTAAAGTTTTGTTGCTAAATTAAAATTGTGAATATTTTTTCACCAGGTTTGCACATGTTGTGTCATGTGTATACACTTGCATTACCCTCCTGATGTTTTATATTTTTGAAGCTTAACTGTTAATTGCTCTTTAATATACTGGATTAGTGGCACTTTGAGAAACTTACTGAGGAGTATTTCCTTTTTCATAAGACTTTTTTGTGATGATGAGAAGGTAACATACTGGCACATGGGACCAGCCCTATCATTTCACTAGTGTATGATTCTGTATCCATTACTTGACAGTACTGCATGTTTTGGAGAGAGACATGCAAAAGTTTTGATAAATAATCAGTCAATAGACAACACATTTTTAATGCTTCATTAATCAATCACTTCTTTGATGTTGGTTTTTGACTATCCTAATTTGGGTTGTGGTTGCTGTCAGTTACAGTTACAGGAACATTAACTATTCAAGAAAGGGAGTGTAATATTTGGAGTTCCTTATGTATGTCAAAAGGGGATTCTGGATGCTGCTTCTCAATACTAAGACT
Organism: Podargus strigoides; assembly: GCA_028020825.1. Lineage (NCBI taxonomy): Eukaryota > Metazoa > Chordata > Aves > Caprimulgiformes > Podargidae > Podargus > Podargus strigoides. Next base: position 79,707,675 of record CM051663.1, on the reverse strand, counting down.
TTTCCTAATACTATATATAGAGTGAGCCAGTTTGCAGTGTGCTTTGAATACAGTCCTTGTCTCATCTTCATTGATTTCCCTGATGTAATAATTTAAAAAGAAACTTTTTAGTCTTTAGTCCTGGGCTATTTTTTTACAGATTGGTGTATACATATGCCCATTACCTTTGTTCTGAGCTTACTAAATTTAATTTGCATATATTTGAACTTATATTTGCTCATGACACTGTTAGAATGTATTGACTACTTTACTAACTCTCTAAAACTCTTTTAAGAGAATGAGACAATAAAGAACAGAGGGCAGTTCTACTTCTTTTGTATTTGTATTACCTGATCTTATGACTTGTAAAAAAAACAGGAGTGCTTTAGCGACAAAGCTATCTAGTACTAGTAATTTGGTTATTTAGCTTCAGTACAGAATCATAGAAAGTTGGCTTTTTATAACCATAGAGCCATCTGGCATAGATATTTTAGGAAAGCCAATTCTCCTTTGGTTAGTATTAAGAAAAAAGGTGGCTGGAGTAAATATTGAGGGGAACCAGACAGAAGGAACAAATGTTAGCAGCCAGATTGTTTCAGCTGAAATGAATGCTGTGAGGAAAACATATAGAACTGATTTAATGAGTTTGAGTTTTGTTATGGAAGACATTCTCTTAACTGCATGCAGCACTAAACTGAATCATCTAATGTACTGCATGTCAACACAACTAAGACTGGTCTTTAAAAGGTCAGTTTATATACAGACCGAGGCTAGCACAAACTCTCAAATGGGGAAAAAACCAAGAGTGATTTATGGAGCCTAAGGCAGAATATGTGTTTTCCAGTGTCCTGTTCTAAGCAGGAAGTTTGCATAGTACAGTTACACCCTAGTGATGAACTTCTGGTTTTGTATCGCTGTCAGCATAGGCGTTCTCTAAAACACTGTCTAATTTGTGTTCCAGTGCTGTGCACTCACAAGTATAACTGATTTTTCTTTCTCGGGACTGTTTTGCTAGACAATTATATCAACCCATCTGATTAACTTTGTGATACTGATTTGCAATGAATAGAAACAATGTGAGAAGGCAACAAGAGATGTCGGTTTTCTTGCTTCCAGCATGATTGCATAAACTTGACTTTCTGTGAAAGCCAGACTTAATTTACAAGTGAGTGTGACTGGGTTTTTTTTCTTCAACATGTTGAAATTCCAAAGAAACCTGTCTTTCCGCAGCTGATAGAAGAGAAAAGGTCCCGCAGCTTTCCAACTTATGTTGTTCCTTCATACTGAATTATTAGGCACAATAAAATCAAGGACAAGGAAATACTATGGATGACCTCTGGAAGGAGAGACTCTTAACTCTTTGGGGGCATAAACAATTCTAGTTTTGTAGACTTATTTGTAAAAAATGTGGTGGCATGCCTCTCCAGCTATTGTAGGATTGATAAATCTTTTTTGTCATTCTGTCTAATAATGCAACCTAATAGAAAAAGAAGTGAGAGAGAACAAATCATATGATTTCCTGTACTGTTTTCATGCAATTCAGAATCTGGGGGAGTTTCTTAGGCTTTTTGGACTGAACGTAAAACCTCTTTGCTCTTGTTTCTGTAGCAGCTACAGGATAGTATATGCAATAAACTATTTTAGATATTCATTACCTTGTCTCTAGTGTCTCATAAGTGCTTTGGCTGAACTGTTAAAACTAGATTTTAAAGGTGGAAGAAAATGAGTTTTCCATCTGTCATTGAAGACCATTAAATTTTGCTGCTGTATTCATTAGTATTGTGGTTCTTGGTTCTCTAAAATAAACAGACTGTCTTGCTAAATCCACTTAAGCACTTTCACCCTTAGAATAAATGTCAGTGTTTTGATTATTTGGCCAAGAAAGAATTACTTTGGCGTACCTCATTAGAGTTCTTACCTGTGGAGACCGTAATGGTCAGTGCTCAAAATTAGGTGGTATTAGGAGCAACTTGAGGGGCTTTGGGGTCTGTCTTAAAACCTGGCTGTCCACACGCTTCTACTATAGAGTGAAGAGCTAGATACTGAAATAGTTTTTCAAAACGTGAACCTGAAGTTCCGTATATAGCTGCAGAAACGCCATAGACTGCCTGTGCAGGATATAGCTGTCTGTGCCTTCTGCCTCTAGTGCTTATAGATGATGAAGAGGGCTGTGAAGTTTTATCAGTGCTTTGTCACCATTTTCGGAAAAAGGGAAAATTACCATTTTTGCTCTCCCTTAGTCGAGTAAAAGAGTACTTTTGGTGTTCTTTTGTTGGTTTTTTTTTCAGGTCTGAAAGGTGTTTGGGAATGGATTGCTTATGCAATTATCTAGCTGTTGTGTCCTGGGGGAAAGTCAATGTGTTGGGGGGAGGAGGGGGCGTGATGTTTGGGGTTTTGGGGTTTTTGTTTTGTTTTTCTTCAGGTTCCCATAGATCTGTCTTAGCTGTTACTGCTTTTTTGAACCTGGTTGTTCAATTATAGGTCTCTTCTGCAAGATACAAATGCACAAAAGCATGTGAACATATAGTTTTGAAGTCAGAAGAAGGCTTATTACGGGCTGTCTCTTCTGTTGAAACTGCTTCTGTTGTTACGATTATTCTTAGTACTCATGGTATGACAGTAAGGGTCATGGGCCATGACTTAGGTGTAGTAGTTCTCACAGTCAGTGAGAAGCCTTTTTTAAATAACTTGTTTACTTCCATGTTTATGTGATCACCTGAGTAAACATTCAAAGTTAAGAAGCCAATTTAAACACATAAGCCATGTCAGAATTTTAAAGGTCTGACATTCAGCAGTGTGACCAATAAAACTTTCTCAGCTGCAGTGAGCTGCTAGTGAGGAATTGCAAGCTTGCATTTTCTAAGACAATGGTTGACAAATACTGCTGGTGAAAAGTAAAGAAGCAAGAGCTGTCTTATGCTGAGATTGAGCCCGATGCTTGAGTGCTGATAGAAACTTGGTGTAGTTGGCTGCAGAATGTTAATTAAGCATTAATAGTTGTCTTCTGAAGCAGGATGAGATATTTTTGGTTTTCTTTTGGAGCTAAGCATCTTGACAGTGATCCATAACAAAGACTGTTTATGTACTGTAAAGTAGGTATTTATGTGTAAAAGTCTTACAGGATTAGATCGGTTGAAGTGCTTAATATATGCTGATAACTGCTGTAGCTGATATAAGTGTTGGCTCTCAGTGTTTTCCTCCTAAAAGCTGGCCAGAGCAGTTGCCTCTCTTTATGCAAGAAGACTTTATGCTTTTGAGAACTCTCAGGAAAGTAAGATATCTAGATTTAATTTTTCATGCAAATACTCATAAAGAATGTTTAAAACAAAACAACAGCCCCACAAAACCACAGGGGAAAATCTAAAATGAATAAATCAAGGAAATGTTTTTGAAAGTGCCATAGTTGTTACTCTGAAATCTACTGAATTCATCTTTCCATGGGGTGGGGGAAAAAACCCTCAGCAAACCAAACCACAAAACAAACAGAAGAATTGTCAGTGAAACTTTTAAATCTCGACCATGTAATCTGATTTCTCCAAGTGAAAGAATGTGTATAAGAAGCATAAATGTCAGAGTTCATCAGAACAAATCTATTTGTTTTCTTGGAAAATAGGAAGTAGCTTCTTCTTGGGAAGCTCTAAGAAGTAGCTTATGTACTACTCAAAGACCATTTTTCTGAGGGGAAAAAGGTAGCTAGAAAGTCTTAAGAGTCTGCTGTTGCTGTATAGAGCTAATAATTTGTCTTCCTTTCAGAATCTTTTAATACTTGTGTTTTAAACAAAAAGCACAACATCCTTGTCTCTGTCCTGCTCTGTCCCTTCACCCCCTTCCACTGTCTTTTCCATTTCACTCTTCCAGATTTACGTATGTGCGGGATGCATGCAAACTTGGGGGTGAGAGGTAACAGGAGGGAGGATGGCATAAATTCTCCTTTCTTCTTCCTAAAAGAACTGACCTGCTGCTATCAAACAAACAGATACTATTTTCTCTGGGTAAGTTCCTCCAGGAGAATAGAAAAGGAGGGATAGTAGGCAGCACCTTTAAAAATTTGCTCATGTCCAACCAACATGGAGTCACACAGCTTTAGAAATACTGGTGTGAATGAAATCTGGTCTTGCTGAAGGGAAACCTCCTTGCCTTTCCACCTGCTTGTTCCTGCCACTTTCTCTTTTACAGAAGTAATGCACCAGTTTAGCAGTATGTTCAGCTGTCTGTGCAACAGTAGCAAAGGGCTAATACAGGTTGGAGTTCATGTGATACACAACCTAGATCGGTTCATGATACTAATGAGTGTGTGGACAAAAGTCTGAAAAACAGGACTGCTGAGAAGGAGCGTGCTTCTGTTTCATCTGATACCAGTGCTGCTATGTTACCTTGAATTCACGCTTTTTTTCAGGAAGTCATACTTTTACAGTAATAGGAGTGCTTTCTCAGCTGGTGAAAGTGAGAAGTCAGTGTGCTTTCAATTGTTTCTTGACTTGTTTTATAACCCTGTCTAAAATTGGAAGGTACAGAGAAGTACTTAGTGGTGATTAATGGTTTGTTTCCCAAACACACTTGATGGAATATAGTGGGTGATAGGAAAAGGAAGAATTGAAGTGGAATGGCTTTATTTTATAAATGTTTATATTTTATGTTAAATCATATTATATATATAACATGTTATGTATGTATATATAATTTTTTCTGAGAAACGTTCCTGTGAAACAGTAATTTATATAGCATAGAACCTGTATGTTGAATGCTGTTAGCCACAAAAGAACTACCTCTTTTCAATGTTGAAATGTTGTTCTACCAATCTAAAAGTTGTGGTTGTTTTGCAGCTGCCTCAGTTGCAAAAGCATGACTTCCCGCTGGATCTGGGGTTTTGAATTAAAGCTAATTATCAGTTTAAGATGTGGTATCCTTCCTGTGGCATTTGAGGGCAGGAAGCATCAGCAGGATTCTTCAGAAAGATTTAGCAGAAAGAATAAAGCAATGGTAGGAAAATAAATTTTTTCAAAGAAAGCTTTTAGATACTCTGTGTTCATATTAAAAACAGATAATATAAAAAGGTGCTTGATTTTAAGTTTACTTTGAGAATACTATGGAAAGCTGTAATTTGAAATTAGGAAGAGCATTGCCTGCAGGTTGAAGGGAAGGGATTGTTCCCCTCTGCTCCACCTGGTGAGGCCATACCTGGAGTGCTCAGTCCAGGTCTGAGCTACCCAATACAAGAGAGAGACAGACAGACTGGAGTGAGTTGAGTGCAGGGCCATGATGGTGATTAAGGACGTGAAGTTTACGACATAGGAGTAGAAACTGAGGGAGCTGGGGATGTTCAGCTTGGAGAAGAACAGGTCAGAGGGAATTCTGCAGTGTGTATAAATACCTGATGGGAAGGAATGGAGAAGAGAGAGCCAGACTTCTCAGTGGTGCCCACTGACAAGACTAGAGGCAATGGGCACAAATTTAAATACAGGTAATACATAAGAAAAAAAATTTTGTTTTGTTTTAATTGGTGAGGGTGATCAAGCACTGGCCCAGGTTGTCCAAGGAGGAGGTGGACTCTCCATCCTTGGACATGCTCAAAACCTATCTGGATGTGGACCAAGCAGCCTGCTGTAGCTGACCTTGCTTGAGCAGAGAGGCTAGACTAGATGGTCTGCAAAGGTCCTTTCCAAGCTCAGCAGTTCTGTGGTGTACTCCAAAACAAAGTGTTGACAGCAAACTTTGTCAGCCTCAAGCCAGAATGAGCATCTGTTTCAAAAACAGGTTAAGGCATAGTGACCTTGAAGTTTGTTTTTTCAATATATTTTGAGCTTCAGTGTCAAACAAAATTAGGCACGCTGTCATTTTTATCCCTGAAATAGAGATGTGTGGTTTTGTTCATTTATGAAAAGCATCAAGGACTGAGAAAAAAAGTGTTGCAGAAGAATGGGAAACAGAATTGACTAACAGAATATCTTTAAGTGACAGCAGGGATGAAGCTAAGTGGTTTTGATATATTGATTATGAAAGATCATAATATTACTTTTTGCAGTAATAAATGATATGATATTTCCAGTTCTGTTTTTACATTGCTAGTAGCTTACAGCCGGTTCTGTAGAAGCAAACAATCCTACATGGGACAAAAATGAGTTGTGTTGTTTGTTTTTTTCCTACATGCAATATAACTCTTAAATATCAGATCTACTTTAGAATTTGTTTAAAACTCCTCTTTTCTTAACTGTTGAATAAGGCCTAGTTATATTCATTATATGCACCAGGCATTAAAAATTTTGGAAGAAAGATGTCTTATTTTCTTTCGAAAGTTGAGTGGTTCCAAATTGCATAGTAAACGTTTTTGGTAACTTTATATAAACTCAGAGTGGATATGTTTTAGTGCCTTTTTACCTGCTTGGTAGAGTACTTGCCACAGGAAGTCTAATGTGTTAACAAGACTTGAGATCAGTTGGGAAGTCAATTTTGATGTCGAATTAGTGTTCTGTGGTCAGTATTTTTTAAGGAACTAGAATTCTTGAAAATGCACATTTAGTGAGAACCACAGCATTAGTTATTTAAACTAGAAACGGGAACTTCTCTATACCCAGGAAGTGTGTAGTTTTTCAGTGGTCAAAACCAGTTAGTGGAGGAAAGCATGGAGGATTTGTAGAGCAGAGATTGACATCGTCTTTAAAGACAGATGAACTCTCTACAGTCCAAAGAAAGTATTCAGTTTCTAGTGGCCTGTTTTAAGACCCAGTGAGACTAAAGATAGAGACTAAAGATAGTCATCCTACTCTGAATGTCTTACCTGCTAATATTTCTGTTTTACATGTTGTGGGCTTCTGGCAGGGGCAGGACTGTATTATTGTTGTGTAACTTCATTTAACACATGGCTTGGTCTTCTCAGTTACCAGCCTATATGACTAAATCGGCTGTTGTTCAGAGTGCAAAAACTAAAATTATTACAGGTGCTGAAAAAGAGCTGCTTGTGTGGTTAAAAAAAAAAAAAGAAATCATTAGTTTTTGCAATATCTCATGCAGAAATAAATGACATATCACTTGTAACTAGTTTAAAAAAAAATGACTTATCGCTTGTAACAAGTTTTAAAAGACTCTTTACCTAACAGTGTATTTTTAAAAAATTGCAATATTAATCTTACTTTAACCCATTATGCACTAGAAGCTCAAATGTCACATCTAGTTTTAGCTATGTATTGAAAGAAGTTATGTGGCACAAATTAATGCTTTGTACAGATGATCTTATTAAATTTGTGTATCATCATTTGTGTGTGTGTTTATCTTTATGATGCATAACCATCTCTATTGCACAAAAACTTCTTCGGTAACTCGAAATCTATCTACCTAGAAGCAACAGAAGAAGTTTCACTGGACAGTCCAGAGAGGGATCCAATTCTTTCACCAGAACCTACACCTGCAATCACTCCTGTAACACCTACTGCATTAGTAGCTCCCAGAATGGAATCGAAAAGTGTAACAGCCCCTGTGATATTTGATAGATCCAGAGAAGAGGTAAGCAGTAAACTTCTAAATTATGGAAATGTCTTGTTTTTTGAAGTTTTTCCTTCTTTTAAAATGACAGTGCCTAAATATTGACTCACAGAATCATCCTTTGCTAAGGGGAGGTATGTAAGATAGAATATATTTTGTTTATTCTGCAAATAAAGTGTAGTATGAATTTGACTCATGAAAATACCGTAATAATTCATCACTTAGGTGACTATATTGGAGATCTGTAGTGTGAGGGGTAAGATGCTCCATTCCTTCAGAATAGGTATTTTAAAAGTGTATGTAGAAGCAAGCCACGAGCTTGATACAGGAGAAATGTTAACAATGTATAATAACTCTAACCAGCATGGTTACAGGTTTCAACTTGGATTTCTGAAGCTGCTGTTAATGGGGAAGTAGAGGAGGCAGTTGTTAGGATTATCCTGCATGCTGACAAACAGCTAATGGAGGTTTTAACCTTGCTGTTTACGTTTGGTGTTGCATTCAAAGCCTGGGCATTGCCGAATGACGTTCATTTTGGAGTGTTCTCATACTAGACACTGCCTTTGCTAAATTAGTTTGCAAACAAGACTTGCCTGTGACTTAATGATGGCTCCTTCCCCAGATACCACAAGATGGCATTTTATTCTGATTTTTCCCCCCTTCAGCCCTGTTACACTGTCCCTTCTGCCATGGTGTTTCTTAAGATCTTTGTTTTTATCAAACTTATGTATATTAAATGAAAGGTCACAAAATTCTGCATAACTAGAGCGTAGGCAACTATCAGAAAATTCTCTTTGTTACTTTTCCCTTCCCAAGCTCTTCTGCTACAGATACCATTAGTAAAAAGGAGTATCTGTCCTTTGATTAGAGGCATGTAGAAACATCACAAATGAGAGTGATTTTTGAACTATAGTATCTCCTGGCATTGGAGGAGATAAAATGAACATACTCCTAAGATAAATAGTTACTAAAAATTTTGAGGCCAAGTCCTGAGAAAAGACTGCCATACTAAAAGATTTTGCAGGAAGGCTTAAAACTGAAGTTGTAGAATTGTAGAATCATTTAGGTTGGAAAAGACCTTTAAGATTGAGTCCAGCCATAAACCTAACAGTACCAAGTCCGCCACATGAACTTGGTTGCAGTGAAAATCAGTGTTAGAAATTATATTCACTTAACATTGGATGGTGAGTCTAGAAGGGTTTTTTAATTATACAAACATACTGACTTTTTCTCCTCTTTTCTCTATACCATACCCTTATCGTTGTAACCATACATAGTATGAATGCACATTACCTTGTTAAATATGGCATATCTTTTTCCTAGATTGAAGAGGAAGCAAATGGAGATTTGTTCGATATAGAAATCAATGTATCCGACCCAGAGAAAGTTGGTAAGTTCCTTGGGCCTAGTCAGATGGTAGCCTGTCTTATCCCTTGAAGATTATTCAGAGATTTTAGCGCAGTTTCTTATTCAGTTATCTTTTGGCAGTGTTTAATATCTAAATGAAAAGCTATTTAAGGTATGTTTTGGAACAAAAAGTGTATGGAGGGATTAAAATAATTTGCCCTAGGATAAGCATCTTAATTTTCTTACAGGAGATGGCATGAATGCTTATATGGCATACAGAGTAACAACAAAGGTAACTAGTGCAACAAATATTTGCAGATAACTTTGTATCATAGCTGGGCAGATGGATCAGTAATTTTTTTTATTTTTTTTTTAAGACATCACTTTCCATGTTCCACAAAAATGAATTCTCTGTTAAAAGAAGATTCAGTGATTTTCTTGGCTTGCACAGCAAGTTAGCAACAAAGTACATGCATATTGGTTACATTGTGCCTCCAGCTCCAGAAAAAAGTATTGTAGGTAAGTGTAGTTTCTGTAATGTTGAATTTAAGCATTTCACTTAAGTACTGTAATACAAATTAAGTATTATAATACCTGTTGGGCTTGCAAAATAAATAGCTTTTCTGCGCAAATGTTACTTATTGCATATCAGATGGTCCAAAATAATACAAATACTCTTCCTGATTTGTGTTTTTAAAAAGTTCACATTAAATTGGAAAGAAATGTACTGGCCTCTTCCTCAGTCAGTCCAGCGCTGATAATAAGGACATTTGTCTTAATACATGGCCTCCTGTTTCTTATCTATCATTCTTTTCTGTTGCCCTTCAAGAGCTGATTAGTCTATCAAAACAAAGATGTTAAATGAATGTTTATTTTTAACTTGTGCTGTTATCAGTTGCCTGCAATATACAGAGCTTCATACGTACTCCACCTCTCTAGTACTTCAATCTGTTTCTTTTAGTCATGGTGAATGGTAAAACCTCTTGTTAATTATTCAAAGTTCTAATTCAGAAAATACTTTTGAGTGATGGTAGTCTTCATGAATGCCTTGAGGGATCAGATCCTTTCTCCATGAACTAAGAAGCATGCCTGATGCATTGCAACAATTTCAGTTTTATGAGCTCTAAGTAGCAGAGGGGTTTTTTTGAAATAAATAAACATAAAACCTGTTGAAATCTTTCAGCTTACCCGTATAAATAAGTGATTGGACTCTAGAATGCTATTTGATATGTAGGGAATGGCAGGACTTTTTTTTTCAGTAGTTTAGTCTGTAAAGCTAATCAAAAGCAGCAGCTTTTCCTGTAAATAGGATTAGGCAGACTGAGTAGATGTAGGCAACAGACAGCTTGGGAAATTCATGCTTTTAATTCTGTGGAAAAGCAGTGCATTTTTCAGTCTGTAAGACTGAAAATTCAGTCTGAATTTTTGGTAGCTTTTGAAAGTAATGTATGATTCTGTAATAACCTATTTTTCATGTTACAAAATAAGTTTAATTACAAATGCTAACAGGGCGTATAAAGATCAAATGAAGCTTCTAGTCATATTCTTTGGATGATACAACATTTAAGACATTTATGACAGTGTGCAATTACATGGAAATGTAGTACTTGCATCGCAGTGAAATTCATCTGTAAGAAAAAGCTTGGACTGGATTTGAGGTACCACTTGAACAAAACCAGCATAAATATTGATACAGCTGGAAGTGCGTAAAATGGTGGGACTTATTACACTGTGAGCAAGCACTGGCTGCTTCAGATCCTTGTATAGAGACTTCGTTAAGCTACAGATAAGTTGGGAAAACTCAAGGACTCTGTAGGACGCTTTCCAAAGAGCATGAAACTCACACTTTAAACTTGAACTTCAGTGCACAGGTATTTAGTTCTATCCAAAAACATGTAGTCCATACATTTCTAATTCTGGAGAAAAGAAGGAATTGTAGGCTGATTTAAAATGAGGCCTCTTAAAGCAGAGAGCTGGAAAAACAGCTGAATTAAGATGGCATTCTGTATTTACATCACATGTGTTTATTTTTAAATTCTCAATACGAAATATCATACATTCAGTGTTACACAATGGTATCGAACAGACTAAGGACTTTCTGTACATTCTCTTACACTGTTGATAACACCTCGAGTTCTAAGCTTTCTTTTGGTGATGGATGGGAGGAGCTGGCGTTTCAGACCTTAGCCACAAATTCAAGTGGTCAATTACTGACTGTGGAACAACAGGGTAAAACAGTTAGTGGCGAGCTAAAGTTGGGTATTCATCCAACTGCCTCACTATTTACATGCGTGTGTTGGAAAATCACGTTTTCTCTTTTAAAGAAAATAATCTATTAAGTCATGGATCCTTTCCTGTGATGGATTAGAGTGCTTGGGGTACAGAAATTACCTTTACACTTGCATTTAAATAGGCTTATATTAGCAGAGATAGGAACCTGACATGGTATCTAGAAATAACTGTCAATATCACAAGTTAGGAATTCCTCATATTGGTCATTTGATTACATATTCAGTTTTTTCCCTGTGAACTTCTGTTGCTGTCAAATGATATGGGTCTTTTGTATTAAACAGCAGCATTTCATGCTTTCTGCAGTGAAATATTAATGAATAGTAATACTCTAATGCAGAAAGATGAGGCATGTGAATTACCTCGCCTTTGAATACTTCAATCCTTGTACTTAAAGATATACTTGATTTTACAGATAAATGTGTGGATTTACAGTTACGCCACACTGTGTAGTGCACCTTTGAAAAAACTGCTAATCAGATTTATTTTTAGTCATGTTACAGAGAAGAGAAAAACTAAGGCTTCACTGAGAGGTTAAGGGTCCCTCCTTGTTCCTGTAAGGATGCTGTTTGTCCCCTCCGTGGGTTACTGTGTGAAACTTCTAAAGCCAGAAGGGAGATTGGGTGAGGAACAACTTCGGGAACTGTTAACCTGGCAGATTACAAGAGTACATATACAGAATATCAGACTTAAAACTTTTAGCTGGAGAAGCACAGAACTAACAAAACAGGAATACACTACAGCTAGAAATAAGATGTTTGGGCTGTACCATAACATACCTCTCCTGTGTTTTAGGAAATAATGATAATTATGAATATTCAGTGTTTCGTGGTGGGTTTGATAGGACTCAGATTCCTAAACTCTCTGAGTTTGGGTCTTTAGCATGAAAAATACTGACCTCAGTCTCACAGTTTCAGAGTTATTCAGTTGCTGGGACTGAATATATTTCCCATACCATGGTATGTCAATAACTGTCTCCCGCATCATAGCTTTTTGACCACTCTTGACTCAGGCAGAGGAAGTGATATAAAGCTGCATACAGTTTGTTCTGCTAGTTTTATTTGCCATTCAGTTTGTAGTTGTTCATATGCCTCGGAAATTTCAGAGCTGGTTAGCTGGCCTTAGTTGACTAAAAACCTCTTAGTTTTAGAACTAGAATTTAAAAATAATAGAATGAAAATATTGGTAATAAAGTTACCAATTAATAGGTTTATAACCTGAGATTGATTTTCCTGTTCTGCTTTACTTGGGTAACTGTTTTCTTCTTCTGAACATGAGTGACCAGTAAGTCTCTAATGTTAATTTAGATTGTCTTCATAAATGCAAATTAAACTGGTTTTGTACAACTGTTAGCCACAATTAATATATTAAAGGAAATCGCATCTTTCACCGACCTGCTTCCACAAAACCATGCAGCATGTAGTATTGGTTTTTCTGTTCCTGTGTAGTGTTTTTCATTGCAATTTGACTTAAATACATAAACTTAGGTAAACTTTTTCTTCTAATCACATCGGTTATATTAATGATTTATTTATAATAAAATAAAATCAATACTATGCCATTTTCTTCAAAGGCATGACCAAGGTTAAAGTAGGCAAAGAAGATTCTTCATCTACTGAATTTGTAGAGAAAAGAAGAGCAGCTCTAGAAAGGTAATGTGTCTATCTAACTAAAACTTGTTTAGCCTCAGAATGACTTGTAGTATACTATGTGGGCTCTGTAATTGGGGTCTGGGCCATCTGTGCTTACATTCTGGAGGATTCTGGAGGCTGTATGCAGCTTCCAAACTTTTGTGTAGAAATTGAATAATTCTCATTAATAATGGGAAAAGTAGCCTTATTTATAGAGAGGATTGTAGGTAACTCTTTTCAAACTGGTTGGTGCTTAAAATTGAGATTGCAGCGATACAATAAATAAAGTTTTATCAGTAGACATGGCTAGTAGAACCTAGACAAAGACACAGTGTTAATTTTGGTATGATTTTATAATATGCCCATTGCTGTGATGCAGTTGCATCATATGAGAACAATACACCATATAACAGTTTCAGTTAAACTAGAAAAATCAATGAAAGTCAAAGGTTTTAGATTGTATGTTGAAAGACCTATCTAACAGCTAATGTATGAAGCTCTTGAACTTCTGGAGTTCCAGAGCCAATCTTAAACAAAAAATATCTCTTCAGAATCCTGTTGCTAATATCTTTCCATTTCCTAAGTAATAGAAGAACATCTGAAATTATGCTGAATCTCAAAATACTGATAGGTTGTTCTGTCTCTGTTATCTGTTACTGAAAATTGGCGTATAGCTTAACATTTCCCACTTAAAATTGCACCCAGAAGTTGTTCTGTCACTAGAAGCAGAACTGTGAAACACATTCTGGTTATACAAGTCTATTGCTAAAGGAGTGGTGGTGTGAGGTATGAAGACTTGGAATAACAGCTGAAGTTAGACTAATTTGGCTTAGATAAATGAGCAGATACTTCCACGCAGCTTTAGGTCTCTGTCTGTAATAGAGATGGCTCGTTTCCCCCTTGGTTCCTTACTTGAACAAAAGTGGGATTAGAAAAAGTTTAATACACAAGCTGGTGTGTGTGCTGCTTTTTCATTTTTTTGTTAAAGAAGTTACACTAATGTACCACTTGTAGTGGATGTTGAGCACTCCTCCTGTGCTGGGGAATGGACTCCTCAGGATTTTTGACAATGTTGGGAAGGCTTCACAGTATATTCCACTTGTTTTTTTTTCAGAGAGACTATGAATATCTTATCTGGCAAGGAGCAACTTTTTCATCCTGCCAATTTTAGCTGTCTTTTCCCTTCAAAATCAAAAAGTTACATATTTACCAAGGATTTAGAGGTAGTGGTTCTGTTGCTGTTGCCTAGACCTCAGGAAAACATACTACTGTTCCCCAGAAAGTCAGACCAGAGAAATATGCTTCGATTTGCTTCTTTTTGAACTGAGTACTGTGGGGAAAGTGGGCAGGAAAGCAATGTTGGTTGAATTCACTAAAATTTATGCCCTAGAATAGTGAACTTACATACTACAAGTCTGCCTGCTAGACATCTCAAGCACATTGCCAGTTGTCTCCAGTGAAAATGTTAGAAGTCTCCCTCAGAATAAAGGCTATTCTCTAGCAGCAGATTCCTAAACAAAAATCTCTTTGGTTGCTTGCCACATTAACTTTAGCTCTTACTGGCTACAGAGTATAGAACAAGCAAGGAAAAGTTGAGCAATCTAATGTATAAAATAGTATCACTGCAGCCCTTAGCTTCTTTAGGAAGAAAAATAAGGAAAGAAGGCTGAAATAAGGCTGAAGGAAAGAAGCCAGAGAGTTGTGGTCAATGGGACAGCGTCTAGTTGGAGGCCTGTATCTTGTGGAGTCCCTCAGGGGTCGGTACTGGGACCAGTACTATTCAATATATTCATCAGTGACTTGGATGAGGGAGTAGAGTGCTCTGTCAGCAAGTTTGCTGATGACACAAAACTGGGAGAAGTGGCTGACACACCAGAGGGTTGTGCTGCCATTCAACAAGACCTTGATAGGCTGGAGAGTTGGGCGGGGAGAAACTGAATGAAATACAACAAGGGCAAGTGTAGAGTCCTGCATCTGGGAAAGAACAACCCCATGTGCCAGTATAAGTTGGGGACTGACCTGTTGGAGAGCAGCATAGGGGAAAGGGACCTGGGGGTCCTGGTGGACAGCAGGATGACCATGAGCCAGCAATGTGCCCTTGTGGCCAAGAAGGCCAATGGCATCCTGAGGTGTATTAGAAGGGGTGTGGTTAGTAGGTCAAGAGAGGTTCTCCTCCCCCTCTACTCTGCCCTGGTGAGGCCGCATCTGGAGTATTGTGTCCAGTTCTGGGCCCCCCAGTTCAAGAAGGACAGGGAACTGCTTGAGAGAGTCCAGCGCAGAGCCACAAAGATGATGAAGGGAGTGGAAGATCTTCCTTATGAGGAAAGGCTGAGGGAGCTGGGTCTCTCTAGCTTGAAGAGGAGACTGAGGGGTAACCTTATTGATATCTATAAATATGTAAAGTGTGAGTGTCATGAGGATGGAGCCAGGCTCTTCTCAGTGACATCCAGTGATAGAACAAGGGGCAACGGGTGCAAGCTGGAACATAGGAGGTTCCACATAAACGTGAGGAAGAACTTCTTCACAGTGAGGGTAACAGAACACTGGAACAGGCTGCCCAGAGAGGTTGTGGAGTCTTCTTCTCTGGAGACATTCAAAACCCACCTGGACATGTTCCTGTGTGACCTGATCTAGGTATTCCTGCTCTGGCAGGGGGATTGGACTAGATGATCTTTTGAGGTCCCTTCGAATCCCTAACATTCTGAGATTCTGTGAAGGATCTGGTAGCCATACCTAATGGAGGATAGAAAAAACACGTTACATTTACAGTATCAATATACTCAGACTTTCAGTTACATGTCCCAGCTCACATCACTTTCTAGGACAGTTTCTAAGCAATTTGTGAATGTAATGGGGCTGTTCTTATACTTCACAGCTGAGGCCTGAGCAAAACTAAAGCTTTCCAAAAAGTAAAGTATGCTGTTGATATTATCCCATCACTGCATCTTAATTGGCAATAACATATACTTTCTTATATTCCCATGATCTTCTGAGGTACTGGATTCCTATAAAGCATTCATATAAACATCAGACGCTTTATGTTAATACATGAAGTTAAAATCACTTTAACAAAATCGTGCACCAGTCTTTAGCTGAAGACAAACTTGTAGCAGGTTTTAGGGGAAGAACACTTCTCTCTTCAACCCATATTTGTTCCATCAACAGTTTTTATATCTAAGCAGAAACACAAAAATTGCAAAGGGAAGGAGTTGCATTGGTTTTTGTTTTTTTTTTTGTTTTGGGTGAATGAGTCCTTTAGAAATAATATGGGTTGAAGGCTTTAATCTAGCCAGCAAATAGATAGTTCATACCTAGAACATAAACAGCTGTGTTCTCCAAAATTTCCCTTAATTCTAAAATACATCAGCCAGAATTACCTCTAACAAAAAGCCTGTCCACTGCATTGTACAAAAATGTTTAAACAAGCTCTTTTTTTTTTTTTTTTTCTGGTGCAAATTGGCTGTTACAGGAGGAGGAGGACTTCGCTCAGCTATTAAAAATATAGAGTACAATATTTCACCACTGTGCAACATACAGTTATGGCAGGTCCCACCTTAAGGACTTTCTGGTGTAGACAAACCGTGTTAGAAACTACTGCCTGCACTTTTGGTGTGTTATGTTGTTGATATGGATTGCATGGGGCTGCGTTACTTTCAATCAGACGTTCCAGGTTTTGGGACAGCCTTACCAACGTGAGTCTTCAGTGAATATTTCAACAGATTAGTAATCCTAGCTTGTAATTCTGTGTAGGGCTTAGCCTAACTTTTTGTTGGAGGAAGGTGACAGAATGCGGAAAGATGGTTTGAAAAGTCAGCAGAGAGGCAAAGGATTGGAGGGGCATGGAGACTGAACTATCATTTGACCCTTTAGAGGTGATTTTTAAAGAGTGTTCAAGCCGCGTTAGATAAAGAGGGAGGTTGTGTGCTGCATTGTACCTGTTCTTTAGATGAAGGACTCTTTCCAGTGCTTTCCGATGCTGCACATTAAATCTGTTTTGTTATCTAATATTTTAATTTTTAAAATCATAGGTATCTACAGCGAACAGTAAAACACCCAGCCCTGTTACAGGATCCAGATTTAAGACAGTTCTTGGAAAGTTCTGAGGTATTTAAGTTCTCTTAAGCTCTCCTATTTGTTTCTAGATATGGTAACCTACAAAACTATATATTCTCTTTGTATTGAGACCAGATCCCTTAAATTCATATGAAATCAAATTGGATTGTACTGTTCATGAGACAGAATGTTAAAGGCTACTTAGGTAATGGTGTGACTCTGCCTCTGATAAAACTTCACAGTGGTAGTGACCAAAAGCTGTTTGCTGTTCAGTGGTTTCTCAAGAGAGCTGGTCTGTCCAGTTCTGAGTGAAGCTTGTCACAGATAGTGAAAATCCATAATTGGTGTTACTGATTAAGTAAGATGAAGAATTAAAATGTCTTGAAAACAGCTTTCTTGCCTCTACGAGTCCAACTTGAGGTGCTTTGGTAGGATAACACAAAAATGCTAGCAAAGCTGCTGGCCCGTCTAGATGTTTTGTGAACAAAGGACTTCAGTCACCCATGCTATCAGTCTGGCATCTTTTAGAATATTAAATATATTATTAAAGATACGTAATGTCTCTCTATAAACGTGCATAGTGGATTCACTGTAATACTGAACTGTCGTTTGGCCAATGTCAATATCTTAGTTATACTAATAAGTCAAAGAGACCTCACTACTGACAAAAGCATCATTGATAGATAAGTTACAGTGGATTTGTCAATGCTGCTGACAGACAAAACATCACACGAAGAATAAATGATCTGACATAGGGGCCACCTTGTATGGCATATTCAGACTAGCCTGAATAATAATATCCATTAAATTTAAAGTTTGATAACTTACCCCTGAGGATTTCTAAGTACCTAAGCAAATAAACAGTTCTCTTGACACGAGGCAGATTTTGAAATCTGGCCTATATTGAAAACCAAAAAGACATCAGCCTCTTACAATCAGCACACAGTGCAAATCTTGCATTACAATTAAATGTTTTACAGAATTTCTTTCATCTAATTTGTTGCAAATCAGCTTTTCTGTTCCTGTAGTGGCAGTCTGTTCTCTGTAGTGTATAGGTGGCTAGTTAGGACCTTTGGCTGGTTCATAATAACTTTGGACAAGTGGGTTGTTTGTTCCATTTAAATGTAAAGATGTAGAAGAAAAGTAAATAGTCTATATTTTTAAGTTTTCCTCTTGAGAATGTAAAAGTAGTATATCTGAGAAATTAGATTCCACTATATTGAAACACATAGGAGTAAAGAAAACACTATATCCTTTTTTTTCCCCCTTGTGCCCAGTTAAACCTCCATCCTTTTAACCAGTCTGTTTGCCCTTATTTGTCATTCAATTCCAGCTGCCGAGAGCGGTTAACACCCAGGCTCTGAGTGGAGCGGGAATATTGAGGATGGTGAACAAGGCTGCCGACGCTGTCAACAAAATGACAATCAAGATGAATGAATCGGATGCAGTAAGAGCTGAATTTTCGGCTTGAATAATGAGACGAATTAATGACCCTCAACAATTGCATTTTAAAGCTGTAGAAGTAGAAAATGGGTTATTAATTTGCTTATTGGCTTGAATTCTTAGCTGTATCAGTTGACCACCCTGGCAGTACGTGGATAATTTGCTTCTTTAAAACCAGAAATAATGTTGGTAATCTAATTTGTAATAGTTGACTCTTTCATCTTTTGTCAGTGGTTTGAAGAAAAACAGCAGCAATTTGAGAATCTGGATCAGCAACTTAGGAAACTTCATGCCAGTGTCGAAGCATTAGTGTGCCACAGAAAAGGTAACTTTATATTTATGTGGCTGTGTGAACTGAAGTGCTTAGAGCTTTAGGAAACGGAGATGAAACAAGAGCTTACCGTGTCAGAGCTCATAACTAATTAATAGAGTTATACAGTATATTTTAATGCAAAAATCTTCTAATTGTACCTTTTAGTTTCAACGGCTCTAGCATTTCTGTACACCTGTTTTTAATCTTAATTTTAACCAGAGTATCTGGCATTCCTAAAGTTACCGTATTGATACAGCATAATTTTTTTTCTTGCAGAGATTTAATACCATACCTAGCAAGTGATTCTACTACAGTAGACATCCATAAATGTATCCCTAGGTCTCATGGCAAGAGTCATTTCCTTCTGAACAAAAAGTGGCTGCATAAATCCATTTAAACATCTTTTGGTTCAGTATTGCTCTGTTAACTGAGTTTAAGCTCTTAAACAGGAATTTACTGTTCTTAATTTGGTCCACATAATGATACATCATGAAGTTACTGTTAAGGTAAACTCATCTGGAAAGATAAGTAGTCTCAGAATATCAGCCTTTGCTTTACCTGTTTTACAGAGAAGAAAAGCCTTTAAGTTTAAAATATAAATCACCTATGCTGCTGTTTTGTCAAAGATTGCTTTTCGTTAGATGATTTATAGGAAAAAAAAAAACACCAAAACTTTAATTTGTAGTTCAAGGAAGACCATAAATATACCTTTTGACACTAGTGCATTATGTTAAAATACGAGGTCACCTTTGAGCTCTACGCTTTCGAAAGTATGGGAAAATGTCATTAAGTTGCTTTCTCATAACTCTATCAGGAATTATTCTCTGTAGTGTATAAAATCTTCGGCCCAATGTCTTCAAGGCTAAAGAGTATTTTAGGAAATAATGGAAAATCAAAGTGTTTGTTTGCTGTTGATTTGACACCTGCTTATAGATTTGAAGAAGTGTTTATTTTTTTTAAAGAGTTGTGTTTAAATTGGAAGGGTTTTAAATATCTGAAGACACTTTTCTTCTACAAACATTTCTGGTGTTCTGGTGATTCTGCAGAAGCAGCACAGTTGCAAACAAACCTGCTCTTTTAATCCTGAAGTAATTTGGATTAAACATTTGTTCAAAGGTCTTTCATAGGACTTAACTTTTTACAGGATGACTTACATGGGATTTGATGAGACAATTGCACTGGTATTTGTTAATAAATAAGTTCAAAACTTTACCTTAATAGGTGCCAGCCATGCTGGTATGTGGAGGTTTTTTGGCTTTTTTTCTTGTAAGGCATGTCAGAATGCACAGGCATTATAGTATGCACAGTTTAAGGTATTTTAGTCAGTAGAACAGTCCAACAGAAATAAATTCCACTCGTGGGAGTGGTGGTTTTGTGAAATAGTTGGTTTTTTTCCATTCTGAACTGCATGGAACAACTGTGCTATAGACCTGTTTAAATTGTTTAGAATTTGCTCTTTAGGTGACTTGGCTTTTGTTTTGTGGGCTTGCATTTTCTCTGAACTAGGCAGCTGGATAATACTGAAGTCACAGTTTTTTCCACGTCTTTTGCTAGACAGAGGAAGCATGACATTAACAGGTTCAGCAAAATACTTATTGATGGAGAGGGGTCTTTTGTGCAGTTTTTCTCCTAAACGTGGTTTCATTGTGATCTCCATGTGTATTTTATTATGAGCTTTCAGAAATATAGCTTATGTTTTTCAATTGGTGAGGTTAGAGTTAAAATAAGGCCAAGGTCTCCGCTCCACTGATCTGTGCTGCAGAGTAATACAACAAGTTAACTACATTGTACTGAATGTTACTCCTGTATTTCAGAGCTTTCAGCCAACACAGCTGCCTTTGCTAAAAGTGCTGCCATGTTAGGTAACTCTGAGGACCACACTGCTTTATCTAGAGCTTTGTCTCAGCTTGCAGAGGTTGAGGAGAAGATAGATCAACTGCATCAAGAACAAGCGTTTGCTGATTTCTATGTGTTCTCAGAACTGCTTGGTGATTACATTCGTCTCATTGCTGCAGTAAAAGTGAGTACTACTGATTTTCGTGTTTAAAGTCACATTCCTCAACTTGTAGATTTAAGGTAAAGGAATGCATGCATTGCACACATTGTAACACAATTAAGACTTAAGTTTTTGCCTGAAGTAAAAATGAATGCATCCATGATCAGGTTACTCCAATGATAAAAATGCTCATGATCAAAAATGGGAGTGGATTCATAAGATCCAGACAAAACGTAAATGGTGAACATCATCTACTTTGAGCAGTACTAATTGTGCACAGTGTTTGGGACACCATACACTACTGTCTAAGCATATTGTACTTGTTTCTTTCAGGTTACTTATTTTTACAGTATGCTCACGCATTGTTGAGAACATAATTTGGCCATGTTTAGTAGATAGCAAATAGTTTCTGTAAACAAGAAACAAATACAATACATGCATCTACATCTCGATGAAGAAAATACTCAATTTTTGTTTAAGTCATGCTGCACAGCATGATTAGGTTTTGGCATGGGAAGGGTTGTCTGTGAATTTTATCCAGAAATATCTTTGAACTTGCCAGGTTGTTGGGAGTATATATTTTTTTGTTTTGTTTTCTTTTGTTTCTTTTTAAATATGTACACTTTAATTCTGTTTCCTTAGTCCATTGCTAACAAAAATATATTGCTGAATATGCATGTAATCCATATGCATGAGAAGTTTGCTAGAATCTGCATTTAGAGAAGTATTTGCATAATGGAGAACAAATGGTTTGGGGCACTGAGGTGTTTACTCTGAAAAGGCTTCTTGAATACCCTGTTATTTGTGGAAGGTGATTAGCTATGCAAGCATGCTGTCAAATGAAATGCAAGAACACACTTGGTAGACACAGTGAGGTTTCTTTGAGTACATTTTTCCTGTTTTATCTGGACTTACCTTTTCCTGCTCGGAATTCAGATAGGTCTAACACTTTCAGTTGTTTAATAAATGTATCTGTCCTTACAGGGTGTGTTTGATCATCGAATGAAATGCTGGCAGAAGTGGCAAGATGCTCAGGTCACTTTACAAAAAAAACGTGAAGCTGAAGCAAAGCTCCAACTTGCCAACAAACCTGATAAATTGCAGCAAGCTAAAGATGAGATAAAAGAGGTAGTGTTATCAAACATTATTTTGGAAAGACTTTCTGCATCAACTCATTCATTCTGCGTTAGTGCACTACTTTATACCATTTTTATTTACAAATCACTCATTTGCTGTTTTCCATATTTACTGAAATTGTTAAAAGAAATTTCTTTAAAATATTAAACGTGCACAATTGTTACACATTGTTAAGGTCTGTAAGGCAGTTAATACTGTCTCTACAGAGTCTGGGAGATGGGAGGAGGGGAACATGGACAAGTTAAATAATGCTTTCAACTGTTAACAGGTCACTTGGGTAGGCAGAGGAGCATCTCTCAGCTTCTAAAGCTAAAATCCAGCTAAGATGACTAATGGAGAACTGTTCCCATGTTTTGCTTAATTATGCAGAGTATCTACCCATATATATATATGTATGTATATATGGTGTAATTTCAGTAAAAATAAATCTAACATGTTGAAGTGTCATAATTTATACACTTTTTCTATCATGCTTCACTAAGGAAATTGAAGAGGTAGGACAACTTAATTATTTAACATTAATGCATTCTAATTATTCACCAGTATTCTCCCATTAAATAATGGGAGAACGTCATTGCAGATTTCAAGCTGTTTTATGCAGTTACTTTGTTTGGCTTCCTCATTGGTCACTAACCACATGCTGCTTTGTTCTTTCTGCCCTTCAAAATACTTTGCATACAGTGTTGAAGTTACTCATTAACTTGGCTTTCTCTTTCTTAAAAAAGGCCTTTGTTTCCTGGGAAAACTTAGTGTCACTCTTGTGTGACCACATTCTTGCTGGTTTGCCTCTCTTGATGTCACGCATCCATCCACGATTCAAGTGAGCTGGAACTCCTTGTCAAAATACTTCCTGAGTATTGGAAGTAGTAGTAGGAAAAACTCAGTGATCCGTTCTCAGGCCCAGTATCAAAATAATTATGTTTTTCTTGATTTTTTTATTTATTTTTTTTTCCTACTTTATGGGATGATAAGGGAAGGTTGTTAGTAAACTCACAATTTGAATGTGCTGATCAAAATTTATTGCTGCCTTTGAAATTTATTTAAAATTGCTGAATTCTGTAACAGTAGTCCTTCTGGCAGAGAAGTTGCAAAGTGGAAGCCTACACAGCTTGAGCTTTATCCAAGACTCAATTGCGTTTTACAAATAAAAGGCCAAAGAACAGTCCTAGAAGTACTTTACTGAATAAGGAGAAATTTCTCCTTGTGAGAAACTGTAAGATGCCAGACTATTATCCACTGATAATTTGTATAGGACCTGGCATTTGGGCATGGTGAAACTGCCATGTTGGATCCATTAGGCCTGTAGAGCCTTTCACTGAAGTCTCGGGCACCTCTAGTTGCTGTGGTAGGAAGGCACAGGCAGCCTTAATTTACCTTCTCCTTGGCTGAGTTTTGTATTATTTCAGTTATTATATAAGTCTTCAGGCTTCAGGTTCTTCTGTGAAGAACATCCTGTTATGACTTATTGCATAGCTTCATAATGTATATTTGAAAAGGCAATAAGGAGACTCTTAATAAATACAAACTAAAAATATAAATATCTATGTTCCAATAAATATCTACATGATGTTCATCTCCTGTCACAATAGTAACTTGACATTGCACCACAAAATGCTTTTGTGAATAAATAGCACTAAAGATGATTAATCACTAAATAGGACTGCTAACAGGAATAGGCTATATTGAAGCGTGTTGCTTCCTGCTGTCTTTTTCTGAGGAGGATAAGTGTTACTGGGTATATTGGCTCCCGTGACTCAGTTAATAAGTTGAGATGAACAGATACACTTGATTTTTAAATATCTATTATCCTGCATGCATCTGAAGTGTGAGGCTGTTAGCTTTTTTCACAGTATACTAATACATCTATCTTAAATTTAACAGTATGATAGCTGTATAAAAGCAGTTATAAGGTAACATAGATGATTATGATCTCTTACTGTGTAGCTGGGTATCTTTTCCATAAACTGAGGAACATAACCTAGTGTCATGTATTGCTACATGAATGCCACACTCCCAATATAGCAAAACCCCACAAGCAACATCATTGCTTCTCAATTTTCCTTTTGTGCTCTTCTTATCCGCAATAACTTTTCTACTCATGCTTTCTATGAAAACAGTTCCCACTGAACAAGAAAGTATGTGCTTTGGCTTGCCTTTGGAAAGCCAACAAACACGTCCTCAGTAGCTTGCCATCTGCAATAGAAATATGGTAATCATGTACTTGACCATAGGTAGAGATGAAGATTTAATAGTCTCTTCCAGGATTAGGAAGTACAGGGAACTAACTTTTGATACTCTTCCACACTTGATTGGACAGGTAGTCACAGAAAGCTTACAGATTTAGGTTCCTTTTATAGCAGTGCTTGTAAACAGAAGAGCAGGTAAAGCTATAGAGATCCTTTTTCTCTTCTAAAGAATATTTTTAAAATGTTATGAAGTGTTTCTTAATAGTAGTACTAAGAAATCTTTATGTTCCATCTACAGATAGAGTTGCCTTAGAGATATCATTTCAACTGATCTGATCACATCCTATTATACAAACTGTTATTTTGAAATTGTTATTGTTAGACTTTCCCTTATGTATGCTGAAAAACCAAATAGGTCCTTTTCAGCTCTTGAGTGTCGTATCAGTAATATACTAAAAAAAGTTTAGATACTGATAGACTGAATGGACAGCACAAAGTCTTACCTCTGCATGTCTTTCCTTTGCCAGTGGGAGACAAAAGTTCAGCAAGGGGAAAAAGATTTTGAACAGATCTCCAAAACCATTCGCAAGGAAGTGGGAAGATTTGAGGCATGTATAATTTTGTCCAAGTAAATGACAGTTTTACTTTAGATAATATTGACATTCCAAGTAAAATTGGTTAAGAGGTTAATATGCCATATTTTATTTATTAACAGAAGGAACGAGTGAAAGACTTTAAAACTGTTATTATCAAGTACTTAGAGTCATTAGTGCAAACACAACAGCAGGTAAGATAAATTTTAAGTTTTATACAAGTTAGTATTTAATATGTTCCTTGTTAGGTTAGCTAAAAAAAAAGACAGGCTTTAAGTAGAGCAGTTTCTAAAAGATAAGGAACTACTTCTAGTCTGTACTGTGTTGGGGAATTACAGTGATCGCAGTTTCCCAGCTGTTGCTGTGCTCCCCTGCACAGCTCTAATTCAGGGAAGCAAGGGAGAAGCTCCCTTAGGGATAAGTGTGAGTAGAGGGTCTTGTCTTCTCCTCCTGAAACTGAAGTAATACTTATAGATAGGAGCAAATTGTAATGAATATGTACTTAGACTTACTGAAGAGACTCGAGTAATTAAAATTTTTATTGCTCTTTTTTAAAAAGTATAAAATATTAGTGAAATTGTAAAGCAGTAAAACAGTTTCTAGTGACTCAGAAGCAGACCTTGTTCCCAAAAGAGTGTCTGGAGACTTTCCTTTGTTCATTCCAGGAATATAACCCTCTGGCTTTGTTTAATTATTAAAAAAAAAAAAAAAGGGGCACGCTTAGAGGTCAGAATATCAAACTGAGCTTGCAAACAAATTTGGTGTAAGTGTATTCTATAGCATTGTGTTCGATGTGTGGCAACAAAGCTGTTTCTATGAGCAGATTTATGTATTTATTACTTGTATTTTTGCTTGCATTATGTAATAATGTGAATTGATAATATGAAGCACCTATGTTCTTTGTGCAATAGGGACAAATTTACCACAAAAGGTGGAAGTTATATGTGTTTTCTTTTCCAACATTTAGTACTTAATAGTGAGTGTTTTTCCCTTCTCTTCAAGCTAATAAAATACTGGGAGGCATTCCTACCTGAAGCCAAAGCCATCGCCTAAAAGAGGAATATTCCAAATGACAAGACACTCTGGATGTTTCTCCTGGATAAAACTAAATTCCACAGTGAAATCACTTTAAATCATCCAAATAAACCACTATATATTTTATGAATTAACATGTGGCTTTTTTTATATACTACAGCATTTTATTAACAAGCTGCATGTCCTGACCCTCTTTGGACTGTGGCATGATGTTCTGCAATACATTGCTGAATTGAACACTATTGTGTCTTAATACTTGCACTAAATGTGCACTGCAAGGCCAGAAAGCTGATATTTTTGTTCTTTACAATACAATGTTCTGTAGTATGTTTACCTGATCTTTATGAAACAAATTTAATTGCATTGATTAATGTTCACTTAAACATTCCTGTACAAAATCATGGTTTTGTGATTACAGTAATAAAGGGATGTACCTTGTGAAACATTAAACACTCTGGTTTTGTGTCTGTAGATATTTACTGGTGTTCTCAGAAGTAGTATTTAGAACAACTTGAGATTATATCATAAAGCCAGAAATAACATTTAGTAAAGAGTCCTGGTGATGGTATTAGAAATACACAAAGTATTTGCAGAAAATTATTCTGGTTTTTAATTCTGAATCTCTCTGTTAGAGGTGTTCTTTTCACTTGAAGTTATCTCACTGCCTTGTTAAACTGTAATGCATTAATACTCATAGCATCTAAAGACTGATTCTTGGGCAACAGATGGGCATAAACCAAAATCTCTTTCAGGTGTTTTACAAAGCTTCTGAAGGGTTAAGATCACCTGCATAATCAAATAATGATGTCCTACTGGACTGGTAAATTACATCAGTTGTCTTCAGTGGTCTTGGGATACAAAAAGAAAAAAGTCTTGCAGTAATTCTGATAATCGGGGAGGAAGAAAAGTAGGTAATTCAGCTGAGTGCAAGCTAGTTGCAAGGGCTACCATTCTACTTAGATTTTCTTGGCTTGAGTAGAAAATACATTTGCAGGGACTGGTTATATATCTTCTGTAAGAAATCAGAGGAGCTGAACATTTTTGTGAAATGCACAGTATTAACATAGGATGTACTGCTTTGTCGTTTTAGTGGCATACTGAGCTTGTCAGTGGCATGTATTAATGACAGGTATTAATATTAGCAAATTTTAATCTTACAAAATACAAGAGAAGCTGATGATTTCAGGTAATCATAAGTTTGCAGGATAAGCCCATGAGTTTGTGTTGTTTGTGGTCAAGCATAAAGAAATACCTTATACTATTTCTAACAGAATGGAAACCTAAATTGAGCTGGAAGATCATACACTCTGATTTATGCAACGAAATGAATGTAAACTTTCCAGGTTAGTGTCTCCTATTGTTTCTGTACAGAGTTCTGTTGACTCATTATTTCTCAGAATCTTCAAGGAAATTAATATAGAAACTGTTATTTAAAAAAACCCACAAAACCAACAACACCTTTATCAAGTGTTTTTTTGGTTGGTTGGTTAGTTGGTTTTTTTAAGTGTTTTGTCTGACTTTCTTAGCTCTTGGGGGTTTTTTTTGTTTGGTTGTGGGGTTTGTTTTTTTTTTTGCTTCTATCAGGAGTAGAATTCAGTTGAATTATGGATCAGATTTCTGCTCTCCGCAATGAGAGAATGAGAAATAGCTTTCATGTTAGTCTCCTAGCAGGAATTATTCTGACATTCTTTGCCTATACTAGACAACTGAAAATAAGAATGAGTTGTGTAGTTTTTTTTCTTCAAACCAGAAGCCTGTTGGAAAACAAAACGATAATAGTATTTTTGGAGTTCAGTGTCACAAAGGGTTCCTAATACAAAAATTTTGTAGTCTTTTTGTGCATCACAAGGTTAATTTGAACAGAAGACTCAGATCAGCTGTCACATTTGGCTAGCATATAACTCTTGTTTCAAGAATCTGTTCATTTATTTTATGTATATTCTCCTACGTTACAAAGATGGAAGGTTTGCTTATCATCTTTCCTCGTACGATTAACAACAATATGAGCGGATGTTTCTCAAACCAATGAGGTTTGAGGACAGAAGTAGTCTTGCTGTAAATGTAAGTGGTGTTTCCCTGAAGCCCCAAGACAGCCAGTGTGCCACTGAAGCATCACTAGCATGAACAAAGCTAATGTTTGCAAAATGGTGAACTACATTTGGAATGCTATATAAAAGACACGGTGCTGCTGAAGTCTAGTTTACTTTTCAGGTTAAAATAAACTATATAGATGTTTACAAAAAATTGAAATCATCCCCATTCTTGTATCCATCAAGTGCATGGTGCTTTTTGAATTAAAAATATATGCCGTGATGTGGCTCAAATTGAAGACATTGTTACCTCTTTCTTAAACTGATGTTCAGTCTACAGTAAGTCTCTGATTTTTTAGTCACTGTCCCTTTTAAAATGGAATATTCTGCTTCCCTATCAATTATTCCTTTTACCTCTCCTAAGTTATTTCCCTTTGAAGGCCTCATATGGGAGTTTGTGTTTTGGCATGTCTGGAGTTCATGTCCCAAATATGTCAGTTTCTTTTAAGTCCTGGTGGAGATGAGCTGCTGGCTAGTATATCCTGTGCATTTAAGTGAACAGCCAACATCCACTAAAATTATGCATATGGTGAAATGATTGCCTTAAAGAAAAACAAATCAGAAAAAAAAAAGAGGAAACTTACTTTTTTTTTTTCCCCCCCTGTGCTTCCACTTTAGAGCAGAACAGGCTGTGTAATGATTTGAATCTCTGGTAAAATGAGTCCCTTAGAACCAACTAAGAAAAAAAATAATTTAAAACACGTAAGGAACTGAAGTTTCTGGATGTTCAAAATGTTGCTTGTTATCTGCTATGGGGACTCTTCGGGTTTTTTTAAATTCTTGTTTTCCATAGTTGAATGGGGGGTGAGCTTGCCAATAAGTAAAATAACTTTTGACTTCACAGCTAAAACACTACTTTTTTTTTTTTCTCCCCCCTAGATCAGTGAGGAAATTACTAACATAGGGAATGGATATAAAATAAGCCCAGTCTGTTTTCTGTCATTAAGAAAATGGGTTATTAAGAAAGAGGGTCTCAGAAGAGTATGCAAGGTGTCTTAGGCAGAATCCTTCTAGTAGGATATTTGTATGAAAACTACAGCAAAAGAAATACGCAATGAAAATGGAAGGGCAAGAAAATACTTGAGATAAACCATGTATCTGTGGTTTAGAAAGATCAAGATAAGGAGAACACAATGAAGGAAGATAGCACAAATCATGAGAAGGGAAATGGTTTATCTTAGCTTCACATCCGATGTGCAACTTCCAGGGGAGGTCTCCGCAGGGTAGAGGCACACCGCACGTAAAACAACTTGCAGTTACCTTATGTCATACAGTACATTGATTTTCCCGGTTTTCCCCACTTACCCGTGTGCATACACACTCGAGCTGTTCAGAACACTACCTACTTACCAGCTCCAAATATTGTGGCTGTTAGAAGTACTGAGTTTTGTATTCGTTTCTGTGAACTCACATACAAAACTGACTGACCCTTCTGGAGTTACGATTCTGCTGGTCTTCTTTCCAAATGGTCTTGTTTGTACTCACTGGCTGATGAAAGTGCTTTGTGATGATTTAGAAAAAAATGACACCACTTCAAGAAAATAAAATGCAGCTAAATCTTTAGAGGAGTGAGGAAAAGGTGAACTCCTTAAAAAGAAAATGATGTTTTACTGGAAGTTTTATCAAGCATGTTGAATTTTGCTATTTACTTAGGAGACCAGTATCTGTAGGAGCACAGCGAGGTGCAGATTTATTTAAGACCAGTCTTTCTGGTAGCAACTGAAAAATTAACAAACTGAGGTTGTCATCTTATTACTAAGGACTATCTCTTTTTTTTAATCTGGCCTCTTGTTTTGATGTGTACTTTACTTATCACTTTGATTAGAATTTATATATGCATTTCCTTGCCTACCTCTGGAAACTAGCCATTCAGAAAGTCCTTGAATCACAAGGATTAGTGGAAACTGATCTTTCAGAGTTGTCCATGTTCATTCCTTTGTCTCTCCCATGAATCATTCTGGTGTGATGAATGCTGAATCCCCTTCCTATAGGAGGAATTGCACAGTGACAACTTTGGAAAAAACAGAAGTGGCCAACAAAGGGAGTTTTCTGTTTTGTTTTCAAAAATATGTTTAATTTTTAGATTATGAAAGTTATTGTGAAAATGCCACATTCTTATTCAATTATTTAAGTGCAGCGAGATACTCAAGATACCAATACCTGTAATAAAAAACAGTGCTGAACACTAACACCTACAGTTCCTAGAGGCCCTTTTGGGGCCTGCTCAACAGATAAATTTGGAGGCAGCCTATGTAACTGTTACCAGTAGAGCTCAGCACTTCTACAGTTTTGCTTTTAAGATCACTAACATGATTTAACTTGTTACACCGGTTCAAATCAAGCTACATTTAAAATGTATTCTCCTTGCTTTGTTGTTTGTGGGAATCATTGTATCGTATGTGCAATTAGCTTTCAAAAACAAGAATCCTGAATGGTTTTCAGTGCTCATTGATAGCGTTTTATGGATTCACATTCCTTAAATTTTTGCTCCCCAATGTATGAGACAGAAAGACAATCCTTGGCTAGCCAGCCATGTGGAGAAATCCTATTTTTTTCTTTAGAAGTAACTGTAAAGATTAGCCAACTAATGATGATATATTGTGCAAATTAAGTATTTAACATTCCAAAACATATTGATGTATTTGAATTCTGCTTACCATGTAATCTTCCTTGTTCCTCTTGGCTGATGCACAGTCAAAAGTTCCATTATTTACTATTGAATTTGAAACCAGATTAATGTCTGAAACATTTCTTTAATAAGTTACATGATATTAGGGAGAAAAGTAGCTTTTTGAAATAATTGGTTATTAGATTGCAAACAACCACAAATAGTGCCCCTGTGAAATTCTTCTACTGGCTTCTCAAGCATAATCGCATAGCGGCATAAATGGTGTCGTTAGAAATTATTCATCCATTTTGTGTTAGGGGAGGAACAGAAACTAAGCTTGATGACTAGAGTCTCAACCACAAATTTATATAATGATAGCATGATAATTACTCTTTAGCATGCTCACGTTTACCAGACTGATTCAACTACTATTATATGGCCTGCCTTTCCTTAGGATGATTATAATGTATTTATCAGAGCATGCTTTGGGGGGAAATGGGATTCCTTATTCACTCCCTTCAGTCATTACTATGTTCCAAGGAGGTGGTCCCTACAGCAGGAGCACACAGGGACTGGAAACCTGTTCGCTCTTGTCACTACTACCACACAGCAATGCTGGGACTGTCCTGGTCATCAGCAGTTGAGCACACTGGCACCGGAGCAGCTGTGTGCCGATGGAAATGCCTGAGGACTGTCTTGCTTTGGTTTCGGGTCATTTTTTATTATGTATGGTTGTTACTTTGCTTTAGTTTAGCAAAGTGAACTAATGTTAGTTTGCTTTAGTCCTCTTGGTTTTAGTCAAAAGCCTTCCATTTTGTATTGAATACTTCAGGTCAGGGCTCTTTGCCTAAAGCAACATATAATTAAATTTAGCTGGCAGTAAAACAAAGGGAAATGGAGGGCAAAAGAGCTTGTAATGTTTTTTCCCCTGATGTTACTAGTCTAGAAGGAAGCAAGTTAGTTTTCAGAAGATGTTTCAAAAAGCTGATTTTAGAAGCACTGAGAGAGCATAACCACAGAGGTCAGATAAAAGTAATCATTTATTTTTCTGCCTACGTTTGAGGCATGTTTTTTATATGTGACTCTGCTTATGCAAAATCAAATCCTGAATAAGCACGAGTTTATAATGGCAGCTGCTCCTAGAAGATCCACGACAGATGGTCAAGTTGCACATCGTAACCACTTAGCCTCTTGAGACTTTCCCTGCATTCATAAAACGTCACAAGCCGAGTTTTAAGGTACACCCATCGAATGCAGCTGCGGTTTGTGGTCGTGTCGCAGTGCTTCCGAATGGTTTGAAGCTTGGGCTCAGCAAATTTGTGCAGCCGCGTTGCCTGCTAAATGCATCTAGTGTTCCACCTGCCTCCGTTATTTCTGAAGTCATCAACGCAGCTGCTTGTTTTGGGGGGTAAGAGGTGCTGGCCCCTTCCCCCGTGACTAACAAGCACCGGGGCTCCTCGGAAAGAGTGAGGTTTGCCGGCAGCGGAGCGAGAGGCAGCGCCTGGGGCACAGCCACAACGGGGGCGCCTTTCCTCAGCGCTGAGCCTCTGTTTTCCCCTCGTTCCACGCGTGGGCTCGCAGCAGGCCCGCCGGGAGGCACTGTGTGTGCGGCTGCAGCCGCGGTGCCGGTTCAGGACTGCACACGTTAACCCGTTTAGAAGGTATTTTCTCCCCGTTTTCCTGCGCTCCAAAGCAACACTGCTGCCCTGGCACGTTCGAGGAGGTACCCTCAGACTCTGCTGCTGAGGAACCCGCGCTCCCCGTGCCTCACACGCCGCCCCCAGGGCTGGGCACCCTCACGGCGGCACAGCCGCTCCGCTGGCCGGCTGGCAGCCCTGTGTCTGCCCCGGGGAGCGGCCTCGTCCCTTCGGCCCGCTCGCGCGGACTCCCCGCACGCCGCTGCGGCTGGTTCCCGCCCCCCGCACGCGCTGCCCGCCTCTCCGGGGCCGTTCGCCTCGGCCGGGCCCTGGCCCAGCTGCGGGTGGGGGGCGGTGTGTGGGGAGGGGCCGCAGCGGCCGGGCCCCGCGCGCCGCCCCGCGTCACGTGTGCGGCGTCACGTGCCGCGTGCAGATGGCTGGGCGGCGCCGCTCGCCGGCAGCTCGCGGCCCTGAGGGGGAGCCGGCGCTCCCGGCCCGGCCCGGCCAGGCCCGCCATGGAGGTGTACATCCCCTCCTTCCGCTACGAGGAGAGCGAGCTGGAGCGGGGCTACACGGTGAGAGGCGGCGGGGCGGGAGACCCCCGCGCCTCGGGGGGCGATGCGGCGGCCGCGCCGGGGGCAAGGCCGCCATGCAGGTGCTGGACTGAGGGGCCTGCGGCGCGGAGTGGAGTCCAGCCGCCCTTCCCTGCCCTGCCCTGCCCTGCCCTGAGCCCTCGGCGCAGGAGAGGTGGCCTCGGTCCGCCCGGCATCTCCTGCCCCACGTGAGCTTCGTCCTGTGGAGCGGTGGCGGTAGCGACAGGGGCTGATTAATGCGGCGTGGCCCGCGGTGGGGGAGAAGTGGTGCTCCCTGTGCCGCCCGACCGTGCTGACAGAGGCGCGTCTTGGGGCCGGGTCCAGGTCCAGTGCAGGGCCGAGCATGATGAAGGGACTGGGGCCTCTCCTTCGTGAGGGAAGGCTGGGAGCGCTGAGGATGCTCGGCCCGGAGAAGGCTGAGGGTGTCTCATCACGGTGTACAAATAACCTGAAGAGAGGGAATGAGGAAGCAAGATCCAGATTCTTTTCAGTGGTGCCCAGTCACAGGACAAGTGGCAATGGGCAGACGCCAAAATACAGAGAGTACCATTTAAATATAAGACAAAACCATTTTGTTACTGTGAGTGTCGTCAAGCACTGGTACAGGTTGCCCAGAGGACTGTGAAGTCTCCATCCATGTAGGTTCTCAAAAGCTGTTTGGACATGGTCCCAGGCAGCTATCTCTAGCTGACCCTGCTCGAGCAGAGGAGTTAGTCTACACAGTTTTCAGAGCTTCTTTCAGGCCTCAGTGGTTTTCTCATCCTGTGGAGCTGCTGGGCTGTAACGCTTTTTCCACATGTGGCTGGGTGGACTCAGGTGATGCTCAGTAGCAAAGCCCAAGGTGTTTGACTGAAGGTGGATATTCAAAGCTAGATTCCTTTATGACATATATTCATTTGGTAGCTCCAAATTGTTAAGAAATGCCAGGGGAAAAAATCTAATCCTGTAGAATTGCTGGAAGATTGATCCAGGTAGACATAGCTGCATGAAGCAAGTGTATTTCTCCTTTGCATCTACCTGATGCTAATGTATGTTCTTTGGTCCTCAGTACTCTCAAGTATTTACAAGCCTTGTAAACTACTTTAGATATGTTAATGTGGAAGTGTAGCTGCACTGATATTTTTGACTCTTAGTTGAACTTCAATGCAGGTGCTCCCCTACAACATGCCTGCATGATTTTTGGGAATGAAACCAGCTTTAAAACATTCCGATTGAGTGTGGTTACAAAAGCACAGACTGATCCCAGCATGTCCCAGTTGGCCAGGTTAGTTGAAGTGACAGACTGATTTCTAAGATGTGCACATTACACAAATAGGATTTTTCATACCGATATACTTTTTTAGTATTTGTTTTTAGTGTGTTTCTTATTTCTTTAATAGTAGTTCTTCAGTGAATCCTGCTGTCTAGAGGGTTTGGGGTTTTAAATTTTATAAATGTTGAGTTGCGTAAGCTTCAAAGAAATAAGAAATGAAACAGTATCTTTCTAGAAGTCTTTCAAAAAAATGATTTTGAAAGTGAAAATGTTTAATTATCACAGCACAGTTGATTATTGCGGCACTGTTCCTCTCAGGTCTCTGGTGATGAGTCAAACTCATGCATCTGAAACTTGCTACAGCTCAATAGAATTTGGTAGTTGTTCCAGCGTGGTTACTTTGCCTCTTCAGTCAGGTGAGGGGGGTTCTATACCACATCCCATTCAAAAATTACCATGCTTTGCGCTATCACATGCATCAGTTCAAGGATTTCCCTGACCAGAAAACTGTAGTAGAAGTCACGGCTGAAGTTCCTCTGGGTCAGGCATGCTTGTAGGAGAGGATATGGAAGTCTGTTTTCATAATAACTTGCTGTATTTCCTTTATGTTTTAAAGAGCTTATGGACTATGCATGAACGAGGCTTATGTAATTCTCAATCTGTTACATTGTTAAATAATTTGCAAGAGAATTGTTCAAAGCATAGAAATTCATGGCTGATGCAAATGAGTACACTACAAGCCCTCCCTCCGGCAAAACTGAGGTTAATAAGAGCTTACCATTGCTTTGTAGTAGCTAGGAAGATACCGTGTAGGCAGAGTTATTTACCTAAGAAAAAACAGTAACATAGGAGTTACTTAGCTTTGAGCAAAAAGATGATTTCACTTGGATGGTTGGATCTTGGGAGTATTCCTGTGTCCAAAAGAATGCGAGCTGATGTGGTCTGGACATCATTATGTGGGGGTTAACAGCCAGAAGCTGTGAGTTTGGTAGATACTGCTACAAAATATGAGGACTGCAGGGTTTTGAAGGCTTTGTGGTTAAGTAGATGTTTCACCAGTTCTGTGCTACCTGAATCTGATGAATTATAAAAGTTGAGATAAGCGGAAGAAATGACACTGTGAAGTATTGATTCTCTTTGAAATGTAACCTTCAAATTAAATGGGATGGGTGCAATCCTGGACAATGGCGGCATATCTGAGTGAAGTATGGGGTTTTTTTCTGTGAAATTACATATATAATTCAATTTCAGTTATTTTGCATTGTCAGGCTTATGTATAATGTTAACATCTAGAACAGCATGATGATGAAGGTCGAAGAAAGTGTACCCTCCTTAAACAGAACTGGCAAACAAGGTACTCAAGAACTTTTTGCCTCGGTCTTCACAGTCTTCCCGCACCACTTGAGTGGATAGACTGCAAGACAGGGACTTGTGGAGCAAAATCCTTCCACTGTAAAAGTAGATACAGTTTGTGACTGCCTGAGGAACCTGAACATACAGAAGTATGATGAGGTAGCCACCAGAAGGAGCAATGAAGAGAGACTTCAGGGCCCTGGGACAGCTGGTTAAGGGATCAGGAGCACAAGAGGTGTTTTTCTCTGTCCCACCAGTTGCAGGGACTGATGAGGGGGTAAACAGGAAGAGCCAACAGATGCACCAGTCCTGGCTGGTGCAACTGGCAGGACTTTAGTTTCTTTGATCATGGGTTGATCTTCGGGTCACCAGACATGCTAGCAAAAAGTGGGGGAAGCCTAACCCGAAGGGGGAGAAGGATCCTAGGACAAGAGCTAGCGGGACCATTTGCAAGGGCTTTAAACTAGGTTTGAAGGGGGATGGGGTTGGATCCAGAATAAATAAAGCGATGCCTGGGAGCAGCATGCCAGTGCTTGTGGGTAATAGTGCCGGCAAGCTCTTGCAGTCTGTTGTCTCCGTGGAGGTGGGGGATGGTGATTTAAGTAGTAGCAGAGGCATGAGAGGTAGTGATAGGTTGGAAGCTACATAAGAGTCTGAGTGTGGTCAGGTGGGAATTAAGGCTTGTCCCACCAAAAAAAGTGGTGGGACAATTAGCCCAGCTGAAGTGTGTCTACACAAATGCATGCAGCATGGGCAGCAAACAGGAGGAGCTGGAGGCCATGGTGCAGCATGAAAACTATGATTACAGAAATGTGGTGGGAGGACTCGCACAACTGGAGTGCTACGATTGATGACTACCAACTTTTCAGAAGGGATAGGCAAGAAAGAAGAGGTGGTGGGGTTGCACAAAATTGATTGCCTTGAACTCAAAAATGTGAATGACAGCGTGGAGTGTTTATGGGTGAGACTCAGGGGGAAGGCCAATAAAGCAGACATCTTGGTGGGAGTCTGTTATAGACCTCCCAGCCAGAATGGAGAGGCTGACTATTCTATATGCAACTGGCAGAGATCTCACGGTTGCTCCATCTTGTTCTTGTGGGGGACTTCAACCTCCCGGACGTCTGCTGGAAATATAACATAGCAGAGATGGAACAGTCCCAGAGGTTCCTAGAGTGTGTGGAAGACAACTTCCTAACACAGCTGGTAAGAGAGCCAACTAGGGACAGTGCCCTATGGACCTGCTGCTTGTTAACAGAGAAGGTCTTGTGGGGAATGTAAAGGTTGGAGGTCATCTTAGTCAGAGTGACCATGAAATGATAGAATTTACAATTCTCGGAGAAACAAGGCAGGGAGACAACAGAACTGCCACGCTGGACTTCTAAAGGGCAGACTTTGGCCTGCTTAGGAGCATGGTTGAGAGTGTCCCTTGGGAGGCAGTCCTGAAGGTCAAAGGTGCCCAGGATTTCTGGGCATACTTCAAGGAGCAGCTCTTAAAAGCTCAGGAGAACGCCATCCCCACATCCAGAAAGATGAGCTGGCGGGGAAGAAGGCCAGCCTGGCTAAATAGAGAGCTTTGGCTGGACCTCAGGAACAAAAGGAAAGTCTACAGCCTTTGGAAAAAGGGCTTGGCAACTTATGAGGAACAGCAAAATGTAGTGAAGCTGTGCAGAGCAAAAATTAGAAGGGCCAAAGCTCAAGCAGAACTCGACTTGGCCACTTCAGTTAAGGATAATAAGAAGAGGTTCTTTCAATATCTCAATAGAAAAAGGAAGACTAGGGAAAATGTTGGCCCACTGATGAATGAGGCGGGTGCCCCTGTGGTGGAAGACACAGAAAAGGCAGAGTTACTGAATACCTTCTTTGCCTTGGTCTTCACTACTAAAGCAGTCCCTCATGAATCCCAAATCCTGTAGGCAAGAGGGAAGGTCTGGAGAGAAGAAGACTTTCCCTCGATAGAGGAGGACCGTGTTAGAGACCACTTGGCCAAACTGGACATCCATAAGTCCATGGGCCCTGATGGGATGTACCCGCGAGTGCTGAGAGAGCTGGCAGATGTTTTTGCTGGGCCACTCTCCATCATCTTTGAAAGGTCGTGGAGAACAGGAGAGGTGCCTGAACACTGGAGGAAGGCCAACATCACTCCAGTCCACAAAAAGGGCAAGAAGGAAGACCCAGGAAACTACAGGCCAGTTAGTCTCACCTCCATCCCTGGGAAGGTGATGGAGTGACTCGTTCTGGAGGTCATTTCCAAACATGTTGAAGAACAGAAAGTTATTGGTAGTGGTCAACATGGATTTATCAAGGGTAAATCATGTTTGATGAATCTGATAGGTTTCTATGATGTTATAACTGGTTGGCTGCATGAGGGGAGAGCAGCAGATATCATCTACCTTGACTTCAGCAAGGCTTTTGACACTGTCTCCCATAACATCCTCATTAGGAAACTCAGGATGAGTGGGTTAGACAAGGGCATGGTGAAGTGCCAGGGTCTGAACCCCGAGCCCTGAAGTAAGATTGACATATGGGTGGTTCCCATGGTCCTTCCAAAGAAGGGGGATGAGTTTGCCTTTTGGCTTTCCTCCAAGGTGTGGCCGACCTTGTAGGGAAAGCCCCTGGGTAAATGAGCCCCAGGTGCCCCACACTGGGTAAATGAGTGCCAGGTGTCCTGCTTTGGGCATAAAAGGTGGGACCACTTGCAGGAAGGGTGCAGTGTCTATCTGTGAGGTGGATGCACTTTGCAGAGTTTCCCAGTTGAGGAAGGACCTCCTGACTCTCCCTGCAACTGGGCCCCAGTCAGGTTTGGCGCTTGTAAACGCGGGCTCTGTGTTTGCATGTGTTTGCCTCTATCCTATATGATCAGCCTACTGGCTTGGCTGTCTCCCATCTCTTCTATGGGAGACTGTTGCTTTCTTTGTTCCACCAGTTGTTGGCCATGTTGTATCATTCTTGGGGTCCTTGGAGTTGATGTCTGTTATGTGTAACCTGATTGACTTGTTTGTACCCCAGTGATCACCCATGTACTGACCCTTTTGTGTGCAATAGAATCTGGTTACTGGTTTGTTCTACTGCTGACTGCATCCTTTATACTAGGCCTAGTAATTGGCAAAACACATGGTGAGGTGGATCAAGAGCTGGCTGTGGTCAATGGAGCAGAGTTGAGTTGGAGGCCTGTAACCAGTGGTGTCCCCCAGGGGTCAATACTTGGTCCGGTCTTGTTCAACATATTCATCAATGACCTCGACAAGGGGACAGAGTGTATCCTCAGCAAGTTTGCTAATGATATCAAGTTGAGAGGGGTGGCTGATGCCAGAGGGCTGTGCTGCCATCCAGCAGGACCTGGACAGGCTGGAGAGCTGGGCAGGGAGAAACTCAATGAAATTCAACAAGAGCAAGTGTAGAGTCCTGGTAGACAGTAAATTATCTATGAGCTGGTAATGTGTCCTTGCCTCCAAGAAGGCCAGTGCCACCCTGGGCTGCATAGGGAAGTGTGTGGCCAGTAGGTCGAGGGAGGTCATTCTTGCCCTCCATTCTGCCCTGGCAAGGCCACAACTGGAATCCTACATCCAGTTCTGGGCTCACCAGTTGAAGAGAGACTGGGACCTACTGGAGAGAGTCCAGTGGAGGGCAACGAGGATGACTGGGGGATTGGAGCATCTCCCCTGTGAGGAAAGGCTGAGAGAGCTGGGACTCTTTGGCCTGGAGAAGAGAAGGCTGAGGGCTGATTTAATTAATGTTTATAAATACCTAAAGGGTGGGTTGAGGGAGGATGGAGCCAGACTCTTTTCAGTGGTTCCTGGTGACAGGACAAGGGGTAACAGGCACAAGCTGGAGAATAGGAGGTTCCGTTTCAATATGAAAAAGAACTTCTTTTGAGTGAGGGTGCCAGAGCACTGGCACAGGCTGCCCAGAGAGGCTGTGGAGTCTCCTTCTCTGGAGATTTTCAGAACTGACCTGGATGCAGTCCTGAGTGATGTGTTCTAGGGGATCCTGCTTTTAAGCAGGGGAGTTGGACTAGATGATCTCTGGAGGTCCCTTCCAACTCTGAAAATTCTGTGAATCTGTGAAGTCTATGAGACCTGACAAGATACATTGCAGAGTCCTGAAGGAGTTGGCTGATGTAGTTGCTAAGCCACTCTCCATGATATATGAAAAGTCTTGGTAGCCAGGTGAAGTTCCCAGTGACTGGAAAAAGGGAAACATTGCACATATTTTTTAAAAGGGTAGAAAGAAAGAGCCTGGGAACTACTGACCTGTTGGCTTCACCTCTGTGCCTAAGAACATCATGGAACAGATCCTTCTAGAGGCTATAGTAGGGCACATGAAGACAGGGAGGTGATTTGAGGTAGCCGGCATAGCTTGACCAAGGGCAAGTCTTACCTGACCCAACCCAGTGACCTTTTATGATAGAGTGACTCCATCTGTGAACAAGGGAAGAGCTACGGATGTCATCTTTCTGGACTCTGTAAGGCCTTTGACATGATCCTCCACAACATCCTTTTGTCTACATTGGAGAGATATGGATTTGATGGGTGGACTGTTCAGCGGATGAGGAATTGGTTGGGTGGTCTCATCCAGAGGGTAACGGTCAACAGCTCAATGTCCAATTAGATCTTAGTGATTAGTGTGTCCATCAGGGATCTGTACTGGGACCAGTTGGCACCAATGCTCTTTAGTGTCTTCATCAATGACATAGACAGTGGAATGAGTGCACCCCCAGCAAGTTTGCAGACGACACCAAGCTTAGTGATGTGGTTGACACTCTTGAGGGATGGGATGCAATTCAGAAGGACCTGGACAAGCTTGAGAAGTGGGCCCGTGTGAACCTCATGAGGTTCAGCAAGGCCAAGTGCAAGGTTCTGCATGTGAATCAGGGCAACCCCTGGTATCAGTACAGGCTGGGGGATGAAGGGATTGAGAGCAGCCCCGAGGAGAAGGCTTTGAGGGTACCAGTAGATGGAAAGCTGAATGTGAGTTGGCAACGTGCACTTGCAGCCCGGAAAGCCAACCGTATCCTGGGCTGCATGTAAAGCTGCCCATCTGCTCTGCTCTGGTGAGACCCCACCTGCAGTGCTGCACCTAGCTCTGGAGTCCTCAGCACAGGAAAGACATGATCCTGTTGGAATGAGTCTAGAGGAGGGCCTCAAAAATGATCAGAGGGCTGGAGCACCTCTGCTGTGAGGACAGGCTGAGGGAGTTGGGGTTGTTCAGCCTGGAGAAGAGAAGGCTCCGGGGAGACCTTGTTGTGGCCTTTCAATACTTACAAGGGACTTATATGAAAGATGGGGACTGTACTTTTAGCAGGGCCTGTTGTGATAGGACAAGAGGTAATGGTTTTAAACTGAGAAGGTAGGTTCAGACTAGATACAAGGAAGAAATTTTTTGTAATGAGGGTGGTGAAACACTGGAGCAGGTTGTCCAGAGAGATGGTAAAAGCCCCATCCCTGGAAACATTCAAGATCAGGTTGGATGGGGCTTTGAGCAACCTGATCTAGTTGAAGATGTCCCTGCCCATGACAGGGGGATTGGAACTAGATGACCTTTAAAAGTCCCTTCCAACCCAAACCATTCTATCATCCTGTGATCACTGAAGTGTTACTTTACACAGTTGTTCTTTTATTATTCTCTTTCCCACAAGTGCCAAGTTACTCAGAATTAAAATGTTTTCCTGGAGTAGCTTAAACAAGGAACTATCAGAGATGATGTGATTAATAGAGGAAAAGGACAGTGGAGCTTGGGACAGATAGAAGATTGCTCTCATGCTGGCTCCCCACCAGCCCAGTGACATGTCAGGGGGTTACAGAGGGTGTCTTCTGCATTGTGACTGACAGGGGCCATTGCAGAGAAACAGGGCTGAAGAAGAAAGGGATTTTTGAGAAGTGTGCAGATGGTCGTCCTGGTTTCTTTGCTAGGAGCAATGATGGTGGTGACCTTCTGCATGAAATGAGAGACTGGAAGGAGGCTTCTTCCTCTCTGCGATGGCCCTGCATGACTACCAGAACATGCTTTCCCAACATCTCCAGGTTTCTGGTTCCTTATCTTTAGCAGAACAAAATCCAGTTCCTCTAGGATTCAGCCTGCTACTGCATATTATTACTGCCTGGAAAGGAAAGACACAAAAAGTGTTTTTCTTTAAGGAAGCTTATTACCAACTTACAGATTTCTTTTTAG
This sequence comes from Podargus strigoides, assembly GCA_028020825.1. NCBI lineage: Eukaryota > Metazoa > Chordata > Aves > Caprimulgiformes > Podargidae > Podargus > Podargus strigoides. The sequence continues at coordinate 79,666,496 of CM051663.1, read as the reverse complement.
CTTACTTTCCCTGAAACCTATTGTTTTTTCTGCTTGGTATTGCTAGGGAGCACTGGGTAAGTGGGATGGGCGGAGACCCATCAACCACTCGCCAGCTGTAGAAGTGTAATGCAGTTCTGGGGAGAGGGTGGAAGTGATTTCCACAGAAAGTGGGAAAATCTCCCTAGCTTCAAAGGGAAAACTACAGAGAAATTAAGAAATAGAAAGGCTGGGGTCTTGACCAGTGAAAGGTCAGTTTAGGGAAAGAAAATATTAGAAAGAAAAGTGAGTTAGAAGTCTATAATGCAACAGTTGAGATGAGCTCTGTCAACAGTTAAGTGGGAAACTTGCTCCTTTCAGCCTTTATTTTGTAAGCTCAGCTTTACTAAAGCACTCTTCCTGTGATGTAAGACCTTGAGAGCCTTTTTTCCACTACCACACCCACACCCCCCGCCCTCAAAAATGGAGAGTAAACTTGCACTTGTTTCAGTTCTGTTTGGGGTGTACAGAAAATGGTGAAACACAGAATAAGGAAAATGTCTGGTTTCCTTGTGGACAATTAGATTTCATTGTCAGTTTAAATTGATGACACTAGCTTCCAAACTATTGAGCCTGTGCTAATAAATGCAACAGTTGTTCATAATTTGGCAGTGAATGACCTTTAAATGTAGATGCTTACTAAGAATGTCCCTAGGGAACAATTCAACTTCAAAATGACACCCATGTGTTCTTGTTATCATTTAAATATGCTCCCTTTGTCAATAACAGAATAATAAATACTAGTTAGATTTCTGAAGTTGATTCAGATGCTAGGAAACTTCCTGAATAAATTAGTGCACATTTGATTTATATTGACCAGAAGAATTTTACAGTGGTATATTGCAGGTCAAGGTGACATACATTTAAATGTGTTGTAGAGCAGAGGGCATACTTGACTGACACATGTGCTTACTACGTTTTTAATTAACACCTCCAATACTACTCCCCAGATTGCTCCTGGAGTTGCAAATCTTGTCAGAGTAAGATATGACAGATAAGATCCTAAAGTACTGTGGATTTTTTGGAAGTCCACAAACTTTACCTCCATAGAACTGGTTTAATTGCTGGGCTATACTCTTGTTTATGGAAGTATAAAACTACAACAACTTAAAGTTTGGTATAGCTTATATATTTCAACTATGTATTTCAGTTAAAGTAAATGTGCATAGAGTGAAAAAGGGAAATTAGTTTTCTTCCATATGAAACCTAAGAGTAAGCCACAATAGCAAGTGATAGATGTGAAAGATAAAGGGGGAATATTTATCATTATTGTAGTTATAAAGCACGGAGGGAGTAATTATGTGGAGGAGTTTATGTAAAAACAGTCTGAAGTATTACTATTCTAACCCTTTCAGTGAGTCTCAGTTTTAGCAAATCTGAACAGGCTCTGTGTGCCTTGAGTATGAAATTTGCCAGTTGGAAGGCTTCTTGCTTACCAGTATGGCTTGTACAATCTCACCAAGTGTTACTGTGTGTCACAAGTCCTACTGAAATCGGGGACAGACCAATTACTCCAAGTCAAAGAAGTTAAACAGAAATATTAGGTGTGTTAGATCAATTAGACTTTTTTATTATCTTAGTGTCTTCATAGAGAGGTTTATAGATGTTCTAGTATCTCCACAAGGGAGTCGGAGTAGGTCTGTACAGATACTTTTCTCTCTTACGAGGGAAGACAAAGAGGATAAAGATAATTTGACAGATGCCAATGACCCTGTAATGTCAGAAAAATTCTGTAAGAGACCATTGTTTAAGAGAGCATATATTAGTGGAAGAAATAGACTTGATAATTTAGGCCAAAGAATGCTATTACTGAAAATCAGAAAATACTTTTTGTTGTTATTTGCTTGTACATTTGTCAGCAACAGTGATTAAATTTCTTCCTTTGATCAGTTTTCCTGTTGACAAACCTTTAAGTCAGTGATATGAAACTGACCACATGGTATGCAATGGGAACTTGAAGAGCATAAAGTGAGACACATGCAGTGCACATGAAGGCAGCTAAGGCAGAAACTAAAATAAGGTAGAACTAAAGTGAAAATGTATACATAACAATCAGTTAAAGCTGTTTCTTTTTTTGTGTGTTCAATCTGCTTCGGAGTGTAGACAGGTTAGAAAGAGACATACACCTCCAATAATCTCTGGTTGTTGTGCAATTGCTTAAAAACCCCCTGATTTGTAGTCATGAAATTCTAGTGGAAAAGGCCATGTAAGATTTCTCTGAGCAAGAAATGTCTTTTGATGTATTCCTGAGGGGGCATTCGGCAGTAGGATAAAGAAGCACCAGCATGATTAGCTATATCAATTTACCATCTGAAAGACTAAAAGTTGACACATTTGGTCAGTAAACCATAAGTGCAAAGCATCTGTTACCCAGTTCTTTCCTAAAATCCACGGATGTGCGGTCTTGGTGAGGAAGTTACATGTTCAGGAAGATAGGGGGCAGCAGGGTGTTCAAACATGAATCACAATAAAGATCTGTTTGAGTTCCGTTGTGTCTTTGAGAGGTAGTAGTGACAAAACTTTAAGAATATAACACTACCAATGGCATTGTTTCATGAGAGCGATCCATGCTTAGCTATGCCTGCTGGTGTTTTCTGTCCGTATAGCATCAAGTTGTGATACCTGTAAAATCTTGTCAATAAAGGTAGTGTTAAGCATATGTACATTCATTACTTCCTAGAAGTGAGAACACACCAGACATTAAAATGCAACGTGAGCGACAATGTAATACATATCTCTGTTTTTTTATTACTGTAACTCACATTTTAGTTGATCTTTGATGTGTAATTCATTCCACGTTTAATTGATGATTAGTCATTATTGTCATGGCGTTTATGAACTTACCTTGGAATTTTGGGGTATGGTATCATTTTTATGTTAGGTGTCTGGTGAGTTCTGAAGATGCATTTTTCATTGACAGCAGTGACTAGGCTATTAAATTAGTTAAGTTAGTATTGCAGGAGCAGTTTTTGAAAGCTGGTTTTTTAATAATAATTATTTATTTTTAGAATAACTGGAAACTTTAAATGGCAGTTCTTCAGACCATTAAAATTCAAAATTGTCTATTGGAAAATACCGCTAGATATCCATCCACCCACCTACAGATTTTAATTTTTGCAGTCTTTGTGAAGAATGTTGTCTGTGCTGCTAATCTATGTGAACACATTCTTTTTAGCCTTAGCTGTCTTTCTTTTTAAGTTCCTTTGTGAATTTTTTTATATTGAGGAATTTGAACGATTGCTTGTGTGGACACTGAATATGTGTAAATCTTTGTTCTTGTAATTCTTATCTTTGAATTCCCAAAAAATAGGAAAGGAATCAATGGGACTCTATACTACAGCTTAGTGACCTAATTGTGTTTCTTCCTCAGAAGGCCACTGCGGACACAGTTTAATCAGTCTCAGCTCAGCTCTGCCAAGGTGGAGAAAGGTCCTCTTGGTACCCTAGCAGTGAGGAGAGAGGACAGTTTTTTGTGGGAGAGTGCTCGGTGGTGGAATTTCAGTGCTATGTTTCTGAGTACAGTGGAAGTACTTGTGTTAGGTATGCACCATAGAAGTGTGCTAATGGAGGCTTTCCAGCCACACTGCATTTTGAATACTCCTATTGTAAGCAACCACTATTTCTTCTGTTTACAAGAATTATATGAGACCTTATATCAACTTTTATTTTTCAGTTTTCTCTAAGCCTGGAATTTCTGTGGCTTAGAGAAGACTGAAATAGCATTTTGTGCAGCATTGTGGAAGGAGATTGTGATGACAAAGCAGAAGTGTTGTCATTCACTTTGAGAGTGGCATTGTGGGAAACAAAATGGGAAACAAAAAGAGAAGTCTATGTAGTCTGTTAACAAACTATTCTTAGATGTGCTGCTGATGAAGATCTTGTAGAACTTGTAGATACTCTCTGGAAATACTTTTTTTTTTTTTTAATAAAGTATTTCGGGTACAAAAGTACTGCTTGGATATTTTCAGGGATTTAAATGAGACAGGACAGAAAGATACCATCTCCATTTCAGGCTCTAAACAAAATATGTTTCCTCTCATTCCTCTGTTGGTGCAGTGAGAGCTCCACCTCCTGTTCAAAACAACCTTCAGCTCTGACTACATGTAAATAGGAAATCTGAGAAGATGATTTTGGATGTTGAAGCTGCCACCAGTGTAGCTAGAGTAATTCATAAGAAATGGCAGCCAAACCTGACTGTATTTTCCATTTACTGTATTATTTATTGGTATGTCATGATGTTCATGGGTCCCAGTTAAGACCAGGGCCTCTAGGTGACAGTTGTTGGATTGTGTACGTGGTACACAGAGTTTCAAAAATGACTCTTGAAAGGGATTGACTACACTTGGTAATAGTTGTTTACCTGATGAGATGCTGCGAAAAGTAATGTCAGTCCAAAATGGTATTATTTTTTTTGACTACTTAATTATTTAATGTAGTGAAAATGGTATAAAACTTCTGTGAAAGCCTTTTCTCCAACTAGTCTACTTTGAAAACTGTGAGATAAGAATTATCAATGTTCATGATTTTATTTTTTATATTCCTTGTCTCCTCCTGTAATTGATTCACTTATTTTTAAAAATGAATTCCCTTTTTGTACCAGGGCAGAAGGTATTCTTGTGCTGCAGTATCTCCAGATTGGAAAATAATGAAATCTGAAGCCTTCCTATCATCGTTTACATAAGGACAAAGAATCTTGATTATGTGGTAAAACAATCAATTGTTCAGGAGCATGTTAGTATTGATTACAGCAAACTGCTTTTATGAAAACTGACCATATGTGCGTCAGCTAACTGCTATTACTTCTGGTCTTACACAGGGTTCTGTTCTTTTGAATATAGATTCCCTTCCATACTGTTTACTTAGTAATCAAACTTTCCAGGAATAGGACTCCCTGGTCATGCATCTTCCTTCTAGTCAAGCTGTGATGGTAATTACAATGTAACTTTGTTGTTCTTTTGAAATCTGGAAATGTAGGAACGTGTCTTCACTTTAATCATAAATTAATGGACTAGGAGGTTTATAGCAATGTCAGAGAATGTTATAAAAATATTTACTGTGCTTGAAAGATGTGAAGAAATAGATATTCAGGAAAAAAATGCAAAACAAATTTGGAGTTGAATGCTATGCCATTATAGAATCAGAAAATACATTAGCCTATTGCTTTTCTGATTTCTTCCAAATTCTAAGAAAAATTATGTCCCATGATGACATATATTACATGAAACTTCGAAACACTCCTTTCTTAAAAGCAAGTTAGAGAACACGTAAAAGATGGGTTTTAATTAAAGATCCATTCTCCATCTAAGAGCCAAAGACCTGTCTTCGTTTTTTACATTGTAGTGAGGGAGCGTAGAAAGTTGGTAAATACTGATAACATCTGTTTTTGGTGTTCAATAGAAAACGTCAGAGGCCTTTCCTTTTGCTGAGCACTCAGAATTTGGATGTGGATGTGTGATTGGTGGGAGTACAAAATTTGTACTATTTCCTCTGCACATTTTAAAAATTCCTGTTTGACAGAGTGGTTACAAAGCTCAAGTAGATTTTGAAGTACAGCTGAGTATGTTTTTTTAAATTTCCTTTCCGTATTTCTCTTCTATATCAAAATCTGTTCCTTTGGTATTTTTTGTTTTACCTTCCTTTGGCAGAAATATTACTATGTCAGACTTCTGGATCTTGCCATAAATTCTTAGTGCCAGTTGGAAAGAGGGAAAGAATATTTTTAGATCTGTTTTAAAACAGCTTGGTAAGAACTTGTTACAAGTGTTATTGAGGATTGTAATTATCTCCTCTCAATTCTTATGTTGGCCTAAATTAGAGACAAAGTAAGAAAATATACTCTTAAGTTCCGCACTTTCAGCTAAGACGTCCTTTAATGTTTTCTCTACCTTTTGGGGCCTACTTGCTGCTATGTATTTATCTGAAAAATAAACTTAAGGAGAATACACTAATGGGAATCGGAAACAGCTCTAAAGTACTTGGTAGAATCATTTTTTTTCTCTCCGTGCATTTATTCTTCATATTTGATTTTTTCCTTTACCGCTGGTTGTATCTGGTGCTTTATATCTAATTGCAGCTTCAGAAAACCTCTAAACATAGTCTTAAGACTGAGGAAACTGGTGCCATCTGATTTGTAACACAGAACTGTAAATTAAAAGCCTAGGTTTTGCCTAGACCATGGGAGGAGGAGGGATTTTTTTTTCTGAGAGGCGAATGTTTGGTAAGCTAAGGAAAGATGACTAGAAGTTAGTTCCTTAAACCATGAAAGCCACTGCTTTTTCTGTTGTGTTTGACACTGGGGTTTTTTAAGTGAATGTTATGAAAGCCATTACTCTTTTTAAATTCAGTGGCCAGGATAATACCACTAACACAAAACTTTCCTAATTGCCTAGGTGTTTAAATAATACATTTTGTGAACCTACAAAAAAATGCAGTTACTTTAGTTTTGAAGTTTATGTAGTGTCTAGGAAAGAACTGGCAACATGCTGCACATTCAAAACTATTTTTTGCTACTCACCAACTAAATTGTCAAAAATTGCTGATTTGAAAGAGGGTAAAAACCCGCTTAAAGTAATCACAGATATAACTGTTATCTGTTAAGGGCTAAGAACTTAATGCCCCATTTCTCAAATGAGTTTTTACAATAACGAGATAGCTGTATCACACTCCTAAGTGAAAAGCTCATGAACTTGCCTGCATGGTTATTTCCAACCTCTTCTCTTCTAACAAGCTCCCAAAGTTGTTGTTGCTTATAAAGTGGAAAATGGACCTGATAAAAATGTTTAGTCTGCAGGGCTGTGTTTTATTTATCATATCAGAAAAGAACAATGTTTTGTTGCATCATGGTCAAAATAGAAGCGACCTTGCTTGTTCATGAGTGCTCAAAGCCCAGAGATAAGAGGCAAAATAATAGAGTACAATAGAAAGAGTGTAGTGTAATTATTTGTGACTTGTCAAGTGAAGCCCTCTCAGACCCCAAGTGATTCAAATCTGGGAACTCTGCACAATTCTGTACGCTAACCGTAGCCAGCATCAGAGAAATCTCACCCAGCTTCTCCGACAGTACTGAAATTGCATCAGTTTGTCATGCACTGAGCATGCCAGCTTCACACAATATCATTTGCTTGCAAATGGGCCTGGCCCCAACGCCCTGAGACACATTCTTTGGTATCTGACTCTTGGCCTGTGATTTGTCATGTCTCTAGTGCTATCGGCGTAAAGTAATTTTAATAGATTCTGATGGTTTGCTTGTGGAAGGTAAAGAATGCACTACAGATTGTGTCAGGTAGCTTTCTATGGCATATAGCATGGTAGAGGCCCTCATAATGTTGATAGCCAAACAAAGAGTATGGAGAAATGAGATCCCTATTTTGAGTGGTATTTAATGCTGCCCTTCTCAACACCCTGCTGTAGACATCCTTGCTAAATCAGCAGGTTCAAGAACTTTGCAGCTCAACAAAGCACTGCTATTTGTGCTTACGAGTTGTTTGTAGGTCAAACATACAGCCAAAAATCTGTGGCTTTGTTCCCAATTCAAAAGGAAAAGTGTGTAAGACATGTAAAAAGTTAATTTCTAGGGCCTAAACTGTATGTATTTTTTCTTTATGTTTAACTCTGCATTAATTTTTTTGAGTTTTAGAACTCTCTAAATAAAGTCACTGGATTTTTTTTTAGCAAGTCTGTGCTTTAATACTGTTTAAAAAAAAAATGTGTACAATTTACACTGAAATATGTCTTGTATAAAACTGCATACACATGGTTTAGAATATAGATTCCTGAAGAATTTCTTCATAGATTTCAATTGCAATATTTACTTGACAATTATTGGATTACTAAACCTTTGTTTGTAATAGTTTTCTTATATTGTCAAGTACGTGGCATTTTTTTTTTACTGTTCCTTTGACACCGCTGAGATGAGATTATTTTGCCATTGACAACTCTGATCTTTGCATCATTTTTTTTCAGCTGACTTCCTTAATTGATTACTACTTTGGTGTTGGAGCCTGCAGCATAGCTCTCCAGGATTCTGCTGACACCAATCGATTAATGTGAAGGTGTTAATGTTAGTGATTTCATCTAAGAAACATTCAAAACCATGTCAGTAATCTGTTCTGAAAAACTGCCAGATCATTGAATCTTGTTATTGTAAACATGTGAGTTTGGGTTAACAAGGATTTCTTTGGAGAGCCAAAAAAAAAGCATTTTAGTGAATCCTGTGGGAAGAGCACACTTTTATTCAATTGTTGTACAATAGGATAGCATAAATGCACATGCCTTAATATTTAACAGACTGTTTTAAAATATGTTCGTATTAATATTTATGATATCTCTAAGGAATTTATAAAGATGCTTCAGCACAAACTATTTCTTTTTAGTTTTGTCTAGGGAATTTCTGACAGCAGTGTAACTCTAAGCACCCCGCTAGCAAGTCTGTGCAAGTCTGCCACTTTCTTTCCCACTGTAGCTTCCACATTTGCTTAGTGGTTTTGCATAGCTAAGCAAAATTTTAAAACAAGCCTGCATTTTTTTCCTTTCCTGTTTTAAATATATTCAGAAAAATGCTGTTGTGTTACACAGTTCCTCAGAGAAATTCTGTGTTAGGATCAGAACTCACTGTTCAGTATTGCACATAAAAAGAAAGAAGGATAGTTTCTTTTTAAGCTTGATGTAGACCAACTTTTGAAAGGATGTTTTGCTTTTATTTCTTGGTGAAGTTTTTTGTAGGATGACTTCCTAATGCAATGTAGATTTTTGTGATGTGCTAGCTTATATGTGTGTTACTTGTGCATCAGTAAAACAGCTCTGCCTTATTTCCTAGTTTAAAAAAAAAAAAGTAGTTGGTTGTAGAAAGTATAAGTTAGTTGAATCCAGTGAGCATGCTGCTAAAAGTTTTGTTTGTTCTGTAGGCAGTCTAAATCAGCTGCCACTGAGGAAACATCGAAACCAACAAAGTACTATGGTCAGTGTAATCTCTTTATATTCAGGTAGGAACAGAACATGCATGCACACGCATGTGTTTGTACGTGTGTGGGCACAGGTACACAAACTTAAAATCATAAAATCATAGAATCACTATGGTTGGAAAGGACCTCTAGGATCATCAAGTCCAACCTTTATCCCATCATCTCCCTAACCACTAGACCATAGCATCAAGTGCTACATCTACTCGTTTTTTAAACACCTCCAGGGGTGGTGACTCCACCACCTCCGTGGGCAGCCTGTGCCAGTGCCTAACCACCCTCTCAGTAAAGAACTTCTTCCTAATATCCAACCTAAAATTCCCCTGACGCAACTTGAGGCCATTTTGTCTCGTCCTATCATTAGTAATTTGGGAGAAGAGACCAACACCAGCCTCACTACAACCTCCTTTTAGGTAGCTGTAGAGAGCAATGAGGTCTCAATCTCCTCTTCTCCAGACTAAACACTCCCAGTTCCTTCAGCCAGTCTCCATAAGGCCTGTTTTCCAGACCTCTCACCAGCCTCGTTGCCCTTCTCTGGACTCGCTCCAGCACCTCAATGTCCTTCTTATACTGTGGTGCCCAGAACTGGACGCAGTACTCAAGGTGTGGTCTCACGAGTGCCGAGTACAGGGGCACGATCACCTCCCTACTCCTGCTGGTCACACCGTTTCTGATACAGGCCAGGATGCCATTGGACTTGGCCACCTGGGCACACTGCTGGCTCGTGTTCAGTCGGTTGTTGACCAGCACCCCCAGGTCCTTCTCTGCCAGGCAGCTTTCCAGCCACTCTTCCCCAGGCCTGTAGTGTTGCATGGGGTTCTGTCAACAATGGAAGGATTTATTGGGTTGTATAGCAGAGGGGTCTGAGGTCCTGTACAAGTTTGTTTTAATGATGTGGATGATAGAATAAGTGTGTCCTTATTTAAATTTGCCATCAACACCAAGGTGGAAGTAAGTGTGAATATGCTGGAAAACAAGAGTAGAATTAAAAATAATTTTGATGAATTTGAAAGGTCATTTAAGAAAGGAAAATGGGGTGCGAATTCAGTAGGAACTGGTGCCAAGTACTGTGTGTATCAAAAATAATCAGTAGCATGGAGTAAGATACAACAGATTAGGTAACAGATACTCCTGAAAGGATCTGGGTCTTACTGTGCATCACAAGATGGCTATCTCACTGATGTCATGCTGTTGCAGAAAAGGCATGTACATGTTGGGATTTCAAAAGATGAATGTAAAAAAGAGGTCAGTGATAAGGACTCTCTACTAAGTATGGAGTGCCGTGTCCAATTTTAGGTATTGCATTCTAAGAAACGTGAGTGTATGGGAAAGCATGTCCACAGGAGAAGGCAGTGTAGGAGTATATATGATGTGTTACATGGCTTTCTGGATCTCTGATCAGTGTGAAGAATGAGATACAGCAGGGGCTATTTCTCTTTAAAAGAAAACACTGAACAGGAACTTCATAACAATCCTCAGTAACATAAAAGGCTGTTAAAAATAGAAAGGAGGCAATCAGTTTGTGGATTGGAGGTGGTCCTATGCTCTGGTCCTCTGCTGTGCAATTTCCTGTCCTATCAGAAGTAAGTCAGACTAATTACAAACTGGTGCTGAATAATAAAGATACTGCAGCACCAGAACACCCTTTAGGAGGAGGGTATGGAAACTTTGTGCAAGGCTTAAATGTTTGTGTCAAGAGTAAGAAGTATAGTTGGTCCTGCCTGGAGGCAGCAGGATGAGCCAGATAACTCCCAGAAATGCAGAGCCAGAATAGACCTGAGGTCTTTCAGTACTGGGGGATAACGTGCAGAAAAAACATACAAGCAAATTGTGTGGACATTCTGAAGCCCAGATGGCCATCTCCCAGCAAAGTCTTCCTCAGTCTCTTATTATGAGCCTCCCATGACATGCAGCGATCATCCTTTGCATTGTTTCAAAAATTCTACCTATATCCATTCCCTAACCTCTTATCACTTATAAATTCTGTGGCTTTCTAAAACAACTGAGAGTTCACCCAAAGTAGCTCTGTTCTCCTGTAGGAACATCTCATAGTGGAACAGTTGCTGAGACAATCATGAGCTTCTCCACCCTTGTCTCTGCACGCAGGAGAATCACAGAGTGGCAGGGGTTGGAAGGGACATCCGAAGATCATCTAGTCCAGCCCCCCTGCTAGAGCAGGATCCTAGAGTAGATCACACAGGAACACATCCAGATGGGTTTTAAATGTCTCCAGAGATGGAGACTCCACAACCTCTCTGGGCAGCCTGTTCCAGTGCTCTGCCACCCTCACAGTAAAGAAGTGTTTTCTTATGTTAAGACTGAACCTCCAGTGTTGCGGTTTATGCCCCTTGCCCCCTGTACTGTCACTGGACATCACTGAGAAGAGTCTGGCCCCGTCTTCCTGACACCCACCCTGTAGATATTTATAAGCATTGATAAGATCCCCTGTCAGCCTCCTCTTCTCCAAGCTAAACAGACCCAGTTTGCACATTTTAGTGGCCCTGTGCTGGACTCTTTCCAGTAGCTCCATGTCCCTCTTGAACTGGGGAGCCCAGAACTGGACACAGGACTCCAGGGGAGGCCTCAGCAGGGCAGAGGGGGAGGAGAACCTCCCTTGACCTGCTGGCCACACTCCTCTTCATGCACCCCAGGATCCCATTGGCCTTCTTGGCCATGAGGGCACATCGCTGTCTCATGGTCAGCCTGTTGTCTACCAGGACTCCCAGGTCCTTTTCCCCAGAGCTGCTCTCCAGCAGCTCAGCCCCCAGCCTGTACGGATCCGTGGGTTTTTTCTTCCCCAGATGCAGGACTCTACACTTGCTCTTGTTGAATTTCATTGAGTTTCTCCTTGCCCAGCTCTCCAGCCTGTCCAGGCCCTCTGGCGTGTCAGCCACTCCTCCCAGCTTTGTTTCATCAGCAAACTTGCTGAGGATACACTCTGTCCCTTCGTCCAGGGCATTAATGAATATATTGAATAGGACCAGACCCAGTACTGACCTGTGGAGGACACCACTGGTCACAGGCCTCCAACTAGACTCTGCCCCACTGACCACTGCTCTCTGGGCTCTGTCCTTCAGCCAGTTCCCAATCCACCTCACTGCCCAATCATCCAGTCCACACTTGTTAAGTTTGGTTGTGAGGATGCCATGGGAGACAGTGTCAAAAGCCTTGCTGAAGTCAAGGTAGACCACGTGGACTGCCCTCCCCTCATCAATCCATCTAGTTATGTCCTCATAGAAGGCTATTAGGTTGGTCAAATGTGACTTCCCCTTAGTGAACCCATGCTGACTACTGATACCCCTCTTTTCCTCAATATTCTTTGAGATAGCGCCAAGAACAAGCTGTTCCGTCACCTTTCCAGGGATGGAGGTGAGGCTGACTGTCCTGTAGTTACTCAGGTCCTCCTTCCTGCCCTTTTCACAGATTGGAGTGACGCTGGCCTTCCTCCAGTCCTCAGGTACCTCTCCTTTTTCTCCAGGCCTTTTCAAAGGTGATGGAGAGTGGTCTAGCAATGACTTCTGCCAGCTCCCTCAGCACTCGCAGATGCATCCCGTCAGGGCCCGTGAATTTGTGGGTGTCCAGCTCACCTAGCTTTTCCCTTACCCAGTCCTCTTCAACGAGGGCAAAGTCTTCCTCTCTCCTGACTTCTTCTGTGGTCTCGAAGGTCTGGGTCTCCTGAGGGTCTGCCTTAGCAGTAAAGACCAAGGCAAAGAAAGCATTTGGTAATTCCGCCTTCTCTGTATCCTCCGTTACCAGAGAAGAAGACGAACCAGGGAAGAAGAAGAAACATCCTTTATTAGCTTGCTCGAGAGAGCCTTTTGTGAGGTCTTCCTGAGAGGTAATCATTCTTTTCTGACCCCAGCTTTAAACTTTGAGATGAGAGCAGTGCTTAAAGCTCACTTGTCACATCAGATTATTTTTTTTCCTTTTTAAAACACTGCTAATATTATTCAGTAAAGCATTTGTGTTCAGTATGTATCTTGTTTAGTACTTCAGAACTGGAACGCCTGTATCTGTTTCCATAACTGTAAATGTACATAGCAATGAAGGAATGTGCAGAACATTAGGGAAAACATCTCCCTCTGTAAGCTAGTCAAGAAACTGCAAAAATTCAGTGCTGCTTTTACCTCAGTATGTGTCATCCTATGTTCAATACCTGACAGAAAATGAAAACTTTCTGTTTAAATTGCTAGATGGGTAGCTTATCAAGAGGTGGCTAGATTGGTGGCTTAGTTGTGAAGGAGAAAGCAGCACAGGGGCAGGAGTGACAGTAGTCCTGATCAGAGCTCTGTGTCTCCAACCCCAGTCCAGCCCTTTGTCCTCATCTGCCTTTTAAAAAAAGACGACAGGCACATTTTTATAGGAGGAGAATGGCATACAGGAGCCATTTCCAGAGTTAAAAGACATGCAAAAGCACAGGCATGTTCCAACTCAGTCCTGTCTCATCGGAAGAAGCATGAAGGTACACCCTACAAGTTTGAAAAGTCAGAAAGCTTTTTGGGTTTACTAGTGACAGAGGTACCAGAACAAAGACTAAGCAGTTTGTACCACTTACTCCAAGATACTTTCAGGAACTGGTCAAAGAATTTTATTTTTTAAATAATTATTTCAAGGAGATTTGTAGGGCAACCATTGTTGCCAAGTTACATACCTTTATCTGCAGAATTTATTGAAGGTATCACCTAATTTTGCATTTGGTTAATGAATTAGTCAGGCATGTGTTTTTAACTTTGTGGGATAATCTGCTGCTTGTCAGTGTGTGCCTCAGTGCTCAGAGATCAGTGTCATTGCCTATTCCTGATGTTTCTTGCACTTTCACTGGTAATGCAGACCTTGTCTCTGCCCTGATGCAGGAGGCATTATGTGATGTCTCTCAGTAAAGCTTTTGTGTGCTTGTTCCCCTGTGCTTTCTGTTGGTCACTGATGTGCTCCATTGCATTGCTGACCGTGTACTTTGCCAGAAATTGCAGACTAATTTAAAAATCCCTAGTATGCAAAAAATCATGGTCACTAACAAGGAACGTGATTATAGTGAAAAATCTTTATTCCTCATGGCTCAGGAAGACAATTTCTGCATTTCTTAAGGTTGCAGTCTGAGGCTGTATGGGGCAGTGTGGTAAGCAGGCAATACTAGTCAACATTTTACTCAGTCCCCAGTTACAAATCCATTTTTCACTACTGCATTGCAACCGTTCTTAATTTCTAGTTTGTAGACAGTAAAACATGATTCTATTTACTAATTGTGAGCAGACTTGCAGGAAAGCATTGAGGACTAATTTATCATTCCCCAGGGAAGACAAGTTAGTAGCCAGGTAACCTATGTGATGGCTGACAATACGTACGTTGTCAGCCTTTAGAAGAGGTCTCAATGCTGGATTACCCAAGCACTGAAGACAGAAGATTTATCTTTGATTACTGACTAACATCCAGGTCTTGTGGGTGGTTTTAACCAGAGAGTTCAGTGCATGCACAAGCTGCCCAGCTGCTAGCAGGAGGCAGAAGAGACAAGGTACCAGGAGAACATACTCTGAGAAGGAGCTGGGTGTGGAAGTCCCCAAGTCAGCCAAATATACTCTTAGACCCATGCAATCACAGTGTGGCTTTGTACTGCTGTACAGAGGTCAGGGCCTTGAAACTAATACAGATAAAAAGCTGTAGTTTGATCAGAGGAGCGTGCTGATGTAGTAGTACATGTTGTACTGAAGCTAGCTTGGCAATAGCTTTGGCACTGCTTTACTTTCTACTACCTCAGAAAGGCAATCAGGGTTTCTGATAGACTTACGGCCCTTCTCTTGGTGTAGATAGCTTGGAAATGTAAAAATTCCCCTTTCATAGAATCACAGAATGGTTTGAGTTTGAAGGGACCTTTAAAAATCATCTAGTCCAACACCCTGCCGTGGATAGGAACATCTTTTGCTACATCAGGTTGCTCATTAGGTCCAACCTGACCTTTATCGCTTGCAGTGCTCTGATGTCCACAACTTCTCTGGGCATGAAAAAAATATTCCTTATGTCCAGTCTGAATCTCCCCTCTTACTTTAAAACTGTGGTCCCTTGTCCTATTGCTACAGGCCTTGGTAAAAAGTCTCTATCTTTCTCATAGACCCCCTTTGTATATTGAAAGGCCACAATAAGATTTCCCTGGATCTTTCTCTTCTCCAGGCTGAACAACCCCAACTCTCTCGGCCTTTCTCCATAGCAGAGGTGTTCCAGCCCTCTGATCATCTTCGTCGCCCTCCTCTGGACTTGCTCCAACAGCTTGATGTCCTTCTTATGTTGGGGGCCCCAGAGCTGAACACAGTACCCCAGGTGGGGTCTCATGAGAGCAGAGCAGAGGGGCAGAACAACCTCCTTCAACCTGCTGGCCACGGTTCGTTTGATGCAGCCCAGGATATGGTTGACCTTTTGGGCTGCGAGTGCACATTGCTGACTCTTGTCCAACTTTTTATCCAGCAGTACCCCCAAGTCCTTCTTTGCAGGTCTGCTCTCAATCCCTTGGCATCCCCCAGCCTGTATTGATACCAGGGGTTGCCTCAGCCTAGGTGCAGGACCTTGCACTTGGCCTTGTTGAACCTTCATGGACTCACTCAAGCTTGTCCAGGTCCCTCTGGATGGCATCCTTCCCCTCAAGCAACAAAACTGCATCCATCAGCTTATGTTTGGTTCACTTTTGTGTTTAGATGGCACTTGGAAGGCCTGGGACCAAACATGAGCAAGACTGACCACAAGTGTTCTAGCACCACAACAGTGCTAGAACACTTGCTCACTGAATAGTGCCAAGGTCTTGAGAAATGAGTTTTTAATTATCTCTTGAGGTATTAAGCTCGAAGGGATTGATTAATTTGTACATGGACAGCATTATTTCTTGAATTTCCTGACTTGGGCATGCTGGCTTTTAACCTCTATGTTCTTTTGTTGGTGTGTTTTTGAGGGTTTTTTTTAATGTAGTAATGTCTAAATTTGTACTTTCAAAGTGGATGTTGTAGTACTCTATTTCAGTGAAAACAATAGCAAAATTCACTGTATATTTTGTTTTTTTTTTAAAAAAAATAAACCCAAGTTACAGGCGTCTTAAATTTTTAATAGCATGTCACTGTTTTCTTTCTTTTATTCTCCTTTGTGTAACATTGTAAATATTTAAATATGTCTCCCAAAAATAAAATCTCTATAAAATGTTGAGCTCCTGTTGAAGGCTCTAGGGATTTGGTGTGCTAAGTTAAAACTGGTTGAATGCATTTTAAAAATAACCTTTGGCTGTAATTGTTTGCTTCAACAACTTTCACTAGTGGTCAGAAGTAAGAGGCAGGGCACAGGCCAGCCTGCTGGAGACCACTGAGAAGCTCCAAGGTCCAGATTACTGCTTCCAGGTTCCAGCTACTCCTGAGCAGGGAGTGTCTACAAAAGACACAAGGGGTGTCTTTTGTAAGCTCCCAGTATGAGCACATATTAAGCAGTGTTTGACTGACTTGGTTTAGATGTGGTGGAAACTTGCAGTCACTATAGAATATTGCTTTTAGTTTGCAGGGATTGTTAAACAGAGAGAGAAGGCAGGATTTCTACTTCTGTTACTTAAGCTTTCTAGGCAGAGGTTTCCTTCAGACGTGGGAATTAGCACTGCTTTCTCTTTCTTACTAGATTCTTGGACTTAATTCTAGCCAAAATGAAGTCAGAGGCAAATGTTCTATTTGGTCAGTCTACTCCATGCTTTATGTTGTAATAATATGTACATTATTAAAAAGCCCAGTTGTCAAAGAAAGGCCCTTAGAATTCACACTTAGTATAAGCTTTGCTATTTTCAAATTATTGAAATTCAAATTATTGTTGGTTCTAGTTGGTACTGATTTCACACCTAAGTGTGTGTATGTATGTCTAATATATATATTTATAAAAAATAAGAGAACATTCAGCACTTCAAATGAACAGCTGTACTTTAATTAATCTGTGAGTGTACTCATATTAGTACTAAGATTTTGAACTGATTCTCCTACAACATTAATTGTTTAAATTAGTAAAGTAGTGTATTAGGTGATAAAGTATGTGTATTACAGAGCACATTATTAGTTACCTGGCTTATTAATTACTTGTGTACTAAAGCAGACAGTATTTAGAAAAGTAATTAGATATTTCTATGACCTTGCTTTTATGTATAAACCGAAAGAGTAGCAAGCACAGTCTGATTCATGCAGGCTTATTGTCATAATTGCTATTCATGTTTAATTGGGAAATTACAGGAAGTATATGTTTTTCTCATTTAAAAGGTCTAGTAGACTGAAATATGTTTCTCCTTTGTGTTTTTTAAGGATTTTTTTGGAAAAAAAAAATTGAAACTTTTCATAATAAAGTGACTCTCAACTATAGATATGGTAAACATTCTTTACAAGCCATTCGCTTGATTATTTTGTTATTCATAATAACGAGAATAATGGATGTTTAAAAATCCATAGAAAGCACTAGAGTATTTTTGCCTCTACTGCGTTGTTAGTATTGGCCATTCTGTAACTTCCGTAAGGTATGCATGCTCTTTATCTGAGGATTGTCCGTGGAAGTTCGTTCAGGTTCTCTTCTTGGAGTGATGGGTTTTGTCGGTTTGCATCTTGCTGGGGTGCCTAGCAGACCAGTAGGGGTCACTCTATGCATTGAATTTGACATATGTAAGTAATTTTAATTACTTCTAATTGCGTATGCTAGCACACTTGAAAATAATAAATCCTAGTGAAGATTGTGCTCATTATTTATTGTATTGTTCTGTCTTTGAGTTGGGAGTACCGTGTGTAATAGTTAAAGTTTTATAAGCTAACTGCAAAGAGACTGGATATCTAATGATACAGTTTCAGGAGTGTCTGGGAGAGTTTTCACAGTTTGCTGAAAAAGAGTGTGTGGTAAGGAAAGTGGTTCTCATTGGAGCTGATGTATTTCCATGTCCTAATGCAATAAAAGAGGCTGGAAAATCTGGTGAGGCAGGTCAATTGGCCATGTAAATGCTTCTGTAATGTTTTCTTCCATTTCACTCAAAAAAAAAAAACCAATCCTTGAAGGCTATTTTAACAAGACAGTAGAAAGATACCAAGCATGTTTTTCCTTCTAAAATGTACATCTATTAAATTAAATAAATGGCTGATAATATCCTGCTCTTCTAAGTCAGGTGGTTAATTGTGCAACTAGTTGATAATTAATGTGGTCATTTTGAACCAATATATAAGGTCCATCTGTTCCCAGTTTTTCTATAGTGGCAATGTTGTGAAGTATCTTTTCCCCTCCTGCTCTTCCCTAAAATCTGTAACTTAGGATTTGAAATGTTTTCTGTGTAAGGGTGAAGAAATATGAAAGGACATAAGCATCTTAATCCTTTCTTAAATGGGGCATTTATTCAGTTTTAAATTAAAGATGAAGACTGAGATGTGTTGTTTGTAATACTTTAATTTCTGAGATTTCTTAGTGAGGGATGCAGTGCACATAATTACATGGAAATACCTATGTTGTTTATTTTCATATCTTTCCCATGATACCCTCTTCTATACTTACTGCAATAGTTTCTTACCTGTGTTATTCTGTGCTGCAGTTGTGCCTTCAGGAGCTCATGCATGGATCTTGAGCATTATTTCAAAATATTTTGAAACCACTGAGAATATTCAGTGTAAGTAGTCTGTGGAGACATCCCTGTTTTCCAGAAAAAATCACCCCCGTCTTGTACCCTAGCTAAGATCCAGGACCTGAGTGTTCAGTTTCTGTTTCATCTAAGTCACAGTGGTCTGGTAGTTTGCTTCAGAAAAGCACAGAGAACAATGTGAAGTCCGGTGAAACTGAGCTAGAGACAAAGGGCGTATTTGTAATACTCATAGTCTTTGCTTCAGAGGCTGCGTGTAAGGATGAAGTGACTAATTTCTGTAACACTAGTACAACAGCAGATGGGAGCAGGAAGAGGTAATAGCAAGATAGTAGGCAGCAGCATTGCTTCTTTTTCTGTGTCTGCTGAGATTTACTTCATTTTCTTGATGAGAAGTATCCGAAAACTTGTACTGATCACTGTTGCACACTCTGACAAGAGAACCAAAAATCTGCATAAATGTGTGTCTTTTTGCCTTTTTTCAATGAATTGGTTGAAATTCTAGTTATATTGGTAATTTGTGCATTGTAATAAAGAATATCTTTGGGGGTTTTTTTGGTTTTTTGTTTTTTGTTTTTTTCCTTTACTTAATTGTTATCTCTTTACTAAGAGTTGTGTAGCATGGAAGAGAGGGAATGGTGGAGAAATAAGTGGTGGAAAAGAGTATCAGTCTTTTCCTTGCATTCTTATTTTATAAAATTGATATTTTGCTTGATTAAGTATTCTAAAAAGTTATCTCTCACAAGCACAGAAATGTCTTCAAATGACTATTCATTGGAATAGAACAACAAATTTAGTAATCCTGTAACAAAAAGCTGTGAGTATCTTTTCAGCAAATGTTGCTTGAATTAACAAAATTACTTCAGCTTTGTTGTAAGTATTTTTTGTGTAGTGTGAGACTACTTATTTTTCCATCTTCTCATGATAGTTCTCTGCATCTCCAGTGAAGTCATTATAGCTTGAGTCACAACTTTTCTTGGTTCTCTCTGCCCCCAGGTGTACTGGTTGTTCTGGTCATCTAAGCCTAAAATATTATAGCACCTTTATACGTAGTGTTTATTTCTTCAAAACTATCTTTGAAACAAAAGCTTGCTCTCCTTTTCATTTCAAATACATTATTATCTTCTATTATGCTTGTCAAAACTTTTAAAAATTGAACACGTGAATATTTCCTCTTCTTCAGGTGATGAATATGTAGCAAAATTCTGCAGTGGCTCAAGTTAATGGTATGTTGCTAACATGGTAGCAACTGAGATATTACTAGTTTCAGTTAGTAGTTACCATAGCACATACAACTTAACATGACCTGCCTATGATTTATTCTGATGGTTAATGATAAATGAGTGTGATAACCTGGAGATTAGAGAATGGGTTTGGTTTTTTTTTTAGAAGTGTGTATTTGGTTAGGGCAAATGATTGTTCTATTACTCAGTGATTAATTGTGTTGCTTTTTGCTGTTTTTTCCTTCAAAAAAATACCCATTCCTAGGTAGACTGCAATAAGGCTTTCCAGGAGACATCAGGGCTTTGATATGAATTAGGAATACAATAAAATGTCAGCATACCAAATTACACTTTCAAACAGCAACTTGGTGAACAAGATACCAGGAAAGAAAAAAACAAACTGATACCCTTTTATGTCTTCATTATAGCGGAAACATACACTAGACTCTCTTCAAAATATATATCCAAAGAATAGTTTTTGAAGTGTGTTGTCAAGATCACCAAATTTTTATGTTCAGACCAGATAAAGGGAACAGGTTCTAGGATCTGAGAAGATAAAAATATCACTTTTTATCACTTCATTGGCTGAAACAACATTTTGGTGGTTTTAAATGAGTGTGTGATTCTTTTTTTCTTCATGTACTGCTTTTCTGTACATACATTATAAATTTAGATTCTATTTAAGTTTGGGGTTTTTTCTTAAATCACAGATGTAGCAATTTACCTTTTTAAACTCCATCTTGTTTTCAGGTATACTTGTATTTAACATAAAAAAACTTAAAACAGGGTGGAAAGATTTGTTACATTGTACAGTTATACAGTAGTAAATGCCATACTGGTTTTGGAAGTTACTGCTTGTACACTGAACTTTGTACAGAGCACAAATCGGTCATTTTGCCAAGGAGCAGAGTAAGAAGGCTGAAGCTGGAGGAGGGAGCAAAAAGTGATGTGGAAGTGCACTGCAGGAGCTGTCATAGATCCTTGGTGTGGGACCCTTTTGAATGATGTGCCTTCAGTGCAAAGATGAGCTCATGCTCAAAGAAACCCTCCTAAACAATGCACTTTCCAGTGGAAAGATCTGGTTATGTGATGCAGGTTGTAGTGTCTGATGCTTTGGGATTCGAGACAGCGGAGAGAGAACTGTAAATTACTGCAAATTAGCAAACATTGTGTTTGTGACTACATGCATTAGTTTTTCAGGATTCCTTTTAAAAAATGTTAGGTTATTGCTTTATTGTAAACCTTTTATAAGACAACAGCCTATGGCACTAAAATTTGTACTTCTCCAGTAACAAAGAAAGGTGCCTCTGATGCATAATGAATCCAAATACTAGTTTTTCTTTTGACTTTGACTTTAACTCCATTGAGTTTAACTAGGAAAACAGAAAAGTCATTGCTTCAGCTTAGTGTGCCTGTCTAGAAAGAAGTGATGATACTGCTACAGGCATGCTTTGAGCAATGGCTTGGGCATTTACCCAGTTCATATATCCCTGTCATAAAGAGTCAGTTTCTCTTCTTTTGAAGTCTGATGCAGTGATGTAGGCTTTCTGTGAATTATTCACAGGGAAGAAAAAGTTTTCTGTCTCTTCTAAAATGGAAATAAATGCCTATGATAGATGTTTTCCTGTAATGAAATAAAATAATATTAAAATAATGCCCTAAATATGAGCAAGTAATTTAGATTATTGCATGCTGCAGTTAGGATCTGCTTTAGGAAAATAAAAGCTGAATCTGAAAGGAATTAAGTAGTAACATTATCAGATTTGAAAGTCATGTTATCTAAAGATTGAAAGAACAAAATGTATTTATTATAATTCACTTTCAATTTGTGCACATCCTCTATCCATATGTCAGCAGCCTGTCATACAGTCTGTTTCCAGTCTAGTCCACTTAGCTCCTATTCTATTACAGTGAAAATGTACGGCTTCTTGCTTTTCCTAAGAGAATTCACTCCAAGGTATGTCCAGCAAAGTTTGGAAATGACTAATATTGAGTAGTGTATCCTTGATTTTCAGGGTGACTCAAAGTAGATTAACTTCATTGAATGAAGACAGATGTTTCTTGTGCTTTCAATAAATACTTTGCACTTTGGATAAAGCAAACAGTTCTAGATCCAGGGTTAATTTAGAAGTAGGTTCACTTGGGTTTTTTGGGTTTTTTTCATAATTGGTTATGAATTGCTGCCATCACTAGTATCACTGTCAAGGCTTTGAGCCCAGATATTTATGCATATCAGACAACTTAGATGAAGAGAATTTCCTGTTTTCTGTGTAAGCACAAAGTACAAGAACCAGACTTGGAAAGGACAAAGTGTAATTTGTCTGCAACTTCTTGTCTAAAGATATTTTTCTTGATAATTTTGAATTCTTATGAGTAAAAGCTTATGTAGTAAAGGAGTTTATGGCAGAAATGCAGAAAACTTATTTGTCTTTATTTTATTTGTTTAAAAAAAAAAAAAAAAGCCAGTGCTAAAATGAGTTTCTTAAATATGCATAAACTAGCATCCTATTTATACTGTCCATTGTCTAGAGTACTTCCTCTTCCCTTGCCACTAACTTCAAGAAGATTACAGAGAGTTAGCTTTTCAGACGTTTGGCATCACATACGTTGAATGTGCGGCTGTTTTGTTATCTTCTGCTTTCCCCTTAGATCTGTACATATTAAAAATTAATGGGTTTGTGTATGTGCAAACAAATGCTGACAGCTAACCATAGTATCTGAGATGACACAGTTTCTGTTAGATGTATACCAAGCTAGCTGTGAAAAAATGTTGAAGATGCATTTGAAAGCCATTTGGTAAGATGAAGTTCTTGGTTTCATTTTTCTGAATCGTTGCAAATATTGAAATTTTCTATCACAAGTAATTACTACATATTGAAATTCTTCCTAAGTTTCAGTAAGATCAATTCATCTGCTCCTGAGGAAAAAAACCTAAACAAAGAAAGGGAAAAACGTGTTTTGCCAGGGTTAGTAAAATAAATTCGGTATTGTTGTGCTACTTTTTTTTACCTCCCTTGGAGTAGAAATTGGGAAGTTTTATTAGAGTGGGAAAAGTAATTGCACTG
This sequence comes from Podargus strigoides, assembly GCA_028020825.1. Classification (NCBI taxonomy): domain Eukaryota; kingdom Metazoa; phylum Chordata; class Aves; order Caprimulgiformes; family Podargidae; genus Podargus; species Podargus strigoides. The sequence continues at coordinate 79,643,629 of CM051663.1, read as the reverse complement.
TACCTGAAACTTGATCCAAACTTTGCCAGATGACCTCTGAAAATCTCAGTTTACCCAAAGGTTTTTTTTTCAGTCTGAAAACAAAATTCTTTTAGATTTTTTGCAGCATGTTACAAAACCACCAAGAAACGAACAAGACACTTGTAACAGTTACTCTTTTGGTCTGAAAGAAGTTTCAGTAGTACAGCTGAACTGAAAATAGCAAGGTAAATTATATATAGAAACATAAAATCGTATCCCTATATTGGATAGTCCATGTTTTTTTTTACTGAGAAATAGCAGATGATGTACTCTGCTTGTTTAAGGCATTATTCACTTGTATTTCTCTTATTTTTAAAGCTTGGATTTCTCTAGTTATGTAGGACTTGGATTTGGTCAACCTCTAGTCTCATGCTGCTTGTCTAAGTCAAAGGGTAAGAAATGCTTTCTCTGAGAAGTGAGTCTTTCATCTCTTTCCCCTTGAAACGGAAAGAATTTCCGAGTGTCTGAGGTGTCCAATAGTTTTGTTTTGAATCTGAACATTGTTTTCAATGATAAGTAATTAACTGGAATGTAAGGCTTAATTTAGAAAGTCTGAGCAACACTTACCCATTATGAAGAGCTGCTTTTGGACCATCAGCAGCTTTTCCTCCTCTGAATTTTTTTTCTTTGAAACAAAGACCTACTTGCTCCTTTCTACTTTAAGATATGAAATGGTCTGTCCTGTAATTAGTGTACCCCTAGAAGTTTCATGATTTCAAGTTTTTCGGGTACTTGTAACATACTGGCTTTTTTGAATCACTCCAGTTTACTTTGTGCTAAAACTGCTTTGAGTTTTCCAGTTAGACTGCTAATGCAAACATAGATTCTGTAAGGAACGGTTGTATACTGTAATTACATCCTTTCAGGTTACTCTGTGCAAAATGAGTTTATACTGATGTGATTTTGTACTCAAGATAACAAAAAAGGAGAAAGTAATAAAAATAAGAAAATGAATATTTTACCTGCAGGACAGTTTGTATGGAGAGCCTCTGCCCAAGAACTCTTCAGCATTTAAATCAATACAGTTTGAAAGACTCTCATGCAAGTTGATATAATAACCTCTGAAATACTAATGATCAGTTATCACTTCCATTGGGCAACTGTAACAGTCCCAAGCATAAAAATGGTCATTTAAAATGTCTTTACTAAGCACAGAATTCTATAAAGCTAAATCTCAAGTAGATCGGGCTCCCTAAATGGTAATTCCATCTTTTTTTTAAAAGGTCAGCTCAATTAGATTTTGGCAAGATTGAGTCTTCAGTGTCTCTTAGTATATTCATCAGGACACATTGGCTGGTAGTTTGCAAATGTTCGTGAGCAAAACAGGTTAGTAATACATTGGTATGAGTACAAATAGATTGTCCTCATCACCGCATAGACAAAACACTCATGAGAACTGTGCAATTCTTTAAGCACTAGTGGCATGATATAATGAAGTTGTATTCTATTAAGCACTTGTATACAAGGGAGCAAAATGTCATCACCTGAGTGTGGCTGCATTTCTGTGATACAACCTCATCTGTTCCGTCAACTAGTTTTGCTCTGATCAATAAGCAGTTTTCTGTGGCCTTTCACTACTGTCAGATGTCATTGAATGATGTAAATACACGTCAGAAACTAGAAACTTGACAGCTCACCTAGACTAAAGAGAGAAGTGTGGAAGGAGGTGTACTGCTGGAAGAGACAGAAATGACAGCTGATGTCTGCTGTGTATAAATGATTTGATATTGCTACAGACCAGATTTTTCATTTTCCATAAGCATGCAACAAAATGACCATGGCTTGTACAAGTCAAATCATTCAAAAAGACTGAAGAGGAAAAAAGACTTTTTATATTATAGGACAGCACTGAACTCAATGCTTTAAATGGCCCACTTACAGGTTACCTCGTATTTTTTTCTTGTCTTTTGATACTAGGTCTTAGATCCTACTTGCTGTTAAAATGAACGAAGATTAAATAAATATTGAAAATGTTCTCCTGGGCAGCATACAATGGATGAAATGTCTACTCTTGCTGGCATACTCTTTCAAAGCATTAGAGAGTTAACTTCTTCAATACTTTACCATAGAATCAAAAAAAATGGAGGGGTTTTGGTTGATTGGGGTTTTTTAGGAAGTTTTAGGAAAACCTTCAAAAGTGACAATAGGAGGTTAAAGAAAATCATTCTGTTCCATAGTAGGGAATCGTAGCTGAAATGTACAGTACTTTTCTCATTTGAATTTTTATACTTAATTATTCCAATGAGTATCAACTGCCACAGGAGTTAGTACTAAGAGGGGAGAGCTTACTACTGTTCAGTATTTCATTTATAGTTGCCGTATTTTGAGTCTTCCACCATGGAACAGACACTTGCTCCAATTTTACCGTAAGGAGTTTCCAACACAAGTTCCAGACCACAATTTTCTGGGAAAAGAGGAAGTTTCTGTAATAGAAGGCTGGGGCTAGATAAACATTTAAGCTCTTTGAACAGGAGCATGGTGTTTGGCTTTTCATCTTGAGGACTGGTTTAATCCTTCCCATGCAGCATAGACATCTTATCTTTACCATGTTTGCTACCACATAAGAAGGAAAACATGGAAGTCGTGATTTTGAAGAGAAAGTAAATACATTAGTAAAATGAAATCTGTTTCTAAAAAATCCATGCTTTTAGTAATCTAACGTAACACCCGCTGATGTATTAACAGAGAGGTCTACTCTAGCCTACTTGTAATATCAGTCTCACTGGTACCAGGTTGCCCTCCGCCCTGCTCTCCTCGCCACTGGTGAAACTGCTGAGAAGATAGGGGTGTTATCTTTGTGTGATAGTGTGTGCCTGTGTATACAGGTGGGTAATGAAGCTACCTGTCTATCATATCCAGTTGAGCCTTTGCTACCTTAATAACATTATCATGCTTTGATGTTCTTAATTGTTACACTGAATTGCAAATTGTATGAAGAAAAGCTCAAGAGCCCTGAGATTCAGAGCTGTGCTTCCACTGCAGCAGGCTTTGGGCATGTGCCATGTGGCCAGTACTTTCATACTGGAAATTTGGTCTTCATCAGTCACTGACCGTACTGCCCGTGCGTACCAGGATGTCTCAGCTGAAAAGCCTGGTCTTGGAGCAGGAGTTACAATTCCCATTGACTTCTGGAGTCCTCGGTTTGGTCTCTCAGGTTACCATCACCTTATATCTCTAAGGGGTTTTCTACAGGACTTTCAAACAATAGTTGTCCTCAGCTGGAAAACTCAGACCAGGTTTCTTGAGAGGGGCCTGAATCTTGGTTAAGACTAGCCAAGCAAAACCACTCTAAATTAACTGTATTCCCTGTTTTCTCAGACATCAGGTCTTACCTCTGCCTTTCCTTTGTACTGTTATTTATTTGGTGTAACATACCTTTGTGTTGTATGCAAGGAATGGTTAGCTGCTCATCTGCCGTTACACATTTGTAATGAGTATAATGGAAAGTAAAGTGGGTGATGTGAAGTCATTAATTGCTACTCTGCTACCATACTTGAATTAATTTACTGCATATGATGAACTATTGTGATAAGAGGGAGGCTGCTGGAAAACTCTACGTAGGTTTATTTTAAATTAGGAAATTTTTTTGAATTCATTTCTTATTTGGCTTATGAACTCACTCAGAGCCAGTAGTGGTGCCTTGCAAATGAGAAACGTCAATCTTTCTGATACATGAAGTGAACAAAATGATTCTACAACAACGTTAGTGTGTGTAGAATAATTGTCACAAAACCAGAGTGGTGTCAAGGTGTAGGTGTTATGCAGAACTTGTGTCAGTGCTGATTTCATTGTGGCCAGGACATTACCCGCTTTTTTGTGGGCGAGAAAGGAAGATGGTTGACTTGCAGAGTGGAGAAAATCATTACATAGAAGGAAAATATTCTAGCTGCAGTCTTGTGTGTCTGGACTCAAGTATCTTGAGAATGGTTATTAATATTCTCTAGAATAAGAAGGCTCTGCTACAACTTAGTGCTTTCCTGTGCTTTAGGATAGTTTTTAGGTTTAAAACAATCTACTATGTATTTTTGACCTGTTACATTTTTTTTACCAAATCACCTTTATTTTACTTTGAATACTTGGTTGCTAGTACTGGCAAGTGAGATCAGATATCTCATAATCCAGTATAACCCCTCCAAATATTGTAACCTCCAGAATTCATTAAAAATCCCCAAATGAAGAGGATAAAATGCTGCTTTCCCATTCATCATAATCCTACTCTAGATGTGACATTTTAAAAACTCTTTCTAGAGCTATTTCTGCAACAGTTCTGAAATACACTTGCAATCCTAAATACACTGCACAGCAATATAAAGATTAAAACTCATTTATGGTAACAGGGAGTTGTGTGGTCACCCCAAACATAGACTCATCATAGAAATTTTCCATACTATTCTGATTTTTCTCTCTGTGTATTGTGTGTATTAAACACGTAGCCAGCTGGGGGGTTTTATTTATTTATTTACAGATTTTGCAGTGTTTCTGTCACTTCAACTTCTTGTTCCTTATTAAGACTTCAGAGATACAAACCAGTAGCTCAGTAATTGCTTTCTTGAATCTGCCTTTAATAATTACATTTAGTAAAGCTGTATCGAAAATTAGAAAGGCAGAGACTAATGGAAAACTAGATTTTTCACTGAATTAGAAAGCAAGACAATCCATATATTGACAACATTTCAAGTTGAAACAGATCAGGAAAACTGCTTTGGACTGTCTGTGCAAAGAGGCAAACACAGGCCTGATGTGCAGTGGCATCTGCATTTTATACAGGCAGAGAAACTATAAGAGATTTCATGTAAATAGGTGTCTTGAGAGGGGACAGTACAAATCTGATTTGGAAGCAAGCAGAGGTTTTTTTTATTCAGAGAACCTCTTTTTTTCTTTGCATTAACAAAAAGTCTAGAAACTACAACTTTCCACTTACTAAAATGCCTTGAAGTAGGAGGTGGGGAAAAGAGGAAACAAGTTTTAAGTTCTTATTTTTAAACTGGACCATAATCTGCAGAAGAAAGTTTGTTGAGGTTGGTATGACAGCACTGTGAACCATGTTGTATGAAGGGGGTAGAAGAGGGAAGATATTGGGTCTTTGTCCAGTCAATACTGGGACTTTTCACCAAAAATTTAAGACATTTGAATTCCCATTTCAAGAACAAGCAAAAAACATGAAAGCTGTTTTCAGACTTCTATTCCTGATATGTTGAATATTTAAATGCCTCTTATTACAAGTAGGCAATGTAGTTATTTATTCATTTATAAAGCACATGTGTTCTTTAATAAATGGATGCTTTGTTGTACCTTAAAATTAAAACAAAACAAAACAAAACCAAACAAACCCAACAACTTAAAAATGTCTACAGGCCTTGCAGTATGAATAGATCATCTCGCAGTTAGGCATTGTTAGATGGGTATAAAAGCTTGTGCTTACAAGATTTGTATTTTAAACTGGGTTTATTTACTATTCAGTCACAGAGTCATAGAATGGTTTGGGTTGGAAGGGACCTGAAAGATCATCTAGTTCCAACCCCCTGCCATGGGCAGGGACACCTCCCAGTAGACCACTTAGTCTCCCATGTTTTCCCTTTTCAGGCAGTAACTGAGCTGTTTTGCTGGTAAAGAGCAGTCAGATGTCTTTGCATCTTCTGTAGTGTGTTGAGTTTTCACCTTGTTTCAGTTATCCTCTAAATAGTCTTTGTGCCTAACAGAGGTTATTTTAATAACTTTAGCATTTTTAACCAACACTACAATCCCACTTACATGCTACACATTTAATAATAGTTTGCTTTGACAGCATAATGCTTTCTTCTACTGATTTTTAGGACATATTCACACAATTGGGCACACGTCTTGTCAGAGTCTTTGTGAGATTTGGGTTGGTGTGTGTCAATAGAGCATAGATTCTGGGATTTTATGACACCATGGACTGATTTCAGTGAACATGGAAAAAGAGACTTTTGCTTATGTAAATTTATACAGTTTATTTATTGTATATTAAATTCATTTTCCTTATTGCTGAATTTTCAATTTTCAGTATGTTTCATTGAACATAGGTTGATGACTTGAAGGCTTCTGAACACAGAAACTAGAAACTTCTTACTAGAAACTTCATCTTAAATCCTAATCACGTAAGATAGAGTTTAAATAGTTAGTTTCCTTGTGTTATATACATGTATTAATCACTATGTAACCTTAAGTGCATGATTAATACATGTTGGTAATCTGATAACCTTTATTAATCCAGCAATTTTTATGACATACAGAGTGCCAGTTGTTGCTATTTGGCTTTTGAATCTTTGAGACAGTGTGCTATACTGTTCAGCGGTAACTGCAAAGAAGACACTATTAGATCACCAGCAATCCGAGAAATTTCACTCGTATTTGTAGAACCTGTGAAAGCTGGTATTATCTTTGTTTGGAATGGAAATAATGAGTGTATAAGAAAGCACTGCCAGAGTCAGAGAAAATGAAGAGAACCACAAAGATGAGGCATGCTTGGGATTCCCTCCTGGCTCTCTGGAATTGCTCTTTGAGTAAGCCAGCATTATTTGTAATATAGGAAGGATGTTGTCAATTGTGAATACATTACTGTTTGAACTGTGACTTTTGGACCTGACTTTCTTTTCCTGTACCTAGTGGGAAAGATGAAAGTCTATTAAGAAGAGAAAGGGTGTCAAGCTAGTGGGAATATCTGTTGTCTCCCATCCCACCTGCCTTTTTCAAAACACTGCAACAAGATTTTCACAGAAACAACATGTTCAGGATATCATTTGATAAATCAATATAAATTTAACTTTCCAAGGCAGCTACCCTGCAAAGCTGAAGGGCAAATTGCTACTCAGTAACACAAAACTGTACAAATTTGTGACAAGGGAAAAGTTGTGAATGTATAACTGGATCTTCTAACTGTCTGCTAACAAGTGAGCACAGAAGAGGAAGCCCCCCCCCCCGCCCCCTTTTTTTTTTTTTTTTGGTCTTTTTACTTTTTCTCCTAACTTGGAAAGCGTTTTTATAGGATCATAGATAGTCATTCAGGTTGACAGAGGCCCATGACGGTCCAGGCACACCCTCCCCCCCCCCCCGGCTCAAAGCAGGGCCAGCATAGATCAGATTGCACAGGGTCTTGTCCTGTCATGTTTTGAATTTCTCCACTGCTTCTCTGGACTCCAGTATTTATCTAATGTAGACTTTTTGATGAAGTATTAAATAGGCTAGATTTGGTACTAGATCTGGTCTTAGTCTTATTTTACTAGAAAAATCGAGTGAGCTTTACATGCAGTTATTTTCCATTGGCTCTTTTTAAAAAATGGATGGAAGGAGATTTGCTAGAAAATGTTGTTTTTCAATACAAAGAAAGATCTGGAAATAGGATTATACATTTTACAATATTTATTTCTGTTCCTGATGGGTAGGATTTTGAGCTATTTATTTTGCAGGTTGATGTGGTAGCATGTCTTGAGGGAAGACTTTTTTGAAACCAGATGTGTTGGCTAATGTGCACATAATAGAACAACTGTCCAAAAGCATTCAAGCCCTATTTTTTTTCTGAAATTATTTTATAACTAGTATCTTGTCACTGTAAACTTGAGTAATGCTTGCTTCATATCTTCCTTTAGGACCATTATAAATACTGTCAATTTTTGCTGTCGGAAATGTTCAGTTTTAGTAGGACGCTACAATTTCTTGTAGAATAGTCAAGATCTGACAAAGCTAATGTGTAATATAGAAATAAGAAACTGTCGCCCTTTTAACACTAGCAGTTTTTTACCTGTGTGTTTTAATGAATTGGTTTGTTCTAATTGGTCGTAAAAAATAATTAGAGGAGTTTGTTCTACTTAAAAATCCTCCACTGGTTTCATTCAGTATTTGTTAGTAATTGCAGTGATTAAGAAGTTTTGAGCAAAAATAACTTTTTTCCCCTTTAGGTATTTCAAGAATACCTGAAGTATGAATACTATTTGAATGATTTTTCAGTTACATAGTGTCAACGTGTGCAAAAACACTGGTTAGAGCAAAATTCTGCAGTGGTTCATGGTTTTGGAGGTTAATGTCTTCTTTGAGACTTTTCTTCTCTCTGGAGGTAAAGGAGCAAAGAGAGATTTTTCACCGAGAGTCTCTTAGCTCAGGTGAAAAATCAATACTGCATTTTATGGAATAACTCTTCAATTTCCTCCTCCACCTCTTCTTTATACCGTGGAAGGAGGAGTTGAGAAGTGTTGGATCTACATGTAGAACAACAGTGGTTCCTGCAGCAATACAACTTCTCAAATTAGCTAGATGCCAGCACTGGGAGTGTGTGGAGGATCTGAGTTTAGGAGATATTTGGGCTTGTGTGTGCACTTGCCAGGTTTGGTGGTGGGGTTTGGAGGGGTTTTGTTGGCTTTTTCCCCCTCACATTTTATGTGCAATCTTTATTAAAAAGTCTTCCTGACAAAATCAGGAAGAAGTGAGTACATGCGAGTGTTAGTTTCTGATGTCCTGAAAGAGGGACGTGTACAACAGTATGCGAGGTGGGATGTGGTTGCTGTCTGCATGGTTGTAAACACATTGTACATCTCTGCGCTGCATCTGCTGGGTCTCTGAGGACTTGGGCTTTTAACCTCAGGCCTCTGAATTGTGCCTAAGTGGGATGCTTTAAGTAGGTTTTCCTTGGAAAAAGCATGAAATAAGTTGTTAAATATTGCAGAAGCACTTGGATTTTTAGATCTAAAGTTTCCAAAGTTACCATGATGTTGCCATTTGCCATAATCTTGAGGCCATACTTTCTATGCATATGGTTTTCCGTGTTTTCTTTTAAAGTGCTCTTTAGTTCCTTACATGGAAAGAGCCCATAAGAACATCATCCTTTTTTCATTTGTTCCCACAACACTGTCAGTCCCGCATGCTGAGCTGAGCAGACACTCACTGGGGAAAAGCTGTGACTGATGCAAGTATACACAGGGATGCTGGATTGTGTTGTGCGAAAAGCTTAAATGACACTACAAGTTCTTAAATTCACAACCATTGTTTCTTAATGTTTTCCCCTTTTTCTAATTTTTGGCCCTGAGCAGGCAACTGAGAAAGAAGGGAAGAGAATATGTAATTTGGATAGGTACTGCCTCAGCCATACAACCAGTGGACATGGAGCTTTTATGTCCCTAGTATAGACCTCTAGAGAAAGAAGCGCCTGAGTTTTTATCATCCAGCTACCCCACCAGCAGTGGAGGGAGGAAGAGGAATTCTACTTATTACCTATGGACTTTCACAGCAGGCAGATGCAGTGACACACGTTTCTGATTCATACATGACAAAATCGTGCATTCCCTTCAAGGTTACAGAAGCTGGAGAACTCCGAACTAAAAGCCCCTTCTCCTGCTCTTCCTTGATGTGGTTATTTTAAAGGTAGAGCAGTATGGTCTTTTCAGGTGTTGTTCCCCTGTGCCATAGTGTAGATTCCTGTCCAGCATCTTTTTCTTACAAAAACTTAAAAACATCCTCCAATCTTTTTTCTGCTCCCTGACATCATAGCAGCTTCTGAACCATAGAAAAGTATTCTGTAGGCCTGAAATTTGCCCTAACTTTGTGGAGATGCCATGAACTTTCAGTCAGGATGGACGTGCTGTAAAAATAAAACACCAGCAGTGCTGATGCCATTGGAAAAACTGTATTATGCACATAGTCTCTGCAAAGTTTTGTTAGGAGTTAGGCTTTTTTTCCAGAAGTTTATGAGTTGGCCAAATTTGCCTCCCAGCTATCTTACTGGTTGTCTTGACCACGTCTTGGGGGAATTTCTGTGAAATGGTTTGGGTTTTGTTTTGGATTGGATTTGAGGGGTTTGATTGGGTTTTTTGGCATAGGTGAAGTAAAATACATTTTTCTCAAAGTGTGTGTTTGGACTGTCTCATCTGTAACATTCTAAAAATACTTTCTGTCTGAATCACATACCTGGTATGGAAAATCTAAGCCCAAAAGTTGAAGGTTGGCAAAAACTATAAGTAACTGAGAACAGTCTTATAATGGAAAATACAGATTATTCTAATTACACCTAGCATTGCCATTAACTCCTATAATATATTTTATTAGGTTAACTCCATTTCAGGTCCTTTTGACATGTTGCTGAGATGTTAATTAGAAATAGCAGTATTGTGTGTGAGCTGCAGCAGGAAACAGGAAAGTGAATGTCCCTTTGTTACCCCTTCAGATTTCTTACCTGTGAAAAACATATGTGGTGCAAGAAGAGCTAAGTAGAAGCAGTACAGAAAGATAATCAGTTGCTTGCTGAGTAAGTTGGAGATAAGATGGCACCTCAGACACATATAGGGTAAGGTAAGTTGCATTTTCTCTACCCTGTAAATAGACAAGTGGCACTTTCTATAAATACATAGAAGAATCAACTTTTGTTGCAGCTAAGAATTTAAAGCAAAGTTTACATTCCTTCAGGGAGGCACTGGAGACTCACAATAATAGAGCCTTTGTAACAACAACAACAACGTTATTTATGGCAGTGGTTTGTGTTAATAGAAATGGCAAAACCTTTTTCTAATCCGTTCAAAAGGTGAGAACAAGGGAAATGCCAAGATTCGATGAAGTTTGCATAGGGGAGTAAAGTTTTCACTAAGTTCATAATAATAAGGCAAAAAGAAAATCTGAAGCTTCAGAATGAGGGAAAGAGGGATATCTGTGACAGTACCACATTGTGTTTGTCATGACTTCTTATTACTGTCTATTATTTTTTTCTTGGTAGTACTTTTGAATTTGTCCAACTCAATTTAGGAGTTGTAAGTCTGTATGTATTTAAATAGAGGACTTGGTTGGTATATGCAGGTGGTGAACATCTGGGGTTTTCTAGTACAGTAAATGAAGATTTCTTTTACAATCTTTTGTACGCTTCTTTTTTTGTACGCAATCTTTCTACGCTTCTTTTAAGAAGCAGGACATGAAATGTGACTCTCAAATTTCAGCTAAAAATGAGTGTAAGGATAGTTTCCTCACAGTGCTGTGCTTAGGAATCTACTAGGAATCTATTTTATTACTGAAGTATTCAAGCCAAGTTAGTTCTTAGGTAGTCTGTGCTTGGCTGTGTCTGTAATTTTTTTCTTCTTTGAGGAAAAGACAGTCACAGATTTTTAGGCCTGTGAGTGATAGTTTTTGACTCTGGTGCTTCTAGTTAACATTTGAAGAGGTTGGCACATTGTGTTATCTTCAGTTCAAGCGACAGTCAGCAATTAAACGTTTTGCACAATTTTGAATCATCTACTGCCTGTTGCTTTGTTTGCAGTATGCGTGCTTTTATTTCCATATTTCCAGCATCAGACTCAATTTATAATTTATTTGAAATCTTTCTGAAATGTGTTGGATAATACTTTATCTGGCTGGCTACATGTGCAGGCATCTTAATTACTCAATGCTTGCTTTACTATCTTGCAAGTGATTTGAGAGGCCAGTTGCAAATTAACATAATTCTCACTGAATCAATTTTCATTGTCTTTGAAATGATAAATATTTAATTGTACAACCAGTGTTCTCTGATAGGTTACTCAATCTTGTATCGCAAAATTGCTAATAGGATACTTTAATTATATATATTATCCTAGATACTGGTTTGTCTTAGTGTTTCTGCTGCCTTTGAACCTGTACAATACATTGATATAATTGCACTGGATGTAGTCTGCATAAGCATTTTAGGTGTTGCCTTTTCTCAGACATGGATGTTTGAGTCAAATTCTGCACTGCTTTAGCTCTTCCAGTGTCAACAGAGTTCTGCCTGAAGTGACAGTGATTCAGCTACTTGCTGTGTTTTATACTGTAACTCTAAGTGAAGGAAATTAGGAGATAGTTTTCTCTTCCTGCATTCTTCACTTCTATTCAAGTCAAATCCACGTTTCTAGAAGAAACTCAGTCTTGTGCCTAGCTTCGTGCAAAAAGGAGTTTCTTGCAGCTACTTGACTTCAAGAGGGCACTTTCATTGTGGTTAAGAGTTGCATTCTGCCTTGAGAAGTGAAAGGACTCTTTATAGACTCTCCAGATAAAGTAGCAAAGGAATTTCTGACAAAATAGAGAAGTCCTTATATTTCATCAAACTTAGCATTCATCCGTTTCATGTAAATACACTTTTACCATCAGTTATGTTTTCCAATATTCAGTTTTATCCCAATGTACTATTACTATTGGAAAGTTTGTCTTTTCCATAAACAGGCTTATGGTTGTTCTGTTAGTAGAATACATGTGATAAGAGACATTGAGAAGATCCAGATGGACAAATTGAGCAGACCAGGCGATTTATTTTATTTTTTTTTTTGTCTGTGTAACTGTAGGCATTAGCATGCGTTAGGAACTTTTTCGGTTTTCAGTGAAAGATCAACACATTTTTGCTTAAGTTTGATTCTAAGGAAGTTAGCCAAGTAGGTGACCACAGTGACAAAGAGATTTTAAAAGGATGTCATCTGTGTAACAGTTGTGCTCTGCAGGTCTAATGAAGACAAATATCAGAAGCAAGTTAGATCTCGTAGCTTCTTGGTTTGCTTACAAATTAGATTTCCACAGTGAGTGTTTCACTGGCAATGGAGAGGCTTTTTAGCTTGGAAAGCCAAGTAAAGTTATTTTTCAGGAAATGACAGAGAAGTTCCTGTGGGATTTTGTGAACCATGTGTTTGGAAAAGATTGGTTTAAAGAGAGTTGAAAAAATCAGAAAGCTTCTTAGTCTTATATGTCGGCCACTCTTTCATTCAACAATGACAGCTCCATAGAAACCTCCCTTGAGCTTCCCATGTTGTAGGAATTACAAAACTGTCTGACTGGGTTGCAGTATAAATTGTTTTACTACCTCTTCCTCTAAACCCCGAGAAATATGACATACACTTCTCAAAGGCCATCTTCAGAAAGAATACCCTGGAGTCCTATGCATGCCTTTTGTGTGCAGTTCCTTCCAACACTGTGCCATTTTATGAGTAGAGGAGGCCTATATTGCAAAAGAGTGTAGAAGAGGGAATATCCTTAATTTTTTGTAGTATTGATGGGAAAGACAAACTGCATGCTGGAAGGTTCTTGAAGAGACTGTGGTCTGGTTTAGGTGGGTATTGGTACCTGTAACACTGGTAAGTGTTAGTGAAGCAACAGCTTCTTCAGTAAATAAATGGCTGAAAGTTACATAAAATTAGTAAGGAGACTTTTGGAGTAGGAGCCATGTTTATAAGAACGTGTGTTTGTGATTGGTCTTACGTATACATCTTTTTTTCAGTAATGAAGGTCCAAGTTTGATTGCAGTAACATGACATTTAACAGAAGGAGTCAGTGAAACAACATACTTGTCTTCTCAGTGGGCTTATGTCACAGAAAATCTATTTATTGTATTATAAAAATGGTAAGGCTGCTTCTGCAGGTCAGGGGAGGTCAGGTAACTGCTTCACACAGGATGGAGCTATTGGAAATATTCTCTGGAAATCCTGCAGTGAACATTTCACTTCTCTGACATGATCTTTCTCCTTCACAGACTCTGGACAAAGCAACATCATGATTGCATAATGTCAAACTTTGATTTCCATAGCAAGTAAAACTATGTACTATTTCCTTAAGCTGTAACTTAATATTGTACATTGTAATTGGTGCTAAGGGAAACATTCTCATTTCATATAACAGACATGACAGTGCTTGGGGTGGGGGAAAGGGTCTATTGGTGGGTCCAACCAAACTTTTGAGCTGATTTTAGATAAGTGCATCTTGTAATGCATCTGAGTCTCTCTGGAGCCCTTCACTAAAAGTGAACACTTGTGTTGAGTAGAGCTGTACTGCTTGATGTCAGAGCTCAGGCAGAGCAAGTAGGTCAGTAGGGAGGTGGAGGTAGCTGTGGGCACACTGCCTGCCTGTGAGGACCGGTGCTGCAGATCACAGAATCACAGAACAGTTTCAGCTGGAAGAGACCTTCAAGATCATCAAGTCCAACCTTATTCCTAGCCCTATCAACACCACTAAACCACGTACCTAAGCAGAACATCTGCCTGTCTCTTAAACACTTCCAGGAATGGTGACTCCACTGCCTCCCTGGGCAGGCTGTTCCAATGCCTGACTACCCTTTCAGTACAGAAATTCTTCCTAATATCCAGCCTGAACCTCCCCTGGCTCATCTTCAGGCCATTTCCTCTTGTTCTGTCACTTGTCACTAGGGAAAACAGACCAACTCCCACCTCACTACAACTTCCCTTCAGGTAGTTGTGGAGAGCAATAAGGTCTCCCCTCATTTCTCAAGGCTAAACAGCCCCAGATCCTTCAGCCTTCCCTTATATGAGATATGCTCCAAACCCTTTATTAGCTTGGTTGCCCACCTCTGTACCCTGTCCAGCAGCTCAGTGTCCTTCTTGTAGAGAGGGGCCCAAAACTGGACACAGTATTCGAGGTGCGGCCTCACCAAAGCTGAATACAGGGGAATGATCACCTCCCTGCTCCTACTGACCATACTACTCCTGATATAGGCCAGGATGCTGTTGGTCTTCTTGGCCACCTGGGCACACTGCTGGCTCATGTTCAGCCAGCTGTCAGTCAACACTCCCAGGTCCTTCTCTGTCTGGCAGCTCTCCAGCCACTCCTCCCCGAGCCTGTAGCGCTGCTGGGGGTTGTTGTGGCTGAAGTGCAGGACCCGGCATTTGGCCTTATTGAAACTCATGGAATTGGCCTTGGCCCAGCGATCCAGCCTATCTAGATCTCTCTGTAGAGCTTCCCTACCCTCCAGCAGATCGACACTTCCACCCAGCTTGGTGTCATCTGCAAACTTACTAAGGGTGCACTCTATCCCCTCATCCAAATCATTGATGAAGATGTTAAACAGGAGTGGCCCCAGTACTAAGCCCTGGGGGACACCACTCGTGACTGGCCACCAAATGGATTTAACTCCATTGACCCTAACTCTTTGGACTCAACCATATAACCAGTTTTTCACCCAGGAAAGTGTATGCTTATCCAAGCCAAGAGCAGTAATTTCTCTAGTAGAATGCTGTGAGGAACAGTGTTAAATGCCTTACTAAAGTCAAGATAGATGTCTGCACTAGCTGAGTTGCAGCTCCTGCTTTCTGCCTGATTTCATGGCCATCAGGAAAAAGGGTTCAGCACGTGTGAGGACTGCTACTAGGAAGAAGGGATGACTGTCAGCTTTGTCCCTGTTCATCCTCCCCCCCAAAACTGATTACTCTCAGTTTCTAATACCTATTCTTTCACTTCTTTTCCTTTACTGCTTCTTACAACCACTTTCATCCCTTCTTATGTCCCCAGCAGAACCAAAAGTATCAAACTGAACTCTTCAGGGCTGTTCTACTTGTTCATTTACTCAGCCCCATCTTGTTTCCCAGTGCTGCAGCAGGAAAGGGGCCATTTCCTTACAGGAAGACTCTTCAGGAGCTTCTGTAGGGGCTGCTTATATAGGGTGTGGACAGCAATTGCTACAGGGAGAAGGCAAAGATGTATCTCTAAGTAACCTACCTAAGGCACAGGAGGTCTTAAGTCTCAGCAAGTATACATGGTGGGAATAATCCAAAGTAAACAGGGGGTGCAGGTCAGGGAAGAACTGAGGTGAATGTGGTTGGAGAGATTTCCCTCGCCTCATGCCTCCATGACCCATGTCAGCCTGTCTCTGCCCACTGCAGAACTGAGTTTTGCTGCCCCCCCTTTCCAAAGGATGAAGTCAAAATAAGTTAATTTGTTTTCATTTGGAGGATAGCGAAATTCAGTTTTATCAAGGCTGCTTATGAAGTTTGAGTTGACTCGGAATACCGTCCTCATCTCCGCCTTGGTGGTAGAGGGCATTCAGAAGTATGGAGCATTGCCATGAGACGCTTATACCCCTGAGATACCGAATTGCTGTTGCTGCAGCTACTAGCACCACTCAGCTGCTGTTACTGATTCTGTGGACTATCATTTTCCCCCGGATCAGTTGGATGAGAATAGGTTTAGAGTCATCTTTTGATCTCTACTGTTCCATGGTCTTTTTCTAGTCATAGCAGAACTGAGACAGAAAATGTGCAATTTTCTGAGCAATAATGAAATACTAAACACGTGGAAATTCTATTAGTGTTTCATGGACCATAGCTGTCATTTCATTTGCTCTGGAATTCTTTCCATATGGCCATGACGAAGGTTTAAGGTTGAGTTTCTTGAC
Organism: Podargus strigoides; assembly: GCA_028020825.1. Lineage (NCBI taxonomy): Eukaryota > Metazoa > Chordata > Aves > Caprimulgiformes > Podargidae > Podargus > Podargus strigoides. The sequence goes on along the minus strand of CM051663.1, from coordinate 79,627,497 downwards.
ACTTTGAATACATTAGCTGTTCCTTAGACAAAAATCTGTCAAGCATACTGAAGCATCAAAAGGGATGTTTTTATTTCTGTAAGTAATATATTAAATAGAATTAGTGTTGGTAAGCTTGGTCTTAAGAGAGAAAAGCACAGTACTAGAATTTTGTGGGGTTTTCTTTCCTGGTGAATGTTAGGAAAATGTATCTGTTTTTTGTAAACTTCTCTTTTTCTGCTTCTGGTTTTTGTATCTCCTCATTTTAAACAGGGCTGCCCCAAATCTCTTTCTCAGCTCTAATTTTTCAGAAGTTTATATACTTTGCAATTCATTTTTCCATGTATAAATATACACAATATGATTGTATTAATTTACCATAATTATATGTAGTTAATGTAATTTCCATGAGTGAATATGAAAGTGCCACCTGTGTATTTCTCATGTAATAGAAAACCAAGCCGAAAAGTTACTCTTCTCATTGGTTTTCCTCCCTACTCCTGGTGATGTTTGTCATTCTTGTCTGTGTTTTGTTAAACTGATCATTTTGAGGTTTTTGAGACAAAATTAATAAAGCTCTATATTTTCGCATTAGATTATCAGATAAAAGCTGTCCTTTCGTGTCCGATGTAAGCATTTGAGCTAGGTAAGAACTGAAGGAGGGCAGTATGGCCGTTATTTACCACACAGTTCTTGATGTGCATTTACAACATTGGTGGGCTTACAAGAAGGCATGAGTGGTTGTTGTATGTCTTACTGGTTCCTATTTTCTTTCATTTGTACTTTCTGTCTTGGAAATTCACAGTGATAGAGTACCAGTTTTTTGCCTGTGTATAATCCAATTTAGTTGTTATGTAGTACTGTCCAGTTTCTGCAGCAAGAAGAGAAATGTTCTTGAAAATAGTGAAAAAGGATCATTCAGAGGTTTGCTTAATGATCAGAAATGGATAAATTCAGGGAAATGGCAAAATTAGGCATACTTGCTAACAATAATAAAGAAAATGCTTTCCAAGGTCTGAATATAATCCGTATCATTGGAACAAAGCAGAGGCAAAGAAGAGAGGCAAAATGTTTGGTTGTTTTTTTTTAAAAAAAATAAAAACCGTATATTCACATGTTTTGTAGTCATACCTGAAGGTTTTTGCTGTCTTATTAACAGAAATCTTAGGAATTCTTCTTGAAGAGTTTCCTTCCCAGGTTTGTTGGTTGTGAATTGCAGTGGCAGATCTTCAGTTCTGCTAGGTGAAAGATGAACATTATTCATACTGATAGCCAGTCCAAAGGTGTTTGTCCCATACATCATTTATGTAGGCTAAATTCTGTTGGAAGTATGCTTTTAATGGATAATGATGTTCTGTAACTGTTGTGGTAGTAACCAAAACAGGTGAATCATTTCTAGTTTCAGAGTACTCGTGAAGAGTTTTCTATTTGGTGTCTTCATATCTATGGTCCCTTGTATCCTAGTCAGGATAAATTGCAAGTCTTTCAGTGCAGTGTAATTTCTGGTATTTCGGTGACTATGGGAAAAGAATTTTACTTGCCTTATTCAGTGATTAATTGTTGCATTTTTCGTTTAACTGTCACTTATAAAAAGTCATATGTCTTTTCAGATTTATCTCTTGATACAACATGAACATTTTTACAAGAAAAGTAATTTCCTTGCATTTTTTCCCCCCATGGTTCTTCTGTCTTTATTTTGGCACTTTCATCTATGTTCACCAGTTTCCTTACATTGTTTTTCTGTCAGGGCCTGCAATTGCTCAGTTAAATTTGTGTGAGATTTGTCTATAGCTATTTTGAATCCGTGAAGAGATCCTATCTCTCTCCTAAGCTAATGTATCTTTCTGTCTTTCACACAAAGCTGTGTTGCTATATGAAATAGTGGAACAGAAACCGAATTCTGCGCTTTTAGTTTGCTCTTGTGAATTGTGATCTGGTAAACAGTAAGGAGACAAACCCGGAATTTATGCTGTCTAAATAAAGTAATTTAATAATACAAAGTTAATAAGCACAATATATGTTATTTCACTTACTTGCATTTCTGCTTCATAAGTTACTTTGTAAATCAATTTAATATTTAGATTTGTGTTAGACTAAAACACACATTTGCCACTTATTTATCACAAATTGCTTTACATTTTTGAAATATTGGTGGCACGGTGGGTAGATGAGAAATGCCATTTGCAGGTTTTTGTTTTCAAACAGTAATTTTAACATGCATAGCAGATCTGTTGTCCAGCTTTATAAATTTTAGATGACTGCTAAAGCTGGATCCAAGGGCTCTGGTTGATAGGAGACAAAGCTAAAACCTCTATACTGGTACAGGCAGTTGAGGGTATAAAGGTAGCAGGTTTGTGGTTTTGGAAGTGAAATCGCTGCACGGGAAGCTGTGATTCTTTCTTCTCACACCTCCTGTAAAAGTGACTGGTAAAAATACATTATTTATTGTCATCTTGTTAGCAAAAACTGTGCAAACAGTAGTTAAAACTTTGCTAAGATTAACACGGAGGCCAAATAAATGCTGCATACTTTTTGGTGTTCTGAAGCTATTTCTGCAATTCCTTAACCAGTGATGAAACACAGAACAAAATAGATGCGTGCTTTGAAAAGAAGGTCCGTAGAGGGGTTTCTGTTTCCTTTCTTCCCTCTATTCCAACTGTTCTCCATACTAAATGACAGGTTTATAGATTTCAGAGGGAAAGACATTTCTCTGAAGTTGCACATACATGACTAAAACCAAAAGGGGACTGCACAAGCCAAGCCATTGATTCACAAGAAAGTTACCAGTTGAGGGAATGCTTTTAGCTGATACAGGAGCCCCTTGGACTCCTCCAAATTGCTTGGCAAACCTGGTAGCCAGCAAAAGTACTAAACTAACAGTGGTGCAGAAGCTCTTAGCTGGCTGAGGCATAAGTAGGTATTGTGAGTAACTCATAATTGCTGGAGATTTAATATGAAGTTAATTGAAAACTGTTGCAAACCTTAACTAGTAATTTACAGTCACTTCTAACTTAACTCGTTTCATATTCTGTTATCCATTCTTCCCACCAAGGTGTCCTTGAATTCCTTCAATGAAGTGGCTTTCCCGTACAATCCAAAGCACTTCATTGCGTGCAGAACTATTTCTTTCATACAGTGTGTAGAACATAAGATGTAAATAATGCTTTCCTCTCATATAATTAGGATGTTAAGTCTCAACTAAAGAAAAAAGCCTACATTGATTTTTCTTTACATGTGATTCTCTTTACAACTCTGAACCTACAACGTATTCCTAAGGGTCCCTTGGAGTTTTTTGACTTGTAGAGGAAAATTGTTTAATAGCCAATAGATGTTCTCCCAAAATAGTCTAAGTAGATAGGGGCCGGGAGGGGTGGGGGGAGGAAATCAATGCATCCAAATAAGGTCATCTGCTTGCAGTGATTAGGACACAGAAATAGCCCTTTTCAAAGAGGTAGAATGTAGCACAAGTTATTTTGATGGATTACAACAATCTGAACTAATTTTGGTAATGTAAACATTGGTGTGAAATGACTGCAGTCCTATCCACACTGCATTCAAACAAAGGTAGATGCATTTCAGTCTAAATAAAATGCTGTCTTTTTCTACTGTGGTTTGGCTAGCCAGTGAAAAACATAGCATTTTGACCTGTTTGAAAGGCAAGTTCTAGTGGACAATAGAAAGTGTTTATCCAGCATGGTTTCTGTATGTTTGCTCTGATCAATGCTAGCTGGGCATGTTGTGACAGAAACTTCTTTTTTCTGCATTCAGGCATAAACACTGTTTGCAAATTTATTTCAAAGATCTTTTTATTTGGCCTAAGTCTTGGGTCTTGATGTTAATCATCTGTCTTGAACATCATCTCTTGTTGTCCTGGAAATAATTATTTCCAGCATTTTCTGAGCAAAACAGAAAACAAAGAACTCCTAGATAGACCAGGCACCTTTTCTGTATTGCTTTTCTGCTGATCTTGTCCTCATTTAATAGACCATGTTTTCTTGAGTACTTCAAAATATTTCTCATCACTGGCCCTCAGAACTGACCTGGTGACCTGCGAATCAAGAAAATGTCATGTTAGTGACTACTAATTAGTGGATCCAGAGAGCTTCTTCTCCTGGCCTTTCAACCTTCCCGAGGCAGCAACAAAAGCTGTCACATGTATCATACAAAGAAAACAAGCATTTGCCATGTTTGGGTATTTTTTTTTTTTCCTTGGGTGTAGATAGTAGCACAAGCTCAATTGACACTACAGATGAATTTGTAGGTTAGGAGGAAATTAACCTACAATACAGTGTTTGCATTTATTTCTCCTTTTCCATGCATAACATACTGCATCTGTTGTCCAGTTCTTACTGAACATGTGTAAGTGTGTTAGTATGCCATATTTTAAGAGGGGGAAAAAAATGAATCTTTATTTCTTTTCTCTCTCTCTTTTTTTTCCCCTTACCATCCTTTTTTTTAATCTTTTTTTTTTTTTTTTTAACTACTTCAAAATGTTTTAAATATTTCTGAAAGGGAATATTTTAATGCTTAGTTTTTAATGTACAGGATACAGTCCAAGCTTAACTTGTCTTTTTCTCTGTTTGTTGAACAATCTTGTTAACTGAAGATTCCTATTAATCATTGTTGTGCTTCTGTGCCTCATCGTGGGCTTTTTGGGATCACCTACAGGTATGACCATGTTAAAATGCGCAGTCACAGGCATGTCACAGACTCTTTGTGCAAGTACATTAATCTCCTTTTTTATTATTTATAATTTCCAGGTCTTTAAAATAGAGGTGCTAATGAGTGGAAGGAAACATTTTGTGGAGAAGAGGTATAGTGAATTCCATGCACTTCATAAAAAGGTAGTGACGTCTTTCTTTATACTTATAACTTTGTTTTGCCTTAGTTGTGATGTTTTCTTCTCTTTTGAAATTGTTACTATACATAGTTTATCTTGAATAACATCCTGTGATTCATGTTTCTGGAAATGAATTCCAACTAACTCATTTTCTTTTCTGTTTTTTGGAATGGGATGATGACCTCTCAGATGTTACTAACGCTCCTTTCCTTTTTGATTATTATTTATATGCTGTATTGCTAAAATGCTGTCTGTGGTATGTTTTCTTCTTGTTGTCAAATCACAAAATAAGACACATGCCTATAGCAAATAAATAGTTTTTTTGGTTTCATCCAATTAGGCAAATAATTTGTTAGTTTTGTAAATGGTGTTGCTGACCAGCTGTCCATAAAGCTGAGGAAACAACTCGTATACACCGGGAAACTAGACACAAAAAAGACTGAGCAGACCGTCTCACTCTGCTGTTCTTCATACAATGAATGTAATATAAAATACCTGCTAAGCTGTCTACTGAATCATCTTACTCATATAGAAGAGAACTCAGTACTTTTGAGATTGGCTATCCACTAATTGTTCTTTAAATTGTTTTGATCACTGCTAAAGGAAAGGTATGGTTTCTCCTCTCCAGTCTGGATGCTGCTATAGAGTTGTGCAGCTGAAAGGCAAGTTTTACTTTTTTTTTCTGCCCTGTGAAGGCCAAGAATTGTGAAGGAGAATTCTGGAAAAGCATTGCAGCCCATTTCCAGTGGTTGGGCTGCAGTGAAGAGCTTCAGTCCTTCATTCCTAGGAACAGGGTCAACTGAACGTTTGTTGGTTTGTAGCTCTTAGTAGCAGTGGAGTGTGTGCACACTCAATCGCTTTGACTGGTGCTGCTTGCCTTCAGCATGGAAAAGCTTCCTGTGCAAACAGCAGAGAGGAACGTGGGCGTTTACAGCTCCTGCCACTGCAGCATCAGAGAAGCTTAACATGTTTGCTGATGGCCCTGGACCAGCTTAGGAATCAATTCATTCAGGGAAGAAGCATTATCATGGTGACAGAGAGGATGGATTTTGCCAGCCTTGTATGGTGTATGTGTACAAGCAAACTTGGGTCAACAAAAGGTGAGTATTGACCTGTCTGTGTAGTGGCCCTCGAAAGTCCAAAGAAGAAGAATGTATTTTGCCTTCCTGCACCATAATTAAGATGTGCTAGTATTTCTTGCCTTTTTGTTTCTTGCCCCAGTTTTGGTATCAGTAATCACTTTTTAATACTCATTTCCTTGTTTATTGTTTTAATTCAGGTAAGTTTCAGATATTTTTCTCCTTGTGTTCACATTGAGTATGATACTACATGAGCAATGGTGTCAGAATCAATACAGCTCACTCACCCACCACTCAGTCTTGTAATACATTCTTGCTTTGCTTCACATAGGAGAATAATCCTGCAATTGAAAGTAAGGCAGGTGAGTAGAGGTTATACAACTAAATAAGTTAGGAAATGTTGAGGGGAAAATCAGGATTTATATGCTTAAAACACACCCTACCCAAGTAGACTGTCTGTAGTTAGAATAGTATAGAATATTTCAGTTGCAAGGGACCTACAAAGATCATCTAGTCCCAACTGCCTGACCCCTTCAGGGCTGTCCTAAGGATAAAGCTTGTTATTAAGGGTATTGTCCAAATGCCTCTTAAACACTGACTGGCTTGGCACATCAACCACCTCTCTAGAAAGCCTGTTCCAGTGTTTGACTACCCTCTCAGTAAAGAAATGCTCCCTAATGTCCAGTTTAAATCTCTGCTGGTGCAGCTTTGAACCGTTCCCATGTGTCCTATCACTGGATACCAAGGAGAAGAGCTCAGCATCTCCCTCTCCACTTCCTCAGGAAGCTGTAGAGAGCAGTAAGGTCGCCCCTCAGCCTACTTCTCTCCAAACTGGAAAAACCCAGAGTGCTTAATTGCTCCTCATAGGACGTGTCTTCCAGGCCTTCCACTAGCTTTTTTGCCCTCCCATGAATGCATTCAAAGACTTTAACATCCTTTTTATATTATGGGGCCCAGAACTGCACACTCTACTCAAGGTGAGGCCTTACCCACGCAGAGTACAGCAGGATAATCCCCACTCCTGACTGGCTGGTGATGCTGTGTTTCATGCACCCCAGGATGTGGTTTGCCCTCCTGGCTGCCAGGGCACACTGCTGAGTCCTGTTGAGCCTGCTGTCAACCAGCAGCCCCAGGTCCCTTTCTGCAGAGCTGCTCTCCAGCCACTCCTCTCCCAGTTTATACTTGTGCCAGGCATTAATCTGTACTAGGTTCAGAATCTGGCATTTGGTCGTGTTAAATTTCATGCTCCTGATAATTCCTAATGCTCCAGTCTATCTAGATCCCTCTGCAAGGCATCTTGTACCTAAAGAGTCAACAGCACCTCCCAGTTTGATACCATCAACAAACTTGCTAATGGTGCATTCGACTCCTGCATCCAGATTGTTGATAGAAATGTTGAACAGAACCAGCTCTAGAACTGAACCCTGAGGAACACCGCTGGTGACCGGTCACCAACCACATGCAGTCCCATTCACTACAACCCTTTGAGCTCTGCCCTTCACCCAGTTCTTAACCCAGTGCACCGTGAACCTGCTCATCCCACAGTTGGACAGCTTGTCCAGAAGGATGCTGTGAGGAATAGTATCAAAAGGCTTACTAAACTCCAGAAAGACTACATCTACCACCTTCCCTTCATCCACTGGATGGGTGACCTTGTAATAGAAGGATATCAAATTAGTTAAACAGGACTTTCCCTTTGTGAACCCATGTTGACTGTGCCTGATGATTGCATTATTCTTTAAATGCCTTTCAGTAGTACCCAGTATAATCTTCTCCATATATTTTTTCCAGGTACTGAATTTAGACTAACAGGTCTGTAGTTCCCTGGGTCTTCCCTCACATCCTGCTTGTAAATTGGAATAACACTGACTGGCTTCCAGTAAGCACGGGCCTCCCCAGACTCTCAAGACCTTTGGTACTTGATTGAGAGGGGTCCTGCCGTAACATCCGCTAGCTCCTTCAGAACTCTGGGGTGAATCCCATCAGTCCCCATGGACTTGTGAACGTTCAGCTGATTCAGCTGAATTGCAGTTTCAGTGTCCTCAAATGGAAAGTCACTGTTCCCACACTTGTGGTCCTCCAACTCAGGGGACTGGGCAGCCCAAGGTCTATCAGTATTATTAAAGACTGAGGCAAAAAAAAAAGAGTACTAAATGCCTCTACTTTTTCTTCTTCCCTTTATTGTTGTCTAATTTCACTGTAATTTGTGTAGTTGCATAGTTACTCTGCACAAAAGTCACAAATGACTGCAGTCTCACTCTCAGATTTGTCTCCTTGTACACTGCTTCTCTCTGCAGTAACTCCCTTTGCAGAGATTTCATCGTAGAAAACCAGAAAAAACCTAAATGATGATACTTTTTTCTCTCTCCAGAAACAGCAGCAAAATAAACAAACCTGAAAAACAGGTATTCTAATCAGACACTTTGTACCACTCTTGAGTTGGTTTCATCTTACTCCTCATCTGCTTGCTGTCTGTTTATATTACTCTGCAAAGTTGTAGTGACTTCTGCTCATTTGTTCCCTGTACAGATGCAAAGCACTCAGCATATTTTGGTAATAATATACCTCTTTTTTAAGTTTTACTTTTTGAAGTTGTAGTAAAATTCCAGTAAATATGGTTGAACAGCTCATGCTCTGAACCTTTCTTAGTGCTTTCAGTGTTACAGAAATCCTGGAGAAAGTATTCTCTGGTAGTACAGTATACGGTTTCACCCATTATCTTCCTCTCTGTTCTGTGTTGGAGCAGAAAATCTCAACACTTTAAAAAGCATTGAACAATTTTTACAGGGGAGAATATTTTGAACTTGTGCCTCAACTGTTCTTTGTGAACAGTTTGTTCACATCCCGTGACAATATTTATACTCAGGTCCAGATACCAGTTTGCTTTCAGCATGCCAATAGGATACTTATTTTTTGTTTCTCTCTTCCCCTTTAATTTAAAATGTAAGTTTCACTCTAAATTGCTGTGAGTACATGGCGATTGGAAAGGCATCTTTAGACTTACTGCATATTCAAGGTGCCCTTAAGTGCTGGATATGTCTGTAGAGAGCAGGAGAAACAAAGCTGCTGTAGAGAACAACTGTGGAAGAAAATGGGAATAGAGGCTGAAGGGGAGATTTCACCAGAGAAAGGCACATTGCACTGGTATCTTATGGAGGAAGGAGAACTTCATTGCTCTTATAAGACATTATTCATTCAGCAGAAAGTTCTGGGTTTGTTGGGGTTTTTTTAAACAAAGCCATTTCCAAGAACATGGCTGGATTTGTCTCCTTCCTGGGTTCAGCCATTCTTGCATTCCAGTTGTCTAAAAAATCCCCACTTCCTGTGCAATCTGGCTGTAGTGGGAAAAGTTTGAAGTCCTCAACACTGCTGTGCTACGCTAGGAGTACAAATTATTCCCTTGACAGAAAACATGCACTGCTATTGGCTTTTTTGAAATAGTTTGCATAGGCCATTATACTTTGACCTGGTTATAAATGACAAACCAGGCCTGTCAGGCTATGCACCATTCGCATTACAGTATTGTATTCAAGTCTGAACAAAACTTTTATTATTTTCATATGGAGATGTTTTTAGAAATAATTAAATAATTTCTGTATGTATAACATATTAAAAACACAACCATTTATTCATATTTATTCCCTAATTCCTTTTAATGCTTTTTTCTTTTACATTTTAAAATATTGGTTGTTCTTTTTAAGCACCGGAATGCTAGAAGATGACAGTGTTACAACTACTGCAGTGAAATCTAAAAAAATCTTAAATTCCTACATGTTGTTTTGCAAGTTATTTATAATTTCAGAATAATTAGTGTACACTCTAAATCATATCGACTTTTCACACTTGGACGAATAATTCTTTTCTTGATAATTTGAGAAATCTTTTAGTCTTACAGGAAATAGAGACTAGAGTATGTTAAATAGGCATTAGGTCAGTGTTAGGGACAGGATGGTATTACAGACAATAATTGGCTTCAAACAATTATTCTTGTCTAGGCACAGGTCTGAAGCAATATCGCTAACACATACATAAATTTACGTAATATTCTTTGACACTGTAATAATTATTCGTTGCAATGTATTATTGGATTATTGTAAGCATAAGAAAATGGTCTTATAATTTATTATTTGTACATCTGTATAGCATGTGCTTTATACCTATGCCGAGTACCTGTGCTTGCATATTTAAGCAATTGTTTATTGGATGCTTTATATAACAGGGCCATAGAGCACAAAAGGATTGTTAATCATCAGCTGAGGTACCAGCCACAGAGTATTTATCTTGTAAGCAGCTAGGCCTTGGTGGACACTTGTACTGTTTCAGATTTGTCTCCCCTCATCTGGTGCGTTCTTCTCATTTGTTACTCATCTGCAAGTGCTGTCATAGTTCGCAACAGCTGTGACCATAGTTCCTTCAACATTCTCAACCAATTTAGAATAAAAAATAGGGTTTTATAGTCTGGCTTTAAGATCAGCTAGTAAAAGTACACGAGTTTGGGGGTTTGTTTTGGTGGATTGCTTTTCTCACTTCATGTTTAATTGTAATTTAGCACTGTTAAGAACTAAGGAAGTTGCAGAATGTTTCCAGAGCAATTGAGGTTTCCTTGCTACAGCTTCGTTACTTGTGATTGTAGAGACGTTGATCTGTTGACACTGCTTTTTCCTATAGTGACATCTCAGCAAGCTCAAAGATGAAATGTAAATTCTCAGCCTCCCATGGGTATATGTGTCAAAGTCAATTTTGAGTTTCTTTCCTTGTATTCCTTGCCTCGGATTTACTCAGAGGCAAAATCCAACAGAAAGAGTGTCTAATGTCACCTTCTATTAAAATGCAGTGGAGTCTATTCCGGTTGTTATTCTTGCTTTGTAGTTTTGAGGCAAATGTTAGTATTTTTTTGTTTTGAAAAAATACGTTGCTCCAGCAAGAGGATTCTTAGTCTTGTCAGAAGGTATGTTTGTGTCTATCTATATGTACTCGTGTATGCATAGACACATTTCCACATATATCTATAAAAGCTTTCCTGTGAGAATCTTTGGAGGAATAGTTATGGAGCTCTCTTGGAAGTATATTCAGTGGCAATCTTGCTATGTTTAAGATACTGAACACAACTGTAAATCTGTTGGTGCAATTTGAGAGCACACATATTTTGCTCTCTTGATTGCCAGCTCTCCAGATAAACTGTTAGATCTCCTTCCTGTACTTCTCCCACCTGTTTGTAGTCAACTGAATCTAGAGTTAGAAGTTGTTGTGGTGTTTTGTCACCACGCTTAGCAAGGTAATATCTGGTTACGTTGTGGTGATGTTGTGAGGTGTCATCCCAGGCTGACTAACAGGGAACTCATTTCAAGTATTCTCGTGTAGTTGTTGCTGTTTTGTTTTAAGGCTGTTAGTCACAAGAAATTGTTAGTAGGGTTCCTCTTCAGTGTCCAGGGCAGCTAGACATGTAGATTTTTAATAGCAATGTGTAGGTGTGAAGTCTGCTGTTATTTCATTGAGCTGATGGTGAGTAGCTTTATTGCCGTGCTGTTGTCCTTTATGCATGGTTATTTCACCTGTACTGCCTCATCTCTATCGTGAACGCGTTTACTTTAAAGGACGCTATTATACTTTGTTTCTATCTGCTTTTTTTTTAATTTGTAGCTCAAGAAGTTCATAAGAACTCCAGAGATCCCTTCAAAGCACGTGAGAAACTGGGTCCCCAAGGTTCTGGAGCAGCGACGGCAAGGCTTGGAGTTGTACTTACAGGTGAGTCTCCTCTCAGCACTGTGAAAGTAAAAGTGGCATCCATTGTCAGAGTGGTAATATCCAAAGTATATGAAGATATGGCAGGTATGAAGTTAGGCATTTTACTGATAGGTAATTTTAGAGGTGGGAAATGAACTGGATACTTACCAGCAGCAGTGATTTCAGTTTGCTTAGCAAGACTAGCAGCTAGAAATCCAGACTGTTTTGCATTTTTTTCCTGATTTCAGCAAAAGCTGCTGTCTGACTTTGGCAAACCTAGTAGTATCTAATTTTCCTGTGCCTAAAATGGGGAAAATAATGTTATTCTTTCCAAGTTGTTCTGACTGTACCAATCAAAAGTGTTACAGAAGAGATTCTGAGGCTTTATTTAACTCACCTCTATTTAGACAGACTGTGAAAGAGACAGCTCGTCAAATTCATCTCTCTCTACTGTGGATGCCTGTATCTGAATTGTTCATCTAGTTGAAACAGGCACCTGTCATCCTATATTCATCTCCGTTTGAAAACTTGCATTTGAAGTCCCAGATTCTACCTATTTGGGTTCTGATTTTGCTACAGACTGTAAAAGGAGTTTTCAGGAATGACTCAGATGTATAGACATCTAAAGATACCAGTGATAAATCCCAGCCTTTTTTAATAAAGAGAATTCATGCTCTTACCATGAGTGCTTTAAAAATGCCCTATGGTGTAGTTTCACAGCCATTTCTCTGGCGACAAAGCCAGATTAAGGTGTTACTCTAGATACGTTCCCAGTTTACTGCACCTTCAATGGTACTGATGCAAGTGCTGTTTTGTTGAGGGGGATCATAGAAATTATCTGAGTCAAAAGATAGTTGTTTTGGGAGGAATGTAAGAGTGAGAGTATTCTATTTTTACTCAGATCAGGGTAGTAAAATTAGTAAAAATTTCATAAATCTGATTTATGTCGTCATCCACAGTTGCAGTGGCACAACTGGAAGAATGGTGAATTGCAACATAATGGGCAGTGAGCTGCATTCATAGAAAATAGATGCTAACCTGCCTGGCTCAGGAACCTCCCTGATTCTCAGGAAGGTTTGTAAGAGAAAACTGCTTAAGGAGGAGAGTAGAATTACAGTGTGACACAAGACAGTGTTACTTCTGACATTAAACTTTTAAAAAGAAATCTGGAAATAAGGAGAAAAACACAGCTCAGATTTTGTTCTGAGATATAGAGACTGTTTCAAGCAACATATTTAATTTTTATTCTTTAGTTTTAAATACTTAGTATTGTTAAATTGGAAAATTTAAGAATTGAAAAATTCCTTCTTACTCTGTGATATTTATAGCATCTTTGACATCTTAAAATTACATTTATTATGTGAGTGAAAAAAACATTAGAGAGACTTTGGTTTTGAAAAAGAGTAGAGCCTTTTTGGTTTTGATGGCTGTCATCACAGCTTGCTCCATCATCAGTATGTTTTTCTCTTACAGCCATTTGCTATCAATTTTATGTTTTTTTCTGATTTTCATACAACTGTCTTTTGGAGAATATCTCTACTAAGGCATGTGTGCTGATTTCTCCTATGAGGTTGATTTTGTTAAAAAGATACAGGGGTAAATTGGCTGGCACTTTTTAATTGCTGATAAACTTTAAAAGAACATCTCCCCCTACTGGAAGAGCTAGTCAGCTGTTGTTCTTGTACAGTCTTGAACATTTAATTAACTTTTCCCCTCTTGTATCACCATTGGCTATCACAGGAACATGCGGTGTTTTAGGTTGGAAGGGGCTGCTGGACATCATCTGATTAAAACATGACAAGCTTCTACGTTATAGCCATACAAATGTGCATACTAAATGAAAACAAGAACAAACATTATTAATATTCTTGTCAAAGTCATTAATTTCTGTTTCTGCTAACAGAAAGCAGAACTAATCATCAGTGAAATTTTAATGTTTTAATTAATGAGAGCCTGATTTTAGGCAATCAAAAATTCATGTTAAGGCACTTCAGTTATCAGAAGGCTTTTAATAGTGCCAAGCATTTTCCAAGATACAGTGTAGGTATGTGCTACAATTTCAGAAGACATGATCAATTTTTAATTTAACACCATGTATATAAAACATTACAAACATATTTTCAGGTGATACTAATGAGAGTTAATCTGTATGAGCAGTTTGGCGGCTATTACCATCACTAGTCAGTGATGGTACTAGTAGCCAGCTGTTTGTGCAGCTAGTACTATTATGGAGTCATGGTATTCATTAACTGGTTTTTCAAAACCAGCTAGAATCTCATGTAGAGATTGAGCATTTGCACAGATGTTACATTCAAATAAGTTGTTTTATGCAATACATATTCATTTCTCATTGTTGCACTTTGCGCCTTGAAAACCTGTACGGGGAAGAAGTAATATGTCATGCAGATAACAGTCAAATACAGACCTATATCTGACATGGTCTAATCTTATTGATTTCTTAATATATTTTTATTTAAGTAGTCTTCTGTAGTTAAATGCAGATAAAAATAGAGATACTAAATTAGAATAGTAGAATCGGTTGGTATCAGGTAGTAAAGAAAGCAAGAAATTCCCCTGTCTGACCGAGAAGGTGCTGCAATTGCCAGTACCTTTTTACTTCTTTGTGACCTTTTCATGATGAAACTGCGCTGCTAAATCCTTTCAGCATAGGTTGTTTCTTTCTTGGAGTGGATGGACAGGAGCTCAGAAACGTTTCATTATATCTTCTGAAGAATAGCAAGATTATGAAAAAAATAAATATTAAATTGTGAGATACACAGTCATTTTCTTAAATGTATCAGTATCCACTGTCAGCTAATATTCATAGGATGGCTTATTTTTCTTTTGTTTTTGAAAGGTTGAGTGGGGATTTTTTCTTGTTATAATACACCAATTTTCATGGAATTGTGAAAGAATGATTTATCTGTATTATTTTTAAGTGACTTTCATATTTTACAAGTTTGGCTGGAATTCACAACTATCTTTTTTGAGGCTCTGGAACAATGGAATAGTAAGCACTAGTACGTGTACTAATTCGACTGCATGTATGATAATAATACAGAGCCCTTGTGAATGCTGAGAAGAATTAACTGACTGAAAAGAGGAAAGAAGGATTATGTTTAATTTATTGATGAGGAAACAGATGCAAAGATAAGTGTATGACAGTGTGGCCCCAAACATTCAAGCAAATTAGTATGATGCAATAAGTTATTGCTCCTCTGCTGATCCATGGTAGTTGTGCATTATATTAACCTACAGCTCACAGGACTGAAGTTGAGCTGGTTTAGTCTTTGCTAAATAAGAAAATGCATGTTACTGACAGTGGAAGAGGACTAAACCAGCTCTATTTACCCTGCTATGGCTATCAACAAAGAGTTACCATAAATCAATTAGTGTGTGATATAAATTCTGACTTGATAGTTACTTATTTGTTTATCTGAGCATGTAGATTGTAATACAGCAGAGATGGGAATCTGGGTGGGTTTGATTTAAAATTTATAAAATACATCACTGGATTACACTACTGCTGACAAAAATCTCTCTGATAGCAGTATTAGATTGCACCAAGATTTGAACTCAGCTATAATTTGTTTATGGTTCAGAAATGTCTTCTCTTGATATGTTTCCTGAAGAGTTCGAGGTTGAGGAAAGATAGAAGGTACAGATTGGAGGTAGCTGGTTGTGTAGGGAGCCCCTAATTTGAGAAGGGCTGCCAACTGGACCTGCACTGAAAGTCTGTGACTTCTGTTGATGTGTTTGTGAGCCTGGAGAAATATGTTTGCTTGCAAGTGCCAGAAGGTAAAGGTGAGTGTGGAAGATGATAGAGCAAACTCCAACAGGATTGTAGCTTCTGGGTGGTTGGATTTTCTAATGCACTGTATAGACCATTTATAACAAAGCAATACAGAAATAGGGTCTGCTTTGGAAGTGTATTTAAAGGAGATATAGATCACTTGAAATACTCCCTTTTGCACAATTATTATTGTATATGAGTTCAGTAAGTCAACTGGTGAATGGACCAACTGAACAGGTAGTTGGGGTTTTAATTTGGACATTGAATACATTGTTGGGATTCCTAAGGGCAACACTGAGGGACCTTATCTAATTGGTTATCGAAGCAGCTACAGCTGCATTGTCAATCTGATCAGTATTTGTTACAAATAGATTTTGTATGATGTACTCTTGGAGGAGCAGTTTTTATGGAGCTTATTTCCAGTGAATTGGTAATGGGGAAGAATTTGATCTAGCCACCTGCTCTCTACTGATTTGGAGTTAGGTCATATCCTTGTCCCAGTAAGCTGACACTAGATGTTATTGCCATCCAGTCTCTCTGCCCCAGGGACTTGCCCTTTGACAGGTCTACCATTTAAAGTTCAATAGAATAGATATTTTCTAACCCCCTTGGGCAGAAGAAATCTCATCATTTGCTGATATCATCAATCCAACAAGATAACGGGCATCGTTAACAGAATTCACTGTGAAGTGGCACCTACACCTCATCATGAGACTGTAGCTGCTGCAGGTCTTCACTGAAATCATTTGGTTGTGGAGATTTTGGAGGAGGCCTATATTTTTTATGAGCTTCAGGATACTAACTCATTTCTTGTGGTCTGCATGACCTGAAGAAATTCTTCTTGTGACTGGCAAGACTCTAATATAAAACACAGGGCTGTAAACCTTCTGAACAGCTCTGTATGTGTGTAGGGTCTGTATGTACATGTGTCTCTAACCAGAGTTAATATGTAGAGCTGATATTTCTCTCTCAGCTGAGGTCAAGAAAACATACTTGCCTTTTACTTACTCTTGAACTTTTTACAAAGAGAACAGTCCTGATTCCTGGAGATAAGATTGGTTAAAGTGCTGCTTGGCTGTGAGACATGAAGCCTTGATGAACTTCAACATTCCAGCAGTTCCAGGAATCCAGATCTTCAAAATGAATTATGGAGTTTATGAAACTGGACTAGAGGTTTGTTTTCCATTTAAGGAAATAATCTGGAGATCTAAGAAGCTCTCTGACCTATATTTCAGTATTCTTCAAAATGCAGTTCTCTTTAAAAATATTTTAACTGCCAGCCTTTCTGAAAAAGACAAATAAAACCATATCTGTTATGATTTTGCTCTTAAAAAAGTAGAATCCAATCCTATACTCCTTAGCTGTCTTAGTTTCTAGCAGGGTGGAGTTATGAAAACAGTGGATGGAGTGATGAATAATGTGTAGTTGCTTTATGACTAAGTTCATCAGAAATATAAAGGAGAAAATCACCCATTATTAATATTTCATTTTTTACTATTCTGGGGGGAACAGTTCAACAGCGACTGCAAAAAAGAATGAAGACAAATGAGCTATTTCTGCCATTAGTGACTGCAGAAGGAAAACTATCTTACAGAAAGTTTGGCTCAAGGTGTCTTTTCTTCTTGGGCCATGATGATTTTCTTTAAATACTTCAGTAAGTGTTGATACTAAATTCCATGTGGTAAAGTTTTAATAAATAAATAGCCTTTTCTGGCTGGACAATGGGTATGAACAAATCAATAAATCTGGATGGAAGGATTGAATAACCTTCCTTAGCCCCAGAATAAAAACCCTTTAGTCATCAATCCGAATTGTATTCTAAAGCTTTTGAACTATCTTCTTTTACGTTGATCTAGTTGTGTGCTATTGCTTCATAAAAGTTTTAGACTCAATTAAAAAGATTAAAATATTGAAGGGATCTTTTTGTTGATTTGGAAACTGTTGCAGAGATTTTCAGTGCTAATATCAGTGTTTCATATTGCAGCTGAAGTTAATAATCTCCTGCTTTCTTTGAGTATCCATCATTGCCCCTTTTCGCTACCGTTCTAAGGAGTGAGATAATTTGATTTCTCAGGGTTTTTTGTGTAATTGTGAAGAAAAAGAGTTTTCTATCACCTAGTCGAAAGTTTCATTAATTCTTCACTGCTTAACTGATTCAATTTCTGTTGGCCTCTTGCTATTCTAACAAGGAGGGATGCAAACAGAGTCATTTATAACCTTGTCCATCCTCAAGAAGACTGGAGAGATCTCTGCTCTAAGAAAAGCTATCCGGAATCCTGATCCCAGTCTGCAAGTACTCCACATTGTGGACTGGCTAGAGCTTTGCCTTTCAATAGCCAAATACTGCTCCTCTGTAACAGCAGCTGAAATACTGCTTCAGAGCTGTCTTGGCTGGAGTAGCATTGGAAAGTGGGAAGAACAAATCCTTGGTGATGCACAGGATTTTTCACTGTTTTCTCTTTGTGAAGTAGAGGAAAAAATGTCCCATGTTAGTACATAAAAGTCAGCCTGAGCTCTGCTAGTCAGAATAAAAGATAGAATTTCATATAAAGACAGGGAGATCTTAGTTGGTGGGTTGGTTGAAGCTGACATAGTTCTCTAGGATCAGAAGCAATCTGTAAGTGCTTTGTAAATGGAACAGTTCTTACCATTCCATTATTGACGTTAAAGAAGAAAAAAAGAAGTAATGTCTGTAGAGGAAGACATTTTTGAACCAGTGCTGTTGGAGCTCTTTAGAAATATTTAGACCTCTTTGTGTGTCATATGTGCACTTCTATGAGACATTTGTTTGCTTTTGCCCACTAAAAATAAATCAAGTTGGTTCCTATTTAATTCTGGAAATGTAATGGCAAAATGATCTTAGAACTATTCAATGATCATTCAGCTATTCAGATTTTGTTTCTGTGCAGTTCACATTCATCACATTTATCAGATGTCAATGTTAATATGCATTACTGTTGTTCTTCCTGTATATTCTCAGAAATGTCTTCTGTATCAGACATTTAGTTATTCCTATATACCTGTGTGTCTTTGCCAAAGGGTGCTATGACTGCAAAGTTTTAAATTGGTTCAAGGGAAGACTGGAAAGGTTCATGGAAGAGCAGTTTATATTCAAGCATAGAAGGTCCTCAAGCTGGAAATAACTTTCGAGGCTGCTGGAGTATTGAAGGAAAATGTCTCATACATTAGTCTTGCTTGTTTATACTCTTCCATTTATAGCCATTTTTGGAGATAGGATACAATGCTAAATGGACCTGTGGCCTGAACTATTATGACCTTTCTTATATAGTCCTAAAAGTAATTAAACACATTGTGTTTAATTACTTGTGTTTTAGCTTGCTATTAAATTTGATTAAACATTAATGTGTTTTCATAAACTGAGCCCTGTATGTGTCATGAACAGTATTCTTAAAAGAAAAAAGATTGAATCATATGGTTGAGAAGACGTGATTGAATCATATTGACATAATGAAGAGGTATGCAGGTCAGAAGCCACTGTGCAAAGCCTCTTGTAAAGGCTAATGCCTTTTAAGACCAAATGCTTTACACATGGGAGGTAATTGGCTTTATATTTAAAAGCTGAACTTGGAGGAAGAAATTTTAAGCTGTAAAACTTTTGTGCAAAATGTGGGCCTATTTTTGTTCTTCTCCACCTTACTCTGTGCATGCCTGACCTGTGTTTTTTTTCCCACTAGGCTTCTGTTTAACCATTTCCATTTTCCAGGAGCTGGATAGAATTCACTTTTACTTCCTTGTGTCATTCATTATCCACTACGAAGATTTCTACAGAGGCAATCCTTCCCTTTGTCCTATGTACACATTAGCTGCTGGGACCCATTTCTAACTAATTTAAGACCAAATTAGCTTATTTGCAGGGGGTGGGGACGGGGGGGGGGTGGAAATCCCATCAAGTCCAGAACAGATGTTTATCTTCCTGATTGCTGTTTCTGGAAACCAGTTTTGTTTTAAATGCAGGTGAATAAACTGGTAAGAATGAGTCTAGCATTGGAAAGTTGCAAGTAAAAGTTGGATTCAGTGAAGTAAGATTTAACTGTTGTTTTGCTGGAAAGTCTGTTAAATCACCCACATCTATTAATCACATTGAAAATTCTCTCCATTATCCAAAATTATTCAGTGTCTTCCATCTCTAACTCCATTTAGTCTGCAGTAATCAAAGTTCAGCTGTACCTGTAAGGAGCTCTAAAAGCAATGGTATGATAAGTATAAAAAGACAAAATGTTCTTTGTCCTCATTAAAGATTGTGAGCAGAGTGTTAAATAATATTAATGGCTGGGATTGTCAGTACTTAACAGTACTTTCCTAGTACAAGTGATTTTATTGATCGATACAGTCTCAATGTAACAGGGCAGATTATTCTACTGATTTTATCGAAACCTTAGCTAAGTTTGTTAGTGTACCACATATCTTTAAATAGATCTAGATGATGATGTAGATTAAGAAAAGCAGACCACCATCCATCTTTTTTTGATCGGTTAATAACTTAAATCCATCATTGCTGTGACCAGGTCTCTTAAGATTCTGTTGTGCATACATGTTTCTTTGGTGGTACAGATACATAGCTGGTTTCAGATGGCTGTGGATTTTAAAGAAGCATGCCTGACACATTCAGGATTGCATATTTGTTAAGAGGAGGTGGAAAGCAAGAGAAAATGGAAAAGCAAAATAATTCTGTAGATAATTTAAAGGAGAGCCATTTATTAAGCGTGTCTGTAGAGGTGTTTCCTGCAAAAGTATTTCAAGCATTTTTCAGGCATTCTTAGGAAAATCACCTGGTTTATGTTTTAAGAGGGTTTTTTTTGCTTTTCAACACAGCTATGTTGTGATTTATGAATCGTATTTTTTCCTTCATATTCAGTAATCTGTTTGGTTTTGCTGTATAGAACTGTGCTGCATGAACTTCTCTTTCATTTCACTCTTCATGTTAGAGCTGATAAGAATAAATTTTACTCAGTTAGAAACAGAATTTACCTTAGAAGTAATGACAGGTTTAGAAACCATGTCTAAATGCTCGTTGTCTTTTCATTATATTGTATATCATAGTGCTATTGTATCACCTACTTTTGCCCAAGTTAAGATGAACATAAACTGTACTAATTGTGCATTTATATACAGTGAGAAATGGTCTCTGTCATGACCTCCATATGTTCAGAACAACTGTAAAATATTTTAAGAGGAGGGAGAAAGAAATTAGGTTCTTTACCTAATATGTTACAGCCTGTTAAAACAGAACTAGAGATATTGAAAGTCAAGTGCTGGCGCACTGCTATAGTCGCTATAGTCTGCTGATGGCCAGTTGTTCTTACAGCCATGTAAGATTGCTTCTAGAGCAGTACAAAGTGTGAGATACTTACTTCATTTAGCCATGATAAAAGAAAAAATGGTCACGTTCCTTATCCTGAAGTCAACTCCTTATTTGATATATAGGCATTCAATTTTTTTTTTCCCTAATAAATATTTATTTTATTCAAGCTTATTTGGGGGGGTAGGGAGGGGGAGAAGTCAAACTGTTTTTATCCATTATAGTAAAGGAAAGAAGGAGGGAGCTGTAATTCTTGCAGAGTCCTTATTATCGCTGCCTGAAGTACGATAGAAAGACTTCGTTTCCCCCATCTTTTTAATCAATCCACAGCATTTTAAACAGATGTTCATTTCCTACTCTGTGTTGTTTTACATAAGCTGATTCTTGGTTTTGGTGTACAAATGACTATTGCTTTCTTAAATTGGATTTTCAAGGCAAGTTAAGTCTTAAGGGCTTCTTCTTCAAAATTAATTTGTAAAGTTACTTAATGAATTGCCAGTGAAGGGAAAAACATTTTCTAGTGAAAGAGTATTTTATTATTGTGTGTGTAGTGCAAGACACTTATGTTCTGTTATGGTTGTTCTGTAGTGTATAGTACTAAATTAGCATGCAGTTTAGACCTAGGTCTTTCAAGTCATTGCCTTTATGCAATCTGAGAGTACTCTTTTGCCTACATTCTTTGTGTGAGTGAAGACCAATCATGAATATTCTTTACAT
Source organism: Podargus strigoides (assembly GCA_028020825.1). NCBI lineage: Eukaryota > Metazoa > Chordata > Aves > Caprimulgiformes > Podargidae > Podargus > Podargus strigoides. The sequence goes on along the minus strand of CM051663.1, from coordinate 79,606,045 downwards.
GTTTATAAAGTGCACATGAGGGCTAGGGAAAAAAGTTCATGAAGAAGTGAATAATACTGTCTTTATAGCAGAATTTTCGCATAAGACACAGGCCGTGTTTTGAGATGAGAACAAGGAAAATATATGCTGAATAATTGAATACCGTCCATTCTGTGCTTTGGATGAAGAACTGATTCTGAAGGGAAAAAGTAGTATGGGATCATGTAAGCAACATTAAATAAATCCTTACACATAAGAAAGCGGAATTAAAGTTGATTGATGAACTTAACATGACAATTCTTCACTTTGAAGTCAGCTATAATAACATTAATGTTTTTATCTAACATCGTTTGTGTCATTTAGCATAGAGCATTCTGAAGAGAAAAAAAAAAGCAAGAAGAAACCAAAAACACCCCACCTACAACAAAAAGCTGTGGAACTAATCACAGGGTTTTACTAGAAAGATACTGAATTAAATAAGCAGTCATTCTTGAACTTCTGCTTTGGAGATGCTGCAGAGAAAGAGCAAAGGAACAGAAAAATTCTTTGCAAGAAGGGCAGCTTAAGCAAGAAGCTAGTCCATCAGTAGATAAGAGAGGTGAGCAGAGAAGAATCACAGAATCACAGAATGGTAGGGGTTGGAAGGGACCTCTGAAGATCATCTGTTCCAGCCCCCTGCCAGAGCAGGATCCTAGAGTAGATCACACAAGAACACATCCAGGCAGGTTTTAAACGTCTCCAGAGATGGAGACTCCACAACCTCTCTGGGCAGCCTGTTCCAGTGCTCTGTCACCCTCACTGTGAAGAAGTGTTTTCTTACGTTAAGATTGAGCCTCCAGTGTTCCAGTTTGTGCCCACTGCCCCTTGTCCTGTCACTGGACACCACTGAGAAGAGCCTGGCCCCATCTTCCTGACACCTGCCCTTGATATATTTATAAGCACTAATGAGATCCCCCCTCAGCCTCCTCTTCTCCAAGCTAAACAGACCCAGTTCCCTCAGCCTCTCCTTACATGAAAGATGCTCCAATCCCTTCATCATCTTAGTGGCCCTGTGCTGGACTCTTTCCAGTAGCTCCATGTCCCTCTTGGACTGGGGAGCCCAGAACTGGACACAGTACTCCAGATGAGGCCTCACCAGGGCAGAGAAGAAGGGGAGGAGAACCTCTCTTGACATGCTGGCCACGCTCCTCATAATGCACCCCAGGATCCCATTGGCCTTCTTGGCCATGAGGGCACATCGCTGTCTCATGGTCAGCCTGTTGTCTACCAGGACTCCCAGGTCCTTTTCCCCAGAGCTGCTCTCCAGCAGCTCAGCCCCCAGCCTGTATGGATCTGTGGGGTTTTTCTTCCCCAGATGCAGGACTCTACACTTGTTCTTGTTGAATTTCATTGACTTTCTCCTTGCCCAGCTCTCCAGCCTGTCCAGCTCACTCTGGATGGCAGCACAGCCCTCTGGCATGTCAGCCACTCCTCCCAGCTTTGTATCATCAGCAAACTTGCTGATGATACACTCTGTCCCTTCGTCCAGGGCATTAATGAATGTATTGAATATGACCAGACCCAGTAGTGACCCGTGGGGGACACCACTGGTCACAGGCCTCCAACTAGACTCTGCCCCACTGACCACTGCTCTCTGGGCTCTGTCCTTCAGCCAGTTCCCAATCCACCTCACTGCCCAATCATCCAGTCCACACTTAAGTGTGGTTGTGAAGATTCCATGGGAGACAGTGTCAAAAGCCTTGCTGAAGTCAAGGTAGACCAATACAACTAGAATATAACTAGTCTTCCTGAGACAGGTTGTGGGAAGGTGGTCAGTGAGCCCTCTAATTTGGTCCTGCAGTAAATTGAACTTTCTGCATTAGATAGAATTCCTTTGTGTGTCTTCCCTTTTCTTGGCTTTTCTGCAGTCCTGCATGTTTCCTTTCTGAAGGGTATGTTGAAGGATTTCTGAGTGAACTACGGGGAGAAGGTCCTGTGCTCATGGGTAATTGTCCTAGTTTTGGTGGGACAGAATCGTAGAATCAATTTTCTGTTCAGAAAAGCTACATTTTTGAGAATACTGCAGCATCTGGTTCGGTGGGAAAGTTGATAAAACACTTTGTTTTAGTTCGTGGCCAGCTGTGGTGTGTGGGTTTCCACAGTGATAGAGGTCTTCAGCAGTTTTAAGTCATCCAGGTGCTAAAGCCAGGGCAGCTGACCCAGGCTGGCCAACAGAATTATTCCATGTAAATGTCACGCTCACTGTGAACTGGAAAGTTTTCTGGGGACAGCTCTCCTGAGGAAACAGTCACCTTCCCTGGTGGGTCTTGCCTGTCATTCTGCTCACAAGGCCACTCTCCCGTCTGTTGTGACGATTGTGCTCTTGCTGGTGATATGATATGCACAGTGTTTGACATCCAGCATTCACTGCTGGGACTGCACAGCTCGAAACCACCACATTGGCTGACTATAACTTTGTGTATTTTATATTCACATTTGGATTACTATTAGTTCTTTATTATTATTTTATTAAATCTGTTTCCATTTCAACCCACAGTTCTCCTTTCCTTTTCCTGATTGCCCTTCTTGGGTGAGGAGGGGTCATCGGGTGATAGAACGACTCACTAAACAAAGACAGTAGCCTAGGAGAATAACAAATGCTTGTTATCTTCAGCTAATGTCATCTATATCCACACACATCAGCATTGCTTGCCTTTATTTTTCTTTTCACCTGTTTATTGTCTCTGTAGTCCAAATATGATACAGATTTAGTTAAGTGTAAAAAACCTCATTTTACTGAAACTGTTGATTGTAGAATGTCTTGACTGAGACAGACTTGAATTTAAGTGCATGTACATTTACAAACAAATATGCGTTACTGAATGATGCCTAAATTTATAATTCTGATAACGATTTTTCCTGTTGGCTTTAAAAACATGGACATTAAATTAAGAAACTTGCCTTCATAGAGTTTCTTGTGATAAATACTATGAATTATATATTAGAAAATCTTCAAGAAGTATTGATGTAAAAATAGAATTCTGTGATGGAGTTCTTTTTAATTTCTCATAACCATTGTTGTCTTTATCTAATATACTTTTTCTTCTGTAGATGAAAAAAGTTTGCAGAAACAAAGCATGAAGTAGAAGTAGAAGCTTTAATTTCATTAGGCACCTTGTAACTGGTGAAGATTAATGTACATATCTCTTGCTAATTCTTTTCAATTACTCAGTTCATATATATTCCCCAACCTTGTTAATTATGCTGAAGTCAAGTGGTAATTTTTAACAGTATTTTCACAGCAAGGGAATTTTCCTAGACTAACCTTGCCCTCCTGTAGAAACTCTCAGCAGATTAGGCATTCTGACTCTGGTCCATTCATTTTCAGCACAAGCCTAATTGCTGCCGACTGCCTGCCACAGGTACCCTGGTTATCGTACGTTTAAGGGATGCAGGTTCTTCTGAGAACAAATAAGGAAAGATTAATTGTTTGTTTTGTTTCATCCCAAGAGAAATGTGGGAGTTTAATCAAGAAAAATAATTTCTTCTGTTGATTTGGCTTATTTGCAGAAAGGGATAATTGTATAGAGGCAGGCATAGCTATGCATTTTGAAAGAAATTTTGTCATTTACCTACTTGGGAAGCAAAGATACAGCAAAGTGAATGTAACACAGCACTGGAATTGATGGGGATGGTTCACATTTCTCATAGTAAGTAATTTGGCTGCTGGGCTTTTATTTGAACCAATATTGCTAGGTGGTATTGTCATTTGTTTAGTCTGCTGCTTTGGAAATCTAATCAAGGAGACAATAGTAGGGGGAAAAATGCTTTTCCAAATTGTCCTTAATTGCTAGAGCACGAAGTGAGCTAAAGACTCCGGTATTTCCAATTAAAGAACTTGTTTCCAGCAAGCACCATTAAATTTATCTTTCCCAATCTGATAAATAAGCTATCAAAGAGTGGAACAGATTAATTGGGAGCAATTAGTTCAAAGCTCAGTATAACAGTCAGAGTAAACCAACGGTATCATTGAATGCAAATTTTACATAAAGCAATAAGAAGCACTGATGCAACAAAATAGAGTTGAGAGTAACCACTAAGCACAAAGAAAAATTTTATCTGTGATATAGAAATTAGTCTTGTTTATTTCTCCTCGCAGCAAAACCACTAAAAGCCATTTATTTTCAAGGCCAGTGTTACGGGAATGTCAAGTTGTATTTGACACTTTTGCTGTGTACATTCTTCCTTCAACGTGCTGCAGGAAATAGCAGGCATGGGAAAATCATAGATCCTAGAATTTAGAGCTGATCACAGGATTTACTCCAATTGTATCTAAAGCTCAAGAAAGCCCTGCTTATAGTACAACAATTGTTTCTAACTGTCTGGTAGACATGGTAATCTCTAAGTATGGTTTGCTTATTTTAATAACCAGTAGCCCCTGTGTTTGGTTGAGGCTTAAACCTAGCATATTGGATTTTGATTCCTCTTTAATACGAGTGGCCCTAGTGATCTGTATCTAGACATTTTTGATGAGTGTTCCTTACTTCAAACTGTCTGTGCCAAATGTATTGAGCTACATTGTGTAAGCATCATTCTGCACATGAGTCCTCTGGATATTTCCCTTAATGACAAACCATAGGAAAACCACCTTTGATGCCCCCCTTAAGTGACAGATTTTCTTCTTTTGAGACTGAGTGCATCAGCATGAGGAGAAAGCTTCTCTGTCACCTTAGATAATGAAATAAACATATAGGCTTTGAGTATTAGTTTGTTCAAAGAAAGAGTTGCATGTTGGTTCAGTTGTTGATATTTGTCATGTATATATAGCTTTGGAGTAATGTGTTCCACCAAGAAGGCACGAGAAGATACACATAGTCTGTTACACACTAAACAGACTAATTTCTAAGTCAGTTTTTACAGAACTACCTTGGCTAGTTAGGTTATATCACTGCTGTGCATGTTGGCATCAGTCACGGAAACTGACAGCACAAATATACCAGCTGCCACAGCTTTTAAAACTGCTCTCTTGGAACAGCAGTTTGTGTGGTACATCCCTGGCCTTTACAGCAGCAATGTGGCTGGAGTCTGCTTTTGTGGAATTACAGTTTTTAAATGGCTAGATAAAAATCTTATTTCTTATGCTGTTGCAAGCCACTGGGTATGTCTATTCTAGGAAAATGAAAAGGTCAGTGATGACTTTCCCAATAAAACCTTCTGAGAAAATGTCATTCTAGTTATGTGTATCTGACTGGGGGAGTTCATCCTCCATTTTTCAAGTGCCTTATTTTTTGTTTCCAGAATATCATTATCAATAGGGAAATACAGTATTCATAACTGTGATAGTATGGTGTCTTATCAGCTCATGAACTGACGATAACAGACATGCTGCAACAGACCTAGCACTTTGAACACAGTTTGTCTACAGTATTTTTCTTTATATCCTTGCTGGCAAGTCACTAGGATATCACAGTTGTATTCTGAGTAACTGTGGTTTTCTGAGCAGCTTCCCTGTAACACTGGCTTCTGGAAAATGTTCAGAATGTCTCCAAGAAATCATGAATTTAGATGAGTGAAATCTCTCCCAGTTCCTCCAGATGCATCTGGATCTTCAAGTGTGTTTTTCAGCATGGGATCCAGCTCTCACACCTGATTCAGTGGGAAAGATTCCTAATGTGACATTTCAAAAGCACTTGTAAAGCAACAGAAGATTACAGAGGAGGAAGGACCATGCACAGGATTCACAAGCAACAGTCTTGCAGCCACCAGCATTTAAACAGCTGTCTCTACATTATCCCATCAGACATTTATCTGTGTATTTGGACACATTCAAGGTCATACAGCGATACTTGCTAATAGTTTTGAACAGCAGCAGTTATCCAGCTTTAAATGCTGAAATGATGAGGACATGTACTGCAAGAGTAAGTTACCATAGGATGTTGAGTCCTTTTGCAGTACTGGAAATAGAGGTTAGTGGGGTTTGTGATGAATTTGTGTTGTAATGATGCAGGAGGCTGTTAATAACTGTGGTCCAGTGCAGATACTCAGGAACAGTATTATTAATGTAAAAGTACAGACAACATTTCAGTGAAGAGGTCTAGCAGCCAGGCTTGGCATCTCCAAAATAACTGAATGTGACCAAAATAAATAAATAAATAAATAAAAATTATCCCAGTTGCTCTATCTTGGTCAATTATTTTCACTCAATTTTACAAAGTGGTGATGTTCACCAAGAAAGTCAGAGGGAAGTCCACCTTCAGACCACTGAGTGACACTGAGATACGGGACAGGTGGATAGCTGAGCTTGTTAATGTTTGGATAGAGACATCTAAATTATCTTCCCTGTAGTGTATTTACCAGTTATAACCAGCATATTATCGTATTTGTATCTATATGTGATCTCAACCACCATGTTGTTATTTTTATATCTATAGCAGATTCTTTCAACTTCATATGTCACTACCCATCTTCCAACCTTTTCTTGTTCTGTAGGTTTTTTTGTGGGTTTTTTTTCCCTGAAATTTTGTTTTGCCCTCTTGAGTGGTTTATTCCATCTATGTATCAGTCATGGTGTTGTCTTCTGATAGCCATGTGTTCAAGGTCACCTCTGTGCCCAGTGAACAAAGAATGCGAATTTTTTTGTAGACTTCAGTTCTACTATAAATCCTTTCTGAAACGGTATTCTATATCTACATCTACTTTGATTTCAGGGCATCACTTCTCCAGACATACTTCCCCTGATGGCATGCTCTCTTTTAGTTGCTTATCATGGAGTCTAGAGTATGATTAAGCCCTCCCATACCACAGAATTATAGTACTGTCCTGTCCTTCCATTGAGGCATCTAGAAACGTGACTTAAAATAACAATTTAAGCTTTGCTTCAGATGGCTACAAGGCTTACTTGTAGGATAAGCCATCAGGGGCAGAATAACCACTGGGAAGGAAGGGTGCAACACAACCTTTTGCAAATTCTTCTTGCATGGGAAACCCAGAGACCAAATATTTGTGCCAACAAATGAATAACAGAAGTAAAGAACATTGCTATCTAAAAATGCCAGAATATATGATTTATTAAGTCATGATTCCCAGTTTCAACCTCATTTGTGGACTTCACTGACCAAAATTAAGTAATTCTCTGGTTGTTGAGTAAGGAACATCAAACAATTCCTGAGTGTGAAGATAACATCAAAAACATGGGATTTATAGAAAGCAGCTTGGCATCCTTGCAGTATTTTAATGTTACAATAATTTTTAGCAGAAATCCAGATAGCTATGTTACTTCTGTTAGGGGACTAACTTGCAGTCTTCTTTCTTCTCTCCACAGAAGTCATCCCCTCTTTCAGTAAAAAGAATGTGGAGAGTTTTAGCCAAATCAAAACATTACCTGCAGAACTGCTATACTGTGATAAATGCAGCCCTCCAACTAAGGCTGCTTGTCTGCTGTCAGCAGAGAATAAGTAAAGAAGCATTTGTTGACAAAGTTAAGATGGTCTCTTTTCACAAGTAATTGCATTATTCCTCACCTTTATCAAGGACTCACTGGCTAGTGAGTTTTGGGAGGGACAAGTGTCAAGGAGCAGAACCATAATGAAGTACCTATGATTGAGCAAGGATTACATTGCTCCGTTAATTCTGTAAAAAACTTGTCAGTTTGCCACCCAAATAAATGCATAGAGTGCGTAAAACATGGAGCAGAGTGACCTCTAGAAGAAAAATCAATGGCAATTCATATTTCATACGTCTATAATTGCTTGTGAGAGCATGGCAGCAGTTTGTTTATAGAGCAGCCCGTTCTACCAGGGATTGTTTCCTGACTTTTTCTTCTTTTCAGTGGTGATGCCTCTCATGGACTGTGAAGCACAGTGAGATGCAGCAATAGACAAGTTTTATTGGTGGTGATTTTTTATTATTGTTTTCACATTACTGTCTTCAGAATCGGTGCACTGTGCTCTGTTTGAACGAGTGCACTAATCTGTAGTCACAAGTAAATTGTATTCACAACTGTTTCCTTGGAAGACTCCTGAAGCTGTTTTTTACCTTCTTTTTAGTAGGCAAGGCTTTATCCTCTGTGAAGTCATCCATTTGCTAGTATTTTAACCACCAAACTGAATCCATTGTGTGGCCTTCATTTTTAAGCAATTTGTCAGAGAGACAAGGAATTCTCACAGTCTGCTAATTTAAAGACAGAATTTTGAAAATATCTTTTTTCCCACTGCTTTGCTTTCTTTGTTTTTTCATTTTTTTTTAAGAAGCCGTTGTAAGATTTGTATCCCCACTGAGGACTGAGATGTCATAGGGATAGAGAAAATGCCGCTCACTTTATGGATTACTGTTAGGTCAACAAAACTTTGGCAGCATTGATTAACTTGACAGTGAGTACAGCAGTACATTTATCACTTATGGCTGTGCTGTAGAAAATCTAATAAGAGGCAAACAATTCCCTTTAGAGCAGTAACAGGTTCACTGTGGCTAACAGTGCATGCACTGGAAATTTCTGACTTTAAATTATACCCTTGCTGCTAGTTGGGTCATTGGCTCAAAGCTACTGCATTTTCACTAGTGTGTTCTCTATTATTAATTTGATCAAAATTGGTTTAGCTTCTATAAATGTGATCAAACCGTACATTGGAGTTCATATAAACTCATAAGCGTTTTTGAAGAAGGCATGCAGGAGGAGCTTGATCCAAGCTTCATTATGTAGAAGGGGCAGCTGCCTGTTATAGCTACAAATGCTTGGGGTCTCACAAGGTTATAAAAGAAAAATTTGAACAGATTTAATTAAAATTCACAGATTTAAATAAACCCAAAACCCAAACCTATCTTACATTTAATAAGTTGCATCGTTTGGTCAGAAGCATGTTTTTCATACATGCAAATATGTGCTTTATTAATTACCAGTAATTACCTTAAAAATTCCGTACAAGTTGATTTATAGATGTGTTCTTCCAGTAGTCTTGGGTTTTGTAAACATTATGAGAATTGAATGATGAACATGAGATTTTCTGTCTCTCCTGTGTGTAAGTGCTGCTGCTTGACTGCAAGTTAGTGTTTGGCTCTAATCTGATTATGAAATATTTTTTGTTCAGTGTTGCTTGGTTTCGCTTTAATAATTTTTTTCTGAAAGTCCATGACCAGTATATTGGGAAGTGGCTTTGCATTGCAACTATAGAGAAAATAAATATATATATATATATATATTTTTAAGTCGTATACTTGGTAGTTCTCTTAAATGGAAGCCCTGCATAAGATACTGTTTTACAGAAGTATACCAAGCTTTTTTTTCAGTTCAAGTAACCAAAAGTAAGTAGGCCACATAGCTGAATAATTGTGTTTCTAGGTACAAGCAGCAAGGAACAATGAAGAAAATGCAGTAGTAAGTGCACATCAGAACATACAGTGTGCAACTGAATTTGTGGCTTTATCTTTGCAAAATTGCTGTTCAAATGAGAAAGTAGTTAATTTTTTTTTAATATTAGGATATATGGCTTAGTAGAGTAGAAAGCCTTTGTAAGTAGCAACTGTTACTCCAAGTAGTTTGCGTTATTTTAGGAAACTGTTTAAATTGGAGGTTTTTTTCTGCAATATCTATAAAATGATGTCGTTTCCTTTGTTGGGAGAGAAGTATTCTACTTGAATCAATTGTCAGGAGGCTTAATGTAATAAGGCAGTTTGTGGTCTGGCTAAAGGAAACACTGTGCGAAAGAAATTCCCAGAGCAGTTTGTTTTTAACAGAAAAACTGAGTTCACCTGAAACATAAATACATTGAAAACCAAGACTTAATAAGGTAGAGCAGCTTTAGAAGGAAACAGTGGGTTGATGTCCAAAGTATGTCTTGTAATGACTATGATTTAACCAAATACCTGTATTAATGATAGTGTAGCTCTATCAACAGCGTCACAGCGGATTCTTTGCAACAAATGATCAGGCCAGCCAACATAAGTACCCTTTGCATAGTGTGAGGGGGAAAACAATTAAAATAGTGCTCCCTGGTTCATTCTCCTTTTAATTTACAATGTAAAAGTTGTGTTTCTCACTCTCTTAATACATTTTAGAGGCAACAAGACACATTTTCACACTTTTTCTTGGGTTCGTACAATAAAGGAGTTACCCTACTGCCTGCCTTACTGAACAGAGACCTGATATTGATTAACTATCAAACTGGCATCAGAACTACTCTTAGGATTCAATTTTTTTGTTGTTTTGCATATTTTATTGATCAGAAGTGGTAAATGAGCATCAAGCGTGCAAGAAGACGATGAATTGTTTACTTGCATAAAATAACCTTTCAATAAGGGAAGATGCATTGCTCACACTTTTGGTGTTGTTCTGCTGCCCGAAGCAGATGGCATTCAGCTGCTATTGATTTGCTCCTATAGTTACAGAGCAGCATGTAACAAGGCATGCTCATTTCTCTGAAAGAGAGGTGAGGTTTTTGCCAGGGTGGCAGGAGTGAAAAAGGAAGGACAGAGGGTTTGGAGGATTGTTTTGGGGTTGGATTTTTCTTCAGGAAAAGACAGGGGAAAACTTGCAACTTCTGTTAGCATTTCTATGCAAACAAAAGCGGGGTTTGTGTGCTTGCAGAGAAAGGGAGTTACTTAGTCTAGTTCTAGCACTTCTGGTAACATTAATTCCCACTGTAGATTCAATCCATGAGCAAGCAAGTACTTAAGATTGTAAAGAGCATCCAGAATTTAGCATTGCAGGCTCTACACCACACTTCTTAGCTGCTGTATTTTTATCGATACATGTTTCAGATATCTTTCTCTGAAAGTTTATTTGAAAGGGTATTTAAAGCAGAATTTTGGCACAAACGGGATCTTTAATTGTTTGGCAGATTTTAATGAAATACAGATAGAAAAAGGTTTCAGTAAATAGAGCATAGGAATGGTTGTTCTAAGACGAAATGTGTTAGATAATTTAAAGTCTTATTTCTGGAAGGGTAGTACAGTGGGTGGTACTGAGAAGTGGGGTGCAGTCCTTGATCAATCTGGTTTAACATAGAAATAACAAGATCCACCAAATGTGGTAGTATGAGGGTTAACAAGCTCAGCCTCTTGATGACAAAACTGGACCAGGTAAATATTTTGCCAACATGATTGTCCAATATTAAAGTCTTCTTTGCCCATTCTGCCTGTGACTGTTACTGCTGGAAGTGCTTACTGTTGATTTTTGAACAGTCTTGAGCATCTTCCTGCTCTGATGTTGTTTGGAAAAATAAAATAATTTATTCAGTCCTGCTGTCCTCCATGTCATTTATATTGTCTTCCTTTTTAATGAAAATAATCCATGAATTATGATCCCTGGCAAATTATTCTCACAGCACAGTTAGTAGCTAGTTATTTATCAAGAATTTAATTTAAACTTGCATATTATTGTCTGTTAAAAAATGTCCTACTTCGTCTGTTAGAAGTTCTGTTCTCTGACATTGATTCCAACTTGCTTGCTTAATTTATGAAGCTGTCTAAGCTTTTTCAATATCCATATAGTTAGATGTCACTAAATCTCAACCATTTGTTATGCTGCTTTTGTAGCATAAGCAGGAAAGAAGAGATTGTCTGAATCTTTGACTTTAACTTGTTGGTTTCAATCCAGAGCAGAAATTTCTTATGAATGATTTTCAAAGATAACAAACCTTGGTGAGTTTTTCAGAAAACAGATGCTTTTGAATCAATGGCTAATGCTGTCAGCACAGCATTCACCGCATTGTTCTAAGGTGACTGGGTCTTGCTGTCCTGTGGGGCTAAGGAAATGTTTTAAACATAAGAATTACTACAAACAGAAGTTAATTTAATGGGACCTGGAAAAGTGTGTGTTTTTAAACAGGGTTTTCTCTGTTACGGTGGTTCTAGGAGAAAACCGGTTGCTTTCAGAAATTAAAACAAATACATTTATATTATTGTTCTGTTCCTGCATTATCTATTTATACGATTAGGACTGACTCCAGTTTTTCTTAGCCCCCATGTACCCCTCATTTCTGAGTTTGCTAGTGGTCAAAACTTACGTTGTGCTTCTTTGACCTTGTGTAAGCAACCACCTCCTTAACTACAGAATTAGGATGTTAGAGTAAGTTGTTAGTGTAATAGTAATTCAGGAAAGAAAAAGTCAAACCAGATTTTTACCTTGCTTTTGCGGCTGAAGTTAAGTAATTGTCTTGCAAATGGAAAATGTATATTCTTGTTCAGCTAAGTAAAATTTAATTAAAATTTAATGTAAGCTTCAGAGATTTTAAAATTAATCTTACTGATTTCCCTGCAACTATTCTTCCAACATTGCAAAATAGCCTAAGGTCCTTATTCAACACCACATTTTGTGCTGAAAGGGCTACCAGTACTTGAAACTAAAAAAAAAAAAAAGGAAGAAAAAAACCCCACACAACCAAAACCACCCTGACATATAAATCTAAATATATTTGGTCAGCTACGTTACCCCTTTTTACCTCTGCAAAAATGACAGTGAGTTCATTAACCCCAGGTGCAGTGAATTCTCTATGCTTTCTACGTTCTCTTGTTTGGAATTCAGAGTGGGTACCTGCTGCTTAGTCTAATTAGTTTCAAAGGGAATGTTGAGTCATTTCTCAAGAGTTTACTCTGACCCAAAACCTCTGACAGAAAAATACCAGGGAAACAAAATAAGAAGTTGTTGTAGAGCTGAATAGCATTTTTGTTACAGTACCTTGTGGAAACAATGTAGATGAGGAAATAATCCTCAGGTGATTTCTAGATTTTTGATAGGACATTTGCATGAACTTGTCATTCTTGTGGACAGCGAGACTTGTTTTCATGGCTAACTTCCTCAGTCTTCATCAACCACCTGACTCTTTCCTTGTTCCCAGCAAAACCAGCAAAATGAGTTAGAGCCATGGAATATTTCTTGTGAAGCAGAACAGAAATTAAAATGCTATTTTAAGGCTATTCTTTAATGTTTTGGTATTTTTCTGGGCTTTTTCAGTTCTTTCAAAGCTGTGTTGTTATTTGACCAAAATCACATTATCCAACCAAAAATCAAACACCCAGTCCAACATCTGCATCTTAACAGAATGGTCTGTGACATTATCCAGAGAGTGAGGTGTTTGGGGGGATCAAGAGAAGCTGGTCATGCTGAAGAGCTACTCCTCTGTTTCTCTGACTGCTGAGGTAATTTTCTGTTGCATTTGGCTCTGAAGAATGGAGTACAGCTTAGTTCCTTAATCACTGCCTTTTCTTTAGGCTTCCTCGTGGCCTTCCTCCTTATAAAGGACTATTTGCAAGCATAGTAAATACAGGAGATAGAAAATAAGGCAGTGTAGGAAACAATAGTACACATATTCTGTGCAGAAATAGGTGACAATTTTTTTACAACTCTTTGAAATGAAACATAATAACACAGATCAAAAATATTTCTTATGTATTTTAGTATGTCTAGAAAGTAAACATGAAAGTACAGACACTGCACACAGAATCACAGAACATTAGGGATTGGAACAGACCTCAAAAGATCATCTAGTCCAATCCCCCTGCCAGAGCAGGAATACCTAGATCAGGTCACACAGGAATGCATCCAGGCGGGTTTTGAATGTCTCCAGAGAAGGAGACTCCACAACCTCTCTGGGCAGCCTGTTCCAGTGTTCTGTTACCCTCACTGTGAAGAAGTTCTTCCTCATATTTATGTGGAACCTCCTATGTTCCAGCTTGTACCCATTGCCCCTTGTCCTATCATTGGATGTCACTGAGAAGAGCCTGGCTCCATCCTCATGACACTCACCCTTTACATATTTATAAACATGAATGAGGTCACCCCTCAGTCTCCTCCAAGCTAAAGAGACCCAGCTCCTTCAGCCTTTCCTCATGAGGGAGATGTTCCACTCCATCATCTCTGTGGCTCTGTGCTGGACTCTCTCAAGCAGTTCCCTGTCCTTCTTGAACTGGGGGGCCCAGAACTGGACACAATATTTCAGATGCGGCCTCACCAGGGCAGAGTAGAGGGGGAGGAGAACCCCTCTCGACCTACTAATTGTGTTCTCTGACAAGCAGCATTTTTAATGAAGTGTGAATTTAATATGTCTCACAGCCTGTCTACATAAACCTTTTAGTGAATTGAAATAATAGTCATTTCACTTTTATTTTACATTCAGAAATGTATTTTCTCTCAGATAATTTGTATTCAATACAGGCAAAACAAGGCAAACAGTATTTGGTTTCAAGTGATGTTTTAAGTTTTCTTAAAATACTTGTTGTATTACATTAACTCTTTTCTCTATTTGTTTTCTCCTAATATTATTTGGCTTTGCAAATCTTTAAGTAATGTGCATATTTCTAAAATAAAACTTCTCATAGCTGAAAGCAAGAGGTAAGTGTTGGATTATCATCCCTGCATCACCCCTTCATCTTCATTACCTGCAAATGGGGATGCCGGCTGTCCACTGGATCAGCCTCCAGCTCAGTCCTCTGTCCCCAACAGTCCTTCACATAGGATCCACAAAGCAGAACAGAGCTCCCACGTCTCCTCAGCAAATCTCCACCCTCACAAATGCTGGGAGAGGAAGGAGGTTGAAGGGCTGTGTATGCACAAAAGCCAACAAATTACCTTTCACTGTGGAGTTTTGCTGGTGAGGACTGGCATGTGGGAGCAGTCTCTTCCAACCACCTGAATGGCACAAAGGATGGTGAGGTGGAGGGAGGAGAGAGTGAGTTGGCCATCTCCCAGCCATGCTCCGTCTTCCTCCTTGGGACAGCCATCTGCTGGTGTGAACTAGTACAATTAACTCTGTAACTCAGCTGGCACAGCATAAAATAATAGTTGGAGCAGATTAGACCAGAGTGTCGTAAGACAAACTGGCAGGGAAAGTGACTGGCCTGCCTGAACAGGGAGCTTCTGCTGGGACTTAGGAGAAAGAAGAGAGTCTACCACCTTTGGAAGAAGGGGCAGGCTACTCGTGAAGAGCATAGGGATTTAGTTAGGTTGTGTAGGAAGAATATTAGGGAGGCAAAAGCCCATCTTGAACTCAGCCTGGCCACTGCTGCAAGAGATAATAAGAAGAGTTTTTACAAATATATCAACAATAAAAAAAGATGCAGGGAGAATCTCCATCCCTTACTGGATGCGAGGGGGAACATTATTACCAAGGATGAGGAAAAGGCTGAGGTACTTAATGCCTTCTTTGCCTTGGTCTTTAACAGCCAGACAACTTATCCTCATGGTATTCAGTCCCCTGAGCTGGAAGATTGGGATGGAGATCAGAATAAACCCCTTGTAATCCAGGAAATAGTAGTGAAGGACCTGCTGAGTCAACTGGACACCCATAAGTCTATGGGGTTGAATGAGATCCACCCGAGAGTGCTGAGGGAGCTGAACGAGGAACTTGCCGAGCCGCTCTCCATCATCTATCAGCAGATCTGGTTAATGGGTGAGGTCCCAGATGACTGGAGACTTGCCAATGTGACGCCCATCTACAAGAAGGGCAGGGAGGAGGGTCTGGGGAACTACAGGCCTGTCAGCCTGACCTCGGGGCCAGGGAAGGTTATGGAATGGTTCATGTTGGGGGAGATCACGCGGCAAGTGCAGAACAACAGGGGGATCAGGTCCACCCAGCATGGGTTCACAAAGGGCAAGTCCTGTTTAACCAACCTGATCTCCTTCTATGATCAGGTGACCTGCCTAGTGGATGAGGGAAAAGCAGTGGATGTTGTCTACCTGGACTTCAGTAAGGCATTTGACACTGTTTCCCACAGCATTCTGCTGCAGAAGCTGTCGACTCATGGTCTAGACAGGTGGACTCTTTGCTGGGTTAAAAACTGGCTGGATGGCCGAGCCCAGAGAGTTGTGGTGAATGGAGTTAAATCCAGATGGAGACCGGTCACAAGCGGTGTCCCTCAGGGCTCGGTCTTGGGGCCAGTCTTGTTTAATGTCTTTATCAATGACCTGGATGAGGGGATTGAATGCACCCTCAGTAAATTTGCAGATGACATGAAATTAAGTGCAAATGTCAATCTGCTTCAGGGTAGGAAGGCTCTGCAGTGGGATCTGGACAGGCTGGAGTGATGGGCTGAGGCCAATTGCATGAGGTTTAACAAGGGTAAGTGCTGGGTCATGCACTTCGGTCACAACAATCCCATGCAGCGCTACAGGCTTGGGGAAGAGTGGCTGGAAAGCTGCCCAGCGGAAAAGGACTTGGGGGTGTTGGTCGACAGCCAACTGAACACGAGCCAGCAGTGTGCCCAGGTGGCCAAGAAGGCCAATGGCATCCTGGCCTGTATCAGAAACGGTGTGACCAGTAGGAGTAGGGAGGTGATTGTGATTGTGCCCCTGTACTCGGCACTCGTGAGACCACACCTTGAGTACTGCGTCCAGTTCTGGGCACCACAGTATGGGAAGGACACTGAGGTGCTGGAGCGGGTCCAGAGAAGGGCAACGAGGCTGGTGAGAGGTCTGGAAAACAGGCCTTATGGAGACTGGCTGAGGGAACTGGGGTTGTTTAGTCTGGAGGAGACTGAGAGGAGACCTCATTGCTCTCTACAACTACCTAAAAGGAGGTTGTAGTGAGGCTGGCGTTGGTCTCTTCTCCCAAATTACCAATGATAGGACAAGAGGAAATGGCTTCAAGTTACGTCAGGGGAAGTTTAGGTTGGATATTAGGAAGAAGTTCTTTGCTGAGAGGGTGGTTAGACATTGGAACAGGCTGCCGAGGGAGATGGTTGGAGTCGCCGTCCCTGGAGGTGTTCAAAAAATGGGTTGATGAGGCACTTGAGGGCATGGTCTAATGGTTTAATGGTTAGAAATATGATGGGATAAAGGTTGGACTTGATCCTGGAGGTCCCTTCCAACCATAATTATTCTATGATTCTATGATTATATGAATAGCCTGCCTCTTGTAGTGCTTGAAAAGCAGGTACATGAGGGAGAACAGAGAGAACATGCTTTGATAATTCCTCCTTAATACACTTCCCATTTCCATGTATTTCAGTTCAATGAATTCCTCTTCCATCAATACATTCAGTCGCTCCTTAAACACAGAAATTTTCAGCATCTGCAAAGTCCTGTAGCCTATGATTCAGCTACCTGTCCCATGAAGAAGTCTCTCCTTCTGTCTAAAGCCCCTCCTTTTTTCTAATAATAATTACTCCTGGGTAACAGTGATAGGACAAGGGGTAATGGCCTCAAGTTGTGTCAGGGAAGGTTTAGATTGGATATTAGGAAAGATTTCTTCACCAAAAGGGTTGTCAGGCACTGGAACAAGCTGCCCAGGGCAGTGGTGGAGTCGCCATCCCTGGAGGTATTTAGAAGTGGATGTGGCATTTAGGGACATGGTTTAGTGGTGAACTTGGCAGTGTTAGGTTTACTGTTAAACTCTGTGATCTTAAAAGTCTTTTTCAACATAAATAATTCTATGATTCTAAGAGAGGGTTATCATATACTAAGAAGACAAGAACATGTACTAAACCCCAGTATTTAGAGGAACAGTCTTAGCACTGAGGAAACAGTTGCAAATTTGGAAAATCTAGAACTGACATTTTCAGTACCAGCTCTATTCACCTTAAAGTAGAGTATGCATTTATGGTAGTCTTTAATTACCTGACCAGATACTGTTTTGGGTTTTTGCTTCTTTTTTCCATCTGCTCTTAATGCACAGGATCAGCATAGAAGGAGAACAGCTTCTGACAGTGTGAGACACCAAAAAACCTACCAGTTTCCAAATTTTCCAGGTGTCGTGGTTTGCAGCGTTGAATGTTAGGAGCTCTTTTCATTACAGCATATTATTATTTAGTTCCTTTAAGATTTCAGAAAACAGTGGTACAAGATTAAACGTCTTCTGATTTACCTATTGTAGTATTGTGGATTGTAAATGCAGTTGCTTTTTTCCAAGCCTCCTTCCCCTGTAGTCTTGAGAAGACTTCTCCAAGCATACCTACCTAATTTCTTCACCGTCCTAGATGTGTATTTTCTGGTTCTACAGCTTGATATATATATTCGTGTCTAAGGTATTCCTGTGCCTGTTTGTTATCAGCAGCATTATTGACATGATCTTAATTACTTGTTAATTGTCCATTGTCTAAGTGGTCCATTGACTTTTAAGAAACACTTCAATTCAGCCATTTTAAAATCAACGTTTATTTTCTTGGTCATTAATGGATCTGCTTAGTCGTTGTACTACTTTTTCTTGTTACTTATTTTTAAAAGCCTTTCTTCCTACTAACTTTTTTTTTTTTATATTGTTAACTTGTCCTGCCCTTCTGCTTCTTTTCCTTTTGCTCTGTTAAATTCTTCATTTCTCATCCAGCTTTGTCTTAACCTCCAATCCTTTGAGCAGTGTCTTAGGAAATTATATTGACTGCTTCCTTTCATTTTTATTTTTCAAAGGAACTGTAGTCTGTTGCACTTTGTTTCTAATCTTTCAAGGGCTAGTCGCCTGTTTTGCTGCAGAGAGATTCACTGTTTGCTTCTACTACATTATGTTCCCAGTTTTCAAAAAAAAATTCAATATTGTGTTTTTCACATCAAATGGGTTATACTTGAATACTTGGCCTCAAGTCAAAACACTCTGCACTTAGTAGTTAAATATTCGTTGGAACTGTAGAGGTGTGATTAACTAGCTTTCTAACTAAAGTACTCACTAGCTTAAAACTCGCTTAGTAGTATTTTTGATCTATGTAAGAGAAGTGCTTTAAATTTAAGTTAGGTAAGGCTTAAGTAACAATGCTAGTAGCTTATAGACACTGTCATGAATTTTTGCATACGTACTTTCAGTGGTGATCCAGCAGTCATTTAACCTGTTGGGCTTCCCTTACCTCTAGATCATTTTTCCACTGTGTAGCTTGAAAATGCTGTGATAGATGGATTTGTCACTCAGGAGATACCTGCTGAGTTTTATGCTCACTGGAAGTATAACAAATTGATCTGAAAGTTGGTGCAGGAATTTTTGTACTCTTCTCCAGTCTTGAGGTTCAGAGGTGCAATTCCCCTCTGCACTTTTTTTTTTTTTTCTTTTTTTTTTAATGAATTGTGACTTTACATTAACTTTCAGATAGCATCTTATGGATCTTTGTTGGAAGTGTTTTGGCATATAATACCTACAGTCAATATCTTACTCTGTTTCAAGCTCCACTGTGTAGATGGCACTCTTACTGTTGACTTCCCTTAGATATGCAGCCTGGGAGTGTTAACTAGCTGATACTTCATATGAAGCATCACTTCTGTGTGGTTGTACGTGTGTTTGCATGCTTGTTGTACATTTATACAGAGTTTTAAGCATGTTTAATAACCTTCTTCTGTTCTTACAAAACTGCCCATCAGTGAATGTTTCTGCTAGTAATGAAAAGTGGACAGTCCTTACTACGACAGCTTCAATGACCACTTCGTTCATGTTGATAAAGTATAACAACATCTCCACTGAAGAAGGGAGTGAGCTCTTCATAGCTTTTCACAGTGGGTAATATAAAACATTATTGTATCTGCTCTTACTTTAAAAAAAGGAAAGCTTGCTCCTAGAAGTCTGGTTCCTTCGTCTACTTGGTTTTTAGTTAATGTCTTCTTTTAGTAACCTTTTTATCATTTCATGGGACTGTGTAAAGCAGTTCAGGAAAAACAGGTTAATAGAAGAATATAGACTCTAAAGTGTTCTAAAAGGTGTGGGTTTTGGTCCCAGTGGAGACTGACACTCCAGCCTACTTACCGTAGCTGGAATGTATTGATTTTCTTCTCCCCCATTTTAGCTGCAACACTGAATTAGGTATTGTGAAGGATCTTTTCCTGTGAAGAGAGGAAAAACTGTCATGAACTTTTTCACCCTAACAGTACAGCATTTCAAACTAAACCCAATTGAATGGAAAAGTCTATAAGGACTCTTAAAAACCTTGTAACTCAGCTCCCCCCTCCCATTTTTCCCCCTACAGCAGCTGTTCCAGCAACCTTGAGAAAGTATTATACATTATTTTTAAAAATTATTTTTTACAACTTTTTTCATTAAAAATGACAAAACCAGCAACAACAACAATAATAATAATCTGTGAAAACAATGCATCCTTGTGGCATGATCTCCTAAGGTTAGCAAAGTGGTCTTGTTCAGGTTTTCAGCAAGATGTTCAGTTACTCTTATAATTGGCTGATGAGTAGGTTTGGACCTAACTAGAATGCCAGTGTTCGATTTTACAGTGTCCTCTGTGAAGATATGTCACCATTTACCCTGGCTTTAGTGACAATTTTCTAAAAAGGAAACTCATGGGAAATCATTATGCTGTTTATATATCTCCCTTGTTGGAGAGCATTATCCTGTGATATTTTACCACTGTTTTCAACTGCATGATGGCATCTAGCTAAGGTTAAGGCAGAACAAGTCCCTTTGCAATTTTGTGACTATATTTTACTTGCTGAAGGAGAAAAGATAACCGACAATTAAGTATTTCAGATGTCACTGAAAGAACAAGTGCAACTAATCAATGACATCCTTAGGGAACATGATTTTATGAAACTGATAAGGGAAAAAAAAAGGGGATTTTTGTGATTTGTGTTACATAATAATAATTGCACCCTTTTGATGAAAAAGACATTTCTGCTGATGTAAACATCATGCTTTCCTTTGTGTTGGTTTTTTGTTTTTTTTTCCTGAAGCACAGAGTAGTTCATTAAAGCGTGACAGTAGCAGATAAACACCCTTTACAATTTCCTAAGAAAATATGGCACTTATACTCTTAGTTCAGCTGAAATCAATGAGCTTGAAAAATTTATTTCTGGAGTCACTTCCCAAATGACTTGCCAGAGGTTGTGTTAGGTGTTTTAGCTTTGGGGTTTTAAAATTTATCTCAAATTTATTTTAGGAAGGAAATACATGTGCTGGTTTTTTCTTAAATTAGTTTGCATAGCATTCTGGGGCCCGTATTTGAAACTCATTGCTGTGATCTTGGTAGAATTCAGATGAATTAGAAATTAGGTTACTAACAAACTAATGGTGAGATTTTATGTCTTTGAAAAGATTTATCTTTAAGTTTCTGATTGCGGAGCAAACAAGGTAGTAGTCAATGTTCACAAGCCAGTTTGTATGGTCACTTGAACACAGGATAAGGTTGAGTATGTTACATCACAAATGATAGATAGTGGTTTAGAGACTATCTGCTGGTTCCTTTTCTGCTCAGCTATTATTTAAAGATCATCAAGTTTGCAAAATATGTATTTCTTACAAGTTTTCAGTCAGAAGTCAAAACTGTTGTGTCCTGGATTGTTCCAGGTAAATTAAGCCAATTATGATAACACTTATTTCTGACTTAAGAGGGTTTTTTTTAACAGCTTAGATAGGAAGTTGAGAAGGTTTACATTTTTCTCTGGACATCCACTTTGGGCCACCACCAAAATGCAGGAAACACAGCTAGACAGACACACCAATGTGGCTGTGTTGGTTGGTTGTTTTTTTCCAATGTTTTTTTCTCTTCCTTTAGTTTCTCCCATGTATATTAAACATCTGGATTATGTGCTGGCCCTTTTTTTTGTATCAAAGCCAATGAAGTCAAGCCAGAAGATAATTAGCCCCCTTATTAGTATAATTAACTTGTACCTTCATTTATTTTTTAATTCCTTAAAATGCATGTCACATTACATCAGTTGAAAAATCTTCCTTTGTTCAATGCAGTCAGTCCTCCCTTCATAAAATTCTGCAAATTACAAAATTCCCAGTGAACAATGGTGGCATACAAAATACAGTGCAGTACGAAATTGCCTTTGCTTCTCTGCAAATTCTACATTTTCAAGTTTATTGATCACCAAAGGAGAGTTATTGACAGTTAACAAACTGTATGGATTAACACACTAAACCAGAAGCTTTTTGCTTACATCTTTTTGTGAAATATATTTGGTTGGGGCAGGGTTAGCATGGCATGGGTTGACTTGATGCATGTTGGGGGAAAAAAAATAAAAAGAAATAGAATGAAATATTAATCTGGAGTGAGTGCAAGTAGAAACAAATAGGTTTGTAAGAGCTGTTGGGAATTTTCCTTTTATACAGTGATGTATCCTTCTCTTCTTCCCTGACAATCACTGTTCTGTTCAACAGCCTCAGCAGGCAGCTCAACTTTTGGAAAAAGCTGTCAGGAGGTCTAAGTGTGAGGTTGCATGTAAGCGTCGGATGCCCTTAAACATCTTTATACAACTGTTTGCAGTTCTTCATTGCATGTGATTAGTAAGATGGTTTTATTTCAGCAAATCATACACATTGTTATTCAATTCACACACCCTCTGAATATGCATCCACCTCTACCCCTCCTTCTGTGCATAACCTGAATGCAGAACAGGATAAATTTTGCAGCAGCAGAGTGCTGATTTTGCAGAATGCAAATGAAGTGGCATTTTTTAATGCAGCATCTTCATATAGAGGTGAACTGAAAGGCTTAACACTTGCCAATGTTTCAGACCTCCCTGTTTGTTACATCCATTAAAATCTGGAACAGAAAATTCAAAAGCTGCATTTTTCCCTGTTTTTTTTTTTTTCAAACTTGTTAATGATGGCCTCAGCTGTTGAAGAAAAGTAGACTCTGAATTCAGATTTGCAGATGTAACATAAAAAAGAACCAATTTTGAAATATCTTTGTTTTCAAATGTGTTTTTCTCTTAAGTCTATGCACAACTTACATAATTTTTACACTAACAGGGCTTTCATTACACAAATAACCAAACGATTTGCTATATAACCTGCTATAAAACCTAGAGGACCTCTAGATGTCTCTTCCGGCTTAATTTTTTTGTGATCCTGTTATCCTCTACATACCATTGCATTTCCCACAGGAATACACACACAAGAGTAAGTTACCTCCTGAATGCAATCAGAGTAATGTTTCTTCCCACCACCAGTCTTCTTTCTTAAGTTTGTTTCTTCTAAGATAGTGTGTGAAAAGCAACAGGGTGAACATGTGTAGCTTTACTTGTCCAAGTAATTTCATTTATAAATCTGGTGGAGTTTCTTCCATGCATACATTCACTCCAGATCAGGCCTTTATGAAGGAGAGCTCTTGAGGCAAGAGCTTGTGGCGTTCATTTGCATGTGAAGTACGTGTGTTATAAGAATGTGTGGCAGTATGAACAGTAAATAAATAAGGGCTTAACCTTTCAGGTGAGACATTGGTTGAATTTATGAACTGTTTTGTTTGCCTGATGAAAATTAAAGATCAATGATTATTTTTGGTCTGCTTCTATGAAGCTGTCAGAGATCTGTTGTTTCCTTAAAAAGTCATTCTTTCATGATGAACATGCATCTAAGCATTTCAATTTTTTGTTACATATTTTTAAGTGTATTTGTAATTAATTTATTGAAAATTGTAAATTATCTCATCAATGGAAAAACAAAGGAGAATGGAGTCTGGCCATTATGTCATTGCTGTGGAAGAATGTGGCAGGTCAAGCCAGCAGCTCTTTGGTCAGACCTTTGTCACTAGGAGTCACAGCACAGATACAAGGAGTATGTTGAAAGCTGATCTGTCAAGCCAGGCAAAGAGTTTCCCTTGTTAGCATTTACCAAGGCATGTATTAATAAAATTGCACAATGTATGGACTTTCTTTTTCCACTGATGTGCCTGACAGGAGTCTTCTGTGAGGTGAATGCGAAAGCACTGAACTGTACCTGCTTTATTTTATGTTTTAAATAAACAAGGTTTTATCCACAAATGAGTGTGCCAGTAACTTAGTTCCAGAATCAGACATCTCTGCTTGAGAGGCATCAAGCTTGGCACCAATCATGGCAGGTGAAAAAGAATGTGGTTGCATAAGCTGAATGTATTTATATTTGATTCATTAGGAACTGTGGTTTTCCTATTGAAAGGAAGCACTCCAAAATAGGTGTTAAAAAAATGGAGAAGTACTGAAAAGTGTGGCAAGTGGGAAGTGTTGTGGTAGCTTGAATAAAAGTGTTCAATATCTAAAATATTAAAAAATCTTGGGTTTCTATTGTGTTCTTTTTTTTTCTTTTTTTTTTTTTTTTTTTGCAGACAGTCATTTTAGAAAATGAAGAGCTCCCTAAAATATTTCTTGATTTCCTGAACGTTCGCCATGTACCTACCTTGCCAAAAGCAGAAAGCTGTGGGTAAGCTCTCATTTACTGAAAAACAGATGGAGCCCAAAAGGCCCATATCCACTCAGTGCTGATGCAATTCCATTGACTTAAAATGGTCTTGCTGCCAACTCTAACACTGTAAAATAAATGGGCATTAGGTTTATGTTAAGTATGTTTATATATCCCCAAAAGGTGATGAAATAAATCCAGCCTGTTCAAAGACAGAAGTGAGGTTTAATATAATATTCTTGGAAAGCAAAGGAGAGTTTAGATGAGAAAAATACAATTTTATCATAGATCTTGAAGTATCTACTGAAATGAATTGTGTAAGAGATTCATAAACACTCACTAAAGTTGCATAGGAAGCCTTTGCACGTGTTTTATGTTCATAGTATCTGGACAAAATAGAAGTTCATTCTGTGATCATTTTATGATCTCCCTCTGTGTGTTTGAAAATGCGGTCTTTCACCTTTCTCATGACACCTACCCCAGTGGCTCCATTGCCCTTCCCCTGGGAAGGGTTCTCGATCAGGGTGGGAGAAGGGAATCTTATTATGATAAGTGTAATAACTACAGAAATACCCAGAAGAGTGTAACTGGAGGCTCTGTTACCATCTGCAGCTGTAATGTTTGGAGGGAGAAAAATTTCTTTCGCTGTACGAGCTGACATAGTTGGAAAGTCCAGCAGTATTACGAGAAGTTGCTCCTCAGAAAGCTATGTGGCCCTTTTCCACTTTAGAGAAGGCTGTGTGGATCTGCAGTGCAGAGAACCCAAGTTGAAAAAAGTGGAGATAATTTTGAGGCCCCCTTACACTCGGAGGTGTCTATGGCCCAGGGCTGTCTCCAGAGTGATTTGGAAGCTGACAGACTTGTAATTTTCACCTGTAGTTAACACCATCAGCCAATACCCTCAGTGGGACTGTACCCCATCACTTCATAGCTAGGCAGATAAATATGCTTGTGAATCTGTTGTTACAATAAAATGGATGCTGTTATTTCCAAATAGCTGTGGCTGTAAAATGATACAATCATCTCCCACATTCATTTCGTCATGCTGCATTATGCAGCTACTGGCCAGAAAAAGGTGGCTGCCTTTGATGGGTCCCAAAAGGATTTGGGGTTTTTCTTCATTGTAGAGTTAATTTTGTTGTAACCAAAGTTTCCTCTCATTTGCAGCTCTTTTGATGAAACAGAATCTGAAGAATCGAGGTGAGCTTAATTCCTACTCTTTCTAGGACACCAGATTAATAAACTACTTGAAATTATTAGTGTTTATTGTATTTGTTCCGTGCAGTTGACAAAATAGTAGTAGTTTAGCATGAAAATTAGATGTGTTTGTTAAATATTATGGCTAGTTTCATCAGCTGTGCTAGATCCATTCGTTTGTAGTGTGAATTGAGAAATCCCTTTCAAAACCCTAAGAGAATACTGCTAACTCTGCAGTATTTCTGGGAATGTTTTTTACCCATTGAAGTTTATTTTTCATAGAAAAAAGATTTAGCAGAAGGAATTAAGGGTTGGGTTCTCCCCTGTGTGTTTGGTAGAGCTTTGTATGTATCTGGTTGCACTGCTTGGCACATGTACGTACAGAGCAGAGCAGATGTCTCTACAGTGACCAGAGTGGCAGACAGCCTTGTGAGGGGCTTCCAAGGACTTTCTCTCCATGGGTGAGGTGTACAGCAACCGCTTTGGGGGCTGGAAGAGCACAGTGACATTTCGAGCCTGTTTGGTGGCCTGAAGAGCCTGTAGACCATGGCACCTGGCTGTAGGTGATTTTGTAGCCTGCATTACACCAAGTAACAGGGAGCAGATGAGGATAAGGAGGTCTCGAAGCCCCTTTACCTCCAATTTCACGTTGATAGTTTCACTGTATGGCTGAGGCGTGGCTCCCACGAGATGGAGCCTGCCCTTTTCGGGCAGAGCTGCTGTGCAGAAACGCACCAGCGTGGCTCCTGCGTGGCTCGACCACCTCACTTGATCAAAACTAGTTTGTAGAATATTCCGTTTGCTGTCCCTTGATACTGACATCCCTGTTCTTCACCTTTCCAGCAAACTGTCCCACCAGCCTGTGCTGCTGTTCCTAAGGGATCCATATGTCTTGCCTAAAGCCAACGGTAATCAAACCTGTCATCTGTTCACAGCGCTGTACTGATCTGACCCTGCACCGCATAAGCCACATTATTATTAATACTGGCCTAGTCAGATCGCACTGGTCCAAAATCTAATAACCTGCCAATAAAACAGTAGTTCTTGTGTAAGAAGCCATTAAAACACTAAGTGGGGTGTGTGATTTATAGAAGGGTGGAATTTTCTTGCCCAGTTGTTCTCTCAGACAAACCTACTGAGGATTCAAATCAGAAGACCTTTGTCATTGACATTGCTTTTTGTTTCTTCTTGTTGACCCTCTGGGCTGTTTTGCCTGAAGGATTTGAACTTAAGAAGCCCAGTCCCTTGTAAGTGCTTTTTCCCTAAACACCAGTCGGTCTACTGTGATCATGTTTGTATTTCCATTTGGGTTATTACTATTTCTTATCATTTATAACCTCTAGAGCTCTTGGGATTGTGGAGGTGGGCGCAGGAAGAGAGAATGTATACTTCAAGTATAATCGATGTGTTTCACAGGACATTTATGTTAGCCTTCATCTCTTAATACATGGTTCAAAAGAGTGTTTGAAATAGCTTGTTATAAACTTTTGCTTTTTTATAAGAAGTTCTTTGCATTATTAATTCAGAGAACTTTCTGCCTTAAATTAAATGTGTGCAGGGAAAAAAAATACCTTTTTCATAGTGTGTTTCTCATGGTTTTGTCATTTTACTTGTTTGAACTGTTACTTCTACTAAATTTTGTATTAAAAAGGTAATACACTTTCAAGGGAGAATTTTCTCCCAGAGCTGTAAATTAGGATTTTTATTTTTTTTTTTAATGCGGTATTTTGTTTCATTTTACAAAATAATGTGTTGAAATCGAGAGTCAGCTTCTTGGGCCACCCTGAAAATAATGACATTTTTAAGAGTAAATTTAGGAAAGAATATTTATTTTCTTGGAGTTTCTTAGCCAGTGAAGTGTACTTCCTTGAGATTTTCTCAAGATGTGTATAAATACCTGAAGGCAAGGTGTAGAGAAGACAAAGCCAGACTCTTTTGAATGTGGTGCCCAGTGGCAGGACAAGAACGTCAGGAACACCAGGGAACACTTTGTCACTGTGAGGGTGACTGAGCACTGGTACAGGTTTGCCCAGAATGGTGGTGGAGTTTCCATCCTTGGAGATACTGAGAAGCTGTCTGGACGTGGTCCTGGGCAACTGACTCTAGGTGTCTATGCTTGACCAGGGGGTTGGATCAGATGACTGCCAGTATTTATCTTCCTTCCTTAATGTGTTCTCTGAGTAAAGCTAAGCTTCCTTTTCTTGAAATGATTAGGAATTTTATAATGAATTTTGTAACCACTCTTTTAAGTAGTGCTTTACTTGGATTCAGATAAAAGCCTCTTCTAATGTGTGACATGTTTAAATACTAAGTGGGCCTTATTAATGACATCTGAAACAAAGGACTTCTCAGGCTTTTGCCAAGGCATTTTTTGGCCTAGACACATAATATTTAGAATTTAAT
This sequence comes from Podargus strigoides, assembly GCA_028020825.1. Taxonomy (NCBI): domain Eukaryota; kingdom Metazoa; phylum Chordata; class Aves; order Caprimulgiformes; family Podargidae; genus Podargus; species Podargus strigoides. Next base: position 79,578,479 of record CM051663.1, on the reverse strand, counting down.
ATGGCAGGTGAATATTCTTTGTATTTGAAGACCCTAAAATACACAGTGCATTTGCAAGTTATTAACTTAATGGAACACAAATCAGAATGTGAATTGTAGTTTAAAAAAGGAAGAAGAAAACCAAGTCGTTAAGTCTAGAGGCTCTATTAGTTGACTCAAGTATAGTTAGAAAGAAACAACATTTTTATACAACTTTAATTGTGTAAAAACTGCCTTTAATTATTCTTCCTTGTTTTCGGTTTTCAGAACAGAGAAAATATAGATGAGGTTTCTAAAATTTTCTCAGATTGGTTCTTACTTTGATAGACTCTGATTCCTTTGTATAAAGCAGCCAAAGTTGTTCAAACTGTGACCAAAAGTAAGTGTCCATTAGCAAATAACTATTCATCGTATATACTCTGAAGAAGGTGAACTGTGACAGTTGTTTGGATCAGAAGTGGAAGTAGTCTTTCCTGGAATCAGGAATGCCTGTTTCAACATCTTCCCTTAAAATAGGAAACTGTGCATTTGTGGGGTTTTAATGAAATAGTTATTTCTGGAACATAATATTCAAAGAACAGTTTTTTCCCCCTCATTGCACTGTTACTTTTCTTCTTTAAAATATAGTCTTGACATTTTTCTAATGACTGGACTTTAAGCATTGTTGAGTTGCAAGACAACTTCCCAAAAATAAGACTCGTAGTTACAAACCTCATTGATTTTCAGACTTTTCGTGATGTATCTAACACAGTCCGCATGCATGAGCAAATATTTTTTTGTGTAAGGTGGCCACTTCTTTTTGAGAGCATGGGGGAAAAAAGCCCAAAACATACTATTTTGAAGAAAAATGAAGGAAAAATCTAAAATGCTGCAAATTTAGAAAGATACCTCAGAAGCTAAAAAATGGAATTTCAGATTTACTGTCACTTGTTTGAAAATAGTTGAGACAATTCTTTAAGCCATGTATCACAGATGTGCAAGACTGTACTTCAGTGTATTTATACATTTAACTTAAGTATATTAATTTAATTTTTTTAAGCAACAAAGCCTCACAGTAAATCTGATGCTGTAAAGATGTATCATTTTTTTAATCAATACTCATTTTCCTATATATACTATATGTTATAGAAGAACCAGTAAAAACTAGTTTCTGGAACTAGCATTTAATTTAGAAGGAAAGCATCAGATTGCCCTTACAAGTATATTTTTAATAACATTAGTGACAACAGCATAGGGTTATTCTACCAGGGTGACTTGGGATAGCTGAGCTTGCAGGAATTGAGGAAGCATTATTGGATTCAAAATATTAACAAGTAATTTATAATGAAGACTTACTATGAGAAGCTGGGGAGAATTACGCATGTTCTGTCTATGCTGGAGTTTGCAGTTCATTGAAACATCCTAAAATATCTCTGTTTGTAACATCTTTAATACACTGAAATCATCTTATTAATTCCTATGAGATAACACCTTTAATCTAATAAGCATTATTTTTTTTCTTACTGAGTCCAAATCTACTTTTTGCCCCATGTTCTAGCTCCAAAATTATTTTAGCAAAAGAATTAGGAGCAAAACCTAATTCCTACCCATATTAGGCGATATAATTTATCAAGTATCTAATTATTTTTATAAAAGTTGAATCTGCCCTTTTTGAGTATCTCGTAGGCTGATAGGCGAAGGAAAGATGAGCATGGAAAGTTCTGCATCAGAAATCGTCTGTGCTTCTAGGCAAACCCATTTCCTATTGTACTAGCCATTTTAAGATGGTAAGAGATGATTAGAAATTCTTACTCAATGCCCACTGATTTAAGTAAACCCTTCATTAAAAAGACAGGATTTGGTGCATTTGAAAAATATTTTCACTTCAGTAATGTTCATCCTGCCATACCTCTCTGCAGATCTGTTTCTGTGTTTTATCAGGTAATTCTTTCATGCTAAATTTAACATGAAAGTTAAGTGCCAGTTTCCTCTGTATCTGTGGTAAGAACACAGCCTTTTTTTTTCCTTCAGGTATTATAAGATGACTTTGTGTAACATACGACATTTTATGTTGATGAGACAGCCTGAAATTTTCCTGCCTCAAATAATCATCTCTGATTGTATAGGCATCCCCAAGTCTTCTCAGTCTAAACATTGCTGTAAACCACAATGGAAAAACAGCTTTGAAGTATTCCCAGTAGCAATCTTGGAATTCCTTCAAGTATATTGAGATTTTGTTAGAAATTGAATTGCCAGTGTAATCCATCTTCCTTGTGAGAAAAGATTCAGATAAAGAGCTGGAGCCTAGCAGCATTAAGTATTAGAACATCCCTTTAAATCAATAAGCTACAAATCTGGCAGCGCATTCATGCAATGCCCAGTGCTACACTAAAGCGGCTTTAGTGCTGAAACAGCATTACTAATAGCACATCCCCAACACGGATAAACCATTGAGTGATGCAGTAGCTCAAATTATATGAGGCCTTACCTAGTTAAGTTTCACAAAAACATTTATATTGTCCTGACATAGATACGAAAGTACGAAAGCACGTATTTTCTTCTTTTTTTTTTCAGATGACTTCCCAAATGTAGTTATAGAAGGCATTCTACATGGAATATTTTATCCTCATTTACTGCCCAGGTAGAAGTGACAACATGGCTAGAAGAAGCTGAATCGAGTCTCTGAGTCACACTTGATGGAAATAACAGGAATAAAATTCTGTGATGTGAAAATTACGCTCAGAAGCAAGAGGCACAACCTCAGTTTAAGTTCAAGCATTATATCTTCTTAAATAAAATCAACGTCACTACAGTTGCTGCTTTTAAAGAAAAAGATATGGAAACAACAGCATTGAAGTTACTTATACCTTATATATATTGACATGGTGTCTACGTTTAGCCAGTACTCAGGCAGAAGGCCCATGAGCTGAAGTAGAAAAACATTTAATAGAAAAACAAAACTGATACAACAATCAACATAAAGCATAGAGGATTCTACTCAGTCCAGCCCTCAACAGCAGGAACAAAAGACCACCAGCAAGGAGCTTCAGGGAGAGGAGGACCCCACCCTCAGTAAGCTCCCTCCTTTTATAATGAGCATGACTAGGTGGTATGGGATACACCTGTGAGTCAGCTGAACTGATTGGAACTCTCAGCTGACTCAGGGCTACTCATGGCCTGCCTGCATGGCTGGCCCATGGGGCTGTGCCTGGGGAACCAGGACACCATTCCACCCCTTATCCCATGCCATCTATGTCATGCCCAATTTTCTGTAAATATTGAGAAATGAGAACAGCAGTGTTATCAGTCCTTTAGGGTGGGTCAAAATGGTGCAATGTGTGTCTGGAGATCTAATCCAGGATGGTTTGTGCAGTCTATATTCAATTTGTGGTGAGGATGCTGGATTTGGGAAAGTCACTGGGTGCTGAGGTTCATTCTTCATTGATCTGGGCGGTTCTGATTCTTAAGCTGGAGAAGTATTGACTAATCAAGTAGCTTTTGCCAGATATTGGTCCCAGTTTTTAAATGTCCCAACACCCTTTGCTTTGAGTGCAGCCTTCAGCAGCCCACTGCATCGCTCAACTTTGCCAGCAGCTGGTGGATGGTAAGGGATGTGATATATCCATTCTATCCCGTGTTCCTTAGCCCAGGTGTCTATCAGGCTATTTCAGAAATGGGTTCCATTGTCCGACTTGATCCTTTCTGGGGTTCCGTGGCACCACAATATCTGCTTTTCAAGACCCAGAACAGTGTTACAAGCAGTGGCATGGGGCACAGCATGTTTCTAGCCATCCAGTTGTGGCTTCCACCATAGTGAGCACATAGCACTTGGCTTGGCGTGTTCGCAGCAGTGAGATGCAGTCAATCTGCCAGGCCTCTCCGTATTTATGTTTCAGCCACCGCCCTCCATACCACTGGGGTCTGATCCATTTGGCTTGCTTAATTGTGGCACATGTCTCGTACTCATGGATGGCTTGCTGTTGCTCAGGGCCCCAAAGTCATTCTTTTTCCTGGTCACTTCATGTAGAGGGCTCACAATATGACTGTAGTCTGCGATGTGCATTCACCAGAAACCCACCATACCTAAGAAAACTTGTGTCTCCTTTTTGCTGGTCGGTGGGGACATCACTGTTATTTTGTTAATTACATCTAATGGGATCTGGTGACGTCCATCCTGCCATTTAATTCCTAGGAACTGGATTTCTCTAGCAGGCCCCTTGACCTTGCCTCTTTTGATGGCAAACCCAGCTTTCAGTAGAGTTTGAATTACTCTTCTCCCTTTCTAGAAAACTTCTGCTGCTGTGTTACCCCATACAATGATGTCATCAATATACTGCAGATGCTTGGGAACTTCACCCTTTTCTAGTGCAGAGTGGATCAGTCCATGGCAAATCATGGGACTGTGCTTCCACCCCTGCGGCAGTTGATTCCAGGTGTACTGGACACCCCTCCAGGTGAGAGCAAACTGTGGCCTGCACTCCATTGCCAATGGGATTGAGAAGAATGCATTGGTGATATCAATAGTGGCACACCACTTGGCTGCCTTAGACTCCAGTTCATACTGGAGCTCTAGCATGTCTGGCACGGCAGCACTCAGTGGTGGTGTGACTTCATTCAGGCCACAATAGTCCACAGTCAGTCTCCACTCTCCATTGGACTTCTGCACTGGCCAAATAGGACGATTAAAGGGTGAGCGTGTCTTGCCGATCACCCCTTGGCTCTCTAGTTGGCCAATCAGCTTCTGGATGGGGTTCAGGGAGTCTCAATTTGTACGATACTGTTGCCGCTGCACTGTTCTAGTAGCAATAGGCACCTTCTGGTCCTCAACCTTCAGCAGCCCCACAATAGAAGGGTCCTCCGATAAGCCAGGCAGGGTAGACAGCAGTTCAATTTCATCCATCTCAACTGCTGCTATACCCAGCGCCCAGCAGTACCCCCTCAGGTCTTTGAAATATCCCCTTCTAAGATAACCCACCCCAAGGATGCATGGGCATCATGGCCAGTCACAATACAGTGCTTCTGTCACTCACATCCAGTCAGGCTGAGTTCAGCTTCAACTACAGTCAATTCCTGGGATCCCCCATCACTCCAGCAATGGAAATAGATTCTGTCCCAATGCAATTGGACGGCATTATGGTGCGTTGTGCACCAGTGTCCGCCAGAGCCTTATATTTCTGTGGAACAGATGTGCCAGGCCATCGAATCCACACAGTCCAATAGACTCTGCTATCCCTCTCCTCCACCTGGCTGGAGGCAGGGCCCCTCTAATCCTGAACAAAGTAGTTGTCATTGGCATATGGGTCCAAGCTGCTCACACGGGCTACACTTGTATCATCATTGGCCACACGTCGTAAGTTTGGATCTGAAGCCCATCTACGCTGTCTGGGGGGCTGCCCTCTGGAGACTGCAGCAGCACTTCTGGCAGGTCCTCCTCTTGCAATATTTCTGTTTTTCAGTTCATGGACACATGCCTGTAGAACTGACGTAGGCTTTCCATCCCATTTCCTCATGTTCTCTCCACAGTCTCTCAAGAAGAACCATAGAGCACCCCGTGGTGTACGCTGTCTCGCACAGGCCTGTCAGGGGAGCGCTTTCTCTCCACAGCAGAAACATTTGTTGGCACTGACAGGGAGTGTCACTTGTCCTCCATCTGGGACAGCCTGTCAAGAACTTTGGTGAGCAGTGCTGTGGAGTTATCCGATGGTGCTTCCACAGCAGAGATGCCAGCCCGTGGGGACGAAGAAAGATTGTCTGCATATTGCCTCAGTCAAGTCTCCAGGTCACCTACTGTTGGTGCCTCATCCTCTTTCCAGCTAAATAATGCCAATACATTGGCATGAGCTGGCGGCGTGCTCAGCACAACCCACTTGTGCCACATGGGTCCAATAACTCTAAGTGCATCTGGATCCACTGGCGTCTGAGGGTCGTCCACAGTAGTGAAAATCAGCTCCCACACAGCTATTTCTCTTAGGTACTGCACACCTCTGTCAATGGTCATCCATCTACTCAGCCTGTACACAACGTCGTCTCGACAGGGATACCTGTTTTTCACACTCAGTAGGAGCCGTCTCCAGAAACTGAGGGGCCGTGCTTCTCTTGAGAGACCTTTGTCAATGCCCACATCCCTTGATATCTGACCCAGCTGCTTAGCTTCATTGCCCTCCAGTTCAATGCCCTCAGCTCCGTTATCCCAGCACCAGAGCAGCCAAGAAACCAGCAGCTCGCCTTCTTGCTGACCATAATCTTTGTGGATGTTCCGCAACTCACCAAGCGATAAAGACTGAGTAGTGATTTCTTCCCACCCTGCTCTTCTGGTGTATTGCTTCTTATATACAGGGGCAGTTGGCATTGGCCGAGTACGCCGGGCAGGTGCACCATCCACCAGCAGGGTCAGACTATCTGCACGACTTCCTGCAGGGGCTGAGCTGACTGTAGGGCCCGTGGCAGAAGATGTAGCAGCCACAGAGCACCCAGCTCTATGCCGTGGTTGCATTCATAGCGGGACAGGAAACTGGAAGATATTGAGAATACCCAATAACACAATTACAACTGTCAAAGCATCCCGTGAGTGCTTCAGAGTTATGTTGCACATCACCATGTCATATATAGATGAGAAATTGGTATAACTACAAATGAACTTACTACACCATATCCTAATGCTAAGAAACACAACAGGGGAGCACCTCTAAGCCCATTGTGAAAAGCAATAAACCGTACAAATCCAAAAAGCAACAGTGGTAAAACCTTCCCAGTCTCAAAAAGTAATTCCAGCACCAGATACCAAAAGAGTCCACTGAGGGACTGTCCTGCCCACATCACCATACTGAGAGGGTGAGTTATCCTGTGAGATTTGTTTAAACTTCAGCCATGGGTTTCACCCAGATGAGCTATTTAATTTGAGGTTCAAACACACACTGGGTGCCAAATAAACTGTCTACAGTTAGTATTCAGGGCTAAACCCTAGCAGTTAGTCTATCACCTGATGCTCCCTCCCCGGTTGAGAAGGAGAATTGGGGAAAAAAGGCAGAAGGCCCATGAGCTGAAGTAGAAACAGATTTAATAGAATAACAAAACTGATACAACAATCTACATAAAGTATAGAAGGTTCTACTCAGCCCCATCCTTGATGTTGACAGCAGGAACAGAAGACCAGAAGGGAGGAGCACAGGGGAGAGGAGGAACCCCACCCTCCCTGAGCTCCCTCCTTTTATAATGAGCATGACTAGGTGGTATGGGATACCCCTGTGAGTCAGCTGCCTTGATTGGAACTCTCGGCTGACTCGGGGCTACTCATGGCCTGCCTGCATGGCTGGCCCATGGGGCTGTGCCTGGGGAAACAGAACACATAGCTATTTAACACTAAAAGCTGGAAGTCATACACTGAATTACACTAACCTTTGAAAAGAATTGAAAGCTTTACTAATTATTTCTATAATTTCTATCATGTTACACTAAACCTTTTTTTACCAGGATTTTTCCCAGCACGTTACCCATTGCTGGCAGTGGGTGGATTAAAAGTGCTGGCATGGAATACAGTGTGTGAGAATAAAAAAAAAAAAAATAAAGCAAGAAGAAATTGAAAGCAACTTAAAAGTATTTTTTTCATTTTTCTGAAATTATTTTCAATCTGCTCCTTAGTATCAGGTTGGAAAAGAGCCACTGCAGGCATATGGAGAGTTTCTACTGGAGAACATGCTTCCACATTCTGAAATACATAGCTCTCTTTTAGGAAATTTTAGTTGAAATTATTTTATCTACCAGGAGGTTTTACAAGGCATTTATGCATCTCCATTCAGTTACAATATCTAATCTGTCTGTAAGTTTACTCTTCATGTCAACTTGCAGACTCTATTCCATATCTTAACATTTTATAAGGCACAGAGCATAGAACTCTGTGGTAAGCTAAAGCAAGAATATGATTAAGTAGTAAAATGATAAAGCTAAAACTGATACACACATATATATATATATACACTTACATATGTATTTGTTCAGATTTAACTGGAAATTTGTATGTGTGCTACTGGACATTACAAAATAAATTACTGTAACATGAGTATACCGCTTCAGTGTACTTTTTGTGCGTTTCTATTGAAACAAGACATTTATGTCATCACAGAGGGGTGTCACAGATATCTCCACAGGAAACATGAGAAAATACCTGGGTGTCTCCTCATTTAAAACTCTCTGCAATATGCTCTATGAACATGCTAGGCTTATAAAAGTGTTCACCTTGAGGAAAAAAAATGAGTGTAATTGAACAGCCAGCAAGTCACTGGGCTCATCAGAAGGGTGTGTGGCACGAAAGCAGCAGTGGCAATGCTAGACGTGAACAGAAGTCTGATCCTGGAGACGCATGGGTTGCTTCCTGCTGACTACTAAATCTGCTTTAATGCTCCTTGGGGATGGTGAAAAGCCAGGATATGTATAAAAGATAAGGCCTGTGACTGCTGCACTTTTTCAGGTAGCAGAACACTCTACACTGCCTTCAGGATCAACCTCCAGGAAAGCTTTCATCTACTAGCTGCACCTCCCAATGCTGCTTTTCAGAGAATGCTACTTTAAAGAGTAGAATGAAAAACAAACAGGAGTAAAATGGAAGTCTAATTGCCTAGGACTAGAAGCATACGAGGTACATCCCTACCTGTAGCATTTCCCTGCTTCCTTGCGAGGGGGGTGCCAGTCGGTACCTACAAGCTCTGTGCTGTAGTACTCACTCCTCCCCTGCACCACTCAGAGTCTGGATCCCTCATGTGGGCTCCAGAACACCCTTCAGGAAACTAGTCCATACAAAGATAAACAGTGTGCTGCCTGCTATGCAGGTGGATGAATCCTTCATCAGATCTTGGCATCAGCTGTTCTGTCTAAGTTCTAAAACACTGGAAACTCAAGAGAAAAAGTCCACATATCCTGTGGAGCACTATGTAACTCATCAGAGAATCTAACAAACACAGCTGTCTTTAAGTGGTATCTCTGCTGACCCTTTTTAAAAGCTACCAGTTAAGTTGTCAGCTTAAGAGTTATTTATGAAGCATTACAAAAACAATTAAGCTAAAGTTGCAACTCTGACATACACTAAACTGCAAGGAAAAAACGCTTGAGCTTTATCATAAATAACATTACCTAGGAGTTAGAAAATTCATTGTTCTGTAAAACAAGGACACTTCTGTTTTAATCATTTTCTAACTGATGATCTTATTTAACAACAGAGCTGCTTTTTCTTGATTACAGGACTGTATCCGAATACTGTGGGTTTTTTGAAAGACAGGAGGGACTTTATCTGACACGTTAAGGTTAGAGAAATGTACTATCCCAGATCTAACCATACAACCTCCTTTCCTAGAAAACAGCACCCCCTGCACATTTTGCAGAATCAACTGAGGTAAGAAAAAAGGCCTTTGGGGCAGGGAATAAAAAAAGCTCTTAATTAAGTGTTTATTTGAAATCAAAGTTTATTTATTCAAAACACTTCTGTATTTTACTTTTTTTTTTAATTTTTAAAAATGCTGATACTGTAACAGAAAATAATCATAGAATGGTCTGAGTTGGAAGGGACAGTAAAGATCATCTAGTTTTTACAGTTGAAAAGGCAGAAACAAATATTGCAAAAATTTCCAAAGGGAACAAATGACTGTATTTCAAACCTTGAAAAAAACAGAAGTACTTCTAGAATTTTTCATTAAGGACTTTTTCTGCAAGATGTAGGATTTAGTGTGATACGTCTTGAATTTCAAGAAGTGACAGCTCCATCAAGCTGTTATAGAAATGGTGATATCTTTTACATATTTGGCAAATGATAGTTATTGTCTAAATGCCGCTTCATATGTTTTGAGGAGAAAACTCAATGGATAGTTCAGATCAGTCAAAAACAGGCCTTAAAGAAAAGTCATTAACTTTCCATGCTGACTGTTGGTCTCACCAGTCGCCTACTTCAACTACAAATGGTTCTTTTACAGCTATTTTGCCACTGTTCACAATCACACAGTCTTGAAGGGGCCGGTCATGTTCATCTGTCTGCTGGAGTTCTATCGAGTGCACCACAGACTGTTAAAGTAAAAAAAAAGAAGCTCAGTTTAGCCAAGGAAACTCCAGTGGCTCAAGCCTGGTACCAGGTAAACAACTGAGTGCTCCTAGCATAACCATTTAAGCAGCTTCACAAAGACCTTTGCCCTGCCAACTTCCCACATGCTCTTTTTTTTTCCACATCAACAGTGGTGCCATTCTGCAACCGACACACAGTTGACAGAAGCACATGGAAGGCTCTTTGCCCTTCTGTAAAATCATTCAGCCAACAAAAATATTATGAAGGGGGACCTGAAAACACCTTTCCAGCCAATCGACCTAGCACATACAGGGTCTACCTACAGCTCATGAGCAGAAAGTGAATCCAGAGATCGTAAAGGATGAGCAGTAATTATTTTTCTAATCATACAGCATACCTGTGCTTTAATACATCTGCTGACTGTTTTTACCTTTAGCATAACACACGCACACAGATTTTAAGTGTGGTACTACGGCCTCCAGTCAGACAGGTACAGGTGAACTACCAGCCTCACACTAGGCAACTAATTAAAGTATTTTTAAAGGACAAAATTCAGTTAGGAATATTGACTGCCTGGCTTTGGATATTTGTCCATTAACCTAACCAGACTAAAACTTACTCCAAGTCCCTCCTCAAAAAATTTCAGCTACTACTGTAGCTCATGTGAACTGAAGTCAGTATGCATATGGGAGTGGGGCAGCATGTGTTCCGGTGTCTCCTCGAAGAACTGATCAGTGTAGCAGTTCATGTTTCTCCCATTCATTTCAAAACACAGATTAAATGGAATAATTTAAAAGGAAAAACAGACTACTGAAAGTATAATCAGTTGGAAGTACCATTTTTAAACTTGAATTCTATTTGGCCTTTGATCAGTTTTGCAGCTGTGTACCATTTGAGGGAATTAACTATTTTTTTTCTTTTTAAACAGATCTGAATACCTGTGTTTGTATCCTTTACATTCACATGCTTCTAAAAACCCTAACAGTGAAAGTGTAATCCATAACTAGCACATGCTATACAAAATTAGATTTTAGCTTGTAGAAATACAATTATTTCATGGCTAACAGTGTTAGCAAAAGGGAGACCTGAACTTACTCCATTTGTAATCTGCAAAGGTGTCAGTGTTGATTTCAGTGGTTAGTGGTCTGAAACAAAAGCTGTGAAAGCCAAGGCACGATTTAAGTTTCCATTTCTGCAGTCACCATTTGCTATTTTACTTCTAAATTGTCTGGCTCCAGGCTCTTCACAATCGTTTTCTACCATGTACATAGTAGATAAACACTCAGTTGTTTTGAACCACAATAGTGTAAGTTACACTAACACAGACAGAACGCAGAAGAATTTGTCCAAATTTTCTAGGATTACTCTTGCCACTACTTTTAGCTTACCATTCCATCAAGGACTTTGCCAAATACTACATGTTTTCCATCTAACCAGGAAGGTTTCGTCACACTGATGAAGAACTGGGATCCGTTAGTGTCTGGGCCAGAATTAGCCATGCTAACCCATCCAATTCCATAATGTTTGAGCTTGAAGTTTTCATCTGGAAACCTTTCTCCATATATGCTTCTTCCTATGACACAAAATAAGAAAGCAAACATTTAAAAAAAAAAAAAAAATCAAACAAAAAACCCCCACCCCTTTTTTTTCAAAAATGAGATAAACGAATAAATTCAAGACTCAAGGATTCACTGTTTTGAGTAAGCACAGCAACATTACTTCCCATTGTCAGTGATTTCATAACTAAAAGCATTTTGCATGTAAAGAAAAAGATAAGCTAAAACACCACATACAAGGAGAGAGTATTTAAAGCTGATGACGCTTTATCCTTTGAATTTAACAAGAAGGCTGAGTACCTTCAAATGTCCTGCTTGCATACACCACTGAACAACAGCATACGTCACACTGTTCAACAAATTTAAATTACATAATTATGGCCACTGAAAATAAGGTTGTCATGTTCTAAAATGATAATTTTAGTCTTTACTTTTACAACTTTTCCTCCTAGCAAGAAATTGCTTTAGATATGTTTATAAATATATGAAGACTAAATGGAAGTTAGTCTAAAAGACTCGGTGTGGATTTGTACAATCATTACATAAGGATTTTGATGTTTCTAAAAAAGTTCAGAAGAGAAAACATTTGAGTCATGTTTAAACCACTATCTTTGAAGAGAAGGCTGTCTGTCTCATTCTTTATTTGTACAGTCCCTAGCACCACGGGGACACTGCTCCCAACACCGCCAGATACTATTGCCACTGAACAGTATTAGCAGACAAACAAACACTGCCTACCTTTAACACTAAAACTGTGCCTTTGGTATTCTTCACTGGAAGGAAAAGGAATGTGCGTTTTCCATTCTGTCCCAGCGGGGAAATCACTAACATTGCATGTGGACAGTTCAAATTGTAGCGTGTAAAGAACGTGCATATAAAGGAAGAGAAGAAATCAGAAGCCAGAAGGCATGCAACGCAAGAGATGCTGCATGGGGACTGCCTTCCTTTAGTAGACCGAACAGGTCTTCTGGAGGCTCAGGAGGTAGAAGTGATACACACAGCCAGAACTCACACCACCAGTAAGTTTACGGTTTTAAATTTAGCAAGAGAAAAAGAGGAGAGGGCATAAGCCTCATTTTCTAACTTCTCTACCCTTGTTTTGAAATTGTCTCCCATAGCACATTTCAGAAAGTTCCACAGAAATGGCTGAGTTGAGGGCAGAGCGGACAGCCTACTCCTTCCCTACCTGCCTTCCCTCTACGAGCTTTGACTGTTTCATCATCGATTAGTTTTCTGCTGGATGACTTGAACTGGTTCACGTATACATGCAATCAATGAGTGCCACAGGGAAGGAGCGCTGTCGCAAAGCCAGAGCAGGGGAAGGGCAGAGACATCCATCTTATGGGAACAGTACGTTGTAGGAGCAGCTCAGCTGGTCACGTGGCTCCAGCACACCAGGCAAAGCCATGCTTCTTGAATGGGGACAAGTCACAGGCAGAAAAGAGCTATCTGCAAAAACTGAGGACAAAGAAAGCTCTACGCGTATTTATAATCAGGTAATCCAAATGACTGCAGCTTACATTACAAGGTGCTTGAAAAAGCACATATGAGGGAATATGCTGTTTTTCCCATCTTTTCAGCAGACATTCAAAGAAAGGAAAGGGAACCTGGAAGATACCAAGCATGTTACCTCCTGATCCATCTCCAGCTGTAAAGTCTCCTCCTTGAATCATGAAGTCTTTGATCACACGATGAAATGTACTCCCTTTGTATCCATATCCTCTCTAAGAAAACGAAATAGTTCTTAAAATGAATATAACATCCAGTTCTATACAGCCATATGAGATACCCATATAATGAATGGCCAGATTTCACATAATATACCACCAACAGAAACAAACACTGACGGGAAACAAATTAAACAGGGATGCAGGTGAATGCAGCTGGGTTGCACTGCCACAAAGCAGGTATTATTCAGGTGATCAAAGCCATTGTCTTTATTTGACTGGTATCTGACCACAGTACCTCTACATGCTAGATCTGCATGGCAAGCGCAGACTGAGGTGGTGATATCCAACATCTGATAATTACATCTTGTGAATGAAGCCCCAGGGACCTGAGAAAGCACACACAGTGCACAGCCTTGGGGATGGCACTCTTGCACAGGCTCCGCTGAATTAAGATCCACAGTTCACAATTGAAACAGCATTAAACAAATATTTACTTCCCAATCCAAACTTGAGTAGACAGTGGAAGAAAATCGCAAACCTACTTCTCCAGTTGCCAGCACAATGAAGTTCTCCACAGTCTTTGGGACAACTTTTCCAAACAATCCAATTACAATTCTGCCAACATCTTTGTCTCCAATCTTCACATCAAAGAACACCTGAGCGTTTTTGCGAAGAGAACAAAAGTGATACAAACATGAGAGCAAGAAAAAGGCCAAGCTTTTGAAAGCATAAGGTGGTAAGAAACTGGTTTATGGCTGGTCTGTATTAATAGTATCCTTCAATTCCTGAGGGTCCTGTTTATGAAAAATCCTTTCAGAGCTTATGCAGAGAATTGTTTGAGAACTGGTGACTGTACATTTTGATTTTTATTGCTTTTAAGAGCTCAGTCAGACTGCTGAATCACAAGTTTAAAGGTAGTGTTCGAGAAGACTCTTCCCAGACATATATGTCTTTCGAGCTGTACGGAAAAGATGAAATATGAAAGTACGGAAGAACAATGATGCTATTCCAGTGTGGTTTGCTATCCACTCAGTCTTCACTGTTCTAGGCATTAGTATGTATGTGATTAAGCATAGGTGAAAGCCTAAATTTCATCAAATTGACAAGCAGCAGGAAGAAAATTCTATGGCTCAAGCAAGGAGCTGCTTCCCTAAATATGAATTCAAACCTGATACAGAAATAACCAGGCTACATAATTCAGCTGATGGCCTAAAAGCTTCAACATAGATGTTGCTAAAAAGCAACTTCAAAAAGGCAAATGAGTTGTGAAGCACTCTAATATAGTTCAGAATATACGAATGCATATTTGAACGTGCAAAAATGTTCCAACAATCACTGAAAATAGGAACAGCTGTCAGGAAATGAGGCATTTTGAAGTTCTGAAAAAGTTACAGAAAGACTATTACAACTTCTAGGAAACAGCAATATGTATTCCTCTGATGTGGTATTTGCTGTTCCTTGTGGCACTTGACCAAATATTACTTGTCTGCAACACTAAGAAATTAGTCCAGTGATGATAATAAATGACCACAGTCTCTCCAATGTGAATGCCTCTTTCACGCTCTCCTACTAAACATTTCTACCGTTTCTTGATCTTCCATGTGGTTTTGACTGTTGAACTTTTGGCTAATGCTATAAAAGCTCTATAAAGAAAATAAAATTCCTTTTGATATACCTCATTCATTTCCTTGGCACTAAATAACATACTTCTTAGATGTGTGGCTCCCAATGTATTAACAGCACATGTTCACTAACTTCTTAATGGTTTTATAAACACACTTCTCTGAATTTTGCCGCCAGGGTTATCTAGGTAAGGGGTATTGCCTGCCTACATTTTCTAAACACACCTTATTTTGCCTGGAAATGCTGTCCTAGTAGAAGGACCGCCTGAAATATATAAGCATGTATAAGTAACACAACTGAGGCTACCAAACAATGACCCCAGATTACAGTAACATCAAACACTTTCACACAGCACATAGAGATGAATCCATCATAAACTGTAATCCTAACCCAACCAAAAGGCTTCATTCGTGGCAGAGCTGCTCACGTAAGCAGCAAATCCAGCACTTCCAAAAGGCACTGCTTCAGCTTATTCTGCATTTGTGAACAAACAGTAAGCTCCTGGCATCCTGTTAGCACTCCGCATACCTGTGCTACATGCTTGGTGATTTTCAGAAAGCACTGTGCTTCCTCATTATGCACCAGATAACATGTCTGTGCATATATCTGGCCAGGAAATCAAACACAGAAATATCTGGTAGCCCTAGATGCTATTTTCGCATAGAGAAGCCATATTCTCTTAAGCGTATTTCCTCAAGTTCTGTGGCAAGTCAACACAGCAGTCTCAAATCTCAAGAAACAGCTGGCCAGATTCTTCACTAAAAACTCTTAAAAGAAAATAAATATGATAAATTTTCAGTCTCACTAATATTCATATAAATATGTAATCTTCTTTATAATCTGCAGTTAAGTATTGCACTAAGTATTTCAAGACGAAACAGAGTGCACCAGTAAGAGTGGCTGGTTCTCATGAACATATTCATATACAATTTACACAAGATGGTGTACATCAAAATGAAAAACTGGCCAAGAGTATTAAATTATTCAGGGGGAAAAAAAAATAATAAAATAAAAAGGTTGACTGTGGAAGAAAGATCTCATAATTTCTAGAGACCAGGTAATATATTGACAAATGAACTCCTATTAAGTGCAAAATACTGCATGTGGAAGAGGACTATCCAGCCACAACAAGGGGTCCTAGATCAGCTACCACTCAGAAAAGAATTCTGAAGTTGCCCTGAGCAGTTTGATGAAAAGTTTGGCTCTGGA
This sequence comes from Podargus strigoides, assembly GCA_028020825.1. NCBI lineage: Eukaryota > Metazoa > Chordata > Aves > Caprimulgiformes > Podargidae > Podargus > Podargus strigoides. The sequence continues at coordinate 79,562,421 of CM051663.1, read as the reverse complement.
CTTGTGAAGGTCAGGGAAGGAAAATGAATGTTAGAAATAATTTAAAATGGAAAAGGACAAGCGATGGGCATAATTATGCCATGGGATAAATCTGTACTGTGTGTTCATACCCTGAGTGCTGCATGTAATTCTGGCTTCTCTATCACAGCATGGTAAGACCAACCTAAAAAATGTAGAGAAAAGGGCAGCAGAGATGCTCAAAGATCTCAAATACCTTTCATATGAAGAAAGATTAAATAAAACTGCTGAAGCCAAAGAAGACAACTGGTGTGATCTGACCAGCTCTGTACAAGTTAAGACTGGCTTGGACGAGGAAAACTGGCAGCTGAAATTCTCTATGTGCCACAACGTGAGAATCAGAAAAAGGGCAGAAAATGAAATCTCAGGCAGAAGGTCTGAAGAAGCAAAGGACTTGATGCATAATTGAGCTGGAATATATCGCCAGAAGATGATCTGGAAGCCAAATCATATGAGATTTATCCCCAAAAAAGACATCCAATTGGATTTAGTGGACTAGAAGTCCACAGCAATGAAGCTGTAGACAGTTGTAGGCAATGCTGGCAATGAAGTTCAGAGGCAAAGGCACAGCCTGAAGCTGAGGCTGTGCCAGAGGCAGCAGCTCTGCCCCTGTCACGCCGTGAAGCGGGACAGGGTTCGGGTTCGGTTTTAACCCGCAGCAGGTGCCCGGGGGCGGGAAATAAGGGGGCAATAAAATGACAGCTCCCAACACCAGGAGTTTCAGCCACGGGGGGTGTGTGTGGGCGGGGGAGGGATGTTAAAAAATAAACACGGCACAGCCGAGCCCCAGCGTGGTCATCACCTCACTGCTCGGTGCAGGGCGGCCCCGCACTGCCTGTGGCGACAGCAGAGGCCGCAGGAGCAGGGATGCGAGCCGGTATTTTAAAGTTACCGCCCCTGTGAGGCTGAGGCAGGCTGACCTCACTGGCAGCTTGACAGCGCCTACAGACAGGGGGCATGCCCGGAGGGGTTAAAAAGAAAAAAAATATTAAAAATCCTTCTAAAACGATAAAGCTGAGGCATTTGTGCAAGCCCTCCCCGAACCTAGCCCGCGGAAGAGGCTCCTTTCCGCCCGGAACCCGGCCCGGCACCGTGACAAGCAGACGGGTCCCCCTCCCACCAGACACCGCCGACGGGGGCCGGAGCTGGCGGGAGAACACCCCCCTGGGGCCCGCGGAGGAGGCGCCGCGGCCCCTCACGACCGACCGATCCCGACCCGCCTCAGGCCGGCGGGCGGGGGAGCCTTCCCGCTCGGCGGAGCCGCCCCGGCCGCGGGCGAGAGTCACCTTGGCAGTCACGCTGGGTCCCCTCTTCTTGAAGCCGTCAGCCGCCGGGGCCAGGAAGCAAAGGCAGGCGACAGCGCCGAGGAGCGCCGCCGGCCCTACGCCGGCCATGGCGCTAAGGCGAACGCTGCGGCGCCTGCGCCCGCTGCCGGGCGGCTCCTCCCGCGCCATGTGGCGGGGGGGCTACCGAGGGAGCGGCGGGGCGGTCACCCGGTGACCCGCCCGAGCTGCGGCCGGGGACGGGGCAGACGGGGGAGCGCCGCGGAGGGTGTCAGGAGCGCGGGCGCTGGGCAGCCGGCCCGGGCGGAGGTGGGCGCTGGGAGAGGTGCAGTGACAGCTGCCCGCCTTCAGACCCGGGCGGGTTTTCCTGCTTCTTGGGTCCCGGACCGCGGCCGGTTTGGGACGGCTGTAAATGCCGAGGTGGTCAGGGTGCCGCTTCGCGTGGGGGCTCGGGTGGGCGGGAAGCCGTGTTGCCTCCGCGGGGGCTCGGCCTCGCCAGGCGGGAGCTACGTGAACACCCCACAAGCGGGTGGAGTGGCCAAAATATTACATGTTCAGGGGAATGTTGAAAGTCAGTCGTTGTTTTTTCATGTTTGGCGTGCTCAGTGCAGTGAGTAGAAACGCGAGCCTGTAAGGTACTTGTAACACTCCCCGCTCCCTCTGTGTTAGGGTGCTCGGCACCCGCGCCAGCACCCCTGCTGTGAGCAGTAAGGAGCTGCACCGAGCGCAGCCGTCAGACACAAGTGTCTGTCACAGCCATTGCCTACCAAGACAGGGAAGAGGAATCCCTGTTTAGCAAATTACCTGTGACACTGACCTGGGGATGTTCTCCACTCAAACATCGTTTGCGTTTGGGACCTGTCCCAAATGGTGCTGCTGCTACGGTCCTGAGAAAATTTGCAAATTGTAACACACAGTGACATTTACGGCCTCCCACGTGCCATCATACGAAAGAATAATAATTAGTAGATACTGATAATACTGCGAGCAGGATGCTGACAGTGGGTGATGTAAACACACTCGGGATTAAACTCCTCAGCTCTGTGTTTCTGGATATACAGCACAGCGCCAACGCTGTTTGGTGCTGTGGCAAAGCCAGCCGGAGCTCGAGTGGAGTGCCTGAGGGAGAGTAAACGCTGCACCGCCACATCTATGCTGTTGTTGACACTGAGCTGCTCAGCTTGGCACTGCTCCAGCAAGAAGCAGGCGATAGTTGGCACTGAGAAGTTGATATCTGTACCGTGTGCTTTCCAGGTGGTCTGTCCAGCTGACAAATGCCCACTAGCAGTTGAAGAGTGCTGGGCATGTTCCTGGAACACATCTTCTGGTTCAGTTTCCTCTGACAGGAATCTAGTTTGGCAAGACCTCTCTGCATTGAGAACCGAAGCACAGTAAGTGGAGGTGTTGGAAAGATCCTCTTCAAAAGTGCACCTCTGATCCACACTAAAACATACCATAAACATACCGTAATGGACACCTTTGACTATTGATCAGTCATAGGCTGTTTTTTGTAGGGGATGTCAGTTTTTCTGCTGTTTTCCATGCTGCCCTACATGCTGGCGACACTAGTGCATCTGAGTGCAATGAGATTTCTTATCAGGCAAGTGTAGTAAAAGCTCGTTTCCTAGGCACAGCAGGGAGTGGTGGTTACTGATTCCATATTACGTAGCATACCAAATTATCATATTGCTTGATTGATGACTGACACAAACAGATCCTCTTTCCTCATAAAATACGGTGGTTGTAGCTCCTCAGTCGAAGAACCACCTGGACTAACCTAGGACTTAACTTTGGCACCTGACCTATGTGCTGGCATTTTGTGAAACTGAGGGCTTTACTGAAGCCCTGCCCATGGGGACTCGCTGTCAGCACTGCGGGCTATGGGGCTTCAGGGCATGATTCAAGACATTTATCCAGTTCCCCTTAGCTAATTAGATCTGTTCATCTTAGTGCTGAAACAGAACTAGCTCATGTGTGTGTAAGTGGCTGAAGTACTTCTTTGATTCTGTTGTTAGAGGCTGCTGTATTTCACACACGTTCACTAAATATCAAAGCGGGCCCAAAACTTTACTGTCTCTTATGCTGGATTCTTCGGTATGTCACTACACTTTCAGCGAGTATGTATGCGAGTTTACTCAAAGTAAACGAGTATGTGTTTATTTTCTCTGCCAGTTTGAAAAGGTACTGAGAATTTAAAGTTATGATTCAGCTGCCTTCCTTGCATTGCGTCAACACGTATTAATGGTGTTTGACTAGCTCTGGAGTTGATTTACTGCATAAATATAACACAATCCAAAGATATACTGATCTGTTGCAGTAGTTGGGCATAAACTTTAAAAGGACTGTGTTATTGTACAAATATGTTAGAAAATAGGGATTTTAACTAAATACTCACAGGAACCCTTTGGAGCCCACATACATACCTAATCACATAAATCTCAATAGTTAAAAATCCAGAAGGTGAAAACTTACCATTTCCATCCCTGTTTATTCACAACAGTCGTCTTTACAGTTACCTATTCAGTATTTGCCTGCTCTGAAGCTGTAGTCATTACGCTTACACTGAATAAAAATGTTAGAGGCTGTGGGATGTTCAGAGGAATATGATGAAAATAGAAAAAGGTTCCTCTTGGAGCATGTATGAGGGCATGTTAAAATTCTTCAGCACTCTGAAGATAGTATTTTCAGGTTTGGGGTGAGTGGGAAGAGACCTATGTGGGACAGAGCATTTTTGATACTCCAGATGCATGCAAGTCGCAAGGTAAATGATGACAGAAATGTGGGAAAAGGTGGAGCCATAACTAATTCTGCGTTTTAAATCTGAAATAAGAGACATACTGGCTGATGAGACTGTATTTTCTCAGAGCAATTCTGTCAGAGTAGTATACCGGTTCAAATCATGACGTGCAGAGGAAAAAGCAATGAGCTGGGAAGATGGGTAAAGGGGGTCTGGCTTTGCAGCTCCTGAATTTAATACTCCTTAATACAAAAGGGTCTATTCAGTGTATGCTGAATACTATCCAGAGTACTCCCCAGAGTTCCCTTTCGGTCTCTCTCAGTAAAAATGTTGGTGTTTGCAAGGATGATTTCCCAATTTATTGAAGTGTAAATATGTTTCTTCTGTGTACAAGATGGCAGTATGAGGCAGGAAGAATGAAATGAGCAGTTAATAACACTGAAGAGATTTAGAAACAGCAAGATGAGACAGGATCTGGTTTACATTATCTTGGAAAGTTTATGCACATTGGTGATGCCGCTAAATAATTTTTGGAAGAAGACAAAACAGTGTTTAAAGAGAAAGTCTCAGAAAGAGGCAGAGACTTAATGTTACATGAAAACTCAATTTTACGTGGAAAATATCTTCCTGACACAGAAAGAAGTATTTTTTGTAGGAACTTATGTCATGACTACCAAACTGAAAGTACACAAAAGCCAAACCAAGAGTAGGCTTTGTACCAACTGTGAAAAGAAAGAAATCCTTACAATAAAACTAGACAATAATATGTAGAAATCTGTTATGACCTCTTTATTTTTCTGCTTTAATTATTCCTAATTATCTTGAAGATTTTGGAGGTCTCCGCAAAGTCTACACAGGCAAACTGAGTACAGTCTGCCAAGGACTACACCGAACTCACTGTGGCTTTGCACAGTAACTGTTTCTCTGTATTAAAAAAAAAGCACAAAATCAGGATAGGGTGTACAACAGAAGGCCATTATTTCCTGTTCCATCTTCCTTAGCCATGAACAATTTCTTCACCTCTTCAGTGCAGCTGATTTGAAGACTGTTATCATTTCTCCCCTCAGTTTTCTTTTCTGTAGACTAAACAACCCCAATTCCTTCAGTCTTTCCACAAGGGTCAAATAGAGCAGGCGTCATCTGGCTGTGTAGTTTTTAGCTGAAATATTACCTTTATCTTGAAATGTGAGTTGAAGTGACAGATAAGCACATTTTGTCATTTCTTGCTGTTTTTTTCTTTTTTTAAATTGATCAAGTGACGTGAGACTATTGTGACAAAAATTACGTAGCCCATTAATAGAATATGTTCAAACTATCTGGTTCTTGTAATATGGTGCACAGGACATTTTGCTTTTTTGAGCCAGCACACATGCATTATTTTGGTGCTTGTTGTCTTCTGAAGTAATCAAGCCTTTAAGAGAATAATTTGCCTCTGACAGTCTTCAATTTAAGTAATAGTATCTGTAATGAGGTGTTTCATTGCTTCTGATGGGCTTTTTACAATTTAAAGTGGGTACAGAAGAGAGATATATTAAGCGTATAGCATCTGACAGATTTTGATTTCTAGTAGTACTAGCATTGGCAGTAATTCTAGCACTTCCTTTCAGCCCTATGGCATTTTAGTGAGCTGTGATTTATTGTAGTGATATATAAATATTTCATATCCGAACTACTCTAGTATATCATGTTATACAGGTAAAAAGAATTGTGGGCATGACATAAGTAATAATAATGCTTTATGGTTCTAGAGGCACTTTCATCAATGTTAACTGCTTGACAGCTGCCAGGATAAAACTTAGGGTAAGCACTGTGTTCGGTAAGGCTGCTGTAACTGTGCTTTTATTTTTATTTCCTTGCTTTGAAATGGGTTTTTGATTCTCGGACCTGAATCACTGGAAGTGTGTCATCTTTCCCAGGCATGATCATTGTCCATATTGTTTCACAATGCCATCATATTACTTGTCTTGGGTTTTTGATGTATCACTGGCAGAGTAAAGTCATATGTTTAAAGCCAAACTTTAATCCCATAAATGATACCACTTTGTCTTATACATTGTCTGAATTATAATATGGTTGAAAGCTATAAAATATCAGGGCCGTTGTGATTGCATGTAATTCTAAGAAACTACAGTTAAAAAAAACAGCTTAAAGTCCAAAACTTGTAAGTCATTATATATGGCCTTCATGAATAATGAAAAAAGAGGTTTATGGGTAGTTTTGTTTGTGTTTTTTGTCTTTTCCTTTCTGTGACTTCAGAAAGATGGAGTGTATCATATGTGCCGTCTCTTCTGTTAAATCACTTATAAAATGTCTTAGACTTCTGTCATCTGGTGCACTTATGCAAAATAAATGTGTCCTATGCTCCGGATAAGTGTCTTCCTTTTGGTCAATAGTTTTTAAGCTTTCTTAAATTTTGTATCCAAACACAATTTGAAGTGTCACCCTTTCCACTCTAATGGTCAAAGCAGTTATTTAGGTGATACCAGCAACGTGTTTTCAAAATAGTGCAGCTGGAGCCAGAACCATTTTTGCTTTGAGCACATTTGTTTACAGTATATCAGAGCTATCTGTAATTGCACATCTCACTGCAGTGAGCAACTAGCACATAGTCATTCATTTGAATTCTGTTTTTCATAATGTCAGCAGTTGCATGAAATTCCTTAGGGGAAAAGGAAAAAACTAGGAGTAAAGCCTAGCTGTACGGAAGTGTACAGTCAGATTTCTTTGTTTTCAAGGCAAAAAGCTAAAACTTCACAGCAACTTAAAATTATGTGTCTTTTTCTTTCTCTGGTTATTACTTACAATAAAGGTTCTAGTTCTCCATACACTTTTGTATATCCCTTAACTATGGCTGTGGTCTCTCTTCCATGGAACTACTCACACCTAAAGTACATAGGTGTTTGAAAAGTATGCCTTTGTCAATAACTTTAAGTTCCAGTAATCGATATTTCTAGCCTGATAATGCCCAGAGGTGCAAATCAGGATACACAGCCTGTGGCTCCGGGCTCTTAAGAGAGAAGAGAAGATAATTCCTTCCTTAAAAATGCAAATGGGAAGTTGAGAAAATTGTGAAGTGACATCCCATCACATGACTGTTTTGAAGAATTGATCCAGCTTTGCTCTTTTCATGTGAGATTTTTAATTATTAGTAATCTAGTTGTTGGGATATTTTATTACTTTTTTTGAGCAAGTGGAAGGTAGAGGAAGAAGGAAATAGGAAGAATGAAACAGAGAAAGTTCATTAATTGTTTAGGAGGTAAATAGCAACTCAGACGTAACATTTGGAAGACAACTAACATACTCAGCATTGAGAAAGCATGTGAATGAGATTGGTCTCCACCTCTCAAATACCAGAGAAGATTGTAGTAGCCAAGAGGAAAAGTGGGGCTTGCAGTTGTTCAAGAAGAAAGTGACAGTGACAAGTACAAAAGTTTTTCCTTTACCAGTCTTAGGAAAAGTGGTAATTTTAGAAAAGACCTGAGTATCTAGAACCACAGAGAATGCTGCTTCAAGGATGGTTTTAAATGGACAAAAATATGTTGGTGGTTTGTTTCAAGAGGAGTGTAACGTGAGGATAAATGGTATTTCTCTCTTCAACTCACTCTGGAGCCTGCTGTGCTGACAGAGGTACAGTTAGCTTCATTAGGACATGAAATATGGTTTAGAAGATACAGAGGAAACAGATATGTGTAATTTCAGTGTCCCTGAAGTTCAGCATTGTTATTACCATGCTAAAAGTACTGCTTGATCAAGGGCCCTATTTATCTAGAGGCTTCTAATCAGTAAGATGCAGTGTTACTAAAAAGATGAATTAATTTCCTATCTTACAGAGTACACTATGTAAGAAAGATATCTTAAGCTACCTACAAAGATTTTGGGCCAGTTCTCCACCTGCATATTTCCTTTTAACTTTGAAAGAGATTTCGTACATGTGGATATGCAGTTGCCTGCAATACACCCCCTTTTTTGCATGTTTCAGGTCATTATGAAAACATACACTGAAGTAAAGAAAATATTTGATTAGAGCTGTAATATTCTTCCTGAAGATGTTGCCAATCAGAGATCAAATTTCTGAGAAATACATAACAAGAGCCTTTGTCTATATGAAATAATTTTGTATACATTTTCATACATTAAATGTGTGCAGTAGCTGGAGGAACTCTGCCAGGATTACGTAAGGATCTAGAAAAGGCCGCTAGTGCTGCTTACAAGATGAGCAGTAAGTGCTCAGCTATAGGCAAGTATTTATAGTAAGGGGTTGTCCTTAGTACCTCTTGTTTGAACAGTGTTACAGTCAGTCATATGTAAACTGCTGTACAGTGATCCCCACTTAGAATTTCTATGTCACAGTACGTAGGGAAGTATGATGGCTTCTCTTGCTTGAACAAAAAGCAGTATCCTGACTAGCATGATACTCTGCACATATTGACATTTTAGTGGTGTTTGCATGTTTTTTTCAACATTCAAATTAATGCTGTTGAAGCCGTTCTTCTTTCCCTCTCCAATTTCCATTCTAAGTTATTTATTTTATAAAAGTCCATCTCCAGAGTGCTTTGTAGACTCTACATTTTGTGCCCAGTAACTTGTCACAGCAGTCATCCTTGTATTTCATCATAGGGTTTTCTGTAGTGCTGGTAATGACTGGTAATGTGAGTGTGTTATTTTTGAGAAAGGAATTCTAGATAATGTGGAAATAATTCCGATTCTCAGGTTTGGAGATCTGCACTGATGGCAGCGGGACCCTTTTGTGGTGCATTGGCCTTGGCTGGCTTCCAGGTGCCCACCAAGCTGCTCTGTCACTTCCCTCCTCAGCAGGATGGGGGGAGAAAATAAGATGGAGAAAAAACTCATAGGTCAAGATAAAGTTTAATAAAGCAAAAGCAAAGGCCATGAGCAGCAACAAAGGAAAACAAAATATTTTTTCTCTACTTCCCATCAGCAGGTGATGTGCAGCTACTTCTTAGGAAGAAGGGCTTCACTACCCATAGCAGTTGCTCCAGAAGACAAACATTGTAGTTATATTTTCTAAAAGTGTCAGCAACCTCCTAATCCCTAAAGACTACACAAAGCATTTTAAAACAAGAACTTCTTACAAAATACATAGAATATACATAATGCATGGAAATGCAGTTGTCTGGAAGACAATTTGCTTATACTGCTGTCATTTCTTAATATTTAATTCATCAGAAACTGATGCTGATGACAGGTTTTCCACTTGCCATTTGTGTTCTCTGTATTTCCTGTGAAGCAAAACTGCTAAGCCTTAACTGGAAGTATTTGTTCTTAGTACATTGTCATGAAATGTTTTACTGGTTTTTGGTTTTATCACCCATTGATATGAAGAACTACATGTCAGAAAAAGTGGAAACAGTCTGGGAAAATTAAATTGGTCTGAATAAACAGAGCAGGTCTCTGAGCAACCTGATCTAGTTGAAGATGTCCCTGCTTATGTTAGGGGGTTGGACTAGATGGCCTTTAAAGATCCCTTCCAACCCAAACCGTTCTATACAATTTATGAAAAGGATTCAATTTTGTGACTGTGTGCAAAGGAACCTGGGGTAAATAGTAAAGGATCAGACGTGTTACTGGGACACTCTTTCAGAAATACTACTTCACATTGTGTTTTATATGATGATATTCTAGGTGTAACTGTAGTACCATTGAAACTTTCATTATTTCTTTAGTCTTTAGATTGCTTATACTTTGCTGGATGCCACATATTCTCTATGTCTGGAAGCATGCCTTAATTACATAAAGTTTTGGATGGCACATCTCACAGAGTTTTGACAAAGTAATGATTTGGATGTTGAAGGAGATCACAGAATCCCATTTATATTATTTAAACCATTAAATTCTAGATAATCCTTATTAGAGGCCCAAAAGCCTTACATTGGTTATTGTTTTTCAGTTCAAAATAGACACTGGTGGATTTAAATCAAATCCTACAAATGCTACCTGGAAGCTGGTTTATTTTTATGTCAGTTTTTACGTATCTTAAAATATAATCCTGGTGTCTTGCAGAAGCAGCAGCAGAGTAGAAACAGAACAGATGTTTCTCTTATTGTATCTAGGGATATGTCAATGGTATTCTTAGAAATAGAGAAATTTTGGCTTGGCAAACTACTGGTGGCATTTTTCTCCTCATTAAAACATCAGATTGATAAAGTCCATGTACTGCTCCATTCCAAGATGTTCGGGCTTCTTTAAATATTAGCATTCTTGTGATTTCATTGGCACTGCAAGCTTCCAGGGAACTCGCTTTTTACAGATCTCTTCCTTCACATCTTTCCTTCCATCAACCTGACAAGTGAGAAAAAAGTCACCCCTAAGATTGCCAGTTGTGGCTGCTGCTGAAGGCAAGGGATTACAGTGAATACTTAAAATTCAGTTCCAGGAAAGCTTTTCCTTTTTGGGACTATGCCCTGTCTCTTTGCCAGATGACAGAAAAGCCGGCACTTTCTTAGATTTAGCAATGTTCTGTGTCAAAATTCTCTAACTTCAGACAGCCAGGGAAGTGACAGCTTTAAAGGTATGCCTTTGTAGAAGACCTCAGTAGTGTTGTAAATCTGGAGTTTATTCACAACTGTTGTGCTCACACATTGCTATAAAAGCAGACTGATATATCAAGTGATGTGCAAACTACTGTTTTCACACTTAGGACACCAATCTGTAAATCTGAACCAGTAAATCTTCCTGAAGGTGAAGATAAAATTGGTACTCATTTCGTAAACACATTGGCTATCTATATGATGTCTAATGCAGCAGATGTTCCCCTATAGGATAAACAATGTCATCCATAACTAGAGTGTTGTCTTTTAATGGCATGATTCATAAATTACAATGTCATTAGGAAATTAGATTAAAACCATTTAGAAATTAAATTCAAACCATTTAGAAAAGCAAAATGAGTGTTTGAAATGTAAATTAGAACTCTTATCTTTTTTTCCTGCCTCTTTAGCATCAGTGTAAACTCGGTTCTTAAAAAGTGGTGTTTGCCTCTGTCAAAGCAGGATACTCAAGAGCACACAAACAGCACACTGGTGAGGCCTGCCAGCAGGACTGTCCTTGCTGGCTGACCTTCTCTTCTCTCTTCTCTTCTGTCTGTGATGCTTCCCCATTAATTGCATTTTCTGTCTGAGTAGGATTTTTATGTTTGGTAGTGTAGGATTTGTACATTTGGCAGCCTATAAGGATCAACCTGGCTAAGGCCATTTTTCTAGTGAGACTAAGAGTGTCCACATGTGGTCTTTTCTGCCAGAAGGTATGAGTGGTAGAACAGACATTTCACTGCTATGATCTGATTAAATGAAGCTTATCTATAGTTGTGTCCAAACCTCTTAATTCAAAGACAGATGTGTGTTTCATGCTTCTTCCTTCAGACCTAGAATAGATCTGCATGGCAAGATTATTACGAGTTGTATTTCAGCCATGACCTGAATGAGCAAAATTGTCAGGGGTCCCAGTCCTGATTTCTGAAGGAAATAAGATGACCATGGCTTTCAGATCAGTTCATTAGAGAGAATTTCTCTGTGAAATCTGGGGCAGGAGCACGTCATTTGTGAGGAACAGCTAAGAAGACATGCACAAGTTCATACTCTGGCAAGTTGGGATAAACATGAAATTGAAGTTTCAGGTTTCCTTTCCTTCCCTTGTCTTCCCAATGCACTTACTTTTTCAGAGATTTTAAAATGTTTTAGCTCATCTGCCTGCACAGTGACTTACATTACAACCTCATTGCTACAGAGATCAGTGGCTCAGTTGCAGGCCTCACCTGTATTTTTCAAAAGTTACCATTGGGAGACTAAGTGACAAGTCCTCACTGGAGCAGTTTCCAGCAGTACAACAACAACAACTGTGTCTCTGTGTTCCAGTGGATGCTATTGCCTCTGCTATTAAGACGTCAGGATGTGGACAAGAAATCAAGTGCAACTAGCTCATCCTGAATCACAGCAAGGTCAAAATTGTGCTTTGACTATCTGCCTGAGATACTGTTTCCAGCACTAGACAGACCTCTGTGTCACTCTATGAAGCCTTGGCATCCTGTCTGAAATTGGATGGCCAGGTAGTATCAGTATCCTCAAATGCCTTATTTAACTTCTAGCTTGCCTGGAAACTTTGTCTCTCCATGCTGAGCAAGCACCTGATAAAGCAAATAGTGAATTTTTTTGAGATCTTGAACAAATCTCAGCTGCTTCAGCTGAAGCTGGCTGGCTGAGGCTATTAGGAGCCCATCAGTCACTGAGCTCCTATACGACTTTGCATCTGCTCTTCCAGCAGTATCATCTTCAAAGTCATAACTGTCTGAGCGGATTGAATGAGGTAGAAAGCAGTTGTCCTTCCTTAAACCTGTGCTTTTGTCACCTACTAATGTTGCCTTTCGGTATCTACCTAGCAGTAATGTCAGCAAAACAAGCAAATTTAATAGGAAGTATATTTCCAAAGGATCTTCTCAGGCATTCAAAGCTACAGAAGCTGAAGTGATGTCTTGGGGGGGAAAAAAAAAAACAACCCCAAAAAAACCAAACCACCAAAATAAACCCAAGCAAGCTGCTTCTGGCATGAGTAATCCCATGTGCTGTCAGTAATATCGTACATGTAATGGCTATAAGACTGAGCACATGCTCAGGATTCTGGGTAAATTAGTTAAATTACTTGCTTGATTCTAAAATCACAGACCACTAACCAGTTGCAAATTGTCTGTGTTTTGTTTTCTGAGTAACAGATGTGCTTGGAAGGCATCGCATTTCAGAATAACAGAATTGTTTTTTAACAGAGCTCTGGGCTTCCCAAAGAAGTGTTTTTCAGAATTGGCTTGGGGAGGGAAGAAGAGGTCTTTTAGATACTCCAGTGTCTTTCCAAAGAATGCAGCTACAGCTCCCTTCTCAGGGAACTCAGAAATGATCATACATTATTATAGATATCTATAGATCATGAGCTGTTTGCTTTTTTATTAGGCACATTATCCTTGCAAACTTTAAAGAATAACAGACCGTAGTTGTTGGCAGATGCCAGTCCTGGGGGAGAAGAAATGAGTGTAATCCATGTAAGAGGACTCTGTGACTGAAGGGCAGGAAGAAGGCTTTGCACACTGTGAGCCATCTCTGACCCAGAGCCAACTACTTCTGAAAGCTCAGAAGCTACAGTAGCAGTTCCATTTCTCTCATGAAAATATTGGCAGTTGAAAAGAGAGTTTGGTATTTTGAGGATTTGGCTTTCAAAACAGGAATTCTACATACCAGTTTGGAAAGTGCTGCAGGAAACTCTGCAAGAAACTGTCTAAAAAAAGTAGCCAGAAAATGCACATGGGAATAGAGTGAGTGGGCTAACAGAAGTGGTGAATGCCTGGCCTGGCTTCAGGTGTCATCAAAGCTGCCATAGGCTTCAGGAGGCCTTTAATCAGGAGTACAAGTCTTATGTCGAGAGCTGCGTGGCAACCTAGTTCAGACTAGCATCACCACAACACCAAGAAAGATTGTATTTAGCTGCATCAAATCTTGTGTACTTAGAGACTACACCACTCACAATTAGTGTGGTAAAGTCAATGGGACTTCGAGAACAAACTTAGTCTAGTTTATCCTGGAAATAACAGTATAACTGTGAAGACAAGAATCGGTGAAAAGACATGCAGTTCGTGTTTTTGTGTGCCTTTTTCCCCCCAAGAAATCCCAACAGCTCAAAAAGAAAAAGATAGACAGAAGAAAGTAATAAGAGCGAGGCCAAATTAGACTCAAAAATATGTATTTTTTTTGTCCTGCCTTCTGTTTCCTTTTTCACTTGAAGGCAAAAAAAAAGTGTTATTAAAGTTTGCCAGTGACAACACATAGCCCTAGTGGCTACTACCATTGGCTCTGAAAGGAGTGAGGATCAGAAAGGATGACATAAAATGCAATCTTTACTCAAACTCTAGTTGATGGGATACAGCTGAGGTACTTTGTTTTATGAAGAAATAGGCTGAAAAAGTTTCAAGGATGAATACGCTTTTTGAAAGAATTATTTTGAAAGAATTTGAAAGAATACGCCAATGAAAGAATTATTGGTATGAATCATGTAGGTATAACCTTTTTGTGAATGTAGTTATAGATTGCATATTTCTATTTTTTTAATTTTTATTTAATTCCATTTTCCTGCCTTGATTCAACTACACAGGAAACAGGAGCAGCAATATTGGACTTTGAGAAAAGTGTAGAGAAACAGAGAGAAATCACTTTGATTAGACTGGAATACTCTTTGGAAACCAAAGGATTTCTTTCTGCAGAAGCACTGAAATAAACATTTCAGAAGTTGCCAGTCAAGAGACACCCAAAAACTGAGCATTATCTTGCTCTTCTCTCAGCATGGTGGAACAGTAGCCTGAGAGACGAGTACTGTAGATAGGGAGCTGGTTTTGGAGTTGAGCTGCTTTTACTGACCCCTTTTTTCCTTCCTGAATGTAATATCTTGGAGTTGTCTACATTTAGCCTGTGTCTGGGGCTCAAGTGTAGCAGTTGCTCTATCACCCGATGACCGCTCCCCAGCTGACAAAAAGGGAGTAACCCCATGAGCTGAAACATAAACCGATTTAATTAAATAAGAAAACTAATACAAATAACAACATAAAGTGTACAAGCTTATACTCGGCCTCATTCTTGGGAGCAGCAAAAAAGAGACTAACACAGAGGAAGCCCAGAAAGAGGAAATACACCATCCTCTCCCCCCTGTAAACCCCCTCCTTTTATAATGAGCTTGCTGTCAGTGGTGTGGGACACACCTGTGAGTCAGCCTGGGACAGCTGCCCTGACCGAAACTCCCAGCTGACTCAGGGCTACTCATGGCCTGCCTGCCATGGCTGGGCTGGGGGGCTGTTCCTGGGAAACCAGGACAGGGCCAGAAACCATGATTATTCAGCAAGACAAGAGTTTCTGAAAGTTTTCATGGTTTCATCATCCCAACATGTAACTTTAACATATCTACAGTGATGAGGCTGTCATTATAGCATTACATCCAAAGGTCATCAAAGGAGCATTTCCTATTGAATTTCAAGGGAAAGGGGAAGGGCCATTGGATCAAGGCCTTTTGTGTTTACTCATAATTACTCAGAAAACTTTTCAAGGTAAGATCTCTGCAGTAGATAGGAGAGGAAAAGGTAACAAGTCTGAGTACTCACTCAGTAATGATAATACTAGCCCTCCATTTTACATTAGGCCTCTGCATGTTACTGTATGTTATTGAGGATTAGGCAATGAGTAACACTGATGAAAAGATTATCGTCTTTCTCTGTAACTGGAGCTACACATTATTTTCGTTGTTTCACAGTCTGCACTCCTTAATATCCTTTTCTTCAAAGCCTTTTCCCCAGTCAATGAAAAGGGGAACTGATATGTGTGTAAGACCCAGAGATGGTACAGGGCCTAGCACATAGCCCATGAGATGCTACTATCAGCAAGGGGTCTGACTGTAGGGAGGCAGGGTCTGTGATGTGGTACAGAAAAAACAAACTGATGGGAGTCCTTATGGGTGCAGCAGGACGAGCCAGATTCAGAAACTTTATTTAATCCACTATGGGGATGCCCTTTTGTGTTGCACCTAATCTGACTTTAAGTGTGGGCTGTTGCCATAAGAGGTGATCTCATTCTTTCTTCTCTCTTCACAAGTGGCAAGCTCTATCCGGTCCTTTATGTTATATGAAATAATCATACATCTATGCAGTGAATCAGTTAAACCTGCTGATCTGGTAGAGAACATACCCTTCTTTTTTGTAGATGCGTTATCTGGTGGGTCAGTGAACCAGAACAGCTCACTCTAAAGCCTCTTAATTAACAGATCCAGTTTTACATTGGTGAAGGAAAGACAGAGAGTAAAGTGGGAGAGTGAGAGATGCCTGCTCTTACATAAGATTAAACAGAACATGTAGATGCACCCTAGAAAACAGCAGGTAGCTATCTAGGACAGACTCAATTCTAGGATCTCATAGTCTACTGGACCTTTCTGTACCGATTTCCTTTCCACTCAACAGATACCTAAATGGTTGTGTATTTTTTTTTTCCAAAGTATTGCAAAGACAATTGACTAATTCAACAATGCAGTTCCTCTCAGGATTTGTTGTAGATTCTGGTGATGACTTGCCCACTTTGCACTCCCATGCTGTTGCCAGCTTCTTTTTGTCTGCTTTTGTACCACTTCTTGTGTCTTGTTAGGGCTGCAGAACAGGGCTGGCTGCAGTGGGCTTTTTGAGAGGAATAGGAATGAATTCCTCTTCCTCACACAACTGAGGACTGAGACAAAAACGTTAAAGAGTTATCTAGGTGGTAAATGATGCTGTTGGTTTTGCTTTGAGAAAAATATTCAGGTAGTTGAGCTAAAGCATGCAGCTGTGCTTACACATGCACAATTCTTGCTAACAGCTTTCTTGCTGCTCTGCTTTTTTCTGCAGAACTCTTCCTTGTAGCATAACCAAGTGAAATTATTAATTTTTATTCTTAATTAACATACCAAATCAGGAAAACCAGCTACTATTTGGCATAATTTTAATTTTAAATGTTTTTATTTAATGCAATTTTAATGCTAGAGTGGATGATTGGATCCCAGTTCAGGACTCCTCAGTACAAGAGACATGGATGTACTAGATAGAGTGCAGCACAAGGTCCGGAAGATGATGAAGGGACTGGAGCATCTTGTATGAATGAAGGCTGAAAGAGCTGGGACTGTTCATCCTGGAGAAGAGAAGGCTCAGGGAGATCTCACCAATGTATATAAATACCTGAAGAAAGAGTGCAAAGAGGTTGGAACCAGGCCCTTCAGTGGTGCCCCATGATAGGACCAGAAGCAATGGGCACAACTGGAAACGCAGAGGAGGCTTCCTCTGAGTATCAGGAAATACTTTGTCATTGTGAGGGTGACCAAGCACTGACAAAGGTTGCCCAGAGAGGTGGTGGGATCTCCCTCCTATGAGTTATTCAAAAGCCACCTGGCATCAGTCCTGGGCAACTGGCTGCAGGTGTCTCTGCTTGAGCAGGGGGTTGGACCAGATGACCTTCATCTGTCTCTTCCAACCTCAAAAATTCCATGATTCTATTAACCTCTTGTTTTTACTGAGAGTTTGAACTTCTATCACTTACTGCTTACGACCCTTTCTGATCATAAAATACACAGTAACATGATTTCCCAATGTGTCTGATGGTTTTGTATGATTCATCCACAAGAAGAAATACCAGAATTACTGCCATATGTACTCTGACTTTAATATTAAAAACAGAAATACTAAAGCCATTGAGGATGAAGCAAATTGCTCCATTTCCTAAAATAGAACAAACAGCAACATGTTATCCTCTTCTTCATCATGCAGAAGTAACTGAAGAATTCTCTGCTGGTAATTAATATTGAAAAAGCATATGAGAAACAAGGCAAAACCTGTATGAATGTGGAGGCAATTTAGGAAAGATTTTGCAATATGTAGTTAAACCCCCAAATCTTAAATGTCCCTTTCTCAGAGTTATCTCCAAGAACAACATTGTACTCCATGATCTGTCTGCCACGAGGAGGACTTTCAGTAGCTTTACCAAAGGCTCTATTCATCAAATTTAAGGGCACAGGCAAAGGAAATTGGTTCACTGGACCACTTTCCACTGAATGACTTTCCACTGTGAAATTCATAAAATAAACAGTCTGAATGCTGCACTACTGCTACTACCAGTTGCATTTGGATATGACCACTGCACAGATTTTCTCACGCTTTTAGATGAAACTATGGTGTTTGTGCTCCATCCTCTCTAGATGAATGTCATTAGTTCATTGTGAATTAGTGTTGCATGTACACATGACATACTTCATAGAACAAGCAGGGATAGCTGAAGAGTATCTAGGACTCTTGGATCTTGCCTCCAAGACTCGTGCCCATTGTGATAGAGAGGCACTGTAACTGTGTTGGAACAATTTTTTATATGTCTTAGGAAAGTGTGTGGATTGCTCTTTGAGTTTATTTTCCACGTTTAAGCTTCCTGGTTATTTCAATACCATAATGGAAATAGGGCTATAGCTGAAGCACAGAATCAAAATTACTGCAAATGTTAAAGGTACAGGTTGTACAGTACCCTCTGACAGCCCAGAATTCCTCTACAGAACATGCATCCAGGGCTTTCTGTAGTGTAAATCAAATCTTCTGTCTTTGTGGGACTTCCTGAAAGATCGATTGAGATCATGACCTGTTCGGGACACACACGTCATAGAAGATGCAGCTATGGAATAAAGTAAATCCATTTTCCTGTGTTGTCAGTCTGCCTCAGTCCTGCACTATCAAGAACAGCATCATTTTAAGGTGCTGCTCTAACTTCTTTTCCTGCTCGGGTTTCTTGTCTAGTCACTAGCCTGCTTCCCGTATGGTGCAGGAATTTTCTCTCCATGTCTTCTGTAGGGCAGGTTAACTTTTTTGCTATCCCTACACACACACCTTATTATGGAGCTCATTTCAGATACTCTTACAGCATGTCTGATTTTTCCCTTGTACTTCATAATTCTCTTCCCTTTTAAGTTTAACACTCTGCTACCATCAGTTAAGCAACTTTTGAGACAATCCACTTGAAGAAAAACAATATAAATAAAGCTGTTCTGACATAGATTGTCACCTCAGAAGTGCCAGAAGTGTGGACAGTGCTTTATAAAGTTGTCTGTTCTTCAGCTGCTGGGAATGAAATGTGACAGTGCAATCTCTATTTGCAGTTGGCTGTAAAAGGCAGAGGCAGTGGGAATGGGAGATTCCAGTGCCCTAATTCTGTTTCATAACAGTTACGTTTGTGTCCTGGGACAAATACTGCACATATGTTTAACTGTTCATGTGATGTTTGTTCCATTGATTTCAAATAATATATTTTTATGTATGAACTCTAAACCCATACTTCATGTAAGATCAAGACCTGGGTTTTTTTACTGGCTTAGTTTCGTTGTCTGGAGGATAGCCATCTGCTATGTTAGTGATATTGATAAAGAGACTTTGTACATAGAAATTGTGAAGGGGGTGCTAATTGCCACTCTCTCTTTTTACTTGTTCCTACCATTTATTCTTGGCCAAATTAAAAAACAAACAAACAAACAAACACCTTAGTGGAATAAAGTCTGAGTAAAACTTAAATAAGTTTTGTGATATCATACCTTTCTATTCCTTTTTAACTCAATTGTCTGCTGGACAAAAGGACCTTCCTGTTATACTACTGATTGCTTCAGGAAGTTCCAGATTTTCTCCTAAATACATAATAGCTGAACCACCCTTGTGATGTCCTGAAGGGCATACTACTTGTAGATATCTTTTTGGTAGATGTACTCAAAAGTGAATGTTCTGGGCTGCAAGTTAAATGCTGTTTGAGGACTTCTTGACTGCATGTACACTCACAAGTTTAAATCATATAAATGTGTACAGAGATGTTTTGAAACAAGCCAGATCTGCTTATTATTCCAACTTAATTGCTCAATGGGCAGACTGCCCTACTCTCTTGTTACTTTTTATTGCAGAGAAGCTGTCTAATCTGGCTCTTCCTCCATCAACAGAACTTTGTGAACTGTTCACATCCCACTTTGAGAACAAAATTAAGATCATTGTGAGTCAGCTGCCCTCTAACGAAGCTGCCAACACTAACAATTCTGTAATTCCAAGTCTTGAGCCTGTCACAATTCTCAAGCTACAAATACTTTTGGCATTTTATGCTCCAACACCTCAGGGCACTATTATGTTTTGCCAAATCTTCGGTCTGAACAGTTACAGTTTTTCTTGATTCTCTACTCCCTCTGGGTTCTCACATTTTTAATCTTTCTTTGATGGTGCGGTACTTCTTAATAATGCCAGAAAGTAAAACCATTGTCAGTCCAGTTTTTAAGAAAAAAATCTGTTACCAATAGAAGAACCAGCATGTTGTCATCTAATATTCAATCCTCCTTTTTTTTTTTTTTTTTTTTTTTTAGTAGTTGTAACATATTGCAAATGTGGCAGTATCTTTCAAAGAAGGTCTGTTGGCTTCCTCTCAGGCTGGACCCTGTCCTCTGCACTGTGAAACAATATTCTTAAGAGTTTATTTTTGATCTTCATACCCTGACTGATGACGAATTTTTTGCTGCTGCTGCTTGACCTCTCTATTTCCTTTGGCATTATTTTGATCATAATAGAATATTAGGTCTCTTGGCAACCCAGACTGATTTAGCTCTTGTTTTCATTGAGATCATTATGTGCATAGTCATTCTGCCTTTGTCTTTCTGTCTCTCTCTCTCATGCATATATTCAGAGTCACACACACTCAAGAGTACATTGTACATACCATAGTACAAAGCAGGCAAGCAGAAATGGTCTGACAGCTAATAACCAACTGCCATGGCCAATGTGTGGGTTTATTCACTGTAAATAAGTTAATAGATGTAATACCTACCACGTACACCATTTTTCATCAGAAGGTGTGAAAGCTTTTTACAAAGATGCCTAAGATCTAGTATCTCTGTAGAGACACTGTTGTAGCCAGGGAAGTTTGCCTGTTATATTACTAGGGAGAGTAGCTAGTCTGGGAACGGAAACCAAGCTATCAGCGTATAGTATCATGAAGAAAGGGGTGTCATTACTGAAGTCTCACTGCCTTTCAGCCATCCTGTTTCAACCTATTTATATGGCATAGTTTTGTGCACACTATTCAGGATATAGCCAAGTGTAGGTCCTGTTTCTTTTAGACTCTATCTATCTGTCTTAGTGCAAATCATGTATGTCGCCTGTAAAATGTTCATTTCCAAGCCATTTCATGTGTACAGCACTGTCAATTGGGTATTTATTTGCCCAAATGTAGTTTAATGCTATACAGTCTGGCAGATCTGCTTAGGCATTAAGGTATTAGATCACTCCATTTCACAGCACAGTGTCTATTATCACTGGTCTTTTGCTCAGCTTGTCTTGAAATGTAGAACTAAGACATGTAAAGCCAAATTATCGTCATTCCAGGAAGGAATTGCACCTAGTTTCCCCGTTTGCATTCTTTATTGATGCTCAGGGTATTCCTGCTTAGTAAATCAAATGCCCCTTTTTACCAACTCTTATCTTACAGATCTCACATTTCCTGAGGCAATTGGCTGATGTAGTTGCCAAGCCACTCTCTGCGATATTTGAAAAATCATGGCAGTCAGGTGAAGTCCCTAGTGACTGGAAGAAAGCAAACATTACACCCATTTTTAAAAAGGGTAGAAAGAAGGACCCTGAGAACTACCGACCTGTCAGCCTCACCTCTGTGCCTGGGAAGATCATGGAACAGATCTATCCTAGAAGCTATGCTGAAGCACATGGACAACAGGGAGGTTATTCAGGACAGCCAGCATGGCTTTACTAGGGGCAAGTCCTGCCTGACCAACCTAGTGGCTTTCTACAATGGAGTAACTGCATCAACAGACAAGGGAAAAGCTACAGATGTCATCTATCTGGACTTCTGCAAGGCCTTTGACGTGAGTCCTCCACAACATCCTTCTCTCTAAGTTGGCAAGGTATGGATTTGATGGGTGGACTGTTGGGTGGATAAGGAATTGGCTGGATAGTCACATCCAGAGGGTAGTAGTCAATGCCTCAGCGTCCAGATGGAAGATGGTGACAAGTGGTGTCCCTCAGGGGTCAGTACTGGGACCGGTGCTGTTTAATATCTTCATTAATGATATTGACAGTGGGATTGAGTGCACCCTCAGCAAGTTCACTGAAAATACCAAGCTGGGTGGTGCAGTCAACATGCCAGAGGGACGGGATGCCATCCAGAGGGACCTGGACAAGCTGGAGATGTGGGCCCAGGTGAACCTCATGAGGTTCAATAAGACCAAGTGCAGGGTCCTGCACCTGGGTCAGAGCAATCCTTGTTATCAGTACAGGCTAGGAGATGATGTGCTGGAAAGCAGCCCTGAGGAAAAGGACTTGGGGGTAGTAGTGGATGTAAAGCTGGACATGAGCCACCAATGTGCAGCTGCAGTCCAGAAGGCCAATGGCATCCTGGGCTGCATCAAAAGAAGTGTGGTCAGCAGATCGAGAGAGGTGATCCTGCCCCTCTACTCTGCCCTGGTAAGACCTCACCTGGAGTACTGCATCCAGCTTTGGAGCCCTCAACATAGGAAGGATGTGGACCTGTTGGAGCGCATCCAGAGGAGGGCCACAAAAATGATCAAAGGGCTGGAGCACCTCTCCTATGAAGACAGGCTGAGAGAGTTGGGGTTGTTCAGCCTGGAGAAGAAAAGGCTCTGGGGACACCTTCTAGCGACCTTCCAATACCTGAAAGGTGCCTGTAAGAAAGCAGGGAGGGACTGTTCACAAGGGCATGTAGCAATAGGACAAAGGGTAATGGCTTTAAACTAGAAAAGGGTAAATTTAGGTTAGATGTAAGGAAAAAGTTTTTCAATATGAGGGTGGTGGATCACTGGCACAGGTTGCCCAGGGAGGTAGTGGCGGCCCCATCCCTGGAGATGTTCAAGGTCAGGCTTGATGGGGCTCTGAGCAACGTGATCTAGAAAAGATGTCCCTGCTTACTGCAGGGGGGGTTGGACTACATGACCCTTGAGGGTCCCTTCCTACCCAATACATTCTATGATTCTATGATAACTAATAGATATTATTCTCAGCCTTTTTTTTGGTTACATTTGGTATTTGCTTTGTTTTTTGAAAAGACTGCCAAAATACTGGTTAATTCCTCTTTGTAGATTATATTATTTTAAATGTTTTATATAGTCAAGTCCTCTTAATATCAACATCTATTCTCCAGAATGTTTTGAAATTATCTGGGATATTTCAGTAAGTGATCTGACTTTCCTCAAGTAGAAAGTGAAATTTTAAAAGGTTAGAAAAATAAAATCTTAGTTCCATTCTTCTTGGGTCATTGTTTCCAAGATTTGTAAGAATATATGAAATATTACAGGTTTATTTAATCAAAAATATATTTTAGATGAGTTCAGTAATCAAGCGCTCAAGGTATCAAACACTAGTGATGTTTTTTAATAGACTTCACATGGAAAAATGCTTAAAATATGGCTTTTAAGTGGCTATAACTATAGCATAGTGAAAGCTGTGTTTCTTATTGTCTCTTAGATGTTCTATATTGCATTTGGTTTTTTGAGGGGCTTCACTGCAGCCAGACCTGAAAACCTAGCCTGTGTTCTAAAAGTTAAGCTGCTTTTTTTCTGACCACACCATATCACAGATAATACAGATTAAAGAATCAGAGGTTAGCTAATAAATCTGCTTATCTTATATAAATGGAAAAGTCTCCAGCTTGTTCTCCCACAGCTGCATTAATTCTACATAACTACCAGGAATTAAAAGTAGTAAAAATATATATTAATCACAGGAAATTAGGAGAGGGAAAAGCATCTATGACTCAGTGCAGACCAGGATTAAGGCTGTTGGAAGGCGTCATTTTTGCATAGTCACTTTGCTGACCACAGTCACACCTTGATTTTAAATGGACACAATTGTGCCAATCTTGGTGTTAAAGGTTTAGGAATAGTTTTCAGTACATTGTTGTTTTGCCAGTTACTAGGCCCAGTAAAAAGGACACAGCCAGCAGCAGAAAAACAATCCAGTGAGTAGATTCTATTGCACGTAAAGGAGTCAGTATATGGGGGATCGCTGGGAGTACAAACAAGTCAGATAGATCACAAATAATAGATATCAACACCAGTGACCCCAGGAATGACACAGCATGACCTGTAATAGATGGAACAAACAAAGATACAAGGTATCCCATAGAAAAAATGGGAGACAACCAAGTCAATAGGGTGATCACATATGATAGAGGTAACCCCACGTTACCTCCCCACAAAGCCCACGCTTGTAAGTGCCAGACCTGACTGGGATCCAGTTGCATGAGGATGCAGGAGGTCCTTCCCCAACAGGAAAACTCTGTGAAGTGCAACCACTTCACAGATAGACACTGCATCCTTCCTGCAAGTGGTCCCAGCTTTTATGCCCAAAGCAGGACACCTGGCACTCATTTACCCAATGCAGGGCACCTGGGGCTTGTTTACCCAAGGGCTTTCCTTACAAGGCCGGCTGCACCTTGGAGGAAAGCCAAAAGGCAAACTCATCCCCTCCTTTTAAAGGACCATGGGGACCACCCATATGTCAACCTTAATTCAGGGCTTGGGGTTCAGACCCCAGCACTTCAATTGTAAAGTTCCCATTGAAAAAGCTGAAATCAAGTGTGCTAACAATAATCTTTTCTGAAAATATCTTTTCTGAAATGGTAATTTCCACATGCTTATTCAAGCTAGTAGGTGACTACACGTAACTACATTTTCTCAGGTATATTCCCTGGTCATAGGTATATTCCTTGGTCATATGTCAAGTGAAAATATCTTCCAAAATTTTAGTGAATACTAAACCAGATTTAATAAATCCAGTATCATACTCTGTTTTATGCACAGTCCATTCCTTCTGACTGAACTCCTATTGATTTGCAATATGCTTCTTAAGATACAAAGGTAACATATTACATAGCCCTTAGATTAATTTCCACAATTCTGTATCTGTCCATGTGTGCACATTTTAACAGAAATGAATAGAGATAAGTGTTTTGAGACTCAAGCTCAAATTGTATTCTGGGAAGGCTATATTTCCTACACACACATCAGCATACCATTTCCCTTTCCAGAAAACTCTTTTATAAAAAAAAACGTTACAGAAAATACCCATTGAGCACACTCCATGGAAAATACACTCTGAAAATTTTGTCTTTGAATGTAGTCTTGCTCAAAGCCTAAAAAGGCTTTGTGAAAAAAAAGGAATTATCCTGCTGAACCTGAAAGACACTCTCAGGTTATTCTGAATTTAATCTCTGAATGTTACTGTCCTTTGTACATGATTAGACAAAGTTAGAAAGAAGTAATAATGGTTCTGTCATTTCTTCAGGTCATGTGGTTTTAGCTGAAGAATCATTTTCCCTCCAAATCACTATTCAAGAGAATTACTGTAGTCTTTATCCATGGCTTAAATCTATATTAAAATTATTCTTATTGCTTTTGTCTAAAGTATGTGATCAAAGCATGCAAATCTTCAGTATTTCCCAGCAGTGGTAAGATGGATGATCAATGCTTGATTTAAAAGTGAAAACCTTGTACTCTGAGTGCCTGATAGTGTTTATTATAGCACTTGTTCTGCTGAAATCAGTAGGACTTGGGATGTGCATCAAAATTTGCTTATTCTTTTTATGCTTGCTTACCAAAATCTTAAATTAAAAAAAAAAAAAAAAAAAAAATCAATTATATGATAAGAGAGTTTCTCAAATGTTTTGGCTTTGCTTAACATCCTTCCTTCCTTCCAGCCCTATTGTTTTTGCTTTGGAACTATTTATATAGTCATGAAAGAAATGTTTTAATATAACATTTCTTTATGGTCTGTACTATTTACATTGTTCTGCATGCACTGAAGGGAGTGTAATGTTGCAGTTCTATGTTAAATCTGTAAAGCCTTTGTTTTGAGGCTTTACAGCCTGCAAGAACTAAGAGGTGCTCAGAAAAACAATCTGTGCTTTTTTTTTTCTTTTTTTCTGTACACTTCTTCTGTATCTTTACATTTTCTGATGCTTATTTCTGAAAGAAGTGTCTCTGGGCTCTCTTGCTAGCTACTCAGCTCTTCCGCCTCTGCTCTTCTGTGATTTTTTCACAAATCCAGAGAACTCTCAGGAAGTTCCACAGAGAGCAAAACCACCTGGGGGACAACAAAATTAGCAGTCAAAATGGCAGGCAGAACAAATTTTGAAAGGTATCCATCAGGGTTACTCAGGGAAAGGGATGTTTAACAGGGCAGAAGAGTAAGATGAGGAGTGTACCTGCCTTGCCTCCTTGAGATGTAATTAGAATTTGCTGTTCAGGAACATAAAGGACAGCAACCTGGCAACAGGGAAAGTAAACTTAATTTCTTGCTAGAACTAGTCTGAACTTTAAAAATATTGTAGGTTTACTTTAGGTGACTAGGACAGGTTGTGGTTGAGGTTAGGTTGAATCTGTGTAATAGTCCATTTGTTTCATCTCTATAATGAAGCTCACTTGTACCCTAAGTGATTAAATAGTATAAGCTAAGTCACTGTTAACGTTTTTATGTTATCAGTAGTTTTTACAGCATTTTATCTTATATAGTGTCATTGTATTGAAGTGTGTGGCACCTCTGAATAATCCACATAGGTGCAGAATGGACAGGAATTGATTCTGAAATGTAGAAGATTTTGAATGTCAGAAGACCCTAGGTTAATTGACTTGCCTGGCATGCATAAAAAGTCTGTTCAAACAGAGAAATGGGTGAATTCATATCAAAAGTAGTGAGGACATTTCAGAATCTTATGAACCCATTTCAGACAAACAGCACAGTAATCCCTCCATATATAAGAAGTGTAATTTGTGTTTGTATGTCTGAAAAGAAGCAACGCAAGTAATGATTAATTTGACTTTCGAAAAAACTCGAACTGCATATACTGTTTGTCATTTAAGTTGCTAATCATACATTATATTGGCAACATTTTTTTATATTTCCCTGGAAATATAATGTAGTAGGCTGAAAATACTAACTTTGGGAAAATTCAAAATCATAAAGGCTCTATTGGAAACTACTCTGCCCTGGTGAGGCCGCATCTGGAATATTCTATCCAGTTCTGGGCCCCCCAGTTCAAGAAGGACAGGGAACTACTTGAGAGAGTCCAGCACAGAGCCACAAAGATGATTAAGGGAGTGGAACATCTCCCTTATGAGGAAAGGCTGAGGGAGCTGGGTCTCTTTAGCGTGGAGAAGAGGAGACTGAGGGGTGACCTTATTAATGTTTATAAATATGTAAAGGGTGAGTGTCATGAGGATGGAGCCAGGCTCTTCTCAGTGACATCCAATGACAGGACAAGGGGCAACGGGTGTAAGCTGGAACATAGGAGGTTCTGCATAAATACAAGAAAGAACTTCTTCACAGTGAGGGTAACAGAGCACTGGCACAGGCTGCCCAGAGAGGTTGTGGAGTCTCCTTCTCTGGAGACATTCAGAACCCCCTGGATGTGTTCCTGTGTGACCTGATCTAGGTGTTCCTGCTCTGGCAGGGGGATTGGACTAGATGATCTTTTGAGGTCCCTTCCATTCCCTAACGTTCTGTGATTCTGTGATTCTGTCAACAGTCCTTACCAGGAGCTTTACAATAAAAGAATAAAAGCCTTTATATAACTAATTACCCTAAAATAGGGTGGCAATAAACAAATTTTCAAGTTTGGCATTAAGCACGTTCTGTTTAGTAGACCTTTTGTTGGAGAAATAAGTCTTAAAGTTATCTCAGATGCCTTTCTGGTAGAGGTCATTTTGGACATTCCTCCTGGACCCATCTTCTTTAAGTGACACAAGCTGTGCATATCACAGCCTGCAGTGTCACACAAAGAGCATACACATGGAATTTCTTCTGTGTAGCTGTATGTGTGAAGAAATTACCAACTGCAGTTTATTTTTATCATCTGACAGCTAAAAATTACAGCCTGTTCAGCCAGCACCACAAATAGTGTGGAAAGTCTCTTCCATTCAGCCCAAGACCTAAATTAAGCTTCTTCTGAGGGAATCTTGCATTAGTTTGGCTGATACGGACTGAGTAAAGATGTGATCCCCCTTCCTACTTCTGTCTGAGGATTGTAAGCTTCAGAAGGGATGTGATAAATTATTTTAGGACAATAGCATCTTATGCTCTAAGAATAAGTTCCAAAGTGAAAATGGTTAGGTTAGGTTCCAAATACTGTGGTTAGGTTGATAGGAAACAACCGTACCTTACTACTTACATGTTGTCCAGTAAGTGTCCCACATAAACTGTTGAACCTGGTTTAAAGTGCACTTTCTTATACCACAAATTAAATAACCAACATACAAGAACATCAGAAAATCAAATTTCATAGTTTGCAAACCCCAGCTTCAGTCTGTGCTGTTAGAAGGTCCGAACAATGTGTCTTGAAATCTCTGTAGTGGGCTTCTCTCATGGGAACAAAAGCAGCAATGGTAATCCTTTTGGGATTAAGTGGGAGGAGATATCCCATACACATTGCTAGAGGAACTCTGCATAGTAAGAGTGGAGTGTGGGACGAACAGCATTCCAAGGTTTATTCATGGCTTTGGGGAAGGAACTGAAATCTTGTGATCACAGCAGTGGCTGCAAGGGACGAATCACTTGCATAGATTTGACACTTTTGCAATGAACATGGTTTAGCCGATGGCTCTGATACGTGCTAAAGATGTGAGATTTGTCTACAGTGTTTGTCAGGTGGAAGCTTAAACTTTTGCTCGTGCTGTTTCACCCAGTCATCCACGTGAAGCAGCAGTGAATGCCATCTGAGTCCTTGCATTCTGGTCAAGTTCCGTCTATCCCTCTATCCTTCTAGTTCCTTCTATCCCTCCTAGCCACCTGCAGTCCTGTAGACAGCTTACACAGCAGGGGTGCAGATAGCCACTGCCTAAGTCTCTGCTGCTTTTCTGCATAGTTTTTTGTCAAGAAGTTAGATGGAGTTTTATTGCTTGTTGTTTGATTCTTAACCCTTTGTTTTCCTCAATGGTTATTCCAAACTGCCGCCAGCACAGCCATTACCTCATCGCAGCTGCTACAGGCTGGCTCACAGTTCCTTTCTCCTTCTATTATGTATCTATATATACTATAATGGAGTGGTTGGCCTAATTTTTTCTGGTTTTCCTTGATGCAAAATTGTGTTCTGATAAGTTATGTTTGTCTTTCTTTCAAGCATCAGGAATTGCTATGAGCACACTGATGTGTGAACCTTGGAGGGTTCTCAGTTTTATCTGCTCAAGATTTTCTTATGCTTATGAGATAAAACTGACCATTATGTTTTGGTCTAGTGGAACCTTTCCCTATGGTTATCAGTGACTGCTGGAAACATTTTGATTTCCTCTGCTCTGTGAGGGGTATTCACTTTCTAAGGTGCATTTCACTTGACATTTCGCTGGGCATTTTCACTTGACCAATTCCTTTCCCAGTGCAGAGTGACATGGCATCCCTTGTCTTTCCATTTCTTAACCTATGGTACCATGTATTCTGGAGATTATATTTTTTTGGTCGTTTCTACTAAAAGTCTGAAGTTTTGTTATAGGGTATTTGGGGGCAAAGCAGGTAGGGGTACGGCTCTTACAGCACAGAGTAGAAAGAAGGGATTTATTTTTAAACATTTTTGGATTTAACAGTAATTCCACAGTTGCCTGCAATGATAGTGTACTGAACTGTGACCAAACTGTTTCTTTCCAGTCTGCACTTTCTATCTCTTCTTCCTAAACCCAGGAATCGGTACTTGCATTGCCAGTGTAGCAGGACACCTAACCCGTGGGATAGCTCACAAAATCATGTATTTCTTTGAGGGTTTAGGGCTGTCTCTTTTTAATGTCTGTTCCACTGGATGGAGGCTAAGTACCTGTGACAGGATGCAGAGAGCCTTCCTGTTTTCTCCAAACAAGGGAGTTAGGTTTCAGTATAGGTACTGAGAGAGTGGTTAGGCACTGGCACAGGCTGCCCAGGGAGGTGGTGGAGTCGCCATCCCTGGAGATGTTTAAAAAACGAGTGGATGAAGCACTTGAGGCCATGGTCTAATGGTCTAGTGGTTAGGGAGATGGTGGGATAAAGGTTGGACTTGGTGATCCTGGAGGTCCTTTCCAACAATGGTGATTCCGTGATTCTATGAAATAATAAGGCCAGTCATGTTGTCAGAATGCAAATAGGAAACTAGAAAAACTGCTTCTTGTTAGTCAGAAGGGAGGAGTGGAGGATTTCACACTGAGGTGCTTAGGCAGGTTTCTAACTTAAGGTGTCGTCCCACATATTTCCATACATCAGCTGTTTTGGTTTTGATTCCCTTGATGTGAGTTCATGCCAGAGGATGTCAGAAAGTAAGCTTTGCTGCAGAAAATTGGCAACTGCAGTATGATTATCTCTACTGAAAAGCCAGTTGTTTTATCTATATCACTTATTCTTTGAGCAGCTGTATTTCTGGATTCAGTTCTGGACTTCAGTTGCCATGAACCCATCATTCTAGATAACATTATGGAAAGTACTTAACCACGTGACAAACTGAAACAAACGTTTGTCTGGTAAAGCATCAAAAATTGAACTAAAACAACTATTGTGGAGCGGCAAGAACGCTCCTGTAGTTACTTAGTTATTTTGACTGTTGATTTAGATATTCCTCCTTGAGAGTTCATCTTCACATGATGTTCAGTTTTCTTTGTTTACCTCGGAAACTCTATTGGTTGTGAGATGCTATTTATTAATGCTGCTGTAGCAGTCCAAAGTTTTCTACTTGCTAAAGCTGTGACCACGTGTTTTTCACAGTATGCACCGTACACACCACACATCTCTTCCAAAAGAGCTATTACCCTCTCCCAAAGTCCTCCTCCACACATGAAAGTTTACCAAAATAACTATTGTTGAATAATGATACCAGAATGAACATTTGTATTCCAGAATTTGACTTACTGAAATAAGTCCCACATATGGGCTTATTTTAAGCAAAAAATAATTTACCAGACAGAGTCCACCAGAAAAAACAAAGAACATTAGCAGGGCAGGTATTTCAGATATGTTCTCGCAGCCTTTTACCACAGGGTACGCAAGGCAAAGGAAGACATGGTCCCTGCTTTGAACTTTTGTTCCCTGGGGCTGTCAGTCTTTTCCTTTCCCCATCAATAGATTTACTTGTGATTTATGAAGGGAAAAAAATAAATAAAAAGGAAAAGATACCAGAGTGTAGGCCTAGAAAACCCTGTTACAAAAGTATATGCTGGGAAAAAGCAGTTAAGTGGGAAACATGAAGTGTGAGGTTTTTCTGTTTTTTCTGTTAAAAAAACATTGAGTCATGATTACGATGCTAAGCCAAAATTTAAAAAGAACCACATAATTTCCATGTATTTCTGCAAACTTTTGCAGCATTCTCATGACAATACCAACCACTGAAATGCTCCTATGCTTGAGTTTTGTCCAGACCTTATCATTCTCATGTCACATTCAAACAATCGTATCTAATAGATTCCATATATTATGAGGGCTGTTTTTTGAGAAAGTACAGGAAAACTCTCTAGACTATGTTTGGCTGTTTGAACTAACTACTCAGTGTTGCTTAAGCATTCAAAATGTTGAGTTGCTTAGGTTTGGAAAGCTTGACATCAGGGACTGTAAAGGAGGATCTGCCTTTCAGAAGTTTCTGAAACCATGGTGAATGAAATATATGTAAGAGGGTGCATTCAGAAATAAAAAAAAAAAAGATCACAAAAGCTGTGCTTAAAGATGTCAGATGTGCTTGAGGTATTAATCTTGCTATCACCCAGCAAACGGATTTTAAATTGCATAATCCTATACAGAAAACTGTTTTAATATACTGCACTATGGATGAAACTGTCTCTTTGGTTTTAAAAAAACCAAACCAAAACCAAACCCCAAAACCAAACACAAGCCCAAAGACAAAACACGTATTTGAGTAGTTAATTTAATTCTCAAATAATTGAGAATACTTTCAGATGGGCTACACATGAAAGTAGGAATGAAATAAGGGAAATTTGTAATGTTTAAGTTCAGCTTTATTTGTACCCTGACTTGATTTATTTTTACTTGGTCTTTACAACTGAGTAATTCCTTTCCTCGTCCCATCTGCACTGTGCCTTGCTGGGAGCAGAGTTTGTTTTGCTGATGGACATAAATATTTGAACCTGTCTGCAAGGGGGATTTGGTGGCTGGGGGACTGGTAATAGACTATAGAGCATTTCACCCCCAGGGTCAGCAGTTCACATCCGCATCAGTCACTAGTGGCAGAAAGTCATTATGCATCTGGCTGGCATCTGCCACACCATCTCATCACCTCCGACCAGTTCCAGGTGGCCAAGTGCTTTCTGCTCTCCTGCAGCAGGCCGCCTCCTGCTACCTGCTCCCACGGATGGATCTCCATCCCCCTCCTCGAGGGACCCCCTCATCCCCCAGAGCCCCATCCCCCTCTGCACCCCCAGGGAGGGCCTTGGGGCCGCCGGCCGCCTCACACGGGCAGCCCCCAGCTGCCTCTCCCGAGCCCCTCGGAGGGCCACCCCGCGGCGGGGCGAGTCCCTCGCCGGGACCGACACCCGCCTTCCCCCCGCCGGCGGGGGCGCGGGCGCCCTCTGGGGCCCCTCACGGCTGCTGCACGGCCCTCGGCCCCGGCGGGCCGCGACCCGTCACCCACGGGCAGCGGGGCGCTCCGCCCCGTTAGCGGCCCCGGCTCCTCCCGCGGGGGTCTCGCCCTCCTCCCGCGGGGGAAGCCGCGCTGGGGGGCCGGGGGTGCCTCGGCGGGCGCGCTGCGGGCCCTGGGCCTTCAGCAGTCGGCCCGGGCCGCAGGGCACAGCGCCTGCGCCGGGCGGCCGAGCAGCGGCGGGGCTCCGCGGAATCTCCTCCCCCGGGCCGGTCCCGGCCCGCCGTGCGTGCCGCCCTCGCGGCCCCCTAGCCCTGGCCTGACCCCGGGGGTGTCAGTGTGGGGCGGGAAACAGCGCTTTTTCGGTCAGTTTCGCCCACTCTTGCCACGCTTCGGCTGCTTTCTAAGGAGAAGAAGCGTCTGGCTTCAGCTCGGGGAGCGCTCGGGGGGCGGCGAGTGGCCCCACGGTCCCGCCGCTGCCCGGGGAGGGCCCTGGGGTACCGCGCTCTAACCCCGCGTCTGCGAATAGGTCCGTGCGCCGGGTACCGCCTTCCTCCATCCCTCCTCCTCCTCCTCCTCTTCTAGGGAAACTACATCCGACCGGAGAGATGCAGGCGAGCGCGAATCCCTGCGAATCCCCTCTGAATAAATGTCTATATTAATGAATTATTAACTCAGCCGCTCATGACCTTAAAACTGGAATGAGGAGACGCCTAGGGCAAGAAGGAAAGCTGCTGAATCCTTTATCGGACTCCTGTCAGAGGTAACCGACCATTTGTCTTCCCCAGATCAGGCGAATTAATTAATATGAAAGGCAAACTTTTTAATTGTGTGTCAAACGAAATCAGATAGGGTGTCCCCGATTCAATCACTCCCGAAAAGGGGATTAGCTCCCTTTGCTACGCCCAGCCGAAAATAAAACCTTCCAGTTCTCGAAGAGACGGGCATCCTTCCTCAGGGTTATTTACAAAACAAAACCCGAACAAATAAAAAGAAAAAAGAATCGCAGGGAAAATGATGAATTTGGGTAGTTAATTTATCGATCTTGGCTCCTCTTCCCGCTTGTTTTATTTTAGAGGTCATTAATCAATGAAGAAAAACACCACCGTGTTCCCCCTTTGTATTTAATACACTTACCCTCCTTATTTATTTCTTTTGAACAAATTCCTAGCAAATATTCACCGATCGATTGGTAGGCGATGGATTTTTATAGAGGTTTGATCGCTTTCTAAACGGTCAATGTGATTTGTTTCAGTGCTCGTCCTCTAAATAATGGGAAAAAGCCTGAAAGAAGGGGAAGGGGGAGGCAGTAGTGAAAAACTCTCTCTTTTTTTTTCTTTTCTTGTATCTTTGGACACAGAAGTCACATCCAGAGGAAAAAAAATAAAATCATTTTAATAATTTTTTAAAAAACCCGCACAAACAAACAAACAGAACCGACGACGGAACAAACAGACAAACTCGGGGGAGGCAGAAGGGAGGCTCACAGAGGGCTGTGCCTGCGGAAGCGAGACCAGAGGTCAGGGTTGGCTACAGCCGCCCCGGGGGGAGGCAGGTTCGGGGGGTGGGAGCCCTGCTCGCAGATCTGCTCCTTCGCAGGGGGTGCAGAGGCCGGCAGCGGTGGTATTTTGGAGAGGCTGGAGCCGGAGCCGTGCTCTGTCCCGGGCAGGCGGGTCGCTGACCCCCTCCGCGTCCCCCCGCCGTCCCACCGGCGCAGGGCGCAGCGCTCTGTCCGCTCCGCGCCGCCGCTCCCTCGGCGTCCCCGCCGCTGCTGTCCGCCTCTCCCAGCGTGGCCCGAGGGAAGCCGGCGCAGGGACAGTCCGTGTCACTTAAGGAAAAAAAAAAAACAAACCAACAAAACCCAAACGACGAGGCTCGCTG
Organism: Podargus strigoides; assembly: GCA_028020825.1. Taxonomy (NCBI): domain Eukaryota; kingdom Metazoa; phylum Chordata; class Aves; order Caprimulgiformes; family Podargidae; genus Podargus; species Podargus strigoides. The sequence continues at coordinate 79,528,390 of CM051663.1, read as the reverse complement.
CGTCCCCCGTCCCGTTCCCCTCCCCGCTGCCCGGCCCCAGCGCCCCGGAGCGGGGACCGGCTCCCTCCCGCCCGGCCCTCAGCACCGGCGAAGGCAGCGAGCCTCGTACTGCTTTCTTCCTCTTTCCTCCGGTGAGTCTGGGTCCCAAACTGCCAGAGGGTCTGTAACTTTTATATCCTGCCAGCTTCATCGTTCGGAGCGCCACTTTTCCGTCCGTAAAACAAAAAAACCCCACAAAACCACCCGGGTAACAGATTAAAGTCGCCCCAGTGTGAACCCGCACGGAGTATTTCTGTTAACAACTCAAGGCAAGTGCGGATATTGACGATGTACTTAAGCCTATTAGCTAGGAGCTTTCCCCCACTTCATCACGTTTTTCTAAGCCTGTAAACGAATTTTTAGAGATCACTGCCACTAAAAAATATTCAGTATTTTTAAAAGATATCCGGTGAGGAAAACAGCAATAACGCAGAGGTGCACATTTAAAAGAAAATAAAATAAAAATAAATGAAGCGGGTCAGAAAGCACGGGGTAAAACTATGACCGGGAAGGAGGTGGACAAGGACCAGGCAGTGTGTAAATTGGGTGAAAACAGAGACAGATGGGTGTCCCCAACGCTTCGCGAGTGTGCAGCCACACTCCCACCCGGCACCGCTGCCCCTCAGCGGAACGGCAGCACCTCAGAACTTCAGAAAGCGGAGTAATAGAGCGAGAGGGCTGAAAATTCATTATATGTCGCACAACGGAATTGATCAAAGACGTAAAGAAGGTTCTTATAGCCAACTTTATAACCCATAAAAATCGGGGGGGGTTCCTACTCGTGTTTGCCTTTAACTTAGGTGTCATCTATCTATACAGCAAATGACGGATGACCTTGTCAAAATGACGCCTGTCAAAACATTTTTTTTTGCCTCAGCCTTCTTCGAATTTGTGTTAAAATGTCCTGCCTTAGACACGGACTGAAGTTTAAACAGCAGCGGCGTTCCCAGGCTCTGCGAGAGTGAGGGGTGGGAAAGAGAGAAAAAGTTAAAACGGGGGGAGGGGGGATGGCAAAAACACTTTGCGGCGTACACGTTATGTTTGTGGGCAAGTGCGCTTTTAGTGGCAGCGTGACACCTGACAAGGGGGGCTTGTCTGACACTAGAAAGGTGTTCTGGTTGACATAAACCATAAACACTACGTGTAAATATTTAGTCTTAAATGCATGGGATACTGTGTACATGCGATATACTTGAGGTGTATCAGTTCTCGCCTCGGTTTCCGTACGCTGTAGGAAAGAAACAGAAAACCTGTGAAATACTCGCTGACATGTGAGCTCAGCAACTGAGTAGCGGGGCGGAAAAAGCCATTTTTTTACGCAAAGTGAAGAGAAAAAGTCACTGGAGGTGAGCAGTTTCTGGCCACAGGTTGCATCTCCGCCTGCACACTTCTCGCCCTGTGCTGCGACCGCGCAGGGAAAGCAGAGGAGACGTGCTGGTGGCACTGAAGGGGCCAGGGTCTGAGGAGGGAGGAGGCGTAAGGCGGTGCGTTGCCCAGCTTGTGCCGGGACCTCCTGGGACAGATACCGGGCAGCCCCGGGAGGGGGGCGGCAGGCAGGGCATCCCGGGGGCGCATCCACTGTAGAGCAGGTGGGACAGCGTCGGGACAGCGAAACGGGCCGGGAACGTCTCTAACATTCACCTTAGCTCCCGAGGGGCAAAAGGAGAATGGGGCAAGGCCATGGCTGGCCGTGGCTCCCAGGGGTTGGGTTGGACCTGCGGGCAGCCCGGCGGCTGCGGGACTGCGCCGGGCCATTGCTGCCCCTCCGCCGGCATCCAAGCCCGGCTCTTCCCGGGGCGCTGTGCTCCAGCGGCTGAGCAGGGAGAGAGAGAGGGAGGGAGACGGGGGTAGGAAGGAGGAGGGGAAGGAGTGGGGGAAGGAGGAGGGAAGGAAAGAAAGGGACACCTTTAAAAGTTGAGCGCGGAACAAAGTGGGGGAAGTTGCCAAAAAAAAAAAGGCTCTGCGTTCAGGCTCAGTGGTAACTTCCCGCTCCCTCCCCTCCCTCTCCTATACACCACACACACACACGCAGTAGTATTTCTCGCTGTCGTAAAACCCACGTGTCTGCCCCGGACTCTGCCAGAGCCGAGCGGAGAGCCCGGGCGCGGCCGCGATGCGCAGCCACGGCAGAGGGAGCCTGGCGGCCGGGAGCTAGCCGGCCCGCCGACCCCCGGCACCTGGAGGGGGGGTCCCCCCGCTTCCCCCTGGACAGAGTCCAGAGCAGTGTCTCTGCTCAGCCCTCCTCCGGCTCGGGGGCTCTCGGGACAGCCGACACCTCCGCACGCCGACCGCGCAGCAGCCGCTCAGGCGCACCGCTCAGGTAAGGCGGCCCCGGGCCCTCCGCTGCCCCCGGCCCGGCCACCCCATCCCGTTCCTGCCGGGCACCTCCACCGGGGGCAGGGTACTGCCGGCCCTGTCCTCCTGCGATCGCTGCTGCGGAAGTCAGGAGCGGCGGGAGAGAAAACACTCGCGCGTGTGTGCGTGGAGCTGAAGTTTCCCTCCTCCCCCCTGCTGTCAACTTGGAGAGTCGTGTGCTGCCGCGGAGAGGGAAGGGGATGGTAGGGACAGGAGCCGCGTGCTGCCGGGACGGGGCTGGCTGGCTGTCCGGCTGCCCGCCGCGGCTGTCGTCCCGCCGTCCTCCGCACCCTCCAGCCTGGTTCCGCGCCTCGCGTCCGCCCCGCGGCTCCTCGGGACGAGGACTCTTCTGCCGAGCCCGGCAGGGGCAGGGGTAGGGGAGCGGGGCGGGGACGCTACCGTCGCCCACCCCGCACAGTCGGCGCGGGGCAGCCCACGCGTGGGACGGCGAGTCCGGGCGTAGGGAGCGCCGCGGGGGTCGGGGCGGCCCGGCCGGGGCGGGGCGGGGGTCTCACGTCCGCTGTCCCCTTCCTCTCCGCTCCACGGCAGGCAGCGCGATGCTGAAGCCCGGCGACCCCGGCGGATCCGCGTTCCTGAAGGTGGATCCCGCCTATCTGCAGCACTGGCAGCAGCTCTTCCCGCAGAGCGCCCAGCTGAAGAGCAGCGGGGCCCTCGCGCAGCTCCAGCCGCCCGAGAGACCCGACCCTCCGGCGGACAGCCTGCGGCAGCGCCCGGCCTCCCTCTCCTCCGCATCCTCGTCTTCCTCCTCCACTCCGTCTTCTTCCTCCACCTCCGCCTGCGTCGCCGCTTCCCTGGCCGGCCTGACCTCCCTGCCTGTGGCCCAGCTTCCAGTCTTCGGGCCGCTGCAGAGCTCCGAGCCCCCGGCCGGGGGGGCGCCCGCTGCCTTGCAGGGCAAGGACCCGTGCGGCGGCGCCGCCGGCGGCGGCAAATGCGGCGAGCGCGCTGCCGCCCGGTTCCGGTGCACGGCCGAGGAGCTGGACTACTACCTGTACGGACAGCAGCGCATGGAGATCATCCCCTTGAACCAGCACACCAGCGACCCCAACAACCGTACGTATCATGCCCCTGCTCGCAGTCACTGACCTCCCCGCCCTCCGAGTCTCTCCGCACCGGGCCAGCCGGAGGATGCTCCGACTCGGGGGACCGCAGTGGGTGCCTGCGCCGCTCTCTCCATAAGAAGCATCCCTGCCCTTCTCGCCCTGGAGCTGCTTCTGCCCTGTTCCCAGTGCTTTCGTGCGGCGGGCGGTAACCCCCCTGTAACGCTTTTCTTGCCTGAGACTCTGGTCCTTCCCTGGAAGTCTGCTGCGGGGGCAGAGTTCTCTCTCAGGGCTGCTTAGGGAGATGGGTTTGGAAAGGATAGAGAGCAACTCGCGATAAAGCGGGTCCTTCCTCACCCTGCGTGCCTCACTCCGTTCGTGTCTGGATAGCCCGGGTGCCGCTGCATACCCAGAAATCAATTACTACTCCGAGCAGCTGCGTAGGGGGAAAGTTGCAGTTTTCATCAGATGGGCTAGGGCAAAGTTTTCCTCTGTCTTTATCTGGGAGTATCGTTATCCTTTCAGTCCTCGTTAACGCCTCACTGGTCTTAGTTTTCACCCCTACGGAAAAGCAGGACGTGGCCATTTCATAAGAAAGCTGCTTTTCTAGACGAAAAAGGTCGTCTGCCTGAGTGTCAGAATTCATTTAGGACTGGGTGGTTAGGGAACGTTTGATACTGCCGTTGCCAATTGTAGAGGGCTCTGGTCCCTTTTTTAGTTTGGGTTTTGTTTTGAGTTTTCTTGTTTGTTTGGTTTGGATATTTTTTTTTTTTTTTTTGGTGGTGGTGGGGGATGGGGGTGTGTATGTGGACGCCCTAGCTATTAAACATCTGTGTCGACTACAGGTTTGTGATTTTAGAAATTAATTCTGCCCGTCTTTTCTCCCTGCGTCTGTCGATGCTGCACAGCCGAGGAAATTCACTCGGTGAAAATGACTGTGTGAACTATATTAATCAGGTTTATTACCATCATTCAGAGTACACAGATCTTTCCCTGTTACAACACTGGAACATGGCTTTGGCGCACGCACTTTTTTCCATTGCTTCAAACACCCTCTCTGTCCTAAGGTTTCTTGAAATTCTTTATTTTTGTTGTCCTTCCCCCCAAAAAATGCCTATTTGAATGCCTATTTGAGGGAGGCTGTTGCACAGACAAACGATGCCCTGAATCAGCGATCCGTAAGCACACGCTCAGAGCAAAATGCGGATTCGTTTAATTTCATTCTGGATCTCGAGTTTGTTTTGAAAGTTTCCACGAAACTTTGTTGTGTATTAATTAAACTGCGTGGATGCCAGCACAGTCTTAATCATTGTGCGCACGTCCGGAAGAGCGAGAGGAAAGTTGACTTTTGAGTTTGGTGGGGATTCTTCCCCCTTCTTAACATTGCAAATCTCGTTATATCGGACACCGACGTTGTTCTGAGTGTCTTCCTCATGCTTAGTTTTACCCCGTAGTGAAATGTGTTAGCATATTTTCTATTCTTGGGTGCAGAAAACGTGATCCCATTAATTACATGCACTTAATGGAACTCGAAACGCACTTTTAATCGCCAGCCGAACCGTACAGACAATACGTGGTTCCCTCCTCGGAGAAGCTCTGTAAATTTGCAAGGTAAAGGTTTTAAAAAAGAGAAAGGAAGATTAAAAAAAAAAAAGCGGTTTGTTTTTAAGGAGTGAGTGGAATCATGGCACGCCGCGGAGCCTCAGGCGCAGCCTGCGGCGTTTCTTCCCAATCGCGACGTTCGAGGTGGGTGCGAGGAAGCGGACGGGTCCGATTGCCGGCGGGACGGGGCACGGGGGACAGGGCAGGATGCTGCCACCACGGCCCCTCTCTCTTTTTTTTTTTTTTTTTTTTTCCTGCAGCGGGCTCTGAAAAGTCTTGTCATTGAACGTGTTTACAAGGCGGCTTTCGCCCCGGCGGTCATCAGTTGTCCCTGAGCAAAAAACTTTTAGCTTGAGTTTTGCGGCCTTCTGGGACCCTGTGCGTTTCTTTGCGCAGCTGCTTCTTCAACACGAATTAAAAAGGGAGCCGAAGGCGTAGGGGCAGTGCTGCCCGTGCCGAGGCGCGGGGGAGCGGGCTGCGGGACACCAGCCCGTCCAGCCCCGTCCAGCTTTCCGAGAGCCGTGGGGGCCACTCACGGCACCCCTGGGCACGCGGGACCCCTCTCAATGATGGGGAAAGGAGGTCGCTGGCGCGGTTGCAGCACTTGTGTCCCCCACACAGACCCCCCAGACGCCGGTGCTGGCCGGCGGGCGTCCTGCAGTACGGGTAGGGGGTCTGTCCCGGCATGGCACGGGGTCCTGATCCTCGCCCCGGGCGGGGGGTCCCGCAGGGCCCTGACCGACGGCAGCCTGCCGGTTTGGGGCGGGCGGCAGCCCCCAGCTGATGGCTCTTCCTCGGGTTTTCATTTTGGATGTGCCTCCTCCGCGAACCAAGCGAGTGCACCGCTTCCCCTTCTTTCCCAAATATTCCCCGCTTCGAGCATCCTCTTCGTCTCCGGGGCGAACCGCATCCCCCCTGCTCCACCGGCAGCATCCACGCTCTAGGCTCACCTCTCGGACACGCGACTGCGAACTTCTCCGCTGCCTTCAGCCTCTCCCGGGGCAGGCGGTGGCTCCCGTGGGGGCGGCAGCGCCGTGTCCCCCGCGCCGGGAAGGCCCCGAGGGTCGGCGGGGTCCCGGCTGCTCGCCGCGCCCCCGGCCTGGCGACTAGGGGCCGTCCTGGGAAGAGGGATGGGCGGCCGTGTCCCCATAGACACACGGCTCGGTCGTCAAATATCAATGAACATGGCACGGCTGGGGGCGGGGGAGGGGAGGCGAGGGCCGCCGGGGAGCTGCGGGTTAAGAATCTAAGTGTAATTGTTTTACGTTGAAAGGGGTTTAGTTAGGGGGAGAAAAAAAATCACGCAGCCCAGAAACAAATCCCTAATTAGGGCCCTGCAGCCTCCGCTGCCGGGGAAGTGAGGGGGATTACGTTAAATCCCTGATAGTGTGGCAGGCGGCGGGGGGACCGCTTTCTTCCCAGCTCCGCATCTGGAAGGGTGAGGGTATTTCTGGGGGAGGGGGAGAGATCTCCCGGGGTGAGCCTGGGGATGCGGGGCCGGCTTGCCCCTCGCTGCTGGTGGGAGCGGTCTGCGGCTCCTCTGCCTTCTCCCGAGGCAGTGATAAATACAGCGCGTAAAACCGGAGCGTCACGTCGGCGAGCGGTTCGCACGCCTCTTCCCGTTCAATTTACGGGGAGACAGTGTATGTACAACGTGCCGCGAAGTGGGTCGGTGTGGGGAGTATTTGGATTTTACTTTTTTTTCCTCTAGACTGCCGCTAACCTGTATGATTTAGCTATTTTACATCATTAGTTACCCAGCACCCTTAAACATAGCAGATAGCCATATATTATATTGAGGTTAGAGAAGGTGGTGACTGTTTATTTAGGGTGATAAAATGGTCCATCAGCAGTAATCTCCATCGATATGTGCCACCAGGAGATGAAGGATGAGGGGACAAGCCACAATTAATTGCCCTATAGTTTTGTAGGAGAGAGTGGAGCCAGTGCGGACTGAACTTCGATCTCCTCTCCCAGAGCCTATTCATCATCTCTACATTGTATATGGGGGTCTCTCAGGGGCAGGGGGTGGCAAGGTTTATCTACACACAATATTCTCCTACCCTTCTCATACCTGACACGGAAATTTAATTCATTCATACCTTCAATAGCAGGCAGAGAAAAATCAAACCTACCTCCCCCAACCCACCCCCACCCACCTCGAAAAAATAACCTGAAAGCCGCTCTGTAAGCGGGATAGTCCATCCCCTCCTCTGTAAAAGCTCCAGGATGTGTGTGTGTGTGTGTGTGTGCGAGTGGCTGGGAAGAGTTGATCAGAGCAGCGAGTATTTTAGAATAGATAAACAAACAAATAAAGGGAACTTGACGGGGAAAGCACCTCTGTGTCTCGTGCCCCCTTCAAGCCTGCCTCAAGTCAGGCAGTCTTTGAGCATCTGCGATCAGTTTCGAAAAAAAAGAGACTGATGTCAGCTCATGGATGAGGAAACTGAGGCAGGAGGAGCCCGTGACCCCTCGGAAAGCACCATCCCTCAAGGGAGCAAAGCGTACTGTCTCGCCCTGTGCACCCTCCCTCTGCACTGGGTACCTGGGCCCAGGCAGGGACGCAGGGCCAGCTCCAGTGATTTATACTTGCAAGGGAGTAATACCATGTGAAATAATGGCCACTTACATTGGATACCTGCATGCTTGTGGTGAAATATGAAGCAGAGGGTCAGAGGCCTCCCTTCTTTAATACCGGCAAACTGCAGGTATCCAGTATAACTGCACCTTTGAAGCATATTATTGCTGAGACAAAAATGTATTTCTTTCATTTATTGTTACAGCTGGTCTGCTGGATAAAACACTATGTTGGACCCTACCTTTCACTGACAAAAACTTTCTCCTCTCAGGTTTCCTTTAAAATATGCAGCAGTAGTGTTACTTAGGTTGGAGCGTGTTTAGGATTATATTTTGGGGGCAACGATGTGTCCTTTCCCTTTTGCTTAGGTTTAGTACTTTTAAGTGCACTCACACGGAGTTATAGTGCTGGCATTACACTGTGTTCATTTTTATGGAGACAAATAAACGATAACATATCGCACTCCTCCCAAAAGAGATATACCAAACAGCTCCACTAGGAAACAGTTTATTTTTTTTTTTCCTTGCTTCTTCCTTGCCATAATCCTCCCATCTACAGAGCATGAAGGTAGAAAGTGAGAAACTGATCTCCTTCCAAGAAGTCTGGCTGCTTGTGGGTGAGCAATGGAGCATTCCCACTTACCTTCTACGTCTTCTGATTTTATCAGGAAACACTGCTCTGGCTGCGTTCCTCCTTACTTTTTCCATCTTCAGCAAATCCCTCAATTTTCTCACACTTCTTGCTCCTTCTTACCTTCATTTGGGGCTTGACCGACACTGTTACAGCCAGTGGAAGCAGTAATTTCAGTGGTCCTTGGAGGAGGCCTGTGCTCACAGAGATGCTCTCTGAGGCCAAACTAGGAAGAAGGGCATAGTGCATCTCTACACAAGTTCCATGTTACAGTCCTCTGGAAAGCTCACACTTGTCCCATCACGTCCCTTTTTATGTGAACTTCCCACACCCCTGTGGGCCTTAATGGTTGCCAACCAATTTGGAGACTCCGGTCATGTCAGTGGACCACAAAACTCTCCATCTCAAAACACTCCCTTCTTTTCCATGTATCATTAAGCAAGTTGGTGCACTGTATGACGTCTTGCTTTGCAGTATCCATGAAAATGATGCTCTTGATACTTTTCTGTGAGGCAGGGTAGTGTGCAAGTCTTGAAGTTCTCCCTTTTTTACCCTATCTGATATTAAGGACCTCTGCCCTCCGAGGCAGAGGAATCCACTACTTACAGTGGCTGTGGTATAACATTATTGAAAGTGTGCTTGGGTCAAAGCTTTCTATGTATCATTACACAAAAGTTAGTCACAAAAGAGGAAAAGACGCATGGTAATGTTTTACTCAAGGCATGGTAAAATTTGTCTCATAGGGCTTCCACTCCTTCTAACATTTATGAGGAATTTTAACAGTTTTATTTGTACATTGTATAAAAACTAGAGGTGTAAAGCATGCAACTAAGAAGAATTTCAGTACTGCTTAGTATTAAAGACAGACTCCTTCCCTCTCATCAACAAGTCATAAGACAAAACAGTTTCAGAAGATGTCCCATTTTTCAAATTTTCAGCTTTGGCAGGACAAAGGGAAAGGAAGACAGCAGGACACCAGATACTGCTGCTGCCAGGCATTAAGACATCACAAGTGGTTTTGGATAGTGGAAAATAAGTATCACCAAGTGTGACTTTCTGTAAGGGTAAACGTCTGTGACAGAGGGTTCAGTTGTACTCCTCACTGATTTCTTAATTTCTTTTCCTTGAAAAGGTAGAAATAAAGTGTTTCATCCACACTCATGCACACACATTGTCAGAATGAAGTGAAGAAATCCTTGTTCTAGGCAGGCACGAGAAGTTGCGTGCATGAGAAGTTATGCCTGTGTGGTGGCAGGGTGCAGGAAATTGACACTGAAATTGCCTGACTGGAGTCATGAAGATGCCTTGGCATGTTTAATGTAAGTTGCTGCAGAGACATGGTGTCTCCAAGAAAGCCATTAATAATCAGGTAGTGGGGAGGAGAGCTACGCGTCTAGAAAACAGTCGAACATCGTGAACAGGTCGGATTCAAGGGCCTGCCCTGGGTGCTAATTGACATCATGGTTAGACATCCTCTCTTTAAGCCCTCAGTTTTCCAGTCAGATATTTTCTTTCTAACTCGCATGGTAAGATGCCAGATTAGTTTATAGCATACTTACATGCCAACCTGTTTGGGGTTGCGTTTTTTTTTTCCTTTTTTCCCCCTGTTTGAAATCCTTTCCTGTATGATCTCAAATGCCAAACTCCAATGAAGCCCCTGAGACCTTTGGATGTGCCAAAAACACAGGGTTTCTTCATGACTGGTTTCAAGAAGGAAAGAAGAGATGTTGTGGTGATACCTCACTTTCCAAACTAGCTGTGGAAATAACAACAATTAAAAAAAACCCGACCCTGCATGTACTTACTCCCTTTTATTCATCACGCCTGGGAATGGCTGTAGGAATATCTGCTGTATAATAATCTTCTCTCAGGACTAGCCAGAAACCTTTTCCCCAGAGTCCTGCAAATCTCATCTTCCAGCCACCTCTAATTGACGTGGCTGAGCGAGCAAAACCCCTCTGCAGTTGCGGCTTAACCCAACAAAAGAGTCGTTTTGCGGCAGGGATTATATTGTTAAGGAAAGGCTTTAACCCCTCAGGCGAAAGGCATTTTTTTTTGGCCAACATAAGCAAGGTCCCCACTAGGTGGCTTTGTCCTGTATCTTCTCTGGCGTGCTGCAGTGTTGGCAAGGGCTCTGCTTCCCTCCTGCCCTCACCCTGTGGAACATGTCAGGGATGACATGGAGTGAGTTTCATCTGCAAGCCTTCTTCTGCGGGGACACTCATCAGAGTAGTGCTCAGCTCGGGGCTTGCTTGCTTGCTTTCTGCTAAGATCTGTAATCAATGTTATGGGTAGAGAGCTTGAACAGACAGGCACTGGGTATGGACATATACACTTTCCTGCACTTCCTACTCAAAGGTGTAACGATTTTGAGGAAAATTATATTCCAAATGCAAATTTCAAATATTTTCATATTGCCGAATGCATCATTTTTGTATGGTACTATTTAAAAGAGGGTGACAGGAAACAGTGCTTAGAAAGCATGTCTAAAATTAGAGAACGCAAAATAGAGATCATGTTTTGAAAACACAGCTTTTATCATCCTTTAGCAGCTTTTACTTAATAGAGAGGAAGGTTTTCCTTTGAAGGCTCTGTAAGAAAGAAGCCTGCACAATACATAGTATACCCACCTCAGAAAGAACAGCAGCTGAGTCAGTCCTCCTGAGAACTGAAATTGTGGTTAGAGGCAGTCTAGCAAGTCTAAATCTGTGGCTTAGACTGAGAAGCTCCAGCTTCTATACTAGAGAATAGAATAGAAATATAATGTTGTGCTTTATTTTTATAAGAATCGGTGTAGGTTGTATAAACTTTTTAGGGGAAAGATCTAGGACTTACTACATGAGTACTATGGTATATTTATTGTTTTCCCTTTGTATTTCTGGAATAAATTTCTAGGAAAACCTTTACTGTGCTACAAAAGTGAAATGTGCAGAAGATGGTAACCTATTTAAATAGATTTATTGTTATGGTTAACTCAGCATACCTCCAGAGAAATGGAGTTCCTGAGCATGAAACATTTTCATGGAAGTTGTACATTCATGGCACACGCAACAGTGTGCAGTGGAAATATTTAACCAAAATTTTCTTTTCTCAAAACAGAAAAATCACAGTAGGATCTTTTCAAAACAGCAAAACATCATCCTTTATTAAGAACAGTTAACATTTTTACCAACTGGTCTTTTTCATGGGAGCTGCTCTCAAAACCAGACATGCTGGTTTTGTTCTTAGCTTCAGCTACATGCAACAGGCAGAGAACATGCATTCCGATTCCATAAAAATTTTCAAATGTGCTAGGAATCAGTGATATTTGCTACATAATTTCAATTTAAAGATTAGATTAATCCATAATAGTGTAAATGTCCATATATGCTCTGATTTGTCATTCATGAGGTTCTGTTTTATTTACTTACTAAACAGACAGGCATGCACACACATGTTAATGTAAAAAGGAGACCAAATGTTCATTTAAAATAAGGATGAAATTAAATCCTGTTCCAGTTAAACCCTTGGGCTGAGCTGTGGTAAGGCAAATGAGGGGGGGTGGTGTGTGTTGTAAAGTGTTATGACTGTGTTTTAAAATGTCTCACCAAAACACACCTGAATGGTTTAAATTGGCTATTTGTGTTAGCCAAAAAATGAATCTTGAAAAACTTAATTTAAATTTATGAGTCTTGGCACACCTGTGAACATACTGGGCTTGCAAAATGTCTGCAGGGTTTCTGCTCACCCTTTGGGATTTCTTATTAAGGGCTTTGTTGAGATTAGGAACACCATCCTAAGCAACAATGGCATGGTGTGTGTGAGCGCTGGGCTGCCAGGAAATGATAGGAAAAGTAGAGAGATCTGCATGATTTTGCCCCTATGCAGCAGTGATCACGATGGTGTCCAGCAGTGCCATATTGATAGTGCTTTTCCCTCTTTGCTCCACAGGATGTGACATGTGTGCCGACAACCACAACGGCGAGTGCCCCATGCACGGACCCCTCCACTCTCTGCGCCGTTTGGTAGGCACCAGCAGTGCTGCTGCAGTAGCCCCTCCACCTGAGATCCCAGAGTGGCTGCGGGATCTGCCCCGGGAAGTGTGCCTGTGCACCAGCACAGTGCCTGGCCTGGCCTACGGCATCTGTGCGGCGCAGAGGATACAGCAGGGCACCTGGATCGGGCCCTTCCAGGGCGTCCTGCTTTTGCCAGAGAAGGTTCAAGCAGGGGCCATCAGGAACACTCAGCATCTCTGGGAAGTAAGTCATCATCTTTCCTTCCTTGTCAAGTTTGATTGTTTTGAAGCGTATGTAGTACTAGCACTGTTCACTAGCTGTAAAAAAAAAACCCACAACGCAATTTAAGTAAGCCGACCCAGCAGATTTGAAAATGCAGCCAGTGCAAGCAAATGCCTTGCTGCAGTGGAGGTAGCCAGAAAACCAGTGGCATGTCGGAGCTCCAATTGGTTTGCATGGAAAGAGCAGGTTTTTGCAGGTGCTGTGGTGTGGAAGAGAGACACGTGGCCAGGAAAGGCTGAAGGTTACAGCACCCAGTGTTCTTCACATTTGGACCTGAGTAACAAGAGCTTTCTGGTCACAGTACCAGCTGTGTCATCTTAGTCTGAGTAGCCCACGTGGGCTGAGAGGGTGTCTTGCACCGTCGCTGTGGCCTACAGGCAATCCAAGAGACCTGCTGAAACAAGTTCAGGAGCCTGTTGTACAGCCCTGCTATTTGCACAATGAAAGTATCAGTGCTTGTTCACGGTTTAGTTCAGTTCTGGTCCTGCACCAACCGTGCATTCCCCTAATGATGCTTTCAGTGCTTTTGTGTGAAAGCCACTTTCAGTGCTCTGAAGATGTGATTTTTCTTTGTCACCACCTTAGAGAGGATAACAGTGATAATCTATATGAAAACATTCAGGCTGTGATAGTCTGATTTATTTTGCGATGAACACTGACTGTGGTTTGGCAGAACAGATCATAACCCCCTATTGTATTCCTTTGGTCATACAGGGACATCCATGGCTGCTACTGTTTGCGTACATTTTCTCCAGTGAAGCACTGGAGTTTTGTGCTTAGGTATAGTTTGTGTGCAGATGCTAAAAAGAGCATTTTGTGGTAAGTTAATTTAGAAATAATAGACAGCATACACTCATTTTGCACACAGATCTAATAATTAATAAATAACATGTACAATCCTTGTGTGTGGCAGTAGTTCTCATTTACAGAAACAGCCTACTGTCTACCTAGTCTTTTGCCATTCATTTCTTTGCTTTGTGCTGGAAGGTGTAATTTCTTAGTTCTGCTTAGTTCTCTGTAGCTGTGGCTTCTGCTCACCTTGAGACTAACTGCTACGGGGGGTCAGTAGAAACGTGCCCGTAGATCTGCAGGTGGTATTTACCCATCTAGACCAAATCTGAACCTTCAGAATATCAGGGCATGTACTTGCTGGTTAGAAACCCAGCAAGGAGTCCATGAAGGTGCAAAGAGTGTTTTTGCTGTCTTCAGTGAGTATACAGTAAAAGTGAATGGATGTTTGGTGTTGTGGAGCCAGCATGTTGTGTGTAGCACTTGTTCACAGAAAACCTGTGAATATTTAGGTTGTCAGCTCTTTTGAAATGATGATTACCTCTTTTCATCATTATATTCCATTTTTGTGTATTAATATATGTGACTTCTTTCTGTGAGTAGGATCTCCTATGCATTCCTTATATGCAAACGAATAGTAAATAACACATTAGGGTCTTTGTCTCAAAGTATTTACCCAAAAGAGTTCCTGTGGCATGAGGGAGATTTTCACATTAAAAAGATCAGTCTCAGAACACACCTAAATGTACTCGGTGAAACTGGATGACTTGCAATCACTGGGAGTTTTGTTGCTGCCTTCAGTGGGGATGGAATTTCTCTTCTACAGAAGATATTAATAAATCGGACTTAAATCTGTTCCTACCAAAGCACAGCAACTATAATGAGAGCATTTTGGGATATGTTAATTATAAAATATATTTTTATGGAACGCTCTATAATGATGTTGGAGGCTTTATTTTCATTGTTAAGAGGGGGTTTGTGGTTTAGACTATGCTAATTGACAGATTATAAAATAATAAAATAAGCTTGCCAGATCATGAAGTTACAGAAAATATTGAAATTTTGCTGAAATAAATGGAGTTAGAGAATTTTACATTATCCTTAAATATTTGCATTATCAATTTATTTTTTTTTTAAATGATGAATCTGTTTTATGCAAGTTAAGTTGCAAATATCGATAATACGTTTTTTAATAGGCAAGAATTTTTTTGTCTAATCCCAAATGAATTTAGAAGTTGTTTTAAAGCAAAGAAAGAAGGAAGGTTGTTGGAAGGATAGTCAAAAGCAAAGAAGAAAAAGATATTAAGTAAAAATAAGAAATAGTACTGATATCTGTGCCAGATTCAGGCCATCAGTAAGTCTCAGCTGAATTTTTGTGGGTGTTCGCTCTTCTGTTCTTAACACACAACACAGATTTCCTGTTGGCTAGGAAAATTAGTGTGTGTTTTTTAAGTGAATTATCTTAAAAATAATAATAAGGGTGTTTTTTTTTTTTTTGTGGGAGGTATTGTGGGCAGCTCACAGTCTTTGATTATTTCTGTCAATGGCAAAAATTGTTAGCAAAGAATCACATACTCTAAGCTCTAGCTAAGTTTTGGCCTTTTCTAATTTGTTTTGACTTTCAATTTGGTATGTTTTATCTATCAGAGAACTAATGTTTAATAAAGAAGAAGTATAGTGAAAGAAGGTAATCAGAAAGTGTGTGTGATTTTACAAAGCTGGTCTATGAAAATAAATAAAAGCAATTGAAAGTATGTATATGAATAGTCTGTATTCTTTTAGTCTATATGGTACAGGAGTGTGGATTAAATCACTGTAAACGTTAAAGGAATCATTGTCTCTTTATAAAGTTGTGGCACTAGTCTATTCTCTTCCACCAATCTTTTTGAGATAGCTGCAAATACAAATATGTCCACATGTCAGTTATTTAGCATTAAGTCTTGATGGACCTTATAGAGAGAACTTCTCTTTCTTAGTGCCGTGAATAGCATTCTAGTATTTTTTCTCTCGCCGTTGCCAAGTAAAGATGATAGATATTTGTTTTCACATACAAGTTTTTTTGTTTTCAGCATACACCAGCTAAATGGAAGGGCTATTGCAAAGCCTTTTAAGCATACTTACTGATTTGGTGGCTTTTTTTTACTGTCTTTGTTGTGGGAAACATCAGAAGCACTGCATTTGATGTATAGTTCAACGCTATGGAAATATGCTTCAGTCTGTCTGCACAAGTGTTCCCACCATGCACTCAATGTTTGCTTTGTATGTAATCCATACAGCATAATGTACAGCGATTCAGAGTAAATTACATACTATTCCATTACCTCACAACAGGCCTTGACACCTATGGGTGTTCATGGGAAATTATAGGGTTTTCTTGCAATCAGCCAAGATAATTTTTTATAACTTAGAGAAAGATCAGTGCTTCAGAAAGCCAAAAAAATTAGTCATTTTTGTAGTTCTTTTTTTGTCTCCCCTTTGGCCCACTTCTACCCAATCCAGGGTTTGCTTTTATTTTATAAAAATACAATAAACTCTGATTTGTTTAAAACAAAAACAGGACTGGGTGTATTAAGTAAACACTCTCTTTGGTAGTACAGGCATTTATTCCAGCAGTGCTTGATAATATTTCTGATTTTTTTTTTTCATTTTTTTTCTTGATTTTGAAGTAATGAGAGCAATCCTTTTGTTATTGCAAAGAAAACAGAGACTTTCTCAGCAATTAGGTCTTCCTGATGAGGATGAGATAATTTTCCCCTAATGTGTTTTCTAATAAAGAAGTGAAAAGGCACATGTATGAAAACATTATCTCAATTATTAATGTGTCCTTACTCCCTGGAGATAAATTAATCTAGTTACACATGGTTTCCCCTTTCTGTTTAACATCAAAATTTAATAAGAGTAGACTTAAGGAATGTATATGATATACACTTAAATTCTATTAGAGTAAAATACAGAAGTTTAAAAAGCTTATACATTTTAGTAGTCAAAGTTTTTCAGACTGAAGACTTTGAACTGTGAATTCTGGAAACAGCTGAATCATAAATGGTCTTTTCCTTGCAAATGCAGTTTAGATGAAAAAACTTTTACTGACAGATGTGTCAAAGGACAGAATCTTACAGTTTCCTTTTCTTCATTTGCCCCGTAAAGAGTTTGCTGTCTTTCTTGGGCTGTTTGGTTTTTTTTTGGTCAGAGATCAAATAGTTTTCGGTGGGGTTTTTTGTTTGCGTTTTTTTATTGGGAATAGCCCAAGAATATAAAATATATGATTTCACTTTATTTTGACTTAATAAGGTTTGCTTTTCTGGAAGAAATGCTTTTTCGTGTGTTAGTTGTTTTACAGGGATGAGCACAGCATACATACAGCAGGGTGTTCATTAGTAATTACAAAACGCTAAACCTGTGTTGCTGATTTTCCCCCTAAATGGACAGGATTAACTGGCACTACTAGAAAGCATGCATGTAATTTTAATAAAGTACCTATGGGTACTTATTTGCCTTTTTTGTGCCTCAACTGCAGTCAAAGAAAACATTGCCTTTGACTTCATCTGGACCAAGAACAGGCATCTTGCTGGGATGCGTGCTGGCCAGAGTCTGTCCGTGCAGTGGTACTGTACATTTCTATACAAATTAATATGCAGAGAGAATCTTTACCTTTCAAATGAAGCACTCATTCCAGTTATGGTGGTGGATCTGTATTCAGATTCTCAAGGCTGTAGCTTTGGACCAAATTCTCTGTTACAGTAAAGCACCGGGGGATAAAATTATGTGCATGCCGTAGTTCTATTAAAGTGAAAATTATATTTCTCTGCAATCCATCATCTAGTATTCTAGACTGCTTGTCAGCCCTGTTTCAAATATGTCATGTTCATGAAATTCAAATAATTTTGTATTGAAAAAAAACCTTAGTAACATTACTATTACATTTTAAATTATGCAGAGCAACAGCTGCTGCCATTCTGTTGTTGTTCTGTTTTGCCTTTCTGAGGGTTTTGTGTGGTGTACCATCCTTGCGCTTATTTTCTATTAAAAAAGCACAATAATTCTTCCTTGTACATAGTTTTTAAGTTCACATACTGCCAATTAGAAATATCCCTAATGTTGTGTTCAGTAGCTTGCTCAGCTGAAAGTTCAGTAAGAACACATTCAGCGCCACAGCTTCTTTAATTTTTGTACCTCAGACGAAAATTGCGCTAAGTTGCTATAAAGCAGCTTGCTAACATGAGTATTTCTGGATCACTTAGTATCACATTTTCCCAGATGACTTTTGTAAGTAAGCTATAATTTCCCTACTTGGGATCAATATAAAGTTAGTTTGATCCTAAATATAAAAGCTACTTTGTATTTGATAATTCATGTTCTTAGAAAAGCTAAATGTTGATGTTTCTTTTAGAAACTGCTATTTTTATAAGACTTTTTCACCTTATCTTCATGTGTCTCTGTGTCTTCGGTATGTTTATTCCATGTACACAAGGAATGTATGTCTGAGCAGATAAATAAGCCTAAGCACATGTGCAACAAAATAAATCTAATTTGGCATGGGGACTGATTCTCTTCCTTTTAATGAAGCGAAGTTCGGAATTAAACTTTGGTGGGGAGATGGATACAGCCCCAGAATCTCAACAGTGTTCCTGAAAACAGTAATCCTGTGGACTGCACAGAACATGCACGTGTCTGGACACACACAATTCCCAGAAAAAAAAAATATTTTCTAAATTGCCAGATCATGCAGGGACTGTGTTTTTCCATGGCACATAATCTCGCCTTGGAGATTTTATTATGTAATAGGCAAAAATACTGAAATGGAATACAAATAAATATAAAAAGCTTATTTCTGTCCTTGTTTGACCACTACCTTTCTGTATTGCTTAAAAGTGATCTAATCACTAATATTACAGAAACATTTGACCTCTTTTTTTTTTTTTTTCTTTTTTTTTAGTTAGTAAAAGCAATTTCTGTTGTTGGATGAAACCTAGTTTGTAAGGCCTGAAATAACTCTTAACTTATGATGCCATTAGCAGTGAATTATTTCTATAGACTTTTGATTCAAGGTAGGTGAGTAAAGACATTATTTTCATGAAATATATGGATATCCAAAATGTGTTGTGTACCTGGTGCCAATAATATATTGGTTATAGATCTGATAAGCTGAAACTGCAGCATACACTTTTCAGGGTGGCAACGATGTTCAGTATTTTGCAGAAGCGTCTCAATCACTGCATTACGCGTTTTGGTCTCCCAAGTTTCACGGCATCAAACGCACGTGGGCTTTAAAATGCAGACTTTTAAGTAACCGCTTAACATAAAAGTTGGAAAATTCATCCCAGGGTATACTTTTCTTCCACGCATTTGGCACCTTTTTCAGATAAGTTACAGAATTCCATTATCCAAATTGTTACACGTGTGTGACAGAGGTTGACCTTTAGTCATGTCAGTCCTTTTTTGTGTAGGCCTTGGGCTCCAGCCTAATGGCTCAAAGCCTGATTTACTCACTGTAATAAGGGCAGGAGGTCGAGCCATTGTCAGCTTGCCTGCTTGTACTCGTCTCAGAGCCTGGTTGAAGGCTGTTAACACAAAGCTTTTCAAAGTGAATTTATAACCACCACCACTGACAGAGGCCAATCAGTATACCATAAATGTCAGGTTAGTGAGATTGAGCAGTAAGTAAAGTACTGGCAGCCCACTATTGGCTGAAATCAATTGCTTCAGGTTTAACTGAGAGTAGCAATCTGTGTATAACTACCTCTGTGGAACCGGCTTAAGTGTGGAGAGCAAGTTGGAGAGTGGATTAGGTAGGATTACCCAGCAGCAACTGCCATGGCACCAAATCCTGCATTTATTCTCCTTCCATATCAATGGTGCCTGCACTGATGTGATTCATGGTCAAAAAAATGTCGGAAGTGCCTCTTAGTTCTAGAAATAAGATTATTCTCTTTTTTAGTATGGATTAAAAAAAAAAGCAAAAACAGAACAAGAAAAGTTAAACAAGGTGCTATCTTACTGAACAAAGAAGGCTAGGAAATATTTTAATGTATTAGTTCAGAAATACTCAACTATTTTTAGTCCACAATTCCACAGAGGGCTTTTTCATAAGGAAACTCTGGCTTTTTGCTGTTGGCTCATAATTGGAAACAATCACAGAATTTGCTAATGAGTGATTATGTACCTGATGGCCTGAATATCCATGAGATGTAGTTACCCAGAAGACTGAATGTTTTTATCATTTTGCGTAGTGACAGCTTGGACAACAATTCATTTGGCTTTGAAAGCATCAGCATTAAAATGTAGGAATCCATTAAAATGCTGTATGCCAGGATTTATAAATTAGGCAATTTCCTTGATTATTGCAATCATTTACAAAATTGATTGTCCCGGTGTGTATAGGCAGATTTCAACAATGATAATTGACAACAGGCACATCCTCTTATAGCTATACTCATTGTTCCCTAAAAGAAAAGCCACTCTACTATGAGGTTATTCTCCATCTCAAGGTCAATTATGCATTGAAAAGATCTACTAATGTAGAAGATCACACATCTTTAAAGGACAACCACACCACCTATTTATAGACTGTAATGATAGCTGGAACACTTATTTTTTCTTCCGTTTGTAATTTGTCTGTTGATGGTGAAGGCATTCACTTGAGTCTATAGTGCATATTCTCTTTGTGATCTGTTATTGAAAGGTAAATAATTTTGGCAAATTGCAGCTGTAAATATGTATTTGATTGACAATTTAAAAGTCAATAATGTGTTTTATTAGTTGCATCTTAAAGTTCTAATTAACCAATAGATATAGTGTATAGCGACTTGATTTGGGTCAATTATTTCTGCAAGACATAATAAAGACATTATGTCACAAAGCAAATATGCTCTAGAAGTTTTCCTATACTAAAACAAATACAATAAAGCCGCAACCAACCACAAAACCACAGTGCTTTCTACGTGTGTGAAAATAAGCACTATGCACAGTAAAAACCTATAGATGCTAAAATTTAAAATGCCAGTGATTACAGGAGATTCTTTTTGCAAACTGTAGAGGAGGTCCAGTCATAGCTGGCAACAAGCTAATTTGTGTCAGACCTCAGGCAGGGATCATGAGCTTCCAGGACTAATATCCTGCAGTTTTAATCAGTCCTTTCTCAGAGAAGATAGCCATTGATGTTACTAGGAACTTTGATTTAATGAAGTCTTCGGGCATGACTGAATAACACAGTATCACTTTAATCACAATTCTTAAATAATTTTTTTCCAGGATAGGCCAACCATTCTTTTAGAACCACAGAACCACCTGCATATTATCTGCCACTGTCTATACAAACAACAGTAACATGCAGTTAATATAAAGGTACCCTTGTATAAATGCATTTATTTGACCTAAAGATAATATTTTACTGTGAAGAAAGGGAGGATTACATTGCCAGTTACTGTGTAGTAGTGAATTGTATTTAGTTAGATGAATATTAGCATCAAAGAAAAACTTTTTTTTTGCTATCTTGTAAAAGATCTGTAACTCATAAATTTATTGTTTGTACTACGTAGCGTATTTGTTGCATGGATTTAGCAAGATGTACATAAACAATTCCATATTTTAACAGTAATTCGACCTGGTACTTTCCATGTAGAGACTTACTGGTGCATAAGCAAGCAAATTTAGTGACCCCAGGGCATTTCTAAAGATGTTTTGATTTAATCTGTGGAACTACAAAATAGAGAAAAGTGATTTTATCATGAGTATGAGAACGTCCTACTGAAATAGAGGCCATATGAAGGCTCTGTTCTTCATGTTGTTCACCTGTAACAGAGCCCTGAATTTGGATAGACACTGATAGCCAGTATTTATTACAGTCCTAAACTGGGAAAAAAAAAAATAGTCCTACATTAAGTGAAGTGTCATGTATAAAGGAAATGAAGTAAACAAGTCTAGGGTTCACAGTTTTTACCTAGGCTAATCTTCCAGTTGTGTAAAGGTCAGTATTTTTTAAAAAATAGTTTATATGTACTTCTTACCTGATGGTGTGTCACCATTCACTGTGAAAAGCAGGGTATTAATTTTTATCAATCTGTCAAAATAACTTTTATAGCAGTACAGATACTGATACTATTTTTAGACCACCATTTTACAAAAAGAGATTACCACTGAGATAAAAATAATTTTTAAAAAGTGTTCTATTTCCTATATTCTATTATATTTCTATTTCTTTTTTAAGTTGTCTTGAAATCTGTCCCCGTTTTTGTTGCTCCACTAAAAGAAGGAGATGAAAGGGATGCACAATTACTTAGAGAAAAAAGAGCAGGACTCGTGTATATTTTTTTTATTCGTAAGATCAGTTACTAATAAATCACATCTTCATTTTCAATTAGAAATGTGAAGTTTTGCTGAGCTACAGATACTTCCCTGGGTTTGTTTTAATTCATTTTATTATGAGCAGTGAGATTTCAGTGACACCTGCAGTAGCAAAGTGCCATTTGTCCACCTCTTAAAAAATGAGTTGTCTTTCAGAGCAAACATTCTGAGAAGGATTTGACATTTGATAGGGAAAAAAACCACTTTTTTTTTTTTAAAAAAAGATTCTCATTCACAACATAGGACCATTCTCCATTTCAGAGCAGGAAAACTGGTGTACAGGTTGATGAGATGCCTCTAGATGGCATGCATTTGGAAAGTTCAGGAAGAAACACTAACATTTTGACAAAATAAATATATTTCTTACTAACTAATGCAAAAAAGCATCAGAATACTTAAGCAAAACGGTTAGGTTCCTGAAAAACAGTTTGATTTTTAACAAGAGGGTTCTTTCATGCAGAAAAGTGGAAGTTGCAGATTAGTTTTTGACCAGCTCTAACAGAAATGCACATAAAGTTACATAGACTTACAAATTTCACTTAAAACTGCGGTAACACTTTGGGGCAGTTGGCAAAGTGTACCAAGTCAAGACTTCAGTTGTGTTTTCAGCAGATTTCTCTTTTCCATGGTCCCAAACCTGCAAATTACTAAGTACCCTACTCTGGCATTTTGCTGGTGAGAGATGCTTCTTGAGACATTTGAGGTCTTGTTTCTGTATTGGGACCAAAACTTTTCACCCAACTGAACCTCTTCTGTTATTCGTGGACCAACACAGTAGAGTTTAATTTGTGGTAAATCTTTTAGCACATTTGAAAGCCAGGAAAGAAATTTAGAAAGCTCAGTTTCTGATACAATTTTACCACAAGGATAACCAAAGTGAAGATGAACATTGGCATTTCCTTAGACCACACACTAATCATGAAGAGGTTTAGGAAAAAAATGGGTACCATATGGATGTTCAAATCTTTGCATTAATGTTGTCTCATCTGAATTTCATTCCCTTTTCTGATCAAACCAGGATCACATTCAAGCTACATGGAATAAGAGGTAGTTTTTTAGGAATATTAACTTGCTTGCTTGTTTGTCCAGAATGGTACCTGTTGCGTCTTCAGTTTAGGGTTTTGGTGAATTTCCAACAGTGAGAGTTCTCCAGCAGAAATCATGTGGCCTGGGCTCAGGGGTGTCTCTAGCCCACCATATGGTGGAACATACTTTAGAGCAGGCTATATATCTGAGCCTGGGTGGGCTCAGACAGTAACCCTGGCTGAGTAGCTATTTGACCTTGGGGTCTGCCATTCCCAACAAAAGATGGCTGAGGGTCAGGCTGAGGTCTGCAGCCTCCCTTTCGTCCAAAGACTACATTTGTCTGTCTCTTTTCTTAACCTTTGTGGTGTTTTGTTTATTTAATAAAATGTTAATTTTTATGCCCTAATTACCCAAAAGTGACATGTCCCAGAGGCAATTGTATTGCACAAGTTTTACTTCATTGTTTGAAACAAATTTTTCCTTTACTTTTGAAAAGCGCGTTTGTGTACAATTTTATTGTTTGCTGCCAAGCCAAATGAGATTACTTCTTTTTTAAAGGTATAGCAACTGTCATGTTGGATCACTCTAAGGACTTTGTATGGTCTTAATATGCTTAATCCTTCATTCTGAGTTTATATTTCTTTCACATTCTTACTTATCTCTTCTGAAATCTCACAGGTCTACATATTATACTTGACGCTATTAATTTCCACTCTACAGCCTGCACGTATTTATGATCAGAAATAGCTAGCAGTGCCCCTCAGGACACTATCAATCACAATTTGAAATAACAGTGATAGCCACTGGAGAAGTTTGTACAAGGCCTTCTCCCCTTCCTGAAGCTGAGCAGCACATTGCTCCTGTACTGCACCCAGCCATGATTGGTGGGTAGTTCAGGAAAAATGCTCCTCTCTCTGTCACATTTGACTTTCAGATCACCCGTTTTAAGAGATGAAAGATATCAAGCATTTAAACTTGCTTGCATGGAGTTAAGAGCCGGCTACAGTGATAGTTAAGCCAAGGCAATTCCATGTCTTGGCAGTAATTCATGATTAGAGCCAACCTGGTGAAGGTACGGACCACCATGGTGTTTGTTTTACTATTTTTTTACCTTTTCTTACTTTTTTATTATTTTAAATTTTATATTAAGTTCTCATTTATTTTATTACTGTTAAAAATCTTACATTAAAAAGGCTTTTTCTGATTTTTGAAAATATGTGTATTTGTCTCAGTGCTTTCTGCAAAGAGGGCAAACATTCTGGCATTTCCTTTCTGTGTGGAAGGTGATTTAGTTTATTTGGAGAATTAGCAGCAAGTTTGCTATTGAGAGAATCCATTTCTAGTGGTAGATGTCATCTCACATTAGTAGTAGAAAACAAGTTTTCTCTTTCAGAGGCAAAGCTGGAGTGGATGCACATTAGTATTTTGATAGTTAATTCCATTGCTTTATTTAAATAATACTACAGCCACTCATTGCAACTTGATATTGACTTATCTGATAAATCTCTAAAAGAAATAATATTGAGAAATTTCTGTGTAAGGAAGATTTTGTAGTGCATCCAAGGATCAGATTGCCACAGACTGAAAGTCTGACTGAATTTCTCTCTCCTTCATACTTTTTGAAGGTCTCACCATAAATATCAGAGAGTTACATATCTTCCACTTTTCCTCTGTGAATTCTTATATTTATGGAGGCTGAAAAAGTGGACCTTTAGGACATAGGGAAAATCGGGGCAACAGACAGATGCACTATGCTAAAACAATGTGTTTGAAGAACATGGAGAATAGAACAGCAAGGCAATGTAGTGCCAGTGAGTTTGGAGAAAGCCAGGATTCTCTCAGACTATGACTCTTCTGGAAAATTACTGCCATTCTTTCTCTTTGTTGTTATAGATAATTTTACCACTTTCTCATAAACCAGGCTAGACTTGTCTCATGAGCATTAGAGTGCTGATCTATCTATTATTCAGTTTTTCAGCTGGTGCTGTCTGATGATGAGTTGTGGATATCCCACAGAAAGTCACAGGCAAAATGTTAAAATATGATAGCATTCAGAATTATTTTCTGCTGTGTGTTCTCATGACTTTCTGCTCTGGATTTTTCCCACTCTCTTGTCAATTAATTTAAGTATTTCACCTGGTTTAAGGTTTCAAAAGCTTGCAAGTACTACAACAGATAGCTTTGTGAGTATTCTTTAAGCATGCAAAGCTTTTCTTAGAGATCTTTTAGTGTGTCTTTAGGATTGCACTAGGAAATATGATATCACAGCAAGAGTGGACCATTGGCAGGCACAACTGGGCACAAGGTTGCTGTGTCTGTGGTCTAAGCTGTACCCTGGAAGTCATGTGGCAGTGTGTCTGATAGCACAGTGCCATGCTCAAGGGAGCAAGTCCCAGCAAGGTTAGTTGTCTGACAGGCTGAAACTGGATTCTGCCCAGGCAGTGTTTATTATGATTAGAGCAAGCTGGATCTCTGTACCTTCTGACATGGCTTTGTCCTGTGCCTCCTAGGAAAAATTTTCTTGACTGTTTGACCCACACCTTACTGGATTTTCAGAAAAGTTAAAGGTAAGATAGGCTTTCATTTCAGCTGTAGGTGCTTTACCCTTGCAGTAATGCTGACAGAGCTCCTTAGTGGTTCTGAGTCAATCATGAGCAAATGGTGCAATTGCAAATACCAGAGAATTTCTTATATTGTATACTTTATAATAGGGCAGTTTTGCACATACACACAGACCAAGTCAGTACTAACATTTGCTAAAACAGCTCTCAAATAGTATGGTGGCACTTTGAATAGTTTCATATTAATGACTTTAAAACTCCTAGTAAACTTAACTATTTAAACAAAAAAACAATCAGTTGCTGTGCCTGTGATCAATTGTGTAGGAATACTCTTCTTTTGTGTGCATGGCAGCTATAAATAGTACAGATGGAGGCCTGGGTGCTCTAAGCTCATGCCACAATGGCACTGCACGATTCTGAGTTTTCATTTATTCCCTTCAAGTTTGTTGGGAGCTCATGGTATCGAGGAGCTTATAGAAAGCATGGAGTGACTTCCAAGATCAGGACTCCTGCACTTAATCCCAGTGTCAGATTGCAGGATGTTTCTGGTCCTTTCACTCTGTGTTTCATGGTGATTGTACTTGATAGTGAATAAAAAGACTCCAGCGTTGCTCCTTATTCCAGCAAACCAAAAATGGTGGGAGTTTCAAAGATGGCAAATATTTTAAATTAATACATCGTCTCTTAAACTTCCCATCATGGAGGAGTCTGTTGGAAAGGCAGCAGGAGATGAGGAGAGAGACCTTGGCTTTGTGCATGACTATAGGAATTCATCTTTCAGTTGCCCATGAGCATTGTGGCATTTAACTCTCCAGCAGAAGGGTTATGTTAGCTATAAATTGCATAAAATGAATAGTATCATGTGACTGAAATATCTTTGAAGAGTTAGTTATCTTGTGTCTAGAGACTCCAACAGAGAATTGTGGGAAGAGAAAAGAGAGTACAAGGTGGCTGTAGAGGTGATCAGCTTCTGGAAAAAAAGCCTTTGAACAGAGTCCTTAATTTAGCTTAATATATTGTCTTCATTATAGAAGGGGTTAGAGTTGATTTTACTTCTTTGTATGGACACTTATATATGGAAAAAAAACCCAGAAACCTGTCAGATGGACTTTCCTATTCAATGGATGAGACAGGATAGACGAAACACCATGGCTAGAAGGAGAATTTGGACAAAATGCATCTCTAAACAAGAAGGTAATTAGGTTTTGCAGTAGTTCAACATAAGAATATCTTGGTAAAAGAGGCATGTACCTTACTTTGACTCTTGAAAAAGTCATTACATGTGTTGAGTTCTGCATATTTCGGTTGGATGATCTGACCCTTTGCCTTCACCGTCTGTGAACCTCCAAACCCTTTGCTTTACCTCTTAGGCCACACATGAGGGGAGCAAGAATGACTGCATCTTCCTTGCAGCACTTTGCAAAAAAGTCTCATCTTCAGGGGGCACTTACTGGGAATTTCTTCCCTCAGCTCTCCAGGTAGATTCTGCTTTCTCTTTACTTTCTTGTAGGGCGAGAGATTTCCCACAAAGATTGGGCCAGGGACAGTGGTTTGAGGTGTTAGTCGTTCATTTCACAGCTAGCACATTTGTGCCCTGGGCTGACTACCAGTGACCTTGCAGGTTTGTCATGGTCTCTGCAGTTTCAGATGTTCTGGCAGTCCTGGCTCACTAGTTCATCTGGGTATTTCTTGCCTTAGCAATTCCCTGACGTTATGGGGGCTCCGGGTACTCATGGTACACTGGTCCTCTCACTTTTTTTCTGTGCTTTTTCCTGGATGGAAGCTAATGACCTATGAAATATAGTCTGGAGCAGATGCTTGAAAAGTCCCTTCTGGCTTTAAAACCTGTGAAACTATGGAGCCAACCAAGAAAAGTTACTGTGTCTGTGTAAACCTTATCGAAACTGAGCTCTGCTCATTCTCCTAAGTAAGAGTTTCTGTGCTTATAAATTCCTCTCAACCTTTTTTTCTGACAGACTGCAGCACATCAGAGGAATTGTCTGATAAAGATGAGGAGAGAGGAGAGGGATTATTATAAAAGCCAGCCGTGTGGCTTCTGCCTGGAAGTCTGTGTATTTCCCTTGTACATGAAATGGCATATACAGTCTGCAGCCTAACCCATAGCTCTGGAGAAATAATAATGTGGAAGAAAAAGCAACTGTAACTCTGAATTTTCTTGCAATGATCCTATTGCAACAACACTGAATGGACGTGCAACCACCTAACAACCCCCACTGCTGTCACTTTGGCAAACCTTTTGATGAATTGGATCTTGATATTTACAGAATCTATTAAAATACAGCCCATCATGTGTTTGTTTATATGTTGACAAGATGATGTACACCCTGCGGGTCAAGGGTGATGTGAACTGTTTTGGTGTTCTTGTCAAAGCAGCTAAAAAAAGAGCATTTAAATAATTTTTGTAGAATAATTGTCTAAGAATGTAAGAGCAACATACAGAATTCTTACGTTGAAAAAAAATCTCTGCTGATCTGACACAAAAATCTGAGCTTGCTATCAATCAAAAAGACTTTCCTACTTCTTCTCTAATATGTTAGAAAATTGGCAGCTCAGATAGAAAAACAAATAGCAAAATTAAACAGAAAGGAATTGATTTAACTACTTGGGTGGTTTATCCAGTACCATACAAAATTTTTCACTTGAGCTCTTGTCACTTATTAAATATATTTTTTTTAACAAATGATGCTACACTGCACATACAAAATCTTGCACTATTTTGCTATAAATATTCTAAGCCAGAATTAGCTTTATGGGGGCATCATGTATTTCTTTGAACATCATTCATATATGTTTGATTTTTCTTTGCAGTTATGAAGAAAAAATACCATCTGAAATGAAATCATGCTGATCTAGTTGTCCTCACAGATATGACTTATACCAAATATGGCTGTATCAAGGGTGTTACCTGTGTAAAATTGGACCCCAAACACATATGCTGAAGGATTCCAGAGCATTCTCCCAACTTCACTGTATTGTTGTTAAATTATATACTCATGAATGTAGAGCTAGGACAACTTATTTTAGAAGAATCTCTGACCATCTCACATTTTTATTACTTGTTTTTTTCAGCATCTTGGAGTTGTGTGCCTCAGAAATAAGTAATTCATGTCCCAACATAAAATTAGCACATGGTCATTTTGGTGACATAAAAGAAATAAAGGGAGAGAGCAGATAAAGAAGATGAGTTTCAAGGGAACAAAAAATATACAAGTTTTCTTGGGTTTGTTATGTGCATGTTGTCAAATTGTTGAGGTATCCAAATGCTCACCATTTTAGAAAGGGATGGGTGCATTTGGAACTCAGAGTGGAGCTGGGATGAAAAGTCTGAAAGAGAAGAAGGGTGTGTGAAGGTGAAAAAGAAAGAACGGGTGGATAGAGTAAGGGATGAGGAATCTTGTGGATGAGGAACGCAGGGTGACTGCTGGGCTTGAGCTGTCCTGGGATGTTGTGCTGAAGAAGTGGTAGTGTTGGCCATCACGTCCCCCATGAGAAGAGGGACCTGTCAACAGTTCGTGTTACCTTCGGATTTCATCTTCCTAAAGTGAACAGGCTGCGTTGGTTGGCTCTGGGGGTCCCTTGGAAAGCTGCCCCTCGGATCAGGTCTGAGAAAGGAAGCAGAGTAGCCTGTTCTTTTATTCATACAGAGAGGTTCAGGGAGGAGGTTCAGGACTTTTCTGAGCTGAAGTACTGATAGGTTTTTTCTGCTTCTTTTGCTATATATTTCTAAGACTGCTTTGGCAAAGAAAAGTGCTTATAACTTTGTTTCAAAATGAAAGGCAAGAGCCTCCTTCACATATCTGGGAACTTCTCTCTTCCTCTTTATTCCTTCAACTTGCCTTAACCTTGCTCCAAAAGCATTACTTTAAATATTTTTATCCTTCTTCTGTTGGGATCGCCAACAATGAACCAGCTAGAACTAGTTGTGAGATTGCAATCTACAGACACTTGCCCAAATGGAACTGAGCTGACACCACCGAAAGGAAAGGCATGGTCATCAGATGCTAGTGCCCTTTGGTCACAAAGGATATATCTACATCTACAATGAAGTGTTGGGCTGAGTTACTTCTGAATGAGCTATTGCACCCGTATGGCACAATTTAGCTGGGTTTTCAATATTGCTAGCCTGGATCTGTCACTGCAGTGTGCCCAGGTGTGATGCATTAGGCTGCATCACATAATGTTAGCAGAGTTTGAGATTTTGCTCCTGAAGCCACTCAAATAAGTGATTAAGGCTCTGAGCAGAGCTCAGTGATTAGGCTGAATACAAAATGTTAGTGTCCAGGGAAGACAAAAAAAAAAGTATCCCAATTTGCTTGTTGTGCTGAGGTGTTTATTATCATGGTGTCTCTCTCTCTCTCTTTTTTTTTTTTTTAAAACCAAATTTTGAGTTTTACTCACAGCTGAATCAGAAAAATCCATTGTCAAACTGATGACAAAACTTGTGGTTAATTTTCTGGAAACTTACATTAATTTTTTGATGTGTAACATTTAGAGCACTTAAACAGTACAGTGAAAAGCAAAGGAAGGAGGTGACTGATTTCAAACTAAAGGTATTTACAAAATATCCAATTCTCTTAAACTTTATTTTATTTTATTTTATTATTTTATTTTATTTTATTTTTGTTTATAAATAGCTGAGAAAGGCTGCAGTGTGGTTTAACCCTTGTAAACTGGTACATGAACTAGAGACAAGTGTCACGCTTGAGTTACATTTTCCAGATTTTCCAAGTTTGTCAGGCTGAATGCTCTTTGGACAATGTTTCTGACAGTTTAATTAATTATAATGGAAATATAACAAAATGCTCATGCCTTTAGCTGTATTCTTTGGCAAGTATTACACTTTATGAAGAACTTCATAACTCTAAAAAGGAAAAAATCCAATATATTAGTTAAGCTTTTTCATTTTTATTAATGGTCTTTGTTATGTGCTTCCTTATGTAGGAAACAGACTTTCAGGCAAGAAGAATGAAAACAAGAAAGAACCAAAGAAACACCTCTTTCAGTGTCATGTTAATGGGCTCTCATGAGCCTTATGAACAGAGTAGTTCCCATTCAGTGAGTGTGCTTAGAAATAAGGAGTAGTAAGGTATAGTACAGGATTTAGTCACTGGTTATAGATGCATAATCCTCGGTGTTAGGGTCAGACGTTAAAAAAGAAAAAAAAAAGAAAACAGCCAAGTTGCCTACTCGTAACTGCAGTTACTTCCACCAGAGACTACTAAGATGTTGTCTGTGGCTCCCTGGTGGTCTGCAGGACCTTGCAAAACGTTCTGCAGATTACATGGAAGACTGAGTTCAAGGGAGTCTCACTAGGTGGTGTAATCATGAGCTGCATTTCAGCACCATCATGACAGATGCTTTCCTTGACACAAGACAGGACCTGCACCATGTCTGGTGTTGGCATTCCACTAGGATTTCCACATATGCAGTTAAGGATGCCCGTGTGCTCATCAGACACTTGTTTGCAAATGTCATATTTGCGTATGTGGGCACTCAGTTTGCCTGTGAAATCTTGTCATGGCTGAATGCCAAGTGTCAATACACAGTATGGGCACAGCTCACTTCAACGGGGTGAAAACTGGCCTTCCTCATAGCTGGTTGCACTGTCTGGATAATAAGATTATGGCAGGAGTCACTAGATGACACTGTTACATAGTTTCACACAATCTTTTTCCTTAGTGCTTGCATTCAGTGTCTGAAGGGATGCTGTACTGTCTCCTGTGTTTCAGTTGCTATTAGCTTATACTGCTGCAAGCACCAGGGTGATTTTCTCTCTGATTAAATCTTTCTGACTAGACTTTTCTGGGGTGAAGATTTGGTGTTTTGATTTGAGCAAGACTGAATATAATTTGCTTCCCAAGACCCAATTTGGACAGCAATGAGTTCTCCTCTATTAAGAAAGCAATTTGCAAAGGTTTCTGTCTTTGGAGAACTCGGAAGATATTCTTGTCCACCACGG
This sequence comes from Podargus strigoides, assembly GCA_028020825.1. Classification (NCBI taxonomy): domain Eukaryota; kingdom Metazoa; phylum Chordata; class Aves; order Caprimulgiformes; family Podargidae; genus Podargus; species Podargus strigoides. The sequence goes on along the minus strand of CM051663.1, from coordinate 79,497,152 downwards.
GCTAAGGTTGTGGTAACACAGGGGCTGCTGGGTGATCTGGTGTGGTGCCTTTGGAGAGAGCAGGTCAGGAAGGGGAGCCTCAGCTGCTTTACTGGAAGCCCACCTGCCATCCCAGTTCAACCTCATTCTGCCATGGAGTGATTGATTGTTTGGAGCCACTGTCATCTTTCACGTGGAAACTATGCTTTCCCTTGGCTGTTCTCCCTGTGGAGGGATAAGAGCCTCTGGTCTTTAGTAAAGCCTTTTTTCTCCTCCATCTGATAAGGTTGAAATAGGCTCACCGGCTCTATTATTTTATGCTCTTGTTTGCAATGTAAAGATTTTGCTGCAATGCAAGTAGTGGTATGCAATTGTCAGGCTCCAGACATACTCATCTTCTTGCCACTTGTATATTATTTGAAGGCTTCCAGAGAATGACTTGAGGCATCCCAGCTTGTCAAGTCTTGAAATGAAAACCAAGTAGAAGTGGCATGCTTTTAAGCTGATTTTTTGTCTTTTTTTTTCCTTTTAAGCATGTGTCTGAAAAGCTTTCCCAACACAGTAGTTTTGTGAGCAGTATGACAAAAAGTGATTTTTTGTTGTTGTTGTTTTGCTTTTGAGTTGCCCTGCTGGAATCATTTACTGGGTAGGAAAGGTCATTTTAGGGAAGTAGCTTTCAGCAACATTACAACCACAGCTCTCCTAAAAGCTGCTGTTGTTGCTGTTCACTCTAACAAAAAAAAAACCCCAAAACAACAACAAAAAAGAAAGATTATATTTGGGAAGGAATGTAGAATTTTTTTTAAAAAAAAGAAAAGGAATAAAGAGTGATACTCCTTGCATCATTTCTCCTGATTGATTGACAAGATGCTTTTATAGTCCAGTCATAAGGGAGACTAAGAATTTTTAAGACTGATATGATGCTATGCATTTACTTAAAAATGTGTTTATATAAACAAGCTATTCTTGTTTTTCTAGTCAAAAATGCACCAAAATAGTCACACTCAAATGTTAGATAACAAAAATAGTTTATATGATTTTATTTTTTTGCTTAAAAAGCATGAGAAAGCAACTAATATAAAAGCAATACAAAAATGGCTGAATATTTTGAGCACTAGTCTCAGTGAACTCCATCCAGGGTGTGGCAATTTATAGTAAATTGTATTTGTACTCTCAGTCTCTAACAATAGATATCAGTAAGTTAAGTATCTGGTCTAAGCCAGTTAACCTTGCTTATGACGTATTGCCCTCTGACTGTGCCTGTTTCTCTCCATTGTCTCTATGAGGACATTGGGTAACAGGGTTAGGTTATATAGTTAACCTTAGTTGTGTTATGTGAAATGAATCCTACCTAACAAACTTCATTTTATACTGCATGTGAACAAAGGAAAAAATCAATAGTGCCCCAATACTTACTATCAGTTTCCCCTATTGTAAATTCACTAAGGGCATGCTACATTGCAGCCAAAGATGCGTCTGCACCTGTGGGCAGATACAAGCCAACTGGCTTTAATCAAGGTAATTATTTAAGCCTTAAAAATAATGTAACTCCAGCAATACTGAGCTTACCATGGGATGCAAAACTTACAGTAAAGCACGGTAAATAGCCTTAAATACATCCCATGCTGCTGTGATTGCCCTGCTGTTGTGACCCAGAAAGCTAAGTTACACCTAGAGAACAGATCAGTCCCAGACACTTTGATTGCAGTGTAGATGTGCTCTAAATCAGTAGGATTTTCAATCTGTGATTATACTTGATATACATTAAATCTTTTTGATATATAGTTAAGCTTTTTCATGAGAATGGGCTGGTATCTTTTCCTATGCAATGCATCTGATATGTCTCCTACAGCAAGGGCTGCTTATTTTAAGCATTTTCTGTTTTTCAAATGCAGAGCCACCAGTATTTTTCTTGGATAACATTTGTTCCCAATTGTAGCCATCAGAAGGTCAGAAGAAGTTCAAAATGACATGATGGAGTTTATCTATTTGTTTGGAAAAATGATCTGGTTATTGCCATAGCAAGTTATAGTAAATTGTTTTGGTTGTATGACATAGGATTTTTATATTAATGCCATACTTTAAATGTATTTATAAAACAGTTGAGCTTTGACTATTACAGTTCAGATCTGTGCGCTTTTATAATTGAGACATTTGCAAATTTACGGTTCAAGTTATTTTGGCAGGGACTAAACATAGATGCATTTTAAAAGAAAAACTTTGGATAATTGCATCATGATGGATCTTTTGGGTCCTATTCCGTTCTGCTCTCAAAGATATTAAATCAATACAAATCTCAGGACTGACTGTATGCAATATGTGAATGATGTATGTGATGAGGTTTGGATTTTTTTCTCATTTATGTGTGCAGTATATGTAGATGTGCCATTAAAGTTGACAGAGTGTTTAAGCAGAGTTGCAGTGTTAATGGCATGGTTTATCTCAGGTGTAAAACAGGAACAGCAATACATATATTCTTTAATATTACAGGTGAAAAGTGCTACAATCATTTGTTAAAAATGAAGTAAGGTCTTCCTGCTCTTTCTCTTCCATAACCACAATAATTTAAAAATCTACCAGCTATCTGCTTGCTGCTGGCTATTACTGTACTGATTTTCAGAGTTCTTACACCATAATTCAGAGACAGAAGCATAGAGGCTTTGCACTGTAGGAGCATGATGCTTTTTGACACTATTTGTAGTCCTTGCATAGAATTTTGTGTGGTAAGAGTTCCTCATGTGTCAGTAGGGTCTTGGGCCTGATTCAGATCCTGTTTGCAGTGCTAAAAACTTTGTTAGAAGCTGAGGGTTTTTTTTAATGTTCATTGGTTCTGAACATTTTTAGACAAATCATATTTTAGAGTGAGAAAATATGACACCAAAAATGACATTTAAATTTGATGAATATGAAATGTATCTATGACTGAACTATGTTATTGCTAATGATTTACCTGAAGTGATTGGAATTGATATAATTCCTTGTCATAACTATAGTGCTAAGAAGACAGTAATCCCTCCTTCATTTTCACTGAATTTGGTGTAATAGGTATTAAATCTCCTGAAATGTGGAAAAAGTAGCAAAAATGTAAATGACAACAGGAAATGTCATTTTCTTCTTTCAGGCCTGCCAGACATTCTGTATAATACAGGATATCCTGTATATATATAGTGAAGTCAAATATGAAAAGCATACAGGGCACACTCTTTTCTGTATTGTCAAGGTAACTGTGCTTTTCCAAACATGCAGCAGCTTAGATTTCCAGAGATTCAGGAAAACAGCAGCTGCATCTGGACCTATTGCCTGTGCAGTTGGTCCAACACACAAGGTTTGTTGAGTGTGCACAAGCTGTGCATCGTGGCTTTTCTATCCAATAGTGTTCCAGATTTCTCCTTCTCGCTACTTCACGTTTCATAATGTGACTTCTAAAAGTAGTTACATTCTTTTGGGATGCTGTTGAGAAGAGTATAGAAAACACAGGTGGGTATTAATGGGCATCAGCAGAGGTTGTTGGCTCAATCTGTATCTCACTGTCGAGTAAAAGTTACTGTTTTTTTTGTGAGCATGTTTTGTCACCACCATTTCTCTACTTACCCATCACAAGGCCAGACATTCTGGGACACCATTCCTCCTGCACCCACAGTGAGAGACTCCACCGTACATTTTGCTATTCCATGTGCTGATCTTCCAGTGATATCAGCAGCAGTGCTAAGTATGTAATAACTGAAAAATATTTAGAAATCAGTCTTACAAGTTGGAATCAGTGCAGAAGTGGAGATTACTACAGCAGTGAAAGTTTCGGGGACAAAGGGCACACATCCACACTAAAACCAGGCTTCATTAGTCCTGCTCACTGAGCAACTTGCCTTTAAATTATGGAATGCTCCTGAATGTACCTCATTATTAAGCCTCTGGTAAGTGTCTTTTCCTCTCAGTCAGTTTGTTTATTCATCCTTGATTCCAAGGATTTGCTCAATTTTCTTGTAAGTATAATATATTTCCTATCCAGATGCCACATGGGATTACTAGACAATTTACTTGTCTGGACAAAATAAATGTCTTTCCTTTGAAGCCTGGAGTAACTCACATCCTTCTCTGCTCTCTACTGGAGAACGAAAAGTCTTTGAGAAAAAGAAACAAAATCTTCCATAGTGACATACTATCGTATTCTGTTGGATGATCCTCAGTATTTTTTGACAGAATGAGTCAGCAGAGGCTAGAATCATAGTGCATTAACCTCTCCCGTCTCACTCTTCCCATACTCCCAGTTTCTTGGAGAGTTTTTAGACAAATTTGAACAGGCTAAGATGACAGTCCTGGGATTGCAGCAGCTGTTTGGGCTGTCTCAGTACAGTGTTTTATCAAAAGTTGGCCGTGACTCTGTAATAGCAGTGACTCCCTAATGCTAAAGTACTTTTTCATCTTCTCCTCTCACCTTTTACTTTGATTTTTGGCTGAAAACATTGGCCTCTTTAGTTTACTGTTGTTAGGTGGAGTGAGTTCAAGATACTAAGCAACCAAAGGGTTTGAGTTTGGGAATGTTTTCAAAATAACTATAAAATATGAAATTTATGTTATCCACAATATGTTGGAGGTCAGTTCGCCCTCAAAACATAATGTCTGACAATTGTGCTTTCTTAGGGTGGGTTAGAAAAAGAATATAGTAGACTTAGGAAAACATCATAATTTAAGAAGTGACACATTTCAACAAAGACATAAAACTGTAGGCAGTACAGAAAAGAATCAAAACCTTAGGAAACCATTACTTCATTAGGACAAATATTTTATGTCTTTTAAAAGACTCCATATTAAAAAGAGTGAGCTCTAGGACACTCATGTTTGCATGAAATCATAAATCTGCCACTTGAGAACAAGAAGTGCTTCTTTCTATGGATAAATTGATTTTTATTAAAGCTTCATCAAATTCTTTGAAAATAGTTAATCTGAGTATATAGCTAAGAGTTCTCACACAGTTATTTTTAATATTCTCTAGTCTTACAAATTTAGTGGTTAAGCCAGTTAGGAAGGTCAGCACCATACAGTAAGTATGCAGTCTGTGAGGCATAAAAGAGAAGCTGAACAAGGGCTCATTTTCTTGCTGGTAGCAGGAACATGGTCCTCTTGAGGAACTCCTTACATAAAATATGTAAAATATGTAACAGATGTACTCTTATTTCCCACATTTCTCAGCTTCTCCTGCCCTTTCTTTAGTATGTCTTCCCTTTCCCTTCGCCCTCAAATATATGAGCTAATATGTGTGACTTAAAGTTACCTACTTTCCCAATGGACTGACAGCCAGAGGATACTAGCAGGCCAAGAATGGGCTTGGATTTTAACTTGTCTGCATGTAGGTTCAGGATTTATTTTCTCCATGAATGGGAGGGAACTGGTAGAGCTCTGTAGCCCACTGGGAAACCCAAGGCTTCTCTCCTCTGGCAGAGGGCAAGTGCGGCAATTCCTTCTTAGCTCAAGAAGACTGTGAAGTTGCACTCCCTATTAATCTCTTTGTATTTAAGCAGAGAATTTTTGTGATTATGAAAGAAGGAGAAAGAGACAGGAAAGGAGTGGGGAAAGGTTATGCTTTCATTACATTTTCTGCATCTCCCAATTCATTTAGCCTTATCTGTGTCTTTTAGATTGCGAGCTCTTAGGTGCCATGACTGTTTTTATGTATGCCTTTAATAGCCGATCACTGGTGTACAACAGATGATAACTGGTTACAAATTGTTGGGGTTTTCTAAGGAAACCAACTTTTTCTCCCAGAGAATGCTGAGGAACTAAAACTGTTTGCATAAAACTATCAGCTTGAGGGAAACTTCTGATGAATAAAACTTTTGGGGAAACGGATTCAAAATCATCTAAACATGTTCTTACATTTTCTAAACAGACAGTTCTTTTCTCAGTTCAGAACTCCTTTCAGTTTTAAAGCTCAGTAAGGTTATAATGAAACATTTTATTATGGTTTATGAAATCTTGAAATAAGATTTATTTAAAAAAAAAAAAACAAACCAAAACAAACTTTCTCCAAAACATTTTGCTGTTGTTATTGCTTTACAAACATTGTGAGGTTTTGGCTATATTCAGTAAGATAATTTTGCATGCAGCTCTGCTAAATAGTGATTAATTTCCCCTTTGTGTTAAACTTTGAGGATGGTGGGAAAATAATCAAAGTAAGAACTGGTTTATTTTGCTTTGTTTATAGAATTTAGAGTTGGGGGAAAATAAAACTCATTTTGGATGAATCATTTTACTGTTAAAATTTTGAAATGGACTATAATCACTGTTCTGTGTTTTTTTCTAATTAGTTAATCTGCTTTGAGTTCCTTTGTAAAAAAAGTCAACATTTAAGGTCAGTACACTTGCTATTCTACACTCCTATTTCTGAGATAATACCTGCTGCATCTGTGTTAGCCTACATAAGCCATCTAAATGTTTTCACTTAAAACTGTTTGGGACAAAAAAAATACCCTTTTACCAAAAATTATTTTGGCACAGAGAGCAGAGTTGAGAACACCTGGAAGGATAAAGGTAAGCTGCATAGTGTTAAAGATGAAGCAGAAAAATGCTGAATAGAATAGACAAAAAGATGAACACAAACCTTTGCAGTCAGTCCTTGGTTTTCACCCTAGCAAGGCATTCTTGTGTGTTTTTCTGCTGCTTTGATAAAGAAAAAATTATCACAGTGAGACAGTGGCTGATAGGAGAGTAGAGGCAAGCAAGGAGGATTCTGAACAACATTGGTTAGATATAGAAGAGAAAGTTGAAATTAGTATTAAGAAAAATGTTTCTTAATCTATTTAGAAATTAAGACAGAGAACCATAGTAGCATAAATGATATTCTTGTAACAGGGAGCTATACAGTAATGGAAGAGCATGTAGATCCAAAAGGAACCATTTGTAGAGTGTGTATACATATATATATGTACTTTTAGGAGTGGCAGGGTTTTTTTCATCCCAAGAACAAGGAAACATGCCTCCTGTTGAATGGCCAGCACTGTTACTGTTAGCATCTCCGTATTGCTTGGACATCTCCAGCCTCAGTAGTGTTTTTATTAGATATTAGATAGCTTCTGAGAACTGACTGAAGCCCCGTAGAATGTATCTTGTCTTCATGCTAGCCTCTTGGAGAGACACTAATTTATATTTATTTGTAAATCTGTATCATTCTACAATTTTAAAAACTGAGTTCATGAGTTACATATAGTGCAAATGAAGAGCAGTCTACAGCTTTCCTGTTCATTTCTAGATCAAATCTCTCTGTACTATACTTTTTCTAGAATGTGGGTACCTAAAGGGGAAATGCTTAATTTTTGTTATCATCCATGTAATTTTCCAAAATAAATGCTTCCATTCTTGTCTGTTGAGGCTCTCAGTCAGGTTTTAATTTTCACAGTATGAAGATTTGATGAGTACATGAGCAGTTACTCAGATTTGCTGGTCATAGTCTGAGATTAATTAAAAACCATAGTTTTGCAACAATGAGCTTGCCAAAATCTATCAAACATTGATCCTTTTCCATGTCAGCAAATATGGAAATGAAAATGATGAAGGAAAGCTTGAGCTGAAGAGCAGTTGGAACCTGTTGTGTTTTATCCACCTCAATAGATAGGCAAAACATTGTAATGATGAGTCCACCCTTTATTTACGATGTACACAATTTGTGACAGTGTTTTTTATAACTCTAAAAATTACACTTAATAAATATGAGAAGATACAGGTTTTCTTGATTACTTAAACCTAAATGTTTATTCAAGCTTTCATGAAAAGTTTGTCTTAATTTAAACAGAGCTAGGGCTGCTGAACTGATGCCATTTTTTTGATGTGGACTCAGTACACATGAAACAAGTTTTAATAACATCCACTCTCATTTAACCAGTAAATGTATTCTACAGAGGCTTTGCTTTGGCATGGTTTGCCTACTGCAATCAGAATGAAACTGAAGTTGACTTTTCATAGATAGATTGTATTTAAGGGTTTTATCCTTCATTTCATGTAATAAAATGATTGCTGGCTTTAATTAAAAAAGTCAGAAGAAACGTGTATAAATATTGCTGCTGTAGTTCACAGCAATGCAGTATTACTTGCATTTTCCCTTTTGGTGTTGATGTTATGTAGAAGTTGGAGACACTAGCACATTGTGGATATTGCAGCTGAGAAGGAGAAGGGAAAAAGATAGGCTTGAAACACAGCCTGTGGGATGGCACAACTCCAATGCACTGAAAAATGGCAAACGTCACATTTAACAGCTGGACGCAGAAATATTTCTCTTTAATTTGGAAGGAGAAAATTTTTTTCACAGCAAGGCACTCTCAAAAGAGCACAACATCAAAGAGGGTGGGTCTCCCCAGTCAAACATCATCTGGCTCCAGCGATGGAGCAAAACGAATGAACTGTCAGGACTTTTTTCCAGTGTGTATGTTTTTGCCAAGTGAAAAGTAAAAGGTTCAGTGGCTTGTTCTGATCACAGAACAAATCCTGATAATGGAAAGCTGGTTACCTAACGTCTTCCTCTGATCAACTGACAGGCAATGTCTGAAGACCCCGGATTGATTGATGGTCCACTTTGTATTGATGGCCCCTGCCACCCTTAGAGATAAGTGAGATATGCCAAATGCTTAACAGCTCTGGAGGACTCCTGTGATTGTGACTCAACCAATGTTCTAATCTAATGTTATAATCCCCACAGAAACAAACTCTCTTCCAAAGAAACTTAACATGATACTTACCAATACCAGACCTGCACGCTGGCAAGAAAAAACCCATTTCACATTCTCCACCATGTGTCCACTAGCAACACCAACACTACTCCTTAATGCACTCTTTTTGTCTGCTTCTTGACTCTGACTTCAGCCCTGAAGCAGCTGCAAACTAGCCATCACCATGCTGGTTTTCTGACAATCGCACAATCTAACAAATTTAAAGGAATAATACAGCACAGGCAAATTTTCAATATAAAAACATGGCGACACAGTTTGCACAGCCATTACTCATTTGTTTTATGAGGAATCTCAGGCATAGTTTATCATATACTTTATTACTTGACCTTTTAATCATCATCTGGGGAATTTAGCATTCCAGACATTCCAAAATATTCCAAACTAAAAATATCAGTGTGCCTCATTATTTAAAACTCACAAAGGAATTAAGTATATTTTCTAAAATATGTCATTTTAACTGAAATCCCTTGTTTATGGTGAGCCTTAATAAGAAGTTTAAAAAAGGAGTGAAAGAATTATATGTGGAGTCTGTACTGTAGTAGTAAATGGGTGCCGTGCTGAGACAGATGTTCTACACATAACACTGTAAAGACAGTCCCTAGTCATATTTACTTACAAACTCAGAGTGAAGATAAATCGTGCACAAAAAGAAGTATCAAAATCCCTGTTTTCTACAGCCATGGGATCAAGATACAGAGTTTATGTACTTGCTGCACATCATGTGACAAACCTTTTTCAGAGCAGGAGCTGAACCCAGGCATCTGCAGAGCAATTACACTTTCTGAATAGAGGTGCTTAATGGCATTTTAAATCCTGAAAAGTATCTAAGACATACAGACAGGGCTGACAGGTAAGGCACAGAACTTAGGGAGATCTGCCTTCTGGAGCAGTCACTGGAGGCTCAGTGGGATACTCAGGGCCATCAGAAAAAGTAGTGGAACCTTAAGTTTAGACACGTGAATATAACTCTTGGCAGCCTAGTCCTGTGCCAAACCCTTGTCAGTGGACCACAACCATTACACTAGGCAGCAATGCTTTTGTCAGAACAAAGCAATGTTCTTGACATTGCTTGAAAGTGAGGTTACTAGTAGGAAGGCTTTCATTTTGGAGGTTTTTTTTTCACATGTAACTCATTTCTGAATTAGGGTTTTTTTTTTTTTTCAATTCCTTTTTTCTCATAGAGTGTCCATGAACCATGAGTCAGGAATTACAAGTGAAGGTGGTGGAGGTCTTCACTATCTTGTGAGCTGCCGAGATCATCTCCAGAGATCCCTTCCAATCTCAGTGATTCCATGATTCCCTGAAGTGCCTCTGGCTTCAGATGAGACCATAGCCTCTCATGGCATATGCAAAGGAAATAGAAAAATTCCCTTAGAAAGTTAGAGCAAATTTTATCTACTTTTACCTGGCTAAAAAGCAGACAGGCATGTAGGGTTCCAAAGTGTCCAAGTAAGTAGTGACTTGAGTCCCATTGACTTCTGTGGCAGTTTTAAGCCTAACTTGCTAAAGGATTTTTGCCTGTTTTACAATAGGATTGAGAGTGTGTCTAAGAGCTTTGTGCTTGAGAAAGTAAGTACCTTTCTAAACCGGTTCTTAAAATGCTTAGGGGGATATGGTATTGGAGCTTAAAAAAAATACTAAAGAAAAGAAAGAATCACAGAATCACAGAATCACAGAACAGCCTTCTTTGGAAGAGACCTTTGAGATCATCAAGTCCAACCATTAACCTAGCACTGCCAAGTCACCACTAAACCATGTCCCTCAGCACCTCATCTACACGTTTCTTAAATAAATTCATCTATTTCCAAAAACTGTAGCTATATTCTAAAGCATTTTTACATGGGCAAGTTTTTACAGCCCAGTTTTCAAAGGCTTAAAGTGGATGAGTTGCTGGATTCTCAAACATGTTAGGAAAATTAAGGCTGAGATCCTCAAGTGCTTCAGAGTGAAAACAAACAAAATCCCTAATCTAGCAATCTTCATCTACAGAATGACAGGTGTGCCATATATTCTATGTCCCATACTTTAATATGTCTGAAAGTATCACTAAGCAGTGATGCTGGGATTTGTAAATCTGCTACCTTCTTGGAAGGGTTAATTCACACATAGACACAGTTTCATGCACAAAGCTATGAAAACACAGTTTGGAACCATGTTTTGAAAAGGTACTCGACAGAAATTGCAGGAGTGAAGGATCAAAACCTGTTCTTTTCTTGTGCCATCAGCTTCTTCTTGGTCAGCAGTCAAGTAAGCCCCAAGTCAGATTTGAATAACAGACCTTCTTTGCTCTCCCTGCAACATCCTTTCTTCTCACATATTAGAATCAGAGCAATTTAGAATGATTTCCATATATGAGTGTCTTTTGGTCTTGAGTCAATTCTCTGAGGTCACTGAGTTATCAGTAAGTCACCTTAGGAGCTATGTACCCATTCACTTGTTTCAGCTGCATTGCCTAGCTTGATGCTGAGTGATGAAAGCTGCCAAGACTTGGTTTTGTACGTGCTGCTTTGGAGTGCTATCCACTGTCACTTTATGTTTGCGGTCATCTATTTTGTCTTTTTAATTCTTTGTAGGCTGAAAGAACATCTCAGTTGAATGACAGAGGACTTTTCTGGAATATTTGGTTACTTGTAAAAGAATTAAAAAATATGAAGTGGACACTTTTTAATTTCACTTTGCAATGTCTAAAGATTTCGAGAAGCTGCAAGAAAATGGCCAAAGCTCTGTCATAACCTTGCAAAGGAACCAGTCATGTTTTCAGAGGCACCAGAGGCAACAAAGATCACCATAACTGTCTTGATTCCCTGGCTAAGAATATCATCCTAGAAGCTTTATTACCACATAAGTTCAGTGAGGCTTTCCAGATGAGCGAGAGTTTTTAGCATCAGGCTCTTACAGTCTTCTTGTAACTCCCTCCCTGATATGTGTACTGCGATATGTATCTACCGGCCAACTGGTGTGAGAGTCTTTTGTTTGGGTTATTTCAGCTTTGATCATTTGCCTCCCTGTTTTTAAACCATCTTTTCCTTTTTCGTCCTGTCAAGGTTTGTCAAACCAGGACAAATCTGTTTTTTCCTGGTGTCTTTGGATACTGAGCCTAGATTGGCAACACTTGTGTTCTTCGTTTTCCATGTGCCGTACAAATGACACTGCAGAGAACAACTTCAGCCTGTTGCCTCACCATGGTCTTCTGCCACCAGGGCTTCATGGTAGGGTATGGTAGCCTCAGGGCAGTGAGAAGGATAGAAATACCAATGGCAAGCAAAAATGTCTCCATTGCAGAGTAACCCATGGCCGGAGTGCCACTACTTTTTCTGACCAGTCACTGGACCTGTCAGGAGAGTGCAAAAGCACACATTGAGGACGCCATGTTATGTCAGTGGGTCCTGCAAGGTCCTTTGCAGACCTGTTTGCATATGTGCAAGTTTCCAACTTCATGTGTGCTTTTTCTGCTCTCTGTCTTCTCTGTGGTTGAGTAACAATGGTTTGTGTTATGTGTAATTCTTCCATATTCCAGGACCTCAATGAGCTAGTGTCAAAACAAACCATTGAGACTTGACTTAAAAAAAAATAATCTAATGACGTCCACATAATCAGCAGGGCATTGCTCTCGTGACACTTTCTGGAATAAGGCCCCAGTCCTCCAACCGCTTACACAGATGCTTGATTTCACACACGAGTAGTCCCATTGAGATCAACATGTGTGTGTTTGCTGGACTGGGGTCTAAGTGAGAGATGAAGCCTTTCACCTAGCACAGACAGTTCAAAACAATGTTTATAGTTTCATATGCTATAATCCTTTGAGAAACATTAAAACTAAATAGCTTTTAATATTAGTTGGCAAGTATTCTCTTTTATAAAATTTGCTAGATGATGCCTGCTAGATTAAAGAGAAGAAACATTAAGCAGATATTATGAGATGCACACTCCATATCAGATACGGCTAATTGTAGAAAATCACTTTGAATAGTGTGAGCAGTTTAAGACCATTGGCTGTCAGGATATATTTCTGTGCATTTTCACAGATGTGTTACATCCCAGGAAAATTATTGCCAACAAATATTGGAGAACATTTTAATCTGATTTTAACCAGTGAGGCCTCCTGATGTTTCCTTCTTGCTCACTTATGTCAGATTTCTATTCTGTTAATAGTTTATAGCAGGTCAGAATGCTTCAGTGCAGTTAAAACCATTTGGAAATCTTCATGCTAATTCAAAGTATAAAGAAATTGACACCATTTTGCCTGTAATACAGAAATTGCAAAACCAAAAATCATTCTTTAAATGAACTGTTGCATCAGTGGCAGCAGTATTATCCGGTTATATAAAAAATAGAAGCACTTTGAAGTAAGTTACTAGTTATTGACATAGATTTATTTCACATACATGTAAAAAACGTAGTAACTAGCTTTCACTACCTACATAATAATAAAAAGAAAGCATTTTGATTTCATCATAAGCCAAAAAGCTTAAATGTCATCTGTAGCGTATTTATATTTTTAATTCTGATACCTGTCCATAAGGAATCCGAAGGCATATTCTAAGTGGCAAACCAAATCAGTTAGTCTTATCAAGCAACAGTGGAATAGATGAGAAGCATTTATAACTAACATCTTTCTGAAATAAAGTCTATACAGATGAATAGGGAACCTGTCCAAAGTTTCTGCTTATATTAAAATGAGGTTGCTGACATGTATACTACTATTCTTTCATATCAGTTTTATATGTGTAGTTGATTATTCCAAATTCAATAGTATTTATTAGGTATGAAAGTTAGAGTTATCACAATGTGATGAATAGACATTTCTTTATACTGGTTAAGAACACCTTGCCTGTTTACTGTATAGATAATCTAAAAGATACTATGTCATTTACGAAGTATTTCAATGTTTGAGATGCAGTCTTTGTAAAGGATGTTAAGATATAATACTATTAACTATCATCATCAGTGCTTCTTTTTAGTTAAGGTATATTTGGAGACTTTTCCATGAATTGCTGTTTGCTTCTGAATTTCCTTGTATTTCATATTTTTTTAATATAGAGAGACTAAAAGTTGTTCTTAAAATATTTGCTGAATGGCCTGACTTTGTCACCAAGCTAGTGAATGAGAGGAGAAAGATGTCGTGACTAAATGCATGATTGTTTCTATGCAGCTTTCTCATTCAGTGTGTAACAGGGAGAAAATTCACATTCAGAAGGGCTCTCTTCCTCTAAATCAAATGCACAGCTCCTAATATTAAAGACATTTAAAGTCTAGAACCATTCATTCTTCAAACAGTTTTTGTCATCAAGTATGAAAGCAGCTGTAGTTTGATTTTCAGCCTAAACTACTCTCCTTAAATGTAATCTGTTCAGGGAATTTTGTCAATTGTCTCCTCTCTTTCAGTTCCTGCAGCATCTATTTTCTGAATGTTTCAAACTTTCTGGATAATGAGGTCCTTTGGCAGTGTGTTGATTTCAAAGGGAGCTAGGGAGCTAGGCACCAATGTACTACAGAGAATCCAATCTAAATGAGTAAGTTATTAAGTCATGCATACAATCCAGTTTGTTTTCAATTTGACATGATTAGAAAAGCTAACAAATAAATAATGTATACATGTCACAATAAACTAGAGCCTGCTGGCATTTTGCTTAACAATTGCTGCCTTAGGCAAGTCGAATCACTGAATTTTACTGTGCACTTACCTGTGTTAGTCTCAGCGCTTTTCAGAGAAGTGACTTGCTCTTTTTTCTGCTTTATGGAAGAATGAACCTTCCTTGTCATTGGTTAAGATGGCCATAGAGCTCTGTTCTACCAGTAATGCCACTGAACACTCTCCCCAAATCTATCAAAGCATATATGTATTCAGCTTTACTTACAGTATTTGTTTATTCCAGGGGATGAATACAGTGCTGCAGAGCAAATTTAAAAAGAAGAAAAAAAAAAAGGAAAAAAGAAAGAAAGAAAAACAAAAAAAAGGCACATTCCTTCAAAGGAAAAAATCCAATAGTGCAACAAGCCCAAAAAGGACCATAGGATGCTGAGGTGCTGGAGAGGGTACAGAGGTGGGCAACCAAGCTAGTAAAGGGTTTGGAGCATATCTCATTTAAGGGAAGGCTGAAGTTTCTGAGGCTGTTTAGCCTTGAGAAAAGAAGGCTGAGGGGAGACCTTTATTGCTCTCTACAACTACCTGAAAGGAAGTTGTAGCGAGGTGGGAGTTGGTCTGTTCTCCCTAGTGACAAGTGACAGAACAAGAGGAAATGGCCTGAAGATGAGCCAGGGGAGGTTCAGGGTGGATATTAGGAAGAATTTCTGTACTGAAAGGGTAGTCAGGCATTGGAACAGCCTGCCCAGGGAGGCAGGCAGTGGAGTCACCATCTCTGGAAGTATTTAAGAGACAGGTAGATGTGCTTAGGGACATGGTTTAGTGGTGTTGATAGGGCTAGGAATAAGGTTGGACTTGATGATCTTGAAGGTCTCTTCCAGCCGAAACTGTTCTGTTATTCTGTGATTCTGCATCAGAAAGATTGTGTGTCAGGAAGTGAGTCTGACAAATGGGCACAAGCAAGGCTGTTCTCTCTAGTGTCACGAATATGCTTTACAAGTCCAGTCTCAGTTCCATAATTGCACTCCTTTTACAGACTGTCAGCTAAGTACCCAGGCTTATAAACATTGCTCTTTTTGGCATTGCTTTCAACCTCTGTTTAGGACACAGTCACCTGTAGAAGATGTTGTAGTGGTGTTGTGTCAAAAGCAAGGTCTCACAGTAGTGAGATTTGCCTAACGTAGAGACTATGTAGTTCCGATGTCCAAGCCAGTGAAGGAAGAAGCTTTCAGTATTGATGGGGCTTGTAGGTTCATACATTGTTATAGAAAGAATTTAGATTGTATGGATGGTATCATACCTGACATGTCAGCCTGTTTCATCAGACTGTTAGAAACTTTCCCTCTGTTTCCATTAGTTTAGAGTACATCTGTGGTTTTTAAATACATGGCTGATGATTTATGAAACATATATACTCACCAAAAGTACTCCTTGCTATCTTGACTCTTCCCACTGGAGTCAAGGGTAGAACTTGTGAGAGGAAAAGGCTAATCCTAAGTGATTGAAAACTCCTATGACCTTATGCATATGATGTCAGTGAGAATAGCAGTGAACAGCAAAAAGCAATATTCTCTACTAATGGTAAGAATTCTTGCATGTTTTGTGATTTTCTTCATGTCTCTTTTGATATCTTGCAACATAAAAAATGATTCTACACACAAAGAAAAATTCCATTTTCAGGACCAGTCTTTTCTCTGTCTGCCTGCAAGGAAAATGAGAGGTCAATTAAATTGTATGCTAATACTCGTTTTATTTGACTAAATGAAAAAATAAAATGCAGGCAGAATTTCTAAAGACACAGTCCTTTAGCAGGTCATGGAAAGAGGACAAAGGAAAGCAATGGACAGAGAGGAAAGAACTCCAACATATTAAGCATTTTTCCTCTCCCTGTCTCTTCTGTGAAATCATTTTTAGTTGCTCCATTGCTTAACTTTCTCTGCAGCTGTGCTATTACTTTTGGGGTCCTTTATTCTAAAATTCTGTGGCACCTATACGAGAAACTAGAACAACAGTTTCTAGCATTGGAATGACGGTTTTCCTCATCTGTCCAGGAGAGCAACACTAACTGTGTCATACTGAAGTAACTGAGCGTTCTCAGAAGGTTGTTTAGCGCTCTTCCTTCTCTGTTAATACTACTTAAATCTTACATGGTCCTACCTAGACTTGGTATGTTGCCAAAGTGACAGATGCTTCACCAACTACTGTTTATTTTGTTTAGTAATGGTCATTCATAGATTTTAGAGCATCACTTACATGAGACACTGTGTGCTTTAGATATTATTATTGCCATTATGTGTTGCTTTTATAATTGTCATTATAAGTTTCAATATCTACAGACTCCAAATAATTATCAATAACCAATCCAACAAATAATGAATCAAATCCTTCATATTTACTTTATATTTGCATGTCATTACTAGATGAACTTGGCCAGTATCAGTACACTGGCATCCTACCTGCTTTTTCCCATATTTTCCAGTTGGAATGCACGTATAGGTCACGAGGAGCATCAATGACACCCTATAAGAAATTTCATCATATACCTCATGCCTTTCTGTATTTATGTCTTGATTTCTGATTAAACTGGTGTTTGTAAAGAGAGGAATATGAAAAATGGAAAGAGAAGACTTGAATTGTGCTGGTTACACTTGGATTTACTTACAGAATGAAGCTGTTTCTGTTGTATTCTAAAGACAAAGGATGAAATTTGTACAATAGTAATATGCTTCACCTTCTGAGCCTCTTGGTATGTATGATACCAGTAAACTACTAAATAATCAAGAACCTAACAGGAAGTTAACTAATTATATGGGAACTGCTAAGGAGGAACACAAGGCATGTCAAATGAGAAGGTGAGTACAGTCCTCTTTAATCAGACTCCAGTCTCTGCACCAATAGTCTAGTGCATTCCTCAAAACTGGAACAGACCATAAATAAGAAATCTTAAAGCTTTGAAACATCTAAAGCGAATGCAAAATAACCCCAAACAACAACTGCAAAACCACCTTAAAACTCAGCAAAAACAACAGTTAAAATACTTTGGATCAGAAGAGGGCAAAGATCCAGTAAGCAGTTTAGGTAAAATTTCCAAGTGTAATCAAAGTAGAAAAATGAAATAAATAATTTTGTTTTTACTGCTTAGATCAATGACTGTTGCGAGATACAGAAGCAAACACATGCATTCTCCATAGGGACTTGGAGAAATGGTATTTTAATTTGCCTTGAGGCTCTTGCAATGTGTTGAAAGTTGTGCCAGTGTAGATGGATGTAGTGATCTAGTGAGGTAGTAAAAGATTTTCAGTAACATCAATTTATCACAGGATTCTGCAGTAGTTTTTTAAATAGATATTATGAGTGTTTAAGTACATATACATGTGTAATACAGATGCAGGTGAATATGTATATCTACATAGTTTATGGTAATGTCTGGGTTCACAATTTGCTCTACAGGTTTGCTTTTCCTCTGTTATGGCAAATCATGGTTTGCTCCATCATGATGGTTTCTTTAGACAATTATACAGTGTTTTCCAGATTCAGACAATCGCAAAATGAAAAAGAACTGATGCATGATGGTAATATGAATAATAACAACCATATCAGTCAAGCTTTTTTGTATTCTAACCTGTATTATACAATTTGACAAATAAACAGATACAATGCAGTGCTGCGATTTTCCTTCTAAAGTTAGAGTTTCTTACAGCTGGGTTTTCATTCCTGTAAGAACAGGGCTAAGAATTCTGTGGGATGGATTCTGACTATGCATCTTTATTTGCAATGTCAGTAATATCCCCCTAGGAAAGGAGAGGGCAGTGCCACTGATACATCAGTACTTGCAAGAATAAAGCATTTGAAAAATATTCAGTCTTGCTTCCTACTCTAGGCCGATGGCTGCGAAAGCTTCAGTCCTGCATTTTCATGGCAGGTTTTAATTTCTTATGTCAGCTCATGACTGTCTATATACACAAAGTTCTGAGGAGGTCCCTGTGTGTCCAGATGTGACTGTCAGTACTGATTACGGCACTCTTCTTTGTCTTTCCTCTTTCTCTTTCATATCATCTAGGGATTAGGAATATATCAGCTCTTTATTTATGGGAAATGTTTTTGCCTCATGTTAAGCCAGATATTTTTATGTTAGTGTGTACCATGTCAATAAATAAGTAATAGACAATGTGCTGAGACTGTTTGGATAGATATTGCTAAAATGGTCCCAGCTAAGCACTGCTAGTCATTAATATTTCTTTCTCTTCCTTTTTTTTTTTAGGCTGATTTCCTGTAAAGCTTTTGCATTTTCATTACAGGGTTTTATTTTTAGCATATTTTGCTCATATATTCAACATGCATTAACATGTTTACGTAAGAGTAAATCCTTGCTGATAACCAGCAAGGTACCATATATAAAAAGTAAACAAAATCCCTGGTTTTGGGGTGTTTGTTTGCCTCTGAGGACTCATCCTGATTTCTCTAACTTTATTCCACCGCTCAGTGCATGCTGAGGTAGCATCTTGCTTCTCTAACCCAGGAGCATCTGGCCATGTTCCACCTGGTCCTTGCCACAGGCACTTGGGCACATATGATAAGGATCTCTGTAGACACTTGATTTCCCTGTCTCTGATGCTCTACCAATGGATATATTGCTCCTGAATACTCCTAGTTCCTTTTGGTCAAATGCAAAAGCAAGGCTGGCTCCTAAATTTGAGACTTTTATGAGACTGAAGAACTAGATTCTGATTCTTGTGTATGTTTTTGTGTGCATTGTAGGAAATTCTCTTTTAATAAATCAGAAATATTGAATGTAGTCCCAAATTTTCTGAGATTATTCTCTTGATATTGAAATAGAAATGCAAGATTATTAATTTGCTTGCTCTGGAAATGTTCAATTCAACATAATAAATGTGCTTTCTCTTTAATTAGCACAATTAATAGTTTCAAGAAGACATCAATTTAGGCTCATACAATTTCAAAAGGGATAACATTTCGGGGATAGGATTATTAAAGCACATGGCATCTGTGGAGGGGCAAAAGATCTGAAGATCAGGTTTGCTTCAGAAAAACACCTAATTGTTCAGATGCATTTCTGAAGTTTAACAAAGTAATTGCATAAAGGTAAAAATCTTGTGAGACAATGCACTTTTACTAGAATAAGCACTTATTAGATAACATTTTTAAAGCAGTCAGAAGGGCAGGTGTGCACGAAACATGTATCATTTAATTTCAGAGCCTCCAGAGCAATTTTACTCTTTGACTTCAGAGGGAGCATCCAGTGCTGAATAGAGATATAATACTGTATTTGTAAACAATTAACCTTAATGGGCTCTCACGTCCTTAGCAGGGATGTCATGTTTAGGAAAACCCTCATTTCCTCATGAATAATTTCTCATTTGCTACTTCAAAATAATTATATGTCTCAAGGGAGCTTCTAAAGGCATCTTCAACTCTCTTTTTGTCCTTCTAGTCTCATTTGTTTTGGTATTATGAATCCTACAACTCCCTAATGTATCATGTGAGGTTGCTGAAGTACATGCTCTTGCTGCAGCTGAGATGTGAAGGAAGCAATACTTATTTAGGGATTACTACTGCCCCTTGCTCAGATGTTCCAGCCATTTCAATGCAGGCTTTACATCCAGATTTTCTTGTTTATCTGGCAGTTCATTATTTAAGGCCAGCCTGTCAAAATAGGTTAAATATTCTTTGGGAAACATGGTCACATCTTTGAGACACCACAAATATGTTTAATACAAAAAGATTGGCTTGATAAAAGAAACATGATAAACTTGCATCCCCCAAAATACTTTTCTGCTGTTCCATGTAGATTTCTAAGAGCATCAGTACTCAGTGACAAATCTCATGGCAATAAATTCCTGGAAAAGGCATAGAGAGACACCAGGAAAGCAGTGAAAATGATTGCGGATGATTTGTTCTAACTACTTGACCTTGTGACATCTCTCCCAGATATATGACCAAGATGGGACACTGCAGCACTTTATTGATGGTGGAGAACCCAGTAAGTCAAGCTGGATGAGGTATATTCGATGTGCAAGGCACTGTGGGGAACAGAACTTAACAGTGGTTCAGTACAGGTAAAGTACATTTTGATTTACTCATTGCAACAAAATGAAAATGTTTTTAGTGAAAAGCCAGACTGTAACTGTCACAAGCACTATTGCCTTTGATTGCAAAGGCAGTAGTGGGGCTTTTGTGAATGTGCTCATTCAAGCAATACAAAAGCTGCAGAGAGTGGTGAGGATGGGTTTAACTTTGGTTGCCCTGAGCTGAGTGAGGCTGTTGCAGTGAGCGTGCTAGACCTGGGGCTCCTTGGCATAAGTACAGCCCTGTGTCACTCATGTGACCATCACACTGCACAGAGCCCTCTGCATGTTTTCAAACAGTCTGATCAGAAACAACCCAACACAAGCAATCTTCTGCCCTCAATAAAGATGCATGTGCAGGAGGACGGGGAAAAATGGCAGGAGAGGAGTTTTGAACTCAAAGACCTTCTGAGAGTTAGCCATGAGACAAATATACACTTGAAGCTTGTATGTTGAGTTCACCTGCTAGCCAGGATTGCTAGTACTCGTGCCTCTTATGTCACTGGCTAGAGAAGGTCCAAATGTAAAGAAATTATGGTGCATTTTACTTTGTACTCTCAAACAGATCCAGAAATCTCAGACAATGCATTACATAAATACATGATCTCAACTACAAACAAACCTCAGAATCAGAAGCAACTGCTTGGCCTTGTTAAACGTGGTAGGAAACACATCAAAGAATGCCCCGGGCTTGCCAGTCGCAGTGAGCAATCCCGATTTTCACTGGTTGCTTTAGAGAGTGGTGTTTCTTTTCTTTAGGAAGAATCTTAAACTTATTTAAAGTACCTTTAAAATTAAAAATAAAACATACAAAAGCAAGCTAAAATGAAATATATATAAAGTTTGATTACCCCATAGGGTTCCAATTTAACAATAGTAAAATCATTCAATTGCATTTTCAGCTTTTTTATTCTCTGGCCAGTTGAGTAAAAAATGCCACAGTTAAAAAAATAACAGTCCTATTTATACATTACAAATCTTTTATTATACCCTTAAATAGCTGATATCTATAAATTAAATCCCATTGGATTTTAAATAAACACACTGGATAATGGATAAATATTGCTGTGATGAAAGAGTATTTTTGTAGGTATCTTGTGAACTATATCTCAGTGTGTTGGTGTGTGTGAGCACATATATATATAAAAAAAAAGAAAAAAAATATGCATATATGGATGACAAACCTAAATGAAAAGTGAGCATGAGAAAGTCATTACACATCTGTCAATATTAAGTGGATTTTACAACTCTCCTTTCATGATGGAGTTTTTACTTAGAGTTCCCTCTGTTGATCTGTTTTCGATTACTTCAGATCTTTATAAAATGAACTGCAAAAACACAATTTAAAAAACCGGCATCCATCACCAGTGACTGCATCCAAGTGTAAGAAAATAGAAAAGTTGGACACTGAAAAACCGGCCTAATTTTTATTGTACATGGATGTCCTCCTCACAGAAAGTCAGCTGGTTTAAATTCATTCTGTTATGATTTGTAATATCTAAATGGAATTTTCTTCAAAGTGCTCTTGATTGATTGACCCTTAGCTGAACGTTTTGTTTTTATTTTGAGGCTGACAATAATGTTTGTTGGCATGTGTTCTGCTTCAACTGCGTTGGAACGCCATGAAGCTATCTTTATGAGTCATCCAACCACAATACTAAATACATGTCAGCAAAGGAAATATTATCCGAAAAGGGAAAAATCCCTTTGATGTACTACAGCATGCAGAGATTTCTGCGAGTTTTGGAAGCTCTGCACGCTTGTAAGGGACGGTGTACACTTACACTTTTTTTTTCCCCTGCCTACTCCAAGCCTCACAGACCACCCATTGCTCAAAAACAGTTCTGCTCTTTCAGCGGCAAAGTGTGTCATTTGGTTTTAGCACATTCATTTGCCAGGCTGCTGTGTTTATGTTAAAGGAAGCCAAACTGAGAGATGAAATGTTACAAGGGTGAAGTACAAAGTAGACTCAATTTTTCTCAAGTTAGGAGATGCTGGTAATTTATGGTGTGGCTCCGATTTTTATTTTTATGTAACAGTGGAAGGAATTAACAAAATGCGCATCTCTGGGGAGAAAGAGAGGGAGAAGAGGAGACGAGGAGGAGGAAGGAGGAAGAGGAGGAAACACAATGGGGAGAGTTTTTGTCAGGTATTCATAGAAGGGTAGGAAAACCGTCCTGCTTAGCTAGTAGTGCCCTCCTGAGACATGGTGGCAGTAAGTGAGGAAAATAACAAGATAAATGAAATTTTTGCAGCTGCTAGTAAAATATTGAGAATCTGCACTTTTTTATTGATCTTTATGATCCCGTTGCCAAGAGGCACTTTGCAGTGACAAAATACGTTGACAAGTGCATATCTCACTGCCATGAAAAATGTGGTAAAAGATTCTCCTTATGTCTGCAGTGTTATACAAGGAACAAATTGCATCGCTACAGCCAATTCTTTATAGAAAGTCTAAATTTAAGGCCTACCAACCCTAAACACTTTTATCTTGAACTTCAGGCTAACGTTTGTAGCAATTCTTCACTCAGAAAACTGGTTGAGGCTTCACTTTTTTTTTTTTTTTTGGTCTATAGATGTTTTTCTGCCTTACATAAGCTGTTATAAAAAATGGTCATTTCTTGGTACTTTGACTGTATCATTTTGGTATGTAATCCTTCAGCAAGAGTGGAGTGTTCTTCTTGTATATATTGGATTTCTATCCGTCTCACAGGGGTGTGTTTTACTGTTCCATGTGAAGCCTAAGGGCAAAGCCACTACAAACTGATAACAATTTTATTGTATCTTGTGCCTGATTCTAATCTTACACAGATTTTGCCACCATGTAAATCTGTTAACTGTAGAAGTATCACTCTGAAGCTGTTTACATCAGTGTAAGACCAGGATAAGGCTCTTGTTTTTATGCTAGAGACTCTAGTATTTTTCCTTTTTCCCCCTTCAACTTCCAGTTCAGTGGTCTAGGAATATCCACAGCCTTTTCCCATAGAGTGATGTGATAAGATGTCACATTTACGGTAACACTAATTTATACTTACTGAAGGATGATGGACATTACCCTCGTGTTCCACACAGGGGAAGATTTTATGGTTGTATGTTCAGATTAACCCCATTTTTTCATTTCCCTAAGCCAAGGTCTATTTTACTCAGCAATTCAAGATATCTCTTTTTGGAGATATATTGTTGTAATGAAAAGCCATGTTATGCTACTTCAAATCTCTTGCTAGAAGAACTTAACACAAATGAAAGAATTGTTGCCTATTTACCCCTAAATTATGTTAACTTTAGCTTAGATGACAAATGCAAAGCTGCTTAAATGGCTGAACTTACTGAACTATGTGCACCACTCTGGTGTTTGTACTGTGTGAGTAAAATGTAGCATATCTAAAATCACTTTAAAAGGAACATTGCAAGAAAATATCTGTCTTTTCATAAAATCTTGGTGTTTGTAAAACCTTAGTGTTTAAAATATGCTAGGTGCAAACTGCCTGTAAGCTCTTTGTTACCCTGTGCTACAGGAACAAAGTGCTTCCCTAACGATAGATTTAGTTTTAAAATAATCAGTAAGTTATTCATTTAGTTATCTCCAGAAATTCTTCCAAAACAATGGATTTTTACTGTAACACTGTGCCTGGTAAGAGGAGAATGTTCTATTCCTAAATTAGGCATTTTTTTCCTTTTTCTTTTGATTAGGTCAAATATATTCTACCGGGCTTGTATAGATATCCCCAGGGGCACCGAGCTGTTGGTGTGGTACAATGACAGCTACACATCTTTCTTTGGAATCCCTCTCCAGTGCATTGCACAAGATGAAAATTGTAAGTTCTTCCTTGCATTTCTACCTGTGTAAGTCAGAATTTCTCTTTCATACCTAATCATCTATATTCCTAGAGTATTTTAAGACATATTAAATGAAAGTAGTTAGATATTTAAGGTAAGCTTGATGCGTGCAGAATAAAACCCTGAAGCTGATACACTTAAACTGTGCAAAATCATGGTATGGTTACCTAAACAGAGGTGTTTGGAAGTGTGCAGGTACATGCAATTAAATAGCAGCTTTCCCACCATGGCAGCCCCACATAGCTTGGTAGTGTGTAGGATCACTCTTCCTTGTAAGTGATTCATTTGTAGTCTATTCTTAACCGATTAGCTTGGCCCTCTCTGTTGTTATCAGACCTATCACAAGACACTGTCTTGCCAAAACATTAATGCATTGCAGGTCCATGAGGCCTCTGTTAGTGATTCTTCATTCTGTTACAACTGAACATATCGAGAAAAGCTTTCTCTGACTGACTGTAGAGATGAGATCCTTGTAGTTAAAAGGCAAGAGCCAGCTTCTCTAAATATAAACTGAGTGTAAGTAAGTAGCTTGAAATGACAATGAACATACATTCCATTCTGGCCATCCCGATTTCCACCCATTCTTCCACCCTTTCTCAATATTTTATTTTCAGTTAGCTAGGAATGGCCACAAAATTAAGCATGTAATTTATAACACCGACCTAGTGCAATCTAGTGCTGAATACTTTTGTCTGTAATGGGAATGGGAGAACCAAGCACACCCTTCAGTTTCACTGTGTGTGGAACTTGATTACAGCTTGCATCAAAGACCTCTCTTCCATTTTGACAGCTATATGTAGCTACGTGGAAGAAACCAATAATGGATGCCTGATTGGCTTTGGTCTAAAGTAACCCTGTGGCTGCCCACGCTTAATCAATCACATATAAAATGTATTTTTTTAGTCAAGTACTTGGATACTTAAACAGCAATGCTAGGGTGAACTCGTGTCTCATAGCAACTTAAATACTGAAGCACATAGCAATAAAACAGCAAGATAGCAGGGATTAAACTGTCAAAAATAAACATCCTTTTTCATCTTGAGTTTTCAAATCTGTTGGGCTTGAGAAAAGTTTAAAAGAAATTTAATTACTGGCAGTAATGTTTGCTGATAAAACTCATGCTCTGCAGTGTACAATATAGAAATATTATTTTTTCTTTCATGAGCTGAAGCTTACAAAACCTTTATTTGAAAAGCAAAGCATTATGGCTAAAATCTCTAAATATTGTCACTTGCTATTTTGTTGTGAGAGAAACCAGAGTTTCATGCACAGAGAAAATGTCATGAGTAGATGGAATTCACCTCTGAGCATGGAGCCAGCTGCAGGCTAGTATACAACTTAAGTGCCCCTTAAGATCTCAGAGTAGACCTTCTGCTTATCTATAGCACAGGGCTATTTTCACCCAGTGCAAATTCTGTTTGTATTCCTTAGGTGTTTAATATCTTGATCTTACTGCTTCTGTGGACTTTTATGAATACAATTTTTTTTGTAAAATAAAAGTGATCTGCTTCTTGTGTGAGAATGTTAGGGCAAAATGAAAGTATACAAATTGCCCCTTGTACTGAAGAGACATAGAAGATGTGTTATATGTCTGGAAACTTGCGATAGACAGCCCCATGGATGTAACTCTAATTAGAAATCACGTCCTCAGGTACTCCAGAAAATAGCCTAGGAAGGACCTCAACTTAAATAAATTAAATAGTATGTAATATTACATTAGAATCATTATGACTGTTGGAAGATATTAGAACTTAACTTTGTGAAGTAACCGGCATTATTTAAGGTATTGCCAAAACATTAGTTTGTATTACATTTTTATTCTATATTAAATAATGTTGAATTATTCCAGCTCACAACTGAAACTTAATTCTCATAGTTGATCTCAGAAATCTGTCATCATTGCTTACCCAAACAGAGCTGCAGTTCCTAATCACCTGCTTAGGAGGTGCTATGTAGTTGTGTGTGGATATATACATACAAACACTTTGTGGCAGTAATTAAATGTGTGAATATATGTAGACATAGACATATGTATACAACCTATTTAATTTAAAAACCTCCATTAAAATATTATATCATGAGGTTAAGTGTGCCAAAATTAGAAAACATGAGAGGGTATTGGGCCCAGGTGTCCTAAATTGTGCTTCTTTTTGCGTTGTCATACAATCTTTCACTAGCTGACCCCATTTTTTCATAGGACTCTTGCTTCATTCACTGCATTTAGGTGGTACTCAAGGTATGAGGCAGCTGTTAACTTTCTTCAATATGTTTGATGTCCTGCCTTCCTTATCATGCAACATCCAAATTCAGCTCTAAATCACTTATTTGTGAGAACAGCTTATTGCATTTGTTGATGAAATATCTGACTGCCTTGTAAGCCGTAGTTAACTGATGATCATAAGACCTTAATCAGACTAGAAACAATTTTTGTTTCTATTTTGTAGGTGGGAAATTGATGCACAAAGTTATCTCTGCCTATACGTTGCATTGTCTCATGGTTATCTAACTTCTATTAGCCTTAACCATATGAGTCATGGTGAAGTCACTGGCTTTGTACTGTATTGGCTATGTGACTATTTGTGAGATGTAATAGTACAATATCCTTAGTGGCTGCCCTTTAAGAGAATAAGGGAACTATTGCTGCAGTAGATATTTAAGCCCTGTTGTATCTCAAGGAGTGTCCAAGCAAGGGTTTTTTTTCCCCACGCTTTCAAAATTCATGCTTGTCTGTGATACAGCAATTGGACATGCTGACTGCAACATGCACTATCAGGATATCAAATGTGCAGCAGCATTTTCTTTGAGATGACAATCCCATTGTGCAATAAATGTATATCACGGTCAGGCTTCTCTGAGTCTTTTCAGTCTCAGACACCCCTTTGCATGAGTTTTCATTTCAGTGTCACAGAATCAGCATCATCCATTCAGATCACTGTCATTCAAGCCCATTTTTTTTTTGTGCATTGTTAAGATAAAGTTGTTTAATTCTAGTGTCAAGAAAATGGATGTTAGTAATTTTTTTTGGTGTCTCCCAACACTGTATTAGTTTTAAAAAGGCATAAAAAGGATCTTATTTACTTTTCTTGTTTTCTCCCAGTGAATGTCCCTTCGACTGTAATGGAGGCCATGTCCAGACAAGACACCCTACAGCCATTTAATAAAAGTAGCAAACTATCCCCTGCCACTCCACAGCGATCCATAGTATTTCCACAGACTCCGTGTAGCAGAAATTTTTCTCTCCTGGATAAGTCTGGGTCCATCGAGTCAGGATTTAACCAGATCAGTGTCAAAAACCAACGAGTTCTTGCAAGCCCAACTTCAACAAGCCAACTAAATTCTGAGTTCAGTGACTGGCATCTTTGGAAATGTGGGCAATGCTTTAAGACTTTCACCCAGCGGATCCTCTTACAGATGCATGTGTGTACGCAGAACCCTGACAGGTAAAGCCCAGGCTCTCTTTATTTCTGTATCTACTGATAGTCAGATCCACTGCTTTCTTCTTTTATCAAGCTGTTATCATTTCCAAAACCAAACCATTATTAGAAGGAGCCTGTCCGACATAATTCATCTGTGGCTGTGTGAAGCAAGCCGATAAAAACCATTGCTTGACTTCACTATTTGTAAAAACATTTGGTGCCTAAATGTGCAGATAAAAGGAAATAGCTAAGGATATAATCTTGTTTTCAGAATTGTTTGGTACATCTGATGGAGGCAATAAAATATAAGAAAATTTTATGAATATCATAGATGGAAAAACGAGGTCAAGATAATTAAAAGTCTCTCTGTCTTCCAGAGATAATCTAACTTGCTGCTCAGTGGCTGTCACAGTCATTTCAGGGTTCACCTATAGTGTGCAATGTGTATGAACTTAATTAAGTATTAAGAGGTAATGAATTGGAATTTTTTGCTTAGTACTATTTTTCTTCAGAGCATGCAAACCCATAAATCGTGCAAAGCTGTCAAAAGGAAATACCTATTCCACTAGTGATGTGGAGGAAAACAGATGCCACTTATTCAATAAACTAATATCCACACAGAAGAAAAATGTTGACTAGATACCTCAGAGTCAAAGTTGGTTTGAAAGTTTGTCAATACAGAATTTTATGGCCGTGAACTGAGGATGAAATTTAGCTGAACAAGTGAATTAAAATTTCAGGTACTCTGACCGGTGGCACAGTCAATATAATGGAACCATTATTTATGAATGAAAGCTGGTTTATTTGACAATTTTGATAGCTGGCAGGACAAAAGACAAAAATCAAATTAATTCAATAAAAAAGGCTGCCCGTGTTTTGTCTCTTCTTCAGCTGTGAAGAAGGTTTGAGTAGAACAGCTGAATCGCTGGAAGGTTTTTCTGAAAGTAGCATCTAATTGTGAATTATATTTAACCAAAACATTACCAAAAAAATAGTCAACAGTGAATCTGTACATGTGTTTGTATGCATGTCTATGTCTCTTTGTGTACGTGATTATCTATGTGTACACATACGCCTGTGTGATTCCATGGGTGTGGAGATACTGGAGCATAAATCCAGTTTTCCAGGAAGAAATGTCAGGGGTGCTAGGGGCAAACTAGATTCCATGGAAATCTTTATAGAATTTAAAGAGTTGATGAAATTATGAACACGAACAAGTCCTTTCAACATTTTCTGAATTTTGCGCTGGCCTTAGAAGAAACAAACACCATGATAAGGAAGCTGTAGGACACAACTGCCAAGTTAAGTGCCTTATAAATTGTAGAACCTAGATTAGCTCTCCTAAGTTTCATGAACTCTAATGTTTCTAGTGTTAAAGCATCCTAAGCATACTATAAAGCACAAAATGCTTCCTCAGTCTAGAAGCAGTATGTTGTGAGGCTCCCACACACACTTTTTCAGTGATTCATCCAACCAGGTGTGCTGCCTAGATTCCATCCTTTCCTTCACTTGAACCTGTGTCACTTTATGAAGAACCAGGCTGCAGATAATAGGTAATGCAAGAAGTCTCCACTAATGGGGCTAAGGGATAGTTAAATATTCATTTTGCCAGAGAGAGAAGATGAGCATAAGTGTATCCTACAATTAGGTCTGTCACCTTGGAGGTGAGAGATTAGATTTTCAAAAAGGAATATTTATTTCTATTCTATTTCTATTTTCGCCTAAGTGTCTTGTGTCAAATATTGCCTGAAACACAGACTGGATTTTAAGTCTTGCACCTGGAACACTCTCATTAGTAGGTTACTGATTCATGGTGTCTTACTGTTTTGTTTCTCCTGTGCTTACCTAATTTGTTCATGTAGAGCAGCTTCAACAAGACAGTGTAGAGAATTTTTAGCTCAGAATACCCTACAGCACAGTAGGAAAATTATGTAGATCAGAAGAAAAGTTGGCTCCCCCAAGAGCAAAGAGAGCAAAGAGTGATTAGAGAAAGGACTCAGCAGATCTGGGGAGGACCAGGGTGGAGAGGAGGTACGTAAAGACTCTGAAGGGTAAGTGTTGAATCCCAGAAGCTTTCAGGGAGGCTTGAAACATAACAGCTAACGCCTTTTTCTCAATATTGATACTGGCTAATTTAGATGATTTTCTCTTTGACTTGTTGGGTTTTGTGAATCCTGTTCTGAAGAAACCTTTTCTCTTGTGTTCTATAGTGAGCATAAAAACGAAATGAGGTTGCAATATACATTTAGGATCAATCTGTTGCATAAATTACTAGATACTGCAGTGCTCTGTTCTGTGACACCTGTGTTCCCTCTGTACTGAAAAATGGCCTACATTCCTATGTTTTCATTAAATAAATTGTGCAGGCTCCTTGTGGAGGGCAGTTTTGTAATGCCTTCTTTGTTCTCGCAAAGTGTGCCATCAGCATAACTGCTGTAAAAGCATTTCCCAACAGGTCTTCTTTAGAGCATTATGTGGGACATCAGTCACACGAATCTGTTTAAGCTCACTGCAATTCATGCAGTGTTTGAAATAACCAGAATAACAGTTACTGCAGATCATAACTGCCTTAAGATCTAGGTTCTCTTACCTCTGGTTAGAAATCTTTGCAGGTTGAGCTTACATCGCAGGCAGCTTTTTGTCTTTTAGCAGGTACTAGTAGATCAGCTATTTAGTGATACAGTGGCTGGAAAAGAGTTGTCTTTGGTTTCTTGAACATATTCCACTTCTCCATACGAAAAATGCCTAAAGTGTTGTACAAAATTGCCTGGAGACAAGAAAATAGGGTATGATTTGTGAAAGAATACCTGCTTGCCAGCCTGAAGCGCTGAGTGCAACTCTCTGGTTTGTATTTTCTTAACAATATCTGCAGCACTGCTCTGGCTGATAAACAGCTCCCTATTTATTGTCAGCAATTTGTGAGCACAGCAGCCACTGTATCTTTGATGTGACTGAAGCAGCAGGGCCTGTCTTCTCTAGGAAATGACTTTAAACTATCTGTTCTGGCTTGGTATTTGTTTTTCAACAATGCTGATTACCTACAGCATGAGATGGAGGGAAAACATCTTTCAGTCTATACAGGAGCCCAATCCATGGATCTAAATTTACTTGGGGCTTGAGAAATTAAAAAAAAAAAAAATTTCTTTAAAGCCATTCAGATTCAGAAAACATCCGAATGAGAACAGACATAAAAAAAGCCAAAAAATACTTAATTCCATTCAGAAGTAAGAAAGAAGTGGTCCTTTTAGCAGGTAGACGATTTAAGAAATAAAAATAATTTAAAAAAATGAGGAATATAAAATATGGAGAATTATTGATCTACTGTGTTTGTTCCTAGATTAAAATTTTATTTTAATTTAAAATTAACTTTAAATTATTTACTGGTTTACTTATAATTTACTTCTCCCTTTCCACTGACATTTTTTTAGCTTGTTATATTTTATAGGGCTTCTCTTCAAGCTTAATAGTAATTGGGGTTGGAATGGGTGTGGGAGGTGAAGATTTAGATCCATCAAGATTTGAATTCTGAGATTTCCTGAGCCGTCAGGATTTTTTTTAAGCATTGTCCAGACAGATGCAGTTTGAGCAGCTATTTCTTGAAGCAGAGTCAGAAATCTATTTCGTCTTCTGTTGTTTTCTTCTCCCTGCTGCAGAAATTCCCAACAATCCTACTGGGGAGGGGAAGGGCTCCAGAAAGGGGTAACCAAAAGCCTTTGATCACAGTGGATAATTTTTAGAGCTTTTTTTTGTTTTTTTTTAACAACTACCACTTTTCTGAGAGTGATGCAGTCTCTTTTAATAACATCTTTCTTCTTTCTCTCTATGACCACCCGATTCAGGATGTATGGGTGTCGAGGGAAGGCAGATGGCTGCAGTTCTCAAGAGCTGTCTGTGGCACATTTTCATATACAATATGTACATCTGTGTGATGTATATTCTCATTGATTGCCATGTATTTAAGATCATAATTTGAGGGAAAATTCACTCTATAAGTGTGTCCATGGCTGATAGATTGTGGATGTTATCTGACCCTCATGATTCGTGTTTACTCAAAAGATATTATTGTACTTATATTTTGCTGTAGCACCTCAATATTAAATTGTGAGGTTTCTTTGAAAACAGGAGTTTGAAGTTTGAAGTTGCCAATTTTAATAGATCCTTTTCTCTAAGATCATGGCTCAGCCCATTGTGCATTTATCTTTTTCTTTATAGGTTCTGTGTCTTTGACTTTGATGTTCTCCCCAGGTTCATTAATTAATTTAAATAACTCCCAAAACAGACCTAAAAAAAGTAAATGTTGTGAGCAAGAATTGTCTGTTTCTGTTTGCAGAGTGGCTATGGAATATTGCTC
Source organism: Podargus strigoides (assembly GCA_028020825.1). NCBI lineage: Eukaryota > Metazoa > Chordata > Aves > Caprimulgiformes > Podargidae > Podargus > Podargus strigoides. The sequence continues at coordinate 79,465,185 of CM051663.1, read as the reverse complement.
GATTAAAATAAACATCATGCTGAATTTAGTGCTTGTTCTTGCATAATCTTTTCACAAATGTTTGTAAACTCCCAGTACTGATAGTTAATAACAACAAAGGGTGCACAACAAAGAGCAGCACCTCTCCCTGACAGCTTCAGAAGTTTGAAAATGCCTCAAGTGCACTAACTTTCTGCTTTTGCTAGTTCCTCCACAAATATTTGTAAGAGACAACCCCAGAACACCAGTGGGTCCAGCTCTGCTGTCCCTGTGTGGTGCCTGAAGTGCCCGAGGCAGTAGCCCTGCTGCCTAAGGGTCACACCAAGGCAGTAGGGGGTGTGGAGTCCAATGGTACAGAATGTAGCCCACCCATGGCCACGCTGATGCTAGGGATGCTCCTGTGTGCAAGCTAGTAGTATCCTTAGGTGTCACTTTGTTCCCCAGCCTCTTAGTTCAACTTGCTTGAAGAAGGCATCCTTCGAAAATACCTTTCTGTTCGGACAACTGTGACCTAACTCCTCTAAATGCAGCTGTGCTCTTAATGCTGTGTGTTGTATGAATGGCTGGCCCTGAAAGCTGATGGTGGCCCCATTCCAATGCACCCTGCTTTCACTTTTTGCAGAGGCTGTGGTGTGACAGCCTTCCCTCTATCATACTGCAAAACCCTGCTCTGGGTTCAGTGGAGCCTTACATCCCAGGCTTTGAGACCCTGTTTTTTAAAACAAACATCAAGCTGTTTTTTTACTTCTTAGTCCTCAACAAGGAGAGAAGCACTTTCAACCACACGTCAGTCTCTCTTCTTTTAGCTGATGCTTTTCTAGCTTTTTCTGAGGGGAAAAAATTATAGCAATGTGCTATTTTGTCTCCCTGATCTGACAGTATCTCAGTGATAGTGTTACAGGTATTCAAGAACTCACCGTTACAAGCAATTCCTCTTCTAAGGATCTTGCTGGGATTCTACATGGCCCTTGAAAACAGCAAATTCACTTCTGAAGAGCCCTCATTAGAAGCCTGTTCATCATCAAAGAAAGCATTTGAAAATTCAGTGGAAAAATAATTATAAAATTTTTCAGGGTTCTAATAATTCAGATCATTAATTATTTATGATGTAGAAAATAAGTTGATATTGGCTGGATGTACTTAGGAGTCAGGGATTGGAAAGTGTATTGTTCTAGCAGAAGAACAGTACAAGATAAATAATTAAAGGCTATGTCACTTTTGCTAAATGAAAATCTAAAAAGAATCAATCTAAATGTACAGTTGTCTGTCAGCAGCTATTCCAGGTGCAAAGATATGGATTTTTCTATTGTTATCCTTTAACCTGCTCTGTGCATGTTAAGGGATCCCCATCCCCTGCAAAAAGCATGAGCTTTGGTGGGGTTCAATAAGCCTCACAGGGAAACATGGGTTTTGTACTCGTCCTATACCTGATGTAGTTTCACCCACAAAAAATCATCTACAAAAGTGACAAAACTGCAAGACAGAAGAAGACATCAGCAAACAGTGAAATCTTTCAGGAGATTGTCTAAATTAGGAAGCAAAAAGCATTCTTGACTGGTTTGAAATTGTAACTTGAAAAACTTGGAAAAGCTCAAAATCTAAATAACTACAAAACCTGTTACTCCTGCTCCTGTTAACCTACAAAACAGTTATTCCTTTCTGAATTTCACTTTAAATGGCCTGTGTTCTTACAGTGGGCCATCATATAGTCAGGGGCTGTAAGACTAGGGACTCTAGAAAACACTGGTGGGCTTTACTTGTTAGTAAATCTAGATAGCTGATTGATGGTGCATGGGGTTAATGACAACAATGTAATTTTTCTAACAGGAGAATTTGCCTCTAGGTAAGCAAATTTCCTTTCTTTAAGCTCAGACAGGAAGCTAGAGAACTAGAAAAATATGCAGCTAGGTGTTTAATGAAAAACATTAGAACTGCTTTTGATGGCTATCAGCACATCATTCTTGTCTGCACATTGCTATACATTAGTTTAGCTGTTCTTAAATGTAACTTAGAAATACTATAAGAGAAGGTTTTGACCACGCTTGATTTACATCTGGAAAGGCCTACAGGATCCTTTGTAGAAAATGCAATGATGAAGACATTCAAAACTATGTTGTTTGTGGTACATGATTGCTGGAGAACAAATTTTTATAGAAAAAAATATTTCTTCACATAGTCAGCATGTACTTTCACAGAAACACAGAATAGCCTTGGTTGGAAAAGACCTCTAAGACCATCAAGCCCAACCATTAACCCAGCACTGCCAAGTCACCACCACACCATGTCCCTCAGCACCTCATCTATGCGCCTCTTAAATACCTTCAAGGATGGGGACTTTGAGGCCTTGGTACACCTGTTTCATCAAACTATTTACTTTTATGCTTGCAAATCTGTCCGCACATCTGCAAAGGCATATTTTAGTTATGTAGGCTTTCACATATGAAGTGACTGACATCCATTTTGTTTGAACACTAATTTTCTGGAGCATCAACACACATCTGGGCTGAGACACAGCTATGCTTATATTCACATGGATACCTTGAAGCTCAAGAAGGTACAATACATTCCTGTTTATTCCAGTGGAAATCAGTTTTTTATGGTCTGGGACTGCATTCAGTCTAGCAGCACATCTTTGAAAATACAGCCAATGAAGACCACTGGTTTTGTCACTACGTCCCTGTTCCTTCTGTCTGAAAACCTCTGCTACGAAAAGGTCACCATCTTAATTCATTGTCCCAGCGCAGACCAAAGTGATGGCAGAAGACATAACTGCTGCATCAAAGACAGGCTTGCTCTGCCCATGTCAATGTACTCACTGAACCGAGCATTGCTCATGTTCAGTCCTTCTGCACCACTTTCATTTTTTTTGAAAACAACATATTGATTTTATTTTCTGCCAAGAAAAAATTCTGAGCACAGTAAAATGGTTACCAGAGAACAAAATGATAACTTTTATACTTATCGGATGATTTTTTTTTTCGCTCTTGGAAAAAATAGTGTTATCCAAAATTTGTCAAAATTTGGCATATTTGCATCTGCAATTGTGCAAATTAGATACAGCATTTTTAAATTGTTACAATATTTCAATGCATTTGTAGGCTTTCTTTTTAAAATGAGCTTTGTTTAATGTGTGCCACATATCTAGCTTGAAAAAGTTACTTATTCTACCCATGTTAGTATTAATCAGAATTGCTTGTGTATAAACTGAAGAAATACATCCCCTGCAAAAAGGAGGATGACTTCTTTACTAGTTGTTCTCACAAGACATGGATGAATGGAAAAAAGACATTTAAAATGATTTAGCAATAGCTGATTTTTCAAAGAGGTCTTTTTCTTGAGCATCGGTCAGTGAAATGTATGCTGTGTACACATATTAATGTCCTTTTTAAACAAGAAATTTGTTTTGAGACAATGTAGGAGGTAAAAACTTTTTTCTTGGCATCACAATGTTTAGTGATAACCGGTTTGGAATTTTGACTATTTAGAGACAATTTACGTTATGACTTTTCACTGTATGCAATTAATCACATTGACTACTGAAAAAATGAAAGATTAATTGGTTTTATGTAGCTTTGCATCATTTATTGTGGTAGCTGTTAAAAATAGATAACCAGAGGCTAATAGATGTTAATGGTCCCTTTCAGTATTAAAAAATCAATGTTTCTTAGATACAGAATATCTTAATGTGTTGGTTTTGCTTATAAGGGTTTGATTTGAAAATACCCAAACAAATAAGTCTGCATTCACAAATTGTCTTTGTTTTACCAGCACTCGAGTTTTCATGTGAAGTTTGATAAATATTTTCTGTCCAAATTAACCGTGGACTTCAAAAGAGGAGAAGACTAGGCATGCTACTTGTCTTCCAATAAGAGAAACAGTTATTCAGTACTTAGTATTTTTCTTAAAATATTATGTTACATATATTAATGTATTTTTAAGGGCCATATCATCTAGGTTAAATAACCTTTCCACAGCTTTTACATATTTCTTTAAATGTTGTTGGAGAGGAGTTAGATTTTTGAATGTTAGTAATTAAAATTGTAAGCTATTGAGTTATTGACCAATACTGAGCTATTAATCAAGCTAAAAAATTCTACAATCAGGGTTCAGTGCTCTGAAGCACTGTAAAATAATAGTATTTGTGTTCAGTGATGCAAGTAGCCACAATTAAGCAGTTCACTTGACAAATGAGATAGTTCACTTTATTTTGCACTTAATTGAATTGTACATGCTTGGTCACCATTGTCTGCTTCGCTTTAGTTTTGGTTTCTAGCCATTTAAACATGCACATTCATTAAAGAGGGAGCAATTAAGCTGGTGTTGCCCATTGGCTCTAGAAACGCAGACATCAAGAGCTGTGTCTTAAAATGTGCAGGGTAAAAATCATTAACATCCCTGAAGAAAAATTCTGAATTTCTTTAACAAAAAGTCTGATGAGCATTTAGGACCCTGTCACTAGTTTAAATCAGATGTGAAAAGGATAAAAAACCCTCTAGGATATTGATATTAAATCAATTTTACCAAACAGAAATATATAGACACTGTTTCTTCATATTCTATTTTAGCTAGCAATGGTGTTTGCATTCCAGCAGTTGTGTCTCACCTTGCTGTCTTGTATCCTTTTCTTTCTGTGTTTGCAGTCTGTTTGTTACGGTTTTGAACTTGTACCATATCAGTCAGTTTTGTTTACTTGTTAAGTTTGTGTCCTGGTTCGGCCAGGATGGGGTTAATTTTCCCCAGCAGCTGGGAGGGAGCCACAGCCGGGCTGTTCCATCCCATGATGACCTCATGTCCGGGTGCCCGGGCGGGGGCAGCGCAGGAGCGGCTTTTGTCCGGGTCTGTGCCTCGTGCTGTGTCCGTGCGGTACAGCTCTTGTTCTGTGCATTGTTATCGCTGTTGTTGTTACACTGCTGTATTAAATCTTCCTCATCTCAACCCCAGGGTTTGTATTTTACTCCCTGTCCCATCCCGAGGGTGGGGGAGGGGCAGCGGCACTGTGGTCTTGGGTCCCGTCAGGGTCTAAACCACCACAGTTTGTTTTTAATGAATTATGGTGTTGAAAACTTAAGTTCTAGGTTTCATTTTAAGATCACAAAAAAGGCATTTTCAGTCTGGATGGGAGAAATGTGTTAATGAAATGCGAATGTTTTGAATAGCAGTAAGAAAATAGAAAGGTAATTGTAACACGGTGGTTATTTTTTCCAGTGTTTCTCATTGAAAAAGGTGATCTCAAACCCCCTAGATTCCTCCAAAGCAATAGAAATAATTTGTGAACAATCACAGAGTCCACCTAGGAAATAGGGATAAAAATCAGACGTGCATTTGGAGGTAAGATTGTAGCTGGCACCGTCAGAGGATTTCACGAGTCTCTTATCTCTGATGCATGAGGAGTTTCTTGTGATTAAGGAGTACCACGCTGAGTTTGGGAGAAATAAGGCAGGGGTGTGATGTGTAGTATGGGCTCACTAGTTTGCTTAATTACGTCCCACATAGACTCTTGGTCAATTCCTGCACAAGCATTTCACGTTTGCTAAAGAAGTCATGAAGTTTTCTGTATGTGTCTCCCAAGAAAGCCCCTGAGAAGTGCACCTGCATTTCTCTTTGGAAATTATTGGGAAGGTATTCCCGCCCACGTGGTCTCCTGCTCACGTCAATAGACAGCACTGACGGCACGGTTTTTCTCTTTCCCATTGCAGGCCCTACCAGTGTGGTCACTGCTCCCAGTCTTTCTCCCAGCCTTCAGAGCTGAGGAACCATGTAGTTACGCACTCCAGCGACAGGCCTTTCAAGTGTGGGTACTGCGGTCGTGCCTTTGCTGGTGCCACGACACTCAACAATCACATCCGGACACACACTGGGGAAAAGCCCTTCAAGTAAGTACTTGAAGCCAGTAGCCTTTCCCAGCTGAGATTAGAGAGGGAAATGCATTGCTGCTGTTCACTAGCATCACCGCTCCACACCAGCACACGGCAGAGGTTCCCTTGAAAGCCAAGATCAGACCACCAGATAAAACTGCCAGTGGTGTGGCTAAGATCAGAATTAAACCAGGCTTGATTTTGGGTGCCTTTCAAGCCCAGTTTTCTGTCCTCTGATGAGAACTTGATTGTTTTGATTAAATGACAAGCTGAATGAACCATAGCTGAAAATACACTGAAGACTGGGACAGGCTATGCTGTAAGAACATTAATATGACTCTTTCATGTCTATATGCTGAGGTAGATGGAGCTTCATGTAACAGCTGATTTGCATCTGGTTAAATATGGGGGAAAAATATGCAACTTTTTTTTAGTCTCAGAATCACTGCATAGAAAATGCAACTTTGTCTTGTGGCATACATGTGATAAGATCGTAATAATAAATTGATAGTGTTCAGCTGTCCAAGATATAAGGACAAAAAAAGAAGTCACCTGGTCAAAATGTTTTTTAATTGCACACACTCTGGTTATTTCTGCAGTTCCTGTTTCCTGAAATTAAAGCCAAGCATACACCTGAGTCTCAGAAATTTTCCCTCTATAGCACAGCTGATACAGGTAGATTTTACCTTGTGTTGTGCAAGACTCTGCCTACCTACTGGGAGGCGTTCTCCAAGACAGAATACGAATTTTCCGTATTTGTGTCTGTTTCTTTGCTGAACTGACATGCATAAATTTTATGGTTATTGTACCTAGAATAATCCCACTATGGAATAAAAATAACATATTGATATCAATGCCTAACGTATTGATATCACTTCTTTTGGAAGCTACCTGATATTCCTAGGGGGAATGGGAATGAATGTAGAAGGTGGTGTGTGTCTCTTCCAGTTCTCCAAGCACTCTCTGTCCTCAGCCTACTTTTCTCCCTTTGTCTTTCTTTTCTACTTTTGCTGTACTGTACTCTTGGTCTGGTTAATGTAAGAGAGCTCAGCCATGGGGCCTGTCAGAACCCCTCATAACAAGCTCAGCAGAGATACCAGTAGAGATGCTTTGCCTCCATATATGGTTGAAAGGAAGCATGGCCTCCATACATGTCTCTGCTGGGGGCAAGGGGACAGAGCCAGGAACCGAATACTGCATATCCAGTACAGAAGAGCTTGCATACCAGAAATCACAGCTAGGATAGTGTTGTAGGTGGCAAAATACGGAAACTCAGAGCATCTAAACATTGGTTCCTCTAGAGTCAGTCTGTTGAATGCTCAGAGCCCATAGAAAGTGAGCCAAAAATAGTGTAAGCAATCAGATTGATTTTATCTAGTTGCTATGTAAATAGATTTTAGTAATTAATGGAAAAGGTTTCCGGGTCAAAACGGAAAATAGATTTCTTTTAATGTTAAGGTGTTACTTATGTGTAACCTTGTTGACTCCACTTAATTTTTTCCTTAACATCCTGTTTTTGTCATGTTTCCAATAGATCTGCTATTTTGCCCCATTTAGAGTCATTATTTTTCCCCTTTGGTTTAGCAATTTTTTTCCCCTTTTCCAAAATGGTCTTGAAATCAGCACATTTTAATTTGTGAAAGGATTTAATGTATGTACTACAATTAACCAATAGTCTGGGATTTTTTTGTTTGTTTTGCCCTGCTTATGCTGAAGTATTTAAATATTCTGGGATGTATCTGCCCACTCGTAAAGCTGCAGGGCAGAGCACTAAAAAATGTGGATACTTTGTAGTTGTTCTTTATGATGGCATAATTTCCTTCTTCTAAGATTTTTATTTAGTTTCTTCCTTACACTCAAGAAACTGTAGTAATTATTTCTCTCTGAAAGACTTGTTGAAGTATCTGTAGTAAGATGACTAGTAATTTCACATGAAGCTAAAACTGGAGCTGCAGATCTTTCCGACCCTGCTAGTCAGATAAGAGGACACATATGCCCTGATCCTGCAAGCAGTTCAAAAGAACAGATTTGCCTCCCATGCAGGACTGTTTGCACTTGGGAGAGTCGAGTCAGAAAACTTACCCAGAAATTGATCCACCCTCTCTGCTGGAGGGCAAAAGAGATGGCTGCAGCTCATCTTGGTGTCTCATCACTATTTAGAACCTGTTTTGAAAAGTAAGCTTAGGAAAAAACCTCAACAAATTCTAGTAAACAAGAACTGTAAATTGGACAAACAAGATTTCTGTCTCTTGATCATGCAAATTAGGTTTTAAATGTTTGTTTACAAAGCGTTTTTGAGTGTATGCTTAGGAAAAATAGTGCAAAACGAAGTCTGTTGAGATAGGGTTTCTATACCTCAAAAAAGTCTGTATTTGAGGTAGGGTACATACTTCTATTGACTATGTTTCCTACTAGCAAGAACGACTATACATGCATAGTGCTAAGTTATTTTAAAAATAACAGGCATAAGTTAAAAGATATTACGAAGTTCAGTTTCCTAGGTGAAAATGGGCAGTCAACTGGACAGTTAACTTGCATCTGCCATGAATGCAATCTCACTATTTCTAATGGAGCAAGGCAGTTATGTTTGTAAGTGGTATTTCAACAAATAACAGTGTGGATGGATTAAACAGGCAATGTCAAACACCAAGTGTATGTTTACATGCATATTATTTTCATAAGGTTGTTTTAAAAATGGTGAACATAGAATGATGGTATTTTAAAATATTTCAAATTAATTGTTACTTAAGAGTAAGTCTATGATTGGTTAAAAGGTTTTTTCTGTGAGAAGGCTCTTTCTTTGTAGGTCCCAGGTAACTTTGGATGTATGGTGGAAGACTTTTCTGTTTGCTTTTCATTACAGATAACAATGCTAAGTGAGGTTATCTGTAGTCAAAGCTTTAGCTGCATTGCCTGGACTGCAGGTCCAGTTAGAAGGGATTTCTTTTCATGTCATCATGAGCTATCAAGTCAGCCTCACCACTGTAAAGTTTTTGTGTACTCTTATCTTACTGAAGTCTCCACTATGGCTACTAGTCTGGGAACAAAGCTCTTAAGTAAATTAAAAGGTAAGAGAAAAAGGAAAATTATTGGCCAACCCTATTTTCTTCAATTCATCCCTCCTAGTCTCTTCCATTTCAACAAAATTAAAGAATAATTAAGGGACTTGCCTACAGAATCAGGGTTATGCAAATATCTAATATTTAGGAGTCAACAAAAAAGAATTAGAGGAAAGATTCTTTCTGATTGAGATAACCCAGGTGCTTTTCATTGTTTCTTACTGAAATGAAAAACTAAGGAACATTCATTTTAGGTTTAACATAGATGTTGTACCTGCAGTGACATCTCAGCTTTGTCCTGTTTTTTGTTTTGGTTTTTCTTCACTCTTTCAAATGACTTTAGAATTTGTATTAAATGTAGTCCTTGAATGAAATTTAAAATGTTTATTTTGACAATATTAAATGAAGATATTTTTTCCTAAAATAGACCCTCAGCATTTTTCTTCACCCAAAACCTTTCAGAGGTCGACATAAACTTGGGAATTAAACGAATCTTGTTTGTAATCCTCAATGTCAGTGTTTGGAAAGCACTGTGAAGCAAACGAGCAGGCCAGTGACCATGAGGGCTACATAAACAAACTCAGAAAACACAGTATCTTAAAAATATCAAAAAAAATTGATGTTCATGTTATTTGTGAATGTAAGAACCATTTTGTTTACCATCTCCACCCAAGCAAATCACATAGCAAAAGCCTGTGGTAGAATGAAGTCTTGTGTACAATGTTGCTCCTTACAATTAAAATGAAGGCACACAGGCATTATAAAAAAAAAAGGTAAAATGGATCTAGTTTTCACTGATGGCATCTATTTGTGCGAGGTCTTTTAAATTGCTTCTTTGGATCTATATTGTATCAGGGGCTGTAAATTACTCTCAAATGCCATCAGATTGCTTAAGTGGAAATTAAGTGGTCTCTCAGTTAATAGGTATCATTATTGCCAATACTTGTAACTACACTTGAGGCTTAACAAAAAATTTGATATATGTCTAATAGCCAGACTTGTGCTCAGTCCCCTGGTTACTTTGTGAATAGTTGCATGAGAGGTGGACTGTTTTTGCTTTCTGACTATTCTGACTACTATTCAACCATCCAACACATCATTAATGGGATGGGGCTTCAGCAACCTGGTCCAGTGGGATGTGTTCCTGCCCATGGCAACGGAGTTGGGACTAGATGACCTTAAAGGTCCCTTCCAACCCAAACAATTCTATGATTCTATGATTAAACATGTGTGGCTTGTAGTACAGAAGCATACATACGAAAACATGCACACACATACTCACCGGTCTCATAGACACAGGTCATTGCAGTTGTTATTCTGCTACGACAGTCTGGGAAATGGTGATTGACAGAGAGAAAGAGTACATCATAATTCAAAAGAAAAAAATATTACTGCTTTTCCTCCCATTCATACCTACCATGAGATTGTTATGTTGACTACAGTGACATTATCTTCACCTTTTCTATCTGTTTGTATTGGGCCACAACTTCTCTGGTCTACGTTGAAAAGAGAAGTCAGGTGCTTAATACATGTCCCTGCCTGTAAGCCAAGTACTTATATATCCAAAACTATAGTCCTGAAAACACCATCCACATCCTTTTCAGGTGCCTAGAAAATACTAGACACCTTGGGTACTATCTGAAGGTTATCCAGCTACAGGATAAGGCCAGGTACTTAGAAGTCCGGTGTTGCCACACCTGATTTTGTAGGTTAATTTGTGTCTGTACCGCTTACAGCTCAGTTAGGCAAGGATCCAAGCCTCCTATTACTCAGCAAGTAAAGCACTTATCTTTGTAGACATCAAAATAACAAAACTATCAAGTTCAAGTAGATGGCAATATCTCATACAGACTAAGCTAACCCCCCAGCCTTAAAATTGATTCTAATGCCTCTGTGGTAGAGATATATATATGTATATAAAAATAATACAATAATTTGCAAGTTTGTCAGGCAATGAAAGGTAGTATATTTTGACACACTAATCCAGTAACTAATCAGTTTTCTAATAAACAATCAGCAGTACACTAATGTGTCATCAGCACTTCAGGAGCTCTGGAGAGTGGATGATCTGCACATAGACATTAATGAATACCCCAAAAATCATTAAGTAATCAATACTTCTGAGTTATTTTCATTGAGCTGATAGGTCTGATACATTAAAGCTGACATTTTACATTTGTCAAGATCACAGTGCAGTTTTTAACAGTGGAACAGGCTGCTAAAAATATTCCATGAAAGACAATCAAAAAAACACATCTTAAAAGTGTTGACATTTTAGATTGGTACAGTGGCTTGGATGAATGACCCTGTAATGTCTGTGCTAAATGGTCCCGAAGCAGAACTTTCTTGCCAAAAATTACTAATGTGAAGAGCATTCCACAATTATGCATATGTGTAAATATCTTTCTTTTATCTCTTTCCTTTTTTTTTTTTTTTTTTTGTGTGAGCAGCTAAATCAGTGACTGTTCACTTTCTATCATTCACATCAGTGAAAAGAGAAAGATGAATATGAATTAGGTGAGCCCTTTGGTTTCCTCACTTCTCTTTTGAAGGTGAAGAATTCATTGTAGTGATGCTTTTACGATTAACTTCTTTGAAGATAAAACATCACACAGCACCATTAAATCTAAGGTGGCTTTTGGAGCAAGTACCATGCAAGAAGAATCTGCTGTGTCTGTATTTGCAACTCATCAAACACCCCCATCCAATGTTTAGAATGCAAATTAAGAATGCAGTATTTGGGAGATTAAATACAATAGATTCTCTTTCAGAGCAGGGATAGGGGATTCATTCCAAGCTAGCAATAACCCCCATCCTATCCCCTCCGAAATTCAGTGGCTTTGTTCATTCATTCACAAGTTATTTTTGTTGCAAATTATGATTCCTTAAAGAGAGGAGAGGGTAGAAAGAGAGACGACATAAAAGACTGTGAAGCAAACACTGGTGACTGTTACGAGTTCTCGCTCAACCCACAGATTTCTCAAATAGTGTGGATATTTTCAGGTAATTAAGTAACCACTAACTCTGTATGCCTATCTAGAATGAACCCCACTGCATAGTCAGATCAGATAAACAAAGAATTTTCTCTTGTTCTAGCACTGAATGATTATTGCTTTGTGATTTCTCTTCCTCCAATAGGCAATTGTGGATTTTAAATTAGCAGAAGGTGAAATTCTATTTGTCATCAATTTCTCCTAGGGGTTACAGAGCAGAAAACTGCAGACGAGCTGATTCTTTGATGGCTCACTCCTAAAAATCTCTTTTTGTTCTTTATCTATTTGAACTGACAGTGATCAGAGCTACAGCAGGACAGGCCTCTCTGGAGAAATCACCTTCCCCCTGTCTATTGACAGATTCCTCTGTTCTGAATCAGACAGGCCTTGTCCCATCATAGGCATCAAGGCCTTAGAAGTAGCCACCAATTAAACCTCTTGAGCCAGTAAAATCTGAAGCCACTTTTGAGTGTCTGTTCTGATTAGGCAGGATGAGACAAAGCACATCACCATCCCCCATCCCCCCTGCAGAGCAGCTCCCTGGTCTCAATTTTCTCTCTTGCCTTCACCAGGTGCGAGAGGTGTGAGAGGAGCTTCACACAAGCCACCCAGCTGAGTCGACACCAGAGGATGCCCAATGAGTGCAAGCCAATAACAGAGAGCACAGAATCAATTGAAGTGGATTAACTGATTGACTGGTTGGAATTAAACTGCAAGGAAAGTCATGATTAAATGTCACGGACACTTAAGCAAAACCAAAGATTTCCTCTGAGCAACTTTCAATCAGTCCCAGAAAACCAAAAGCAGTAATAAAATAAGTAAGATGTTAAGAGATATTGATCCTGGCATGGAAGTGAGACCAGGAAAGAGATAATTTATTTATGACTAGGGATGAGTCTTATTTCAATTGACAAGTTACTTGGGACTGTTAACATTTCAAGTCCCGCCAGGTATTGCTTTAATTCTAAAAGCCTCTATAATTGTTATTTAATACCAAAGTGAGGAATCTCAAGGGTTCTTCTGCCCATAGTTATGACTGAGAATACACATGAACTTGTTTATTGTTGCACCTTTTTTTGTAGCATGACTCAAAGGACCCAGGTGTAATCCATACATTTGGCTGGGCTGGGCTAAGTTGATCTTGACATGGCTATAATAGAAATTGCTGTGTGGGATGGGAAGTGATCAAGAGCTCTATCTGGGTCAGTGTCAGCCTCCTCAGACCAAAGGGCATTTCATTTCCATAGTCTCATGCTTCACACTGTGTGCACTTTTTCATGCAAGTAGTTTTATTCAACTGCATTTTGTTGGCATAGATATTCTGGGGGAAAAAAAAGAAAAAAAAAAGAAAAAAAATAGGAATGTTGTATATCTGCAAATATGCATTATATAAAGAAGCCAGTAGGAAAACTATGTTAAACTAATAGAGCTCTCAAATTCAGTCTAATAGCTATGAAAGACAGAGATGGTAGAAAGTATTTTCAACATTTAAGATTCCAGTCTACATATAAACCGTATTATGAGGAGCAAAAAACCCAAGATGATGTTTTTGTTTGGGTGATTGATTTACTGGCTTGCTGATTTCTAGGAAACCTGATTAGAAATCCAAGCTGTAGTCCACTGATATTTTTACTTTGTTGATTTGGATCAAATTAAAAATGCTCCTGTATTAGATCAAACTTTTAAAATATTTGGAATGAGCTTCAAACCAAAAGCTTGATACTCAGATACTTTGTAAATGGCTTGGAGGGTTCATAGTGTTCACTTCATGGAAATTTGCTTGGTGCAGTTGTGAATGAAAGGAAGCCAAAATATTCCCAACATCAATGTAAAAAGCTCAGATGTCATTTCATTCATTCAGTTTAACAGTTTCCATATTGGCTTTTTTCAAGCTTTTATCCTTGAGGCATTTCACATTCCATGATTTTGTCTAATCAAAGAATGTTTTTCACTTTTAGAGACCAGCAGTGTTTGTTTATATATTGATTATCTCAATGCTAGAGCTGTAGTTTAAGAAAAATGTAAAAAAACCACAAAAAAAATAGAAAAAAAAAACACAAAAAACCCACCAAAAACCTACCCAAAACCCCCAAAAACACAAACAAAAAAAAAAAATCACCACCAACAAGAAACAAAACCTAAATAGTTCAGAGGTCATGCTGTATCATAAGGTAAAACTGCAAAATAAATTTGTGGAGATTATGGGGATTAAAACAAATTCATTCAGTTTTGCACCAAAACTGAAGTGCTGGGTGGCTCATAAGGGCTCAGTTGATTATATTAAATATTTTAAAAACATTTATGGGGATGCTTTTAGATATGTAGAGAATTAAGTATCCAATTCTGTAAAGGGCTAGACAGAATCAGCTACAAACTTAGTAACAGGTTTAGACCATTTATGGATTCTGCAGAGAGCTCAAGCAGAAAAAGAGCATACAGAAAAATTCAAATATATTTAAAAGGAACTTAAAATCTAAGACATCCTTACTTCAGGATGTTAATTTATTATATTGCAGAAACTACACTGCAGAATCTGGAGGTTCCATAGCTTTGCAGGGAATTACTTCAGGAATTACTGTATTTGTGTTTGGCCATTAAAAAAGTAAAACATTGTGAAAAAAAAAAAAAGATTTTTTTTTTATCATTGTTGTAGCAAGTATCAGATTATCTCATAATGAGGCTTTGGCCCTATAAGTTTTTCAGCTCTGTTTCTCAGTGCAGAGATATGGGGAATGAGTAATTCTGTCATCACCTACCTGATTTTATCCTCCAAACTATGAAAGATTCTTAGGTACTATATAAATGTGTTTGTTTATTTGTTTGTTTGTTTGTTTTTTAGGTTCAAAGAAGCATGGGAAGCTGGGTAGGAAGAATTGTAACTTAAAGGTGACTATTTGAACATTGTTTTGTTCCTAGCAAGGATAATCAAACAGAAAAAAACCAAAATCTGATTCTAAACCATTCAGACCCTCACACCTGGTAGTGTGAAGACCTTCTTGCCTGGTAGTTCACACCTTCCCCTCTTTAAGAGACTTAATGTAAAGTAAACATCTTGATGGGGCACCAGATTTTAGTTAACATTTGAACAACAGCTGTAGATAATTTCTTCAAGCAAATAGAAATTCTCACCAAAAAAAAAAAAAAAAAAAGAAAGAAAAAAGAAAGAAAGCCAGAAATTTAGAAATAAAGTGGGAAAAGAAGTATGTCATGCTTTGAAAAGCAAATGTGAGCTGTCTGTTAGATCATTGACTTGTGCTGTTGCATTATCTAACTGTGCTGTCCTGTTCAGGGAAGTGATTAGTGGTAGTGCAGAGCATTCA
Source organism: Podargus strigoides (assembly GCA_028020825.1). Taxonomy (NCBI): domain Eukaryota; kingdom Metazoa; phylum Chordata; class Aves; order Caprimulgiformes; family Podargidae; genus Podargus; species Podargus strigoides. The sequence continues at coordinate 79,449,979 of CM051663.1, read as the reverse complement.
GCCTCTTGCAGAAAGGGATTTATATTTGAATCCTATAATGCAAACAGCATTAAGTATGTGCTTACAGATATTGCAAGTTCCCTGCTGAACACAGATAGGCTTACTCATATGTTTTTAATTAAGCATGTTTCTAAATATTCTCCTGAATGGGTGTGAAGATCAATTATTTCAAGATTTTACTGGATTTTTAAAAAAATGCACCAGAGTAGGATTTCTGCAGAGGTTACTTTTTTTTTCCTTCCAAATAATTCGTTCTTGTGTAAATCACTATGTTGTGCCAGATGCCTAAGCACAATTTCAAAAATTGTATTATTGTATACATGTCACTTTCACAACGATTTGGCAGCATACAAAAGCAATTCACCCATGATTTCATCAGGCATTTTTCTGGAGTACAGCATTTGGCATTCTGTTACAATACAGCAAATGTAAAACTAACATTGACAAGCTAAAATACATCCTAGGTTTGGACTAAACAGAATCTAGTTCCTGTCTGCACTTCCCAAACGCTGAGTGAGTTTCTGTTCGTGTACTGACAGAACAACCATACATTTAGGTCTATTATGAATACAGTATGTGTTTGCACACACATACAACTGAAGCAGTAAGTGTAGTACAGTTATCTTTAAATGTAGTGATTATGTGCCTGCCATTTCAGAATTTCTGAAGCACTTGGCATTTCTGTTTTGTGGTCTGGTAAATAAAGACAAGCTTGATTTTAATTTTTTTTTTGTCCAACCCTGAATATGTTGAAAGTCATATTTAAAAATTGTGCCTAATTCTTTTCTTTTCTTTTTTTTTTTTTTTGTGTGGAATGAAATTTTATACATTCATAAAGTTATTCCTTTCAGAAAGACATTAGGTTCTTTATAAACCTGCAGTTATAGACCCCAAATCTGATATTTTTTTGGATACAATTTGATTGTCTTCCCATGATAGAAAGCTGAGTTGGGAATAAAGTAATAATTATAGCACATGACATACCAGGAACTTACAAGCAATGATGTGTACGTCTTTTCTTTTGGTAACGTCATCTCTCTTTTTAGTTACTATTTATTATTTGTATGGTGCCATTGCGTTATATGATGCTGTCTTATAGCTGACAAAATGATGAATAAATAGGTGAAAGTCCAAATGTAAGTTCTCATTGCTTTTGAGAGTCATCAATTGCTATGATTTTTAAAAATAGTTACAATTAGAGCACTCTTCTGTTCCATCCAAGTTCTTTCTGTGGTTAAGGGTCCAGAAAATAAAATATTCTGTGACTGCATGTAGTCTTTTTCTAATATTTTGTCTGGATTTTGGAAGTTTTGACATCATCAAGCCAATCTGAAAAAGTGCATAAATTCACCCAATAGATGTAGAGTATGCTGAAGGGGTCCTCTGTTGTAATAAAAATAATAATGACACTGTAATTAGAAAGGTAAACAGCTTGCTTGCATTTTTTAAACTTCATAAAATTGCATCTTTTGTACTGCAACGGACCAATTAAGTCATGCATGTAGCTGTATTCTTGTGATATCAACTGTAAAGATTACATTGTGTTTAAATGAAAAGAACAGGCACACATTTAAAAGGAAGACGAAGAAATGTAAATATATTTGATTAATAAAACATTTCTATTACTGTATCCTAAACCTTTGTTTTGCGTTAAAATTACACATGGAATTTTGTGCATGCTATGCAGGAAACCAAATATGTTTAAATGCTTGTGCATTGAAGACAGCCTCAGATAATCACAGTGCCTTGCTGTAGTTTTCATTATGACTTTCCAAAAGGGTTTTGCAGCTTGGATGTTGCAAACTGCAGAGAGAGGGGAGTGAGATCAAGTTCAGTTTTCTTGGTGACTGAGTCTCAGTACTCGATGCAATCAATACTGAGGGTACAGTGCAGTCATATGCTCAAGCAATTTTTTTGAATGTTTTGGAATTTGTTTGTATAGGTTTGTGATGCAAATCGTGTCATGATGTAATCAAGTTTTTCTATTCTGCATACTAGAGTGTGGGTTTTTTTTAGTGGGTGATGGCCTGAATCTTGTTTAGTTGCCTGACTCCTGATTTACAAGGATCACCATCTAGTGGACTAAGACAGAATTTCAAAACTCCAGTTGATGTGATGTCTGAACACATTTTTTAAAAGTCATTCTAAAAGTAGAGGTAAAAGCACTAACCATGCTCCACTGGAGGGGACCTTCAGTGCCTTTTTTAACATTATTTCACTGCCATTGTGTATGTCAAAGAGCAGCGATTAGTTCACTGAGTCACCCCTTGTTCCACTTGAAAAAATACCACTGGAGTATCAGAAAAATATGTCAGTTTCTGTCATTTTTCATGTTATATGACTTTTTACATAAGCACCAGAACCACCACGGTAGAATAATTGTGCAGAACTACTGTACTTGAGAAAATACTCAGGTAAATTGGCCAGCAGACTGCCTGCTGGTTTGCAAGTAGTGGGGATAGTCAATCATTCAAGGCAAGCTTCTATACGTCCAAGGAAAATTCTTTATAACGAGAAATTGTATTGAGTCACGCTGTATGAGATTATATTGCCAAACCCACATAATCTGTCATGAACTAATGAGACACAAATGTCTAAAGGTGATGGTGGGTGGAGAAGTCCTTTGGCTGATGTCCCAATCTACAATAATAAAAGAGTCCTGGGGTCCACCTTCTTGCAACTCTCTGGGTGCATGATTTAAAAGGGGTGAGGCTCAGGTCTGCTAATATTTTTCTTTTAATTCATTTACTGAACTGTTTTAGCTGTGCTGAGGGCTAGGAGTTTGCTGCCGTCTTACTTTTGCCCCTCTGTACGTTTACGGAAATCTGAGGAAGAATCAGTCCAGTATTAAGGTACATGAGACCAGCAGAGCCAGACAGCATCAATTTTATTGTTTGGTTGTTGAGGGTTTTTTTAATCCAAATAAAGTGGACACTTGCTCCCAAACAAATATATAGAGATCAGCAGCTTCCAAGTTAGTGCACACATTACTTACATAGCTTCCTTGGCACCACTGAGTATCTGCCAGTTAAAACAAGTCCAGTGACTTCTTAACACTGCAAACCCAAGCTCTACTTGAACTGATGACACACAGATGTTGGAGCTGCGCTCTAACCTCCATGTATTGAATGTTTATTCTCCCAGCCTCAGTCTCACTTCTTGTCCTATTTGCTAAAGGGCAGTCAGCAAAACGTTTTGATGGCACACTTGGTCAATCTCATCTTCCATAGTTGCAGGGAATCTGATAGCCTTTTCGACTAGACTGATAAGGCAGGGTGCTTAACATACCCAGTTGTCTAGTGAAATAGAAATATACACCAATTGATGTACAACAATAATTACGTGCCTAAGAGTAAGGTCTGTACAAGTCAGAGCACTGGATGGGGATTTTGTCTTTCCCCTCGGTACTTCCTGTTGGCCATCCTGAGGTAGGTACCTGGCCAACTAGTCAAGAGATAGCCATAGGCACCTTCTTTGTTCTAGATCTGAATTGTTTGCTTAGGCATAAAACCAACTAAGAAGACAGCTGGACTCAGCCACAGGGAATTTCCTACCCACGTAAGTAAGGCCATCAATACACTAATGCTGTAGAAGCCCTAAATATCCAAACATGACTTGAATTAGTGCAAGGACATGGGGAGGGAAGACAAACATACAGTCTATGATAAACGGGATCAAAATCAACTCAGTAGGACTCACCTTTGAAGACTGCATTGGAAACCTTTTTTGTTAGAAAAAAAGGTTTATTTTTATTACAGGTAATGTAACTTGAGCGACATTCACAGTCTTGGAAAGCCATACTAGTGAATCCTTGGCCATCCTTTTTAGCCATAGCTGGATCACTCTAGCTTTCTCCCAAATGTCTTCTTCCCCACCAGCCACAGCAGATGAGTCTTACCAGTACTTCCCTATGGATTTAAAGTTTTTCCAATCTTTAGTCTTCCCCCCCTCATATCTTGGCTTTCATCATTTCAATCTATTATACTTTTGTTTTTCTCTTCCCCTGTGACATTACTGCATTCAATCATTCTCCTCATCTCTAGAGTTTCTCCAAATAAGTTTGCAAATGACTAAGAAAAGAACTTGTATTTGTTTATATTGGCGCAGTGAGTCACAGAAATACATCTTTTTTTTTCCTATAATCTCAGCCTCAATAGAATGAGTCAAACTTTAATAGACATGCAAAGATTTCAACCTGGAATTATTTTTTTTTTAGGGAGCCAAGAATATTTTGGTCTGCAGCACACACACTACTAGCGATCAAATATTCTTCTGGAAGCTATTTAGCTTATTTTCATTAGTCTTTTCTTGGGGCAATAGTTTTCTGGTTTTTCCCATGGCATAAAAGGTAATTAGATAACCAGTAAATTAAAATTTTCATGTAGAAAATACTTTCTATCAATTAAAAACAAGCACAATTAAATGCATGCACTGAGCCATACTTGTAATGTTTGTATGTTTATTTGAGTCTTTTTTCACTTTCCCTCTTTTTTTTTTTTTCTTTAAAACATAAAAAGCCATTTTTTTCTATTTACACGTAAGATCTTCAGGAATGGGGATAATATATTGCTGCAATACTGCACTGTAGTTCTGCACAATGAAATGCTGCAGTAGTATCTGATCAGTCAGTGACAATAACACCATGTAACTCCCTTCTCAGTTTTTGAGATTGCTTATGTGATGGAGATATATGTTCCACGAATAAGGAGGCAGACACAACTGAAAACAGTATCTGATTCATTACCATCAGGTTGTTTAACTTGTTTTTATTTAATGAGCTAACAATAGAAGGGAGGCTGCACTGTTCTTTAATGGAAGTCAAGCAGATCTGGGAAGTTTAAGCTCTTAAGGAAATTCAGAAGCATATTGTGTCTGCCTTCCATCTTACTGGTTTTTCTTTTCTCTGTGCTAACAGTAGAGCTCCTAGAGAAAGATCTTCCAAGTGCACACTTCCAATAATGATTGCTCAGACTGTTTTTCATTTTTCCCTTCCAGAATTTACTCTTCACAAAAGTAGAGGGCTTGCTTGAAGTGGAGAAAAAAATACAAATTATTCCATAAAATTTAGAAAAAAAAAGTTTAAAAATTTCTCTATAAAATGGACTGCTTTGTGCAGGATTCCTCTTCTTCAAGAGCTCCTTTTCATCCAAAATGTATTTTGAGAGATGCTTCCTGTTCAGGTCTAATTACTAGAGCAAACAATTATGATCATTTGTATACTAACAGTATACTAATAGTGTCTAATGATTGGCTCTTCTGTGTAATCTTTTCAGTAACATTGCTGATTTTTAAATTATTGTTTTACCTTTTAATGTGGCTGCAAAGATCATCTATTTCATTCAGTGTTGCATGGTCATATGGTCTTAAGTCACCTGAAGAACTCATGATAAAGGTACTGCAATGTGCCGTTTATCATATGTACTAACAAGTCATAGATTGTGGAAGAATTTTAAGCCATGTGTAACTTTTCTCTTCCCTCTCTTTGGTTTGCCAGTACCTTTCTGGTTTAGCATTTTCCTGTGTTGAATAGCATTGCTGGCTGGCTCCCATGCTGCCAGCAGCCTACAAGTACAAGGGCTCTTTGCCCACAAAATCCCATGGCAGTCTCATGGATACTTCGATATGCTTCTAGATTGCCTTCAGACATAAAACTTCCCAGATCTGCTTCCATCCCAGAAAAGGACAGCATAGCTTCCTTTCTATTATTGGCTCATTAACTAAAAACAGGTTGAGCAATCCCATAGTAATGACCCAGATATTGGTTTTGGTTTTATCTGTCTATTTCTTGCTTTCTGTTGTCATGTTTACCATCACTGAAACCACACATTTCAGAAATTGCAGAAGAGAAAGGGAATCTGCATCACTGTTCACATATGGTTAATCTTCATTTCTTTGTGCCATAATTTGGTATGTATCCCTCTTACTTTTCAATGTGTCATTAACAGCACAGGTAAAATCACAAGAACCAATACAAATTACCAGGTTGAATTAGGATAACATCCTTAATAAAATAGCACACCAAATATATGTTAACATAGTAAAACCATTGAAGTTTATCATTCATTTATCTTAAGGCAAAGCAGAGATGTCACTATACTGGGATTTTTTTTTTTAATCCTTGCAGCATTTACACATGTAGTAAATTAATTGTCTGTCAAAATTCCTTGGAGTGATAGCTTCGTTTGATATATATATATATACATATATATATATATATATTTTTTTTTTTAAGGGATGGCTGTTTTTCACAAAATGCTCAACCTATTCAACCTACTTAGTAAGGCTGAGACAATGCAGTCTATCCCCAAATCTGTCACAACCATAGCTGTAGTCATTTAAAACAACCAATCCAATCATCCAGCTCTTGATTGTTTGATGTTCTTTCTGGCTTTACACTTTTGATTAAGAGGCTCAGCAAAGAGGTGAAGTTGCAGAATAGCAAAGGGTTCCTTGACCTAAAGAACTTGAAGTCAGCAGGTCACTTACAGTGACTGTGATTTATTGAACAATAAACACAACCTCACCAAACCCGTTTCTTTCCTCACAGGCCTATTTTTGCAGGAATCATATTCTTGTTCACAGGACACATGCAGAGAACTTTTAGAAAGATTATTCATCTCAATATAAAATAAAATATATCTGTGATTCTGCCTAACCATAATCATGTATTTTACTAAACTGATTCTCAGAAATGGGATAAACTAATAATAACAATTCATGCTACTGAAGAATTTTAGCATCCTTTACTAAACTAAAGAAAACCACTAGATCTCATTTCATTAAATAATAAAACGTCATCAGTGAATATCTTCTGCAGAGAATCACATGAAATTTTGGTCAGAGAGTAAAGAGCATTTTCCTTGTGTAAGATTTTGTTACTGAGGTTTTTTGTGTAGTACAAGAACAAGAGTGTGTAACAAGGAAAGAAAAGCATGCCTTTTCAAGCTAAAATATCTGGGGGGAGGCATAAATAAAGAAGATAAATGAAAGGGAAAAAAAAGCAACAGGATAAAAAATCCTGATAGCATGGAAATAAATGTTTTCACTACTTTCATTCTTGGAAATGTAGTATGATTTATTATGATTTTAAGACATGGCTTTGAAGCACAAGTAAATTAATCAGACTTTACTAAAGAACTAGGCAAGATTTAAGCAATCAAACCCTATGATAATTTTTATACCATTTTTGTCTAACACATTTTTCTTCATAAATATTTACTGTAGTGTACAGTCTTGCTGATCTATGTAACTCATGGATGACAAGTACAAGTTCTCTTCCCTGCATATGTGCAGGTACACATGCAGGCATTCATTCTCATTCTCTCTCTCCCTAATCTTTATTAAGTCTTTCTTCTTCAAAAGATCCAAACATTTTTCTAAGCAAAAAGAAAATGGAAATGGAAGGGAAGAAGGTGATAAAATTGAGTGTTCATAAAAATAAGAAGGAAACTTCCTACCAGGAAATCTCACTGTCTAACTGTAATAAGCTTCACCAGAAGAACATGTATATATCACACATAATTTTTTCATTCAAATTACTTTTCAGATAAGTGCTTCATTTGTCTTGTCTCTGGGTTCAACATACTGCCTTTTGCCTTGCATTAAATCAAGGTAATCTTCCACATGATAGATCATCTGGCTGCTGTTCTTACACACAGTAGTACTTGGGACTTTTTGACAGTCTTCACCCTACGTTTAAAATTAAATGCTCCGTAAAGAAATGAAAAATAAGCTTCTTCTAGCCGAAACCTTTTCACAGGAGACGGATGACTTCTATGCTGCTCTGAGAGGTTCCAGCCAGCACATGCTGGCTCGGAGAGGGTGATTGCACCCTCACTGTTCTGCTGCCCTTCTCTAGGGGTTCTGTGAGCACTCAGTAAGCTCTGATCCCTAATGGGATGCCTAGCTGGCTAGGTTTTTTCCTAAATGTGAAACTTGCCCAGCAATTAAATGCACAGGAAGAGAAAGCCCACATACCACATTCCATACCAAACTTAACCAAATTTAAAATGGATTTGCATACAGAGATAAACAAAGAATGTGTGTAAATACCAATCACCTGACAAAGACAATTGTGGTTTTGGCAGAAAGAACAAGGTTTGGAAGCTCGAGCTTGCTGTTTATTTGTTTGCTTGCAACTATTTAAATGGATGCAGGCTGATTCAGAAAGCTGGTAAACCAGGGGCTGACTTCATGTTTTGTTTAGGGGTTGTTTGTTTTCTGTGCCCGTGCATGTCACTACTGATCTGAAGTGTCTGAGAGGAAACGTACCCACTACCAGTTCTGGAACCACTTGGGTGACACAATTTATGTTCATCATGCTCTTCCACAGTACCCCTGTGTTTCCGATGCTTAATGCTGCTAGGAGTAAATTATTTCTTTACACTCTGGCTCAAAGTGCTAGAAGGCAGGAGAAATTTAAACACAACTAAGATCAACATTATGAGTTTATTTGGCCTTCACATCTAGCAACAGAGTCATAAATTTCTTAGGCTTCTTATTTGAGAATTTAAAAGGCCCTATAAATTTGGCAAGTTTTCTGTAACAATACTTCTTCTATATGGCTTATAAATGTTGGAAATCCCAGGAGCTGCATATTGCATTGTATTTGATCAGAGGGCCACTGCGTGACCGAGCACTTTACCATTCAAGTGCTGTTTCACTGCTGACTGCTGCAGTGGTGGCAACACCAAAATACCAAACGCAGCAAGGAATAGTGTAATCTCAGTTTCCAATCTGCTTCTTTCAGATAGTGTTCCTGTTTAGTAAAAATAGTCTTTCTGCTTAAATGTCAGATCTTTTTGTCCTTGGAGTTACTTTCATTTGTTGCCCCTTCTGGATACATGCACATCTGAGAGCCTTATGACTGACCTTGCAATATTTAAACATCCAGTATCCCATTAGAAGAAGGACACTGTCACTGGCAGGAGGCAACATTTCTGGTAGGGTCTCTTGATGTGATGAGGATTATGAAAGATTCATGTCACATTTATGCTGGAAAGCCCTGTCTCCAGCAGTCAATCTTTTATCTGTTTCAGTGCAGTGCTCAGCCATCCAAACAGTGATGGTTACTTCGCAGTCACCAAACTGCAAATCAATGCAATCTGTATTGCTGTGCATCATACAACTAATGATGTTGTCCTGTGGTGTCTGTGGTAACGGGCAGCCTTCGGATGGCCAACAAATAATGCTGATTTAATTCTATCAAAGAGCCCTTTATAATAGTAAGTCCATGCAAGCTCCTTTAACCCAAGTTGGATTACATTTTCCTCCATTAAAAACATACTGTGGTTGAAGTTAGTGAAGCGTTTTTCCCAAGTTGTATATTATGCAATATGGAAAGTATTTCTCAAAGGATCCACTATTGTTTGCTGTGAGTGACTTAGCCCCCTAAGGAAAGATAATGCCAGGCATTCGAGCAGTGTGAAGAGTGCTTCAGCAGTACTGTCAATAAATATAACGACAGTAAAGATTCTTCTTTCCCCTCCACAAAAGACAAAGGGGAAACATGTTCTAAATACAGGTCAACCTTATTATTATTGCTATTAGAAGATTATAACTGCCTTAGATAATGCCTTCTCAATTTCTGCTGTCCTGCTCTTGTAGGCAGTGCAATCCCTCAATTACTAGGTCAGCATCATGTTGTTATCTAAGAAACAGAGAAGTTTTAAAAAATGACTAAGATCCCTAGTATCTCTCCTTTCCTCAGTCCCCTCCACATTTAGTGAGGTGCAAGAGAACTTTGAGCCATAGAGATATTTTTTGCAGTCCCATCCCCAGGCTTCCTGAGACCCATATGCAATGGAAAGGTTCAAACAACAGATACAGAAAAGCACAAAGGTTGTCCAACAGCATCCATTAATTTCTTTCACCCGAATGGCATTGACTTCCCTCTCAGCTTCATGAGTCATCATTTATGATCTCAGTAATTTACTGCAATGGGCATGAGATATACCACAAAATCAATGAAAATGAAGGCAAATTCAGAGCTAAGATCGGGCCTGTAAGTTGCTAATGTTCAAAAATGATGGAGTGAGAATTATTACATGGATTCTTGTTGGCCTCAACTGTCCATGGTATAACTTGCCCAAGTACAGGATGCACAGACTCTTTATTGTATAGGAATCAAGCTGCAGTCTCTGCTGGACCACCTGGCCTCCTTAGCATTTAAAGATGAACTGCAAATCAATTATGAAAATAGAGTTTAGTCCATATTTATGGGCTGGATGTCCCTACTAGCTAGGCTCTAGGGGACATTCAGAACAGAAATACACTTCAGCTGCTCCTTTAAATGATTTGTTTTCCTCTGTGAAATCCTCTTGATAATTCTTGATTTTCTGCAGATATTTCCAAATACATCATCCTGTGGTGCCACAAATACAATGAAATGCAGGGTAATGCTGGTGGCACTTACATGTCTTATATCCATGAAAAGCATGTTCAGGAAATGCACTTTTGCCTTTCGGTACTCTCTGTACCGAATGCTCCTACTTGTCATTCCATGAGGGTAGTCTGGAAAGATATTTGGGCTTTATTCAGTGTTCATATTATTTTTTTGGGTAAACATAACAACATTAAGAAGCTGGTCTCCATGAATATCACACATTAGAAGTGTTTGCCATTCTCTATATTAGAGCAAAGTGGTGATCAAAATAGAGAAGTCTTGGATGTGTCATTAGAAATGAAAAGTCATCATCCATGAGACCATGGAATAGTACAGCTGCATCTCAACAGTGTTATTTGTCCTTACCAGGAAAGCTGTTCTCAAATAACCCCACTCTCTAATAAGATTATTAAGGCTCATATTTATTAAGGAAGATAGGAGCAAAGGAATTAATTGAGAAGGTACAGGTGCCATTTTTGTAGCATTTTTCTGTTCCTTTTGCTTGATCTCATTTGCTGCCCAATTACACAAAGCACATTCAAACACCATCCACAGCGTGAAAGACTGTCAGTCACTCTCTCCCTCTCCTAATCCCAAGGTTCAGCTGGGGATCTGGCCACAGAACAAAACATGGGAGCAAGGAGGGGAAGGAGAACTGGTGGTGGTGTGAATCTGATGCAAGAGAATTGTTTGTTTCCAAAAGGGAGAAATAAGAAATAGGAAATAGATTAAGAAATAGAAACGGAAAAAGTTTGGAAAACACCATTGAAAAGTGTAGGCAGTGGGCTGGAAGAAAGCTCTTCCACACGTAGAAAGAGTGAGAAAGGTGTACTCTTAGGGAAATTCATTTAAAGCTGATGTGATGGAGGAAAATAATTTAAAACCCAGTTCAAAGCCTTTGTTAACTTGCTAGAGTTTAAAATAGTCCTTCAGGCTAGGGACAGGTGCCATGCATGGCACATGCCACAGTTTTAGCCCTGTTCTTCATCTGGACCAGGGATGTAGCTGGAGTTTGCAGAGACCAGGTACCCCAGGTGAGGCTGAGGCTTACCACTGAGGGGGTCTTATCTTTTCCCCTACAATGCCAGAGGACAAAAAATATTAAGAACAATTCATTCCAAATGGAAAGTAGTATAAAACCAGTACTTTAATAAGGAAACTCTTTTTCTTTTAATCATCTGGATGCCAGCCTTGTTACAGAAGCTAACTGGATCCTTAAATCTGTCATAGTTTAAATAAAAAATGGGAAAATAAGGAAAAACTGAAAAGCAGGTCCAGAGCTGAACAGTTATGGAGGGCCATAGGACATAAGGAACTTTTGTCACCCGTTGTAGGTGACCTCTTGTAGGCCCTCTTTTATGAACAAAGTAATTCCCAGTGACTTCATTAAGTTTTTATAAGTTCTCAGAGTTATATAGCTGTGCTTGTTTGTTGGTAACAACATTTCATGATCCAGGGCCTTTAGTCCACCTTATTGAAAGCTATGCACATGCTTCACAAAATCATCTGATAACCCCCACAGCAACATTAGATTGGTTCATAATGCTGCAGAACTCTGAGGGATGCTTGGATTTATATTCTATGCCCTAACTGTAAGATCTCTATCCAATATTTTGAGATTATTAGAGGATTTTCATAAGGGAAAACATGCTTTTGGCAAAACCACAGCGAAACTTATACTTTTGCCTTCATTCAAGGTTACTTTTCATACGAATTTGTTTTTACAGAAACTAAGAAAAAACTAGAGAAAAATACTTTCTGAATATTTTCTTCCAAGTTTTGAGTAAAAAAAAGAAAAAGATAAAAGGGAGTGGAAACAAATTATAATCAATATGTTTCATTTTGTACTGCAGAAAGGAAAATGACTCTGTTAAGAGACTATGCATAACCTTAAGCAATACCAGATGTAGTACAGAGAGAAGTATTAACTACTACTCACAGTTTGGAGTTTCTTTCAAGGCAGCTAAGAACAGGTAAATTTGATGAGTGACGGCATTATGCCAGAAGAAGACACTTAATGCAACAGAGTCAGATCTGTTAAAAAACAATTATAACACAGGGCTCATGGAATTTATAAAAAGTTATGTTGCCCTTTGGGATGATGATTCTGAAGAAAAGAAACATAGATGCTATTTTTTCTGTGCTCAGTTTTTCATAGATTTTGACTTAGCAAAAGGGAAGTTTAATACAATTATCTGAGAACCTGAGAGTGGCTGCATAAATCACTCCCCTCTTCAGCCCCAGTCAGACCAAGGGTGTGCCATTTTGTAACCCACCCATTCGCCAGGCAGGATCCAGAGGGTTAGGCCTGCAAACTCCACACAGTAGACAAAAGCAGGGAGTAAAGCACCCACCACAACCAAGATCCCAAAGAGATTTCATCCTCCTACAGCTCCCCTTTCTGGGCAGGCACTGTGGGAGCACACTTTAAGTGCTGCTGCATTCCTGTGGTGCCCAAGTCATCTAGAAGCAATCAAGCTAGGAGCATCTGCAGGCACTTTGGATGTTTTTTTCATTATGCTATCTGAACTGTTGTTGCCATGTTATTGCTGTAGTTTTGTTTTGGAGGCTGTTCACTTGTGTCTGTATATTTTGATGACCTGGGAAGTGCTACTGCAGTGCAAATACCAAATTACAGCCCCTATTGTGTTGCATTATTCGCACGTCATGCAGTAATCTTTAATTCTCACCTCAGAGAAAAATCAGTTCAGATGGTGGTTAGCAGCTGCTTCATATCTGTCTGAAACACAGGCTATCATAAAAATAAATAGCCATGGAAATCTTCTTTTGTGCTTAGGTATACAGAGAGGTTCTGGAGAGGTGTCTAAATTCTAGTGTGTTTCATCCAGACAAAATAAAACATCAGCAACAACCAAAAAACTCCCAAATCAGCTTCTTCCCTTAAATGCCAGACTTCTCTGGACAAACTTTCCCCTTTTCACTAGTTCTAGATTGTGTTAAGAATACTACAAAAACAAACTCCAGGGAACGATCCTTCACAGGCAGGCAGACAGGCTAAATGAGGTAAGGTTTTTTGCCAGCTGTAATTTTTCTGATCTGTGATCTGTGTAGTATATTCTAAAAAGCCAAAAATATCCACATACTCTCAGAGGATAGGTCAGACCTAGACAGAAGGCCAAGAAAACTCTGCAAGTCTCAAGTCCAGAGCTGGCCAACATAAGGGAGCTCAAGCTTATCAGAGCTCCAGCTCTCACATTTGGTTTCTTTGAAGTCACTGTCTGCAGCTCTCTCATCTTTTCTCCCATCCCATCCTGCGTGAGGTGCTACAGACTCCCTCTGTTTGAACAAATGGTGACCGAGCTCAGCAAAGCCTCTAACAGCTGCTGGATGTGGGAATTGATGTGAAACTAGATGATAATGCAAAATTAGAGTAACTCAAACATGGCTAGAGGACAGCTTTTAAAACCTGCCATATGACTTCCATAGGACAGCAGTCAGTGAACATGTCTGCTGTAGTCCCAGGGCCTGACTCAATCTTAGAGGAAGTATGGACTCCGAGAGTTACACCAAGGGTGGACTTGGCTGTATGTGCAAAGCCTTTTAAAGGCTCCTCTCACATTTCCTCTGTAATTTAAAATATGCACCCCAGTGCATTTTAATACTGTTGCAGTAGGTCAGCAGCCCAGCAAAACACATGGAATCCCACTAAATGTAATGAATTGGAGTCATCATTCCCTACACATATATTTGTGACAGGCCGGTATTTGTGTGGTCCTGCTCATAGTCAGGGAAAGTACTAAATAATTCTTGTGTATCCACATAACTTCACTGCCGCCAGAAGTTGTTTACCCATTGACCACTCCCAGTGCGTTACATAGACTGTATTTCTTTCAAAAGGTTCGTTTTCTATCTTCCAGCTCACACATACGTATGAGAAGTGATTATTTTGAATCATGCCACTAAAGCTGTTATCATCCTCCTACTTCTCTATGGTTTTTGTTAAAGAAAAATGGAAAGCTTTATATAGGAAAATCATATCTACATGGTATTCAAGATATTCAGCCTGAATCCTGTGGTCCTCATTCAATCTTTATCCTGGCACAACTCTTACTGAGGTCAATGGGCATATAGCCTGAATAAAGACTAAAAGCTGTGAGACGGGGCCCACTGGGCAAAATTACTAGAGATGGACAAATTAGTTTGGATTGAGTAGCAATGAAATAAAATCTGTGCTCAAAACCTAGACCCAGCTGAAGCTGGTCCTTTGTGTTTAGCTGTGGGTGTACCTTCAGTGAATATTCATATTCACAGCTTGGGTCCCTCCTTACTGGCCTCAAGCATGTGTAAATTCCTACAGCCATCCTTTCTTCCTGCTGTGGTGGCCCCATTGCAGGAGAAGGCTTCCTTCTCCCCACAGGATCTCGGCTCAGCAGACAGGCAGTTCTGGGATATGAACAAGGCAGCTCTCACTGCAGGACCTGGGGCTGGTCTTCTGCCTGAGAAAATGATTTTTTTTCAAAAAAAAAAAATTTGAAAAGGCCCAAAACCAACCATCTGGATTTCTGGTGAATGGTGACTGAAGTACACATCTCTTTTCATTGCTGCTCCTGCTTTTCTTTTGCTCACACAGCTCTGCCATGATCCAAGAGATACCACCTCCCAGGCCCTCTCCAGAGGTCCGTCTGTGCCTCTGCAGAAAATTTACTTTCATCTGGGTGTGACGAGAGAGGGAACTCTTCCCTCTGCAGCCAGGGCACAGGAAAGCTGCAGTGAATCATCACCAGCCTGTGAGAATGTGAGGTGCCAGGAGCAGTTTTCTGTCTGAAGCCAGGGCACACTGCTTTGCCCTTCGTGCTTGTCTTTTCTGTATTTGGAAGGACATGTCTTTGCCCACACATGTTTATCTTAAGTTTGAAGCAGAGGGTTGAAGCCTGAAACCTTTATTCGCATGCGTACTCACCTTTGTGCCCAGGAACGGAGATAAGATTGCAACCTGCTCCTGCTGACAGCAGGATCACCCATGACAGCAAGATTTCCTTGCAAAAAATACAAAGTTCAGATGAAATCTGGTTGCTGTGAGAAGTCCAGATTTATTTCATGACCAAAAATGTTTAGACAGGACGTGGAAAAAGCATGAGACCTGTGAGTATCTAGAAAACTGACATCCGCTATGGCCTGACTTTTGCATTTTTACTAAATGTTAGAGTACTCTTTGTCTGTGTGCTCTGCAGGTTACAAAAAGACTCCCTCCGCTAACTTTCATGCTCTCCTGCTGGAGCAAAAGGACAGCAGATCATTTATATAATTTCTAGTTGGAAGACTTCGTTAAGAAGTCTGATTCTGTGGTTGAGTGACTGAAAAACATTCATTAATATTTTTGAAAGTATTGGAGACAAGCACCATAAATTCGATTTTCAGATATTATGGATCTTTGGTGATAAAATTTTAAAATAAATAATAAAGCATCTCCTCCAGATTATTTAAACTGCAAAGGCAAATGTACCTGCTATATATTAACACTGTCAGCCACCTAGGCATTACAGTGGATTTTTAATGTGTTTCATCAAAACACTTAAAGGCACTTTTTAAAATATATGACCCACTAAATAAAAAAACATAGGACGTAATCTTCAAGGCACACTGATTAATGCAAAATTGACTTGAACAAATGCAGCTTATGGCCATAGTCCAGGAAGCTCTCCTGGTGCTAAAGAGTTTCATACAATAGTTTTCCATTTTCAAAATCACATCAATTTTTACTTACATCGTTCTGAAAACAGGTACAGCAACTTTCAATCAACTGCCCAGCAATAATTTAAAATCCCTTACTATTAAATTGTAAACATTTGAGTTGTGGGACGAGGACAATGCTTTAGAGAGATGATTTCCTGACTGTCATCACCCCCCAGAGATGGCAGCTGCTGTGCAGTATTGCGGGTGTGGAGATAGAGAGGGAGTGGGCCAAATTATTTGTTGTGAATAAGTTATGATGTGAGGAATTTGTCTCTCTCTCTCTTTGTTTTTTTTTTTTTTTCCTGTTTGTGGACCAATACTGATTTTTCCAGATATCTTCTTGACAGATAGTCCTAAAATATTTATGTGAGCAAAACTCAGAGTAGCATTTGTGCATGAAATACCCATGGTGTCAACTGATGCCAAATGAGTATATAACAGCAATCAAATCATATGAGATGCTCTCTGCCTTACCTATGCAGCATCACTTTGAGGAAAATATCTGTAATTCTTTTCTGTAATTATTTCCTATGTTAACCTTTGTCTGCAATTAGTAGCAAACACCTGAATGCCAGGTATAGCACAAGCAGATATAAACAAAGATTTAAATTGTAAAGAGCTTAGTTAGCATACAAACCTTGTGAAAATATTGCTAAATATTTCCTGAGCAATGCCTTCATATAATAAGACAGTCACAATTTATGCACTCTGTGGTCAGTCCTGGGGCTTCAGCCTCAGCAGTGAAGTCACCAGCACTTCTGCAGGATGTGGTGCAAGGCAAGGTGGGGCTCAGCTAAGAGTGGCAATTGGCTTCTGGTTTTCACTTGGGAAGGAAAAACTAATTGAAACTCGTGTTTCATGGCACCTGCTTTGTCTGTTGGCTGGAGCCTGACAGAAGCACCTTGTGATGGTACTGGCATAAGCTCTTCACATAAAGGATGTTTCTTTTCTTGCTAAGCCAGCAAGAAGGTCATTCAATGTATGCACTACACATGGCACTCTTTCCAGAGGCTTTGAAAATACTAGAGGAGTTTGAAGTGCAATTTTTCTCCTGACCCAGTCCCGTGTTCTTCCTCTCCTTTGGAGGAAACAGCATCCTGATGAAGACATCCCTCTCACAGCTTCTAAGAGGTCACAGCTGCCCAGTGACCTGCTGGTGGAAATTGGAGATAGGCAACATGGAGGTGCTATTTGAGGCACCTCACTCATAAGTGGATCAAAAAGCATTAAAGCTCTCATGAAAGTGTTCACCACATACAAAGAAAAGAAAAACAGGAAATGAAAAGAGAAGGAGAGAGAATAAAAGTTCAGACAAAGTTTTCAGGGTTCCAGCATCAATTTTCTTTTTATAAGACAAAAAAGTTTGAGTAATTTTTTATGAAAAGAAAAGCCTGTTTTATTGACTGATGAAAGCTTTATGATAGCTCTATGATCTGGTCTATAATTTCTAAATTGTTCCTGAACTTCTCCCTCCGGAGAGTCTCTGATGGCAGCCTGGGGGAATTTGCAGCCTTAGAGTCTAACAATGTCACAGCCACCACGTGGGCAGCGCGATTTTCAGCAGGGCCTTTGCCAAACAGGAATGATCTTCCAGTCTTGGCAAGTGGAGTCGCTGCAAGGCTGCTATAGAGTTTGGTCTTCCAGCAGAGTGTTTCCCATGCAAGGAAACAGACTCATGTTTTCCGCATGTTTCCCACGTGAGGAAAGACGGACATGAGACAGAGACAGGGCAGGAGAACCCCTCTAAGATGAAGCTTGCAGTTGGGCTTAGAAATGGCTAACACTTCCCTTGATCGAAGCAACGCATATGCAGAGAGCAACATATATGCAGCTGGGGCTAACCAGAGCCATTATCTCGTGGAATACAGGCTATAGCTATTTAAGCAATTTCAGGAATGAAACTGGCTTACTTTAAAACCGGTGGAAGGACATCACATGCAAGGGGTGTGTACACTGGTAGTGTAGCAGCCTGGAGGGTTCCCATGTCTGAGGACCAGGAAAGCTTTAAAACCTAAACTTGAAGTCTAATGAAAGACTTGCCCTCTCTGGGTCACGCCTTTCAAAAAACTCACAGTAAGGACATTTTCCACTTCACAATGATTCACAGCTGCCTCTGGGGGCCACTGCAATAAACTGGAAGAACAATCTCACACACCACAGTCCAAGTAGTGGGTGGGAACCAAGGGTCACCCTATCAAATCCCCCTTCTCAGCTGTGGTGGATCACAAAAGCTGAACACTGGAGTTGATGTAAGGGCTACAAAGCTACTTTTTGCACAAAATGTGTGTTTTCAATTGCCCCTACCGCCTTGATATACAATTGATTCCAAAGAAATGACACGGGCTCCTACATGACTTAAGCAAGATGTAAAGGGGGGAAGAGAAGGCAGAAGAGATGAAATATTTTCCTGCATTTTCCACTAATAAGTCTCCAGTCTATAGGGAATCATTAGGATGGTTTTGTGCACGCATGGTGTGTGAATGAATGCATCTTTCCTTACAATGAAAAGTTATTGCTTTTTGGTGTTGTAATAATAGTTAGATGTGTGTTTCAATTTACACCAGTGCTGTAGACTTCTTTTTTGGTGACTTCTGAGTTCTTTCTGGGCTTTGCACTTGTGAAAAACTGGTAAAATTATTCATATTCTTCCCATTATTTTATACAGGGAGGTTAATGAATGTATGCAACACGATGACTATGGCAAAGAACCTCTGTGGGCTGTTGCCAGCTCAAACACCAGTTGATCCAGACCAAATAAAGTTGTTCTGAAGCATTTTGAACTATGCGATGCACTTGAAAAAAAAAAAGGCACATTTCCTTACAGAAAGGAGTTTACAAAGGATGTGAGATTTCTGGGAGCCCTTGGGGACCCCTGGGG
The DNA here is from genome assembly GCA_028020825.1 of Podargus strigoides. Taxonomy (NCBI): domain Eukaryota; kingdom Metazoa; phylum Chordata; class Aves; order Caprimulgiformes; family Podargidae; genus Podargus; species Podargus strigoides. Next base: position 79,431,023 of record CM051663.1, on the reverse strand, counting down.
CATGGCTGGTGCCAGGGTGCTGAAGCGAACTCCAGCACAGATGAGGACTGAAAACTTCAGGGTGATGGAGGGTTTGGCCCCAACGCTGTAACCCCTGACAGATACTGCTTGCACTGTTCATCTCTACTGAGCAGGACAGCGTCAGGCTCGTGCTGCAGAAAATGGTCAGGGCTGACTTTCTGCCTCCCTGCTCTGCACTCACAGCACCAGCCTCTTTGCACTGCTTTCAGGTCCTCCAAGCTCAATGAAGGAAGCAGTCTTCAGCTGGTCAAGGAACTAGGTTTTTTCCCAAGGTCTTTATTACCTTTCACCCTATAAACCAGTTTTCATATCAATATTGGGTTATAGTCATGCATTAAAGACACTTTTGGTGCTGCTTGATAAGTGCACAGGATGGTTCTTATGCTCAAGGCAGTGGTCATGAAGATCTCTCCAAATCTGGCTTGTGTTGCTGCTGAGACATCCTTACGTTCATTATTTCAATGGGGAAAAATGAGCTGGAAGTAGCTACACTTATATAATGTTTTTCTTTCCTTCCCCTGCCCCCATTCCTTCCAAACCTTACATTCTTTTGTGTTGTTCAAGTTCCCTAGTGCTTTATACGAGGATTCAGAAGTCTGGTTCTCTGGAAACAATTGTTATGTCAGCTGACATTAACACAGCAAGCACTTTAACTATTTTTTCCAACATATCCATCAAGTGCAATGGCCAAAACATTAATTCTCATTATGCTTCAACAAAGTTTCTCATTTTCCTCTAATTCTGTCACCAGATTGCCTCCATGCAAGACTGCTTTATAAATATATCAAGTCATTTAACTAAAAGGACTTTGGGAAGCTTTATTTTTAGTGACTTCGTGCCTATACATTCGTGAATGTTCTAGGCCATTTATGACACAAATTTGAGTCCCTCCTGTCCTAAGTTAACAAAAACCATGTATACTTTAAATTAGCCAAAAAAAGTAAAATTATATATTGCCATTACCAGTTTGGGAACTAGGCATAACCCTCTAGGATCATCAGAAAATTCATGGGAAAAAAAAAGAGAGAATCTCAGCTGCTGAAATGTGGATAAAGACTTTGTTGCTGACTGCAAGCATAGGATCATGTGGCCTATCCCTTAAGATTCATCAAACAGTTTCAGAAGTCTCAATTCTGAATTTTTGCTCATTGGACAAAGGAAGACATTGTTCAAGGACATTAAACAAGGACATTGTTCAAGAAAGTGCAAAGGCAAAATAAATCAAGTATTACTTTTTTTTTAGTCATTATTAAGCAGTTACAGATCTGTATCAGTTAATACTGAAGATGGGGCAAGTCTAGCGTTTGACAGCTCCAATGTTCAGAGTGCTGATGGTGTTGTAACTGGACTGGTCTGAGCCGTAAAACATAAGAAAACCTAATACATAATGAATGTCCATTATAAGTTACCACGGTTTCACGGTGGGCAGAGGCTGAAAAAATACCAATAATATCTCAGATATTATTATAACAATTGATAAATGCTCCCATTTTAGAACTAGGATGCAGCAAATGTATTAAGCAGAGTCTGTGCTTACTTTTTAAATGAAGCATGCAGCCTCATTCAACCCACCAAACTAACTTTTTACGTCCAAATATCACCCAAAAATTGTGTGTAAGAGCTACCGTTGAAGGAAGTAAGATGCTGGTCATGCCCCTAGAGAGAAGAATCACACAGGATTAACTTCCATGTCCTTTCTGGGTGCACTGAAGATTTATAAAATAAATTGCCACCAACATTAGCAGAGGTTAGTATAGGTAATTGACCTTGTAAATCAAGAATACAATAGACGCTATAATGTATAATATTTTGAGGCATTTATCGCTTTGCTGAGGCAGAGAGGATTTGAGCATGTAAATCGTTATAATGGCAACGGTAATTCTATATCCCCGTGCCTGTGTGGCAGCGAGAGTGCCCCTGCGGCTGGAAGGGGGGCTTTCTCTCTGCACCCCCTAAAGCAACCCTGGCACTGCTCAAACTGAGGGCTGGGAAACACTTTTCCGTGGTCCACAGAGACCAGCACAAATAGGACAAAGCGGTACACCAAATTGCATTGCCTGCTTCGCTACTTCTGCAAGTGCACATCTAATTTTCTGTGCCTTTTGATCTGTTCATTATTTTCTCTAGATTTCCTCCCAGCTCTGCAGAGTTTTCTTTCCTAAGGAGAAGGTACATTTAGGTTATTTTCATTTCAATCTCATATCATGATATAAAAATGACACAAGCCATGCCTGAATATATATTCAGAAAATTTCAAAACATTTGAAGTGGGATAAAGTAAATAATCCTGAGGAAAAAGATATGTTTAAGTCTCCAATTCTGCTAATATGTTCCAGAAATGCACAATGACTTTAAGAATACATTGCAACCTTCCGATAATTGCTAATGCACATAAGTGTTTTGCAGGAAAAAAGACATTCTGTGTTATCTGCAAAAAGCTCTCTGGAGTAAGAGTCCATATCTCCAGGTATTTCTTTTAAAGGGGAACAGTTTAATAAAAATAACAAGGCTAGAAACCAAGAACATTAACTTTCACTTTGCCTAGCTACATGCTAGTACTCTTGCTGTAATTATAACACAGAGGTCATTCCAAAGGAATTACCAGCCTTCAAATGATATGAGACAATTATTCTCCAGAGAGTCGGACAAATTTGTAAGACAAATACAGTTGAAATTTCAGACATCAATCTCTTTTTTACCATAGCATGGGAACAAGGGAGCTGTGAAATGTAATTTTACCCTAAGGCCCAACAAATGATCACATTAAAATGATTTAAAAAAAAAAAAAAAGACTTTACATCTACTATATCTTACAAGTGAACGTAGTGTTAGATTTTTCTAAGGCTTCCTGCGAATCACAGAATCACAGAGTGGCAGGGGTTGGAAGGGACCTCTGAAGATCATCTAGTCCAGACCCCCTGCTAGAGCAGGATCCTAGAGTAGATCACACAGGAACACATACAGATGGGTTGTAAATGTCTCCAGAGATGGAGACTCCACAGCCTCTTTGGGCAGCCTGTTCCAGTGCTCTGTCACCATCACAGTAAAGAAGTGATTCCTTATGTTTAGATTGAACCTCCTGTGTTCCAGTTTGTGCACATTGCCCTTTGTCCTGTCACTGGACACCACTGAGTCTGGCCCCATCTTCCTGACACCCGCCCTTGAGATATTTATAAGCACTAATGAGATCCCCCCTCGGCCTCCACTTCTCCAAGCTAAACAGACTCAGTTCCCCCAGCCTCTCCCCACATGGGAGATGCTCCAATCCCTTCATCATCTCAGTGGCCCTGCTCTGGACTCTTTCCAGTAGCTCCATGTCCCTCTTGAACTGGGGAGCCCAGAACTGGACAAAGTACTGCCGATGAGGCCTCACCAGGGCAGAGAAGAAGGGGAGGAGAACCTCCCTTGACCTGCTGGCCACACTGCTCTTAATGCACCCCAGGATCCCATTGGCCTTCTTGGCCGCGAGGGCACATTGCTGGCTCATGGTCAGCCTGTTGTCTAGCAGGACTCCCAGGTCCTTTTCCCCAGAGCTGCTCTCCAGCAGCTCAGCCCCCAGCCTGTACAGATCCATGAGGTTGTTCTTCCCCAGATGCAGGACTCTACACTTGCTCTTATTGAATTTCATTGAGTTTCTCCCTGCCCAGCTCTCCAGCCTGTCCAGGTCATGCTGGACGGCAGCACAACCCTCTGGCATGTCAGCCACTCCTCCCAGCTTTGTATCACCAGTAAACTTGCTGAGGATACACTCTGTCCCTTCGTCCAGGTCGTTAATGAATATATTGAATAGGACCAGACCCAGTACCGACCCCTGGGGGACACCACTGGTCACAGGCCTCCAACTAGACTCTGCCCCACTGACCACTGCTCTCTGGGCTCTGTCCTTCAGCCAGTTCCCAATCCACGTCACTGCCCAATCATCCAGTCCACACTTGTTAAGTTTGGTTGTGAGGATGCCATGGGAGACAGTGTCAAAAGCCTTGCTGAGTATTTAATAGAATCTGTAAAAATCACTTTACAGATGCTTGTGTTGTTTGCTAGCCTATAGGCAGGCCAGCTGAGCAGTCACTAAAGGCAGCCCCATGTGGAATGATGGCATGGGGGCTCAGGTCAGACCATGTTGCATCACCTTGCAGCTGCCACCTACCGCTTCTTGCAGTAGCTCTGGACAGGAGAAGATTTCCCAAAGAGGCTGTGTTCAATGTGTCCCAGTATTCCCCAAACTGGAGGAAGCTGAGACAGTTTCATGTGCACCTGTGGCAAGAAGCTGCACTGAACACGAGGCTTGTTTCCCCTAGTTCTGATAAGCCTGAGTGAAAAGTTCAAGGGAAAAAAACTTCCACCTATCTCAAAAGCAGCCTGCAGGGCTTTCAGTGATCACCCCAAGGTGGCTGTGAACCACGAGGGCACCCGTTAATGGTGTGCAGTGCCTGAGCGTGTAGGAGAGGTAATAAAACTCCAGAAGGTGGTAGCTGTGGATCCATTGCTTTCTATACTTCAGTCCATCAGCTTTACACTGCTTCCCATCAGCTCAGTTTGACAATAACCCTATATGTCTCGAGCCCATCCAGCAGAGAAATTTGCAATTGGTAGGACCCATCCCCAAAACTGGCTCTCCTTTCACATGGGACTCATATGCCCCGGCACATCACTGCCAATATTGGTGTGCAGGAAGCACCAAACTCTCCTGTTTCTGCTCGCATGGAGTCACTCAACCTGTCTTCTGCGTTTACACAGTGCCAACCTGGCCATCATTGTGATTTGAGTGGACTGCTTATGTGAGTTGAGCAGGATTTAGCCCACTGCATGTACCATAGTCAAAGTGGTGAAGTGGAAAATGGGTATTAAGGAACTGCTCTTTGGTTAAGGTTTGATTTGCAGAAACCCATAACAGTCTCATTCTTCAGATAAGTGCATTCCTCCAACTGCTATTACTCAAGAAAACAGGCTCCTTAGAAATCTTTACAGCCGACACATTGCAATGTGACCTTGCACAACTTGGCAATGCAACTCTGCATGTTTTTACTCTATTTAAATAGTACCATTAGTTTTATTCAGACATGGAAGTTAAACTTCAGCTTCAGCGTCATTCTTGCATTGTATATGTGTTGTGTCCATGTGTGCCCACGAAGGCTCAGGGTTTCCACGGAGCAGAAGAGAGAAAGAGTGTGTGAGGAGGGTGTGTACGTTTGTGCATGTACTTGCATTCATTTTTCCAAGGATGGATTCCCATCCCTCTGACATCTACTGTCAACAGCTGCCTGAATGATCTCATTATGTATAGCCTCTGCAAATATTTAGGTTTACCTACTGACTTCCATTGATTGTACAAGAATGCTTCCCAAATGGAAGCTGACAAATTAATGAGAATTGCAAACACATCCTGGTTTAAATGAGTGCAAAGCACCTGTCTGTTTGATGAGGATGATTGACTATGGAGAGCTGGGCTGAGCTTCTTTGATATTTAGGTTGGGGGAAGTAGTCAAAACTTCACGTTTCCATTTACCAGACCAAATCACCTCATTCTACCCCCACAACGTTTTTCTAAGGTACAGTAACTTTCCCAAGACATACAATGAACTATTAGGAAAAAATAGAAAAACAGCATGATGAGTGATAGACACGTAAAAGTTGCCATATGATATCTCACCGGCACACACATTGTCCACCTTCTTGTGGGAACACTTTGAGTGCCCCAGCTAGTTCCCAGAAGTAAAAAAAAGTTATGAGTCCCTGGTGCTACATAATTTCCTAAGTTAGCTTTAAACTAACATGTTGTATTATTAGACAGGCAAAAATGAAGGGAGCAACACAAGCCAGTAAAAAAAAACAGAAATGCATATATATATTTTGTACATACACATATCTTTTATTTGACTTAAATCACTCTTACCCCATGTCACAGGTAGGAAATCTTTCATCACTTGCCTCTTGTCTGCATTTTATTTTAAGGGCACAGGAAGTCCCATTTGCTGAATTTGGTGCCAGTACACTTTGTATCCTCGAGGGCTGGGAGCAAAGTAGTGGCCCCTTGGCTGAGAGAAGGACAACATGAAAAGCGAATGTCACTGTATGGCAATGATAGAACACATGGAGGCACTTGAGGGAGGTGTCACATGAGGTCCAGAAGTGATAAAACAAAATTGTGTGGTGATCTCTGTGTATTAAAACCGAAACTAAAATAAACCCCTATCTCACCAGGTTCTCTTGCCCATGACAAATAAATAGCAAATTTTAAATAAAACACTGTGTCATGCATCTTTACTGCCCTGATTAGGAGAGATAGTTTCCTACAAATATGGAGGAAATCTGTGCTCATTACTCTTTCCATCATTATTTGATTTAAAAGGATCTTAAAGTACCTATCTACCACTTTTTCTGGATGTAGTCCTATTTCTTTATGACCATTGCACACTCTCAGTTTTTTCCATCACCTTTTACTCTATTCATATGAAATACTCATTTGCCATGAGACTGACTGGGGGGAGGTGGGGAATTATCTGAAAGTTCTGAAAATGTCAGTCTTGCAATAGTCAGAACCATGAAAGTCCTTAAGGACTCCAGAATTTAATAGAAAGCAAAGCAATTTAAAGGAACTGTTTTTATTTCTTTTTCTGATAGAAAAAGGGGAAAAACTGCAAAGAGGCATTGAAAGACTGTTTTCACTGTAAATCAGTACAAACAGATTCAAGAACTGCTGTACTTGGATCAAGAGTGTATCTAACCCATAGTGAACCCAACAGTTTAATTTTCAAAACTTGGCTTCCCATATTGGAAGCATGAGATCAAGCCAAGTTACATTGCCAGTAAAATCTATGATTCTAAAAGGCTGGAGCTCAAAGCCAGTGTTGAATTACAGAGCCCAGCAGTTTTACGGAAGTGTTTAGTGAAAATTGTTTGCAAATGGCTTTAGAAAAATTCTCAACCTCTTGCTGACTGCTTCAGGATCTGGCCCTGTCAGAAGAGCTGAAGACCTCTCCTCCCATCATCCAGGTGGAGATATAAAGGATCTGCATGTGGGCAGGCAGGATGCTTAGTGTCCAAACAGACATCCTCAAATTAAGCTTGAGAGCCTTTCTGGAAGATGTGCTTTAGCCAAGGCAAGTGTTCTGCAGCCAAAGAGGCTACTGGGCCCCATCCAGGCATAGCTGGATGAAATGTAAAGCCCTCTGATACACAAAAATGAGGTTGCATGATCTAATGGTCCCTCAATATTCCACCAAAATTGTCATATTTAGTGCTCTTTTTTGCTACTTATCAGATACACTGTTAAGCGGACTAGTTCTACAAAGAATAAGAGTAAACAATGAACACAAGATTTTGCCCTGAGCAAAGCAGATTTGTATTTGATTTCTCAGCTTTGTTCTTGTATCTGATATCCATTTAAAAGAATTTCATGGGGCCTGCAGGAATTGTGCTAATCAATGGGCAGTAAATTCATGCTTTTAAACAGCTTTGTTGTCCCCATACCCAGTGCAGTCATCATTTACGTCAGGACTTGCACAGGAGTGGTTTTGGCACAACCTCTGTTTCAGGAAAGCCCTGGAAGTAGGTTGCTATTGTTAAATGTATATAGTCCCAGTTTGTTTCAGAGCAGGACAGAAATACAGATGCCCAGCAGGATAAGCAGCTCCTAGAGGTGACAGGGAAAAAAAAATGCATCTCATTGAGATGCACTTACTTTTATTCCCTCACTCAGGAACACAGGCAAGTGCTTTTTAGTGAAACTAATTATGTTTGGTTTGTAACAGCATCTGCTGATTCGTGATTGCTGCTTTCTGTTTGGGTTTGTTGTTTTGTTTTTTTTTTTCCCACTTGGAATCTTTTTGAGGTTTCCTGCTTCTCTTTGTACTCACTGAGCTCATGCATTTAGTTTAAATGGGAGGAAAAGTACTTTTCAAAACTTAGTCGTCCTCCCTGATGAAAGCTCTGTGTTTGGTGCCGCATCCACATTCCTAAGAGCACATTTACCGTCCTGTGAAGATAGAGACCTTATTAACCGGACAAGGTACCTTCTACCAAAAGACCCTAGGGAGTCTTACAGAAGGGCTGATAATGGTTCAGATCAAGGGTTTTCTATGAGAATTTATTAAAATAACTCTAGGGATTCTCTGAAAGCAGCTGGGTCCCTTTGGCTGCGAGAGTTAGGGTGTCAGGAGGTATTATTGTATGTGGCTTATTTCTCTCCTTTGCATTTGTTCTGCTAGGCTTAATTAGCACCCATTTGTTTCCCAGTGTCCCTAGGACCCAAGTTAATAGAGGGGGACCTTGCTGTACTGACAACAATGAAATAGGATTTTTAGGTTTTTCCCACTGGAAGACTAAACATTGCACTGATGAAAGACAACTGCAGGTCACAGCCATGCAAAATGAAATCCTATTTGTATCATTGGACATGTGTAGGGAGATGTGCTACAAGTACCCTGCCAGTATGAGTTACTAGGGTCTTATCCCTTTTTTTTTTCCCCTGTAATTCTCTGCATGGCTCCAAATCAGCAAGGAGAGCCTAAGATGCAGATATTTGTACTTCTTAAATCAGGTAAAGGTATTTGTACTTAAACCAAAGTGCTACCCTGGTTGGTAGCACTGAGCAAACAGCCTCGCATCTGTCATCAACTTTTAGGGATGTAAACCACTAACCATTTTGTTTCATGCTCAGATTGGTTTAATGCAAAGCAGGGTCTGTAAAGGTACAGATTTCACTCAGGGTGTCACCAAAGTAGCTTGGGATTTTCCCTGTGACCACAGTCTAAAGGGGCCTCTTAGGAACTGAAACAAGCATCCAGGGGGATTAGACATTGGCACTTGAGCTATAGAGTTCTGCTGCAGTCTGAGAAAAAGTCATTTAACCACTCAACTTCCACTTCTCTGTCATAAAAAGCTTATCCTCCTTTGACCCAGAGTAGGATGCAAAAATACAGCAGAGAGGAACTGTGCACTCTCAGCACAAAACAACAGCAGTGGGCTTTGAAAACCAAATGTCGGCTGGAGCCACGCTGCTAAATGCATTCCGGTGATCGCCGTGTGGCCGCACCAGTCTTGCCGCATCCCTCACCTCGCTCATGCGATGCTCAGCATTGCTTCCGCAGCAAGGCCAGCCCCTGCTCCGAGTTTTTAAAGAGAAGATGCAAAGAAGTCAAAACTAATCACTTCCTTCCTTGGCAAATAGTTCCACACCAAACAGGAAAAACTCGAGGCAAGAGCACCCTTCCACATGAGTAATCCACAGTGGTCTGCACCAGGCAATCTCTTAAAGCTGAAACCTTTTAGCCTAATGAAGAATAAATGAGACTGTACCAGTAACACTCCATATGTTTAAAGCCAGCTGTACACTTAAGTGCTTTCCTAAATGATGAGTCTTAAGGAGGCAGACAGTGGCTGAAAGAACCACTCACTAATCACAAGCATGTTCTGCTAAAGCAGTATTTCTTTCCTTGAAAAAAAGCATGCCTGATATTACATGAAAGTTAGGTTTAAACTTCAGTGATGAGCTGATCGTCTGCTCACTGTTTTATACTGAAAAACACACTGCATGCTTACCTGCAGTACTGTTCTGACTAATTGATTATTTCCTAAAGGTATTTCCTACTCTTCCACCTCCTTCCTTTGCTCTGATTAACAATTGTAGCATGATCTCATCAGGCTTCGACAAGTATTGATGGGCTGCAGTACCATGAGACTAATAAAGCGTGTAGCCCAGTATTTTCTGGTGCCACATAAAAACTCCCTTATGAAAGACGCAAGAGACAGAATATAATATAAATGGCTTTCTAGTAACAGCAGAGTACCTCAGGCCCTGCAGCGCCGGGTGCGAATGCATTATTTAATGGAGCTCTATGGGCCAGCAACCCTCGAGTGCCTGGTGGTGGGATGCAGGAGAGGGGACGATGGGGGCCCCGGGACGGGGGACCCTGCTTGTGCTGCAGCTGTGGTGGAGGGGATGGGGTCAGGTAGGAACCGGAGCACTTTGTGGGAAAACAAAACCCCTGGGTGCTGCCCCAGCACCTGAGCAAAGCCCTCCAAGATCAGATCTCTGCAGCTCTGTGCACTGCCTCCACTTCTGTTCCTTTTTTCTTTTCTCTGTTACCTCCACATTGCCCTGTTAATACAAGAATATGATTAGAGTACAATACCAAACATTTCCCGTGCAAGTCCATTCCTTTGAAGAGCATGTGTCAAACATTAAAAAATAAGGGTAAAGAGGCTAAATTACTTTCCCCTCTCTGCCACGTCATGACACAAATGTCAAGCCCAGTAAAGCCACATGCTACGAGGACAGCAGCATCAGTTCAAGGCCTCAAGCAAAGCCATGGTTGCACCTCTGCAATTCTCTGCTACCCTTCTGCACCCTCAGCTGCACCAGGGCTGGTAGACACTGGTCCCCACCCTGGGGCAGGGTGATGGGGCAGTCCATCTGAAGACGGGGAGCACATGGAACTTCTGCAGATGCCCCACTTGCACCAGCCTCCCTGGGGGGATGTGCTTCAGGGTGATGTGTTCATGGAGCCCCAGATGGAAGCTGGGCTGAGCTGCCCTCCCTGGACCTCCTCTGCAGGGGAGCCTCGCAGATCCCCCTTGCAGGTAACCCTGAGCCTTTCCCCTCCCTTCTCTTCATTTGCCAGTGAACTAATTGCTCCTTATTTTTAAAAAGTGCAGAACCTGAAATTCCCATTGCTGAGTAGAAGGCAGAAGAGAGTCACAAGGTTAAGAACTCAGGGGTTCACTGGGGCCACTCTTGTAACGGAAGAAAAGACAAAAAAAATCCAACAAGATGTTCAGCAACAAAGAAAATCCCTTTTCTATCTATCAAGCCCTCTTTCCCCACCCTCTGTGAATGCCTCACCTCCTGCACAGTCTCTGAATATAAACTTTGCTCAGCACACTCAGGGTAATCTTTTCACATCATAAAACTTATAATCCTCCTAAAGTGGTTTCCTAGGGTTTGAGGTATGATGCACTTATCAAATAACTGAAACAAATAAATCAGCTTATTTAGGCTGTGGTCAGTGTGTGTGTAGCTCTGTGTATGCAAGGAGGAAGCCAGCGCCATACCAGCATTTGTATACATTAGCAACAAAGCTGTCTGTGACAAGCTGTCCTCTGCACAACTAAATATTTAGTTGCGTATCGTAAGTAACTTCTTAAGCGATTAAAGCAAGAGGGTTCTCTCTGTCCGCGCTGGCGCAGGGAGCCGAGGCGTCGGGGCGAGCAGCATGGCAGGCTGGGGAGGAGAGCCCTGGGCGAGGATGCGGGGAGGGAGGATGCCCACGGCAAGGCCCCGGGACCTGGTGGTGCAGCTGCACAGCTCAAGGACAACCTGGCTCCGGCCAGGGGTGCGAGGCCTCGGGCACGCTCTGCTGTCGCTTGTCTCTGCCTAGAAACTGGCTCCGAGCAGAGTCCATGTGGCTTTCTTGCATATTTGTACAGAGTTCAAGTTTTCAAATATTTGTTGCTAGCTTTTATTGCTGTTAGAGCAAGGTTTATTTTTAACCAGGCCTGTATTTATGGATTCCCGTGGTTGCATATTTTTTGCATGTGCAAAATTAAACTAATAAAGCAATTTCATATTTAAGAATTATAGAATATATTCTTCCCACATTGTTAATAAGCACATTGTTAATAAACTCAAAACCTATTAGCTTGTAAAAATTAACTTTAAACAACAAAAAGCCAGAAAAGCTATCCTGAGCTTGCTCCCTGTATGTTTTTCTGCGTGTACAATAAATGCTTTCTTCAGTGTTCAAGCACCATCACAACAGCACTCATTTGAAATCCTGCGGTTGTTGGGATATAGATATATGCTTAACAGAATATCTTGAATTTTGTATTTTATCTAGGGAAAAAGAGAAGGACGCCAGCTTGCCTTAGGGACATGGGCCCAGTTTTTGAATGTGGGGGGGTCCCTCCTCCTCTTGCTGCCTCCCGCCCCTTCCCCCAGGCTCCCACTTCCTGCCTTTTGCTCTCCGAAGATGTTCCCTACTCTGAGGGGGGAAGCTCCAGGGGCAACTTGAACTATTTTCAAGAATATTGACATTGTTTCTGTTTCAGTATGCACCACGTGCAGGCAAAGGGCAGAGCGAGATTGGGCTGTCACCCCACACAGACGGAGCACATGTGGGAAGCAGGTTGGAGGGGTCCGATGGTGGCAATGCCTGGGGAGCAGGGATGGGGCTCCCCTGCACTCCCCAGCACCTGGTACATCATCCTGTCTCCTAACTGCCCCCAGGAGGGTGTTACTTCCCACCCCAGCCCTCCCTCTCTCTGGTGCCTTGGCCACCAAGGGTGCTCCAGCTGTGCCAGGGCTGTCCTGGATGCTTGGGGTGCCTTTTGCAAGGGTGGGTGTGGACTTTGGGCTGCAACTCCCACGGTGAGGGCAAAAAGCCTGCCCTCCTTATTCCTTGTAGAGGTGTTTGTTTACACCCAGATGCTGGACTGATAAAATGATTTCAGATACCAAAAAAACCGCCAAGAGTTTGCTCTGGTGTTGATGGCAGGGAGAAAATTTAAGACCTTGCTTCCATGAAACTTTTCTCAGGGATTTTGGTACTAGCATGTGGGAGAGCAGCATGAGGGAGACAGTAGCACCATCATCTTCTCTTCTAGATCATACTGGGTTAATAAAAAAAATCAAAGCTCAAATAAATGTTCTCCATAAAATAATTTCAGTCTGTCATGGCAATAATCTACATTTATAAGTTATCTAAACTAAAGTGAGCCCCACTAGCCTCCAGCAGCTCTGAAACCATGAATTATTGAATAAGTCATCTTTTTTTTTATCGTTATTGACATAATGAATATATTTGCTTGAAAACATCCGGAGCTGTATAGGCATAGAAGTATTTATGAGCCTGTGCTCTTTACAGCACTGTTTTACAGGGTGCTGTCAACCGTGGAGGAGAAGCAGAGAGACAGAGAAGAAGGTTTCACTTCTGATGTTCTTGTCTGAAGATACAGTGCTTCAGTCAGACCCATCTCCACAGGCCTTTTTCTTCATGGGCCACGAAGTAAAATTAAAAAAAAATCAAGGTACAAATGCTGTGGCTAGATTTACTGGGGGTTTTTAATGGTTAATTCATGAAACACTGACAAATCTGTGGTCCTGCAAATTGAAATAATACTGATTTTGGTAACACACAGAGCAGCTTAGGCTTTAAGTTGCCACCAGATCAGCTCTGGAAGTAGTAAAAAATTAGAGAGCTTGGGATCTAAATGCACTGTCAAAGTAACAGGAGATTTTTCAAGCAATGTTGAAAATCCCCCCAGCAGTTGGGGAGAAGGATGGTGCCTGCAGCCACAGCAGGAGCTGCCACTGCCAAAGACACTTTCCCAAACACTGGGTGGGATGTCCTGTGTCATAGCACACACTGCCACAGAGAAAGGTCTGCCTGAACGACACTGAAACGCTAGGTACAAAATACCATGGTGGGAATTGCTGTGTGCAAGAACATGCCTGCATACAGTGAAAATTGAATCAGTCCTGGCTAGGCACATTTGCAGTTGGGATGTCCCAGCACCTGATGGCTGCTTGAGCATCCTGGGGGCCAAACACTGACATCTTCTGGGAGACTTCAGGCTCCCCTCTGGACACTCCAGGGTGCCAAGTACTTGGGGAGAAAAAACTCCTTCTGCAGCTAAAGATCCATTATATTTTTCTCTGTCTCCTTTGATAGTAAATACATCATCAGTGGCTCTTCAATTTCCCGTAAGAAAAAAATTAGCAGTTACTAGCTATGAATTCACAGGAGTGCTTGCTACAAGTGAGAAAAAATGGCAGCATATTTTAAAGAGTGCTGCTCCCCGGAATGCAAGCCCAGACGAAGATTTAGACTGTTTTTTTAATTTAAGTCTGGTGGAGCAATGTGTCATACCTCGGACACTGACAACAAATCAGCCTTTATTCAAGTGTGAAAATTAAGGCATAAATTGCCAGCTGCTTAGCTCTCAAAACAATGTCACATTACAAGAAATGTGATATTTTGAAGAGAAACAGGAAAAAATTTATCAAAGTTTTTGTTATTACTGCATTATCCCCCCACTTGATCTACTAGCTATAGATACTTGGTGTCTGCCTAAGTGCTTTCCATTCTTCCCATAAGCAAATTCTGGTTGAAGATTATATATCATTTTACTCTTGATCGCTGCTAGTCTCAGTACCTCATTACAGCAGAGCACTTTTTGAAACTGAGCTATAGCCCAGATAAATGATTGTATAAAGTTTTAAATAAACATACAACATTTATGTTATGTTGTTTCACAGGGATGATTTATAGTAATTTTCTTCTTCCAGTCCTGAGCTCTGGACATAAAAGACACTGAGCTCTCTGCTGTTTATCCAAGCTAAATCCTCTGTTTGTTCTGCATAAGCGTTCTTGATTCTTTAATATATTGCAGGCTTTAGCTTCAGGTTTATTCCCTCTGGGATGGTGGAATTAGATACATTAACTGACAAAGATAAGGTACGAACATTGTAGCTTAAGAGCCATTAAAATAGATAATGTGATAACAAAAATGGAGCTAGAAGAGGGAGTCGAGGTTGTGATATTTTAAAAATATGTATTTTTGAGACTTAGATGAATAAATGCCAAGTTTCAGAAATCTCCATGAGGAAACCCCCAAATGATGGTGGGATTTTGTTCGGTTGGTTTTTATTTCATATGGATAAGAGAATCAGAAGTGAAAGATATTGTGAACCAGGTTACACTCTGCCTCTTGTGTGCCCAAAGACAATTTTGTTTCTTGTTACTAAAATGACATTGTGTAATCTGTATGCTGAGCCACTGAAATACTGCTCTATGTGACGGAAGAAAATTTAAAAAGTGCTGTAAGATAAAGCAAGTCTCTCTGCCTTCAGAAAACCTGGGTGTATTTTGTTTATCATGTTCCTCCTTTCATCAGTGTATTTAAATACACATATGTATGTTCAAACCGCACACGGATAGTCTGTCTACTTCATACTGCTGTTCTTCATCATAGCCCTTGTTCCTCTGCTAAAAAGGCAGACAATGCTAAATGCCCGTTTTCTCTTCTTTTGTGAGCTCAAATAAAACCAGTCTTGAGCTAAGCCCACTAGAAGTTGCTTTGTATTTCGACTTGGTATTCATTCTTAAATTTTCATGTAAAAAAACAGTGTTAGCATTTAAAGACCTACTGCTTGACACAAAAGAAAGATTTTAAGAACTACAGTCTTTAATGTGACATACCCTAAATCATCTCTTACCACAGTATAAAAGTTAAGCTAAGATTTTAGAGGCCTTAAATGGACTTTCATTTTTTTTCTAAGTCAGGATTAACTGGTGTATAAGTAACAGACTGGGCACTTTCACTGCCAAAAATTATCTAACTAAAAGTTTGAATCTGGCAGTATAAACAGCAGTCCTGCCTGTACTCATACAAGCTTGTTATTTTGTGGTACGCAAGTTGGTATGTTGTCCATGCTCTGTAACAGATTGCATTCCATAAAGCATGAAATGCATTTTTATCTGAAACTTGAGTGGTAAAATAAGCAGCAAGGAAAATAAAGACATGGGCAGCAATTTTTAAATATTTTTTTTTAAAAAAATATTATTTTACAAGCATTTATTTTAGCTAAGATACTTTCCTTTTATAGTGGTGGGATATTTCCAGGGCTAATGGTGCAGATGTTGTGAATGACTTATTCAATGAGCATGAATAAGGGCAAAAAAGAAAATTCAAAAAAACCCCTCAGTGTTTTATGCTTAGGTACATATAAAAACTGTCTTAATCTACCCCCCTCAGACATACTTTCTGTAGATACTGCTTTATAAAAAAAAATTATCTGATCAAGGTTGCTTTCAGAATAAAGTATATGAAATAACATGTAATTCCTGTGCACATTTAGTTACGGTTATTTTTAATTATTCTTTGTAAACAAACCACTCCAAATAACTTGTTTGCTGGTGAAATCTGCTATTCTCTTTATCCTGTGTACATGTGATAACAGGAAAAGGGAAAAAAAGAGGGAGGGCAGGGCAGAGCGGGACAAGACACTGGCAAAAAAATGGGAATTTTGTTTTACAGGGGGGCGGTTTAGGTTTTGAGAGCGACAGCAATAGTGTCTCTTCCCTGAGATGGCAAGTGCAGTGGAAAGCCACTGCTTCCTCCTCCTCTTCCTCTCGCTGCCCTCTGAGGCTCAGCAGCCCCTGAATTTTCATGCTGAGCCCCAGATGTGGATGGAGAATTTGTGACCATCTCACGGGCACAGACATGTTTGGTGTGGGGGTGCAGGCATCCTGCTCAGCGGCAGCCAATTGGTTTCACAGCATTTGAGAGTTACTTTGCTAAGAGTTGGCCTCTCCCCACCTTCAAGACACATTTCCAACAGTATCTGTCACATTTGTTAGGATAATAAGGATTTGCTTTTGTTAGTATTTCAATACTAATAAGTCATGGAACGATTTTCCTATAAAAGTTTTCACTAAAACCCTTGCAATTACTTATTTGCTCAATAGATGGGATATGGCAAACAATGCTTGACCTTTTCTTTTTCAAACAGCTGTAACAACCAAGCATTAACCAACTATTTATTAAAGCATCAGTATAATGAGGAAACACCTTCATCTTACCAAGAGAGAGACAAAAGTAAACAGTAGTGCCCCATACCACATACAGCCTTGTTAGGGGCAGGCCCAAAACTTCAACTATTTTGCCTTTTTTTCTGCCCTCACCAAGTGATTTTGTTTAATTCACCTCTTAAAAACAAGATTAACCTAGCCTTACTTGGAAGGCTGCAGCCTCGGACTCCTTTAATTTCCCTAGAAATCAGAGAGTTATACATAAAGATTGAAGTATTTTTGCCTTTTTCTATAGCTTTTGGATGAATTGGTAATCAGCCAGAAGAATGAAAGAAGATAGTGATTTATTTGCTTTAAAAGAGCAAAGTAAATAGTTTGTACTCATTTGCTGTAGAAGCATCCCAGTAGAAGCTATTAACTACTCCTTTTAGGACATTAAAACTACTGTATCCAGCACAGATAGTCTGAGTTTAAAGCAGTTTGTGAACCACTTACAATGAAAAGATTTTCCCACATTATTCTAATTTTGCTGATAGGAAAT
Organism: Podargus strigoides; assembly: GCA_028020825.1. Lineage (NCBI taxonomy): Eukaryota > Metazoa > Chordata > Aves > Caprimulgiformes > Podargidae > Podargus > Podargus strigoides. Next base: position 79,413,929 of record CM051663.1, on the reverse strand, counting down.
GGAGGCCCAGAGCCCTGTTTAAGATCACTCAACACCCCTATAACCAAGATGGGCAGAGAAACCACAGACTTTGTGCCCAGCCCTCAGCCTACCAGTGGGAGACCCTTCATGAGTGATGCAGGAGAGGTCTTGCCATGTTGCACCAAGTACTGTGACACAAGCCTTTGGTCTGGTTGGCAAAGCATTGCTTTTCCCTTACATGGTGTTAGAGAGATAATGCCTTCTAAGTTGTCCTCTTGCTAAGCCTGCCTATTTCCACTTAGTCTATTACAAGTCACCTGCATCGACGACAATAAAAGGTAAATGAAATAGGAATCATTAGCATTAAAACTTTTATTCTCAGGTAAAACTTTAAGACCATTTTAATGACTTTCTGTATATACACAATAAGAAGATACAGGCATGGAGTAAAAAAACCCAAGTGTTCTGAAAGATGTAGTAGGATAGGACAGATAAAACTCACTGTAGAGGCACATAAGCATGTTGCCTAGGTATGCAAGTTTTTCTGCAAATAGCTGTGCCCTCTCATGGAGATATACCTACCAATTCCTTGTGGTAGTGGTGTGATCTTGCTTTTTGACATTGTGCTTTACTTTTTAATTTATTTGTGGTCATTAGTCCCATTTCTCCAGTGCAATAATTGGATTATTATCAGAAAAGTCAGGATAAATCAATAGGCTGGAGTATTTAAAACATCATATGCATCCACACTCAGGAAAAATGCAGTAAAAGATATTGCTATGCAAGCATCAAAAATGTTATATAACTTAAACAATATATCCTCTGCGTGGTCTGAACGGTTCCTAGAGAAGCAGATAGGCTCTGTAGTTTACACCAAATACACATTCATGAACACATACAGTATTGGCTTGAAGTGCTGGTTATAAGAATAAACTGTTCTGCTTGGATGAGAATCATCATGTCAAATTCATGCCTGATATGAATCAGACCCAACCCTCACATGTGTGTGTCTGATTATAAAGCAAATAATAGCTTAAGGTGCCTTTTAGCCCTGATCTGGATGACCTACTGTGTTACAATAAGAATCTCGTTGCCAAAAATAGCCTTCTCAGGTGAACGTACTGATGGTCTGATGTCTTCTACAACCAACGTCTGTTAGCAAGATCAATAAAATTATTTTCTGTACCTCAACAGGTAAAAAACAAAACAAGAAATCCCCCTCACTTACGTTATTAAGCAAATACAAAAATGTCGAAGACTTACCATTACCACTTAAACCTGAATTCTACAAAACATTTAGTAGCTTGATTGCCCGCTCAACTCAAAACCCAATGATCTAATTTTGCTGCCCTATTTGCTTTTGTACTTGTAAAACAAAACTCATGATAGCCATAGTTAATCATAGTCCTCCAACAATGATTTTTACCGTTTTCTTCATAGTACAGTTAAAGCTATGAGCAACGTACAATAACTGCTGAAACCATATTAGGCTGTGGACTGTTCCACTAGACTCCGTGTGCCCCAGTAAACCCACTCTAAATTTTGATGCCGTATTATTTTGTCAGTGCAGTTGTGTCTCGGTAACTGCATCAAAACCCTTTGGTCAAACATTCAGTAACACTGCACTTCCGTAATCATCTACTCTCTGTGTATATTGTCAGAACAAAACTTTTTGTAGCAATACATAAATTGTTTAAAATGCTGTCAAACTACTACAAGTATTTCACTTGGAAAAAAAAGGGTATTGGACAACAAAGTAGTGGGTGTCACTTTTCCAGAAGCATTATTAATGGGGACTATTTTAGTCTTCAGTGATGGGGAACGACAGGCTGTAGCGTTTCTTCAAGTTAAGAACAGAAAATAACTGTACTTGCAAGAATCCAATTGCTCTGCATTAAAGCCGCCATGGGGTTACTGTACATTTATACATCAGAAAGTCAGTAAATTATTTTTCTATAAATTAGTCTCTCAAAGTTGACTTTTTTTTTTTTTTTCTCCTTTCTGTTCTAAATGCCAAACTGCTGACTGCTTCTCCACCACAGAGACTTCATATCTGGATAGCCAACATCTGTAAAAACATTTCTAATGAAAACACTACTAATACAACCCCCTGGAGAAACAAATGAAAGAGATCTAAGTATGCGGCCGCCTTTCTACAGTTCTGTCTTTAACAATAGTGGGGCTAGTGCTTCCTATCCAAGCCTTGACACAGGTCATGATCATTTAGGCACAGTAGTAGCAAAATAAATAATTGTGTAAATATGTAATAACTGGTATTAATACTTCAGTAGCACTTCAAAGATATGATAGAGGACTTCTGTCTTTAGTTGTGCATTAAGGTTTATCTCGGTGGATGGAAGGGAGAAGCATTTAAACTGCAGTGAAGGAGAACTATGAATTGAATACTTGAAAGCTCAGTGCCAGACATAACATTGCCTCTTTTCCACAACAGCAGTTTTGAAAGCATATTAGTCTTAAAAGTGTTGGATAACTGCTAAAATATTATAGAAACAGTGGTTAGAGCTTCAGCCCAAAAAACAATATACTGGAAAGATTAATAATTTAACTACGTATTTAAATAATCCAGATTTAAGGCAAAACAGTGCTATCTTATTTTTAAAATAATTTGTCGTATGTTTTTCATAATGCTTTCACTGCTTAAGTAAGAAAGAGTTTAGAGACAATTTTTCTGATAAACAGTTTAACGATTAACAGGCAAAAAAGGTCCATTTCTTTGTAGCAGTTCTCAAGATCTTGACTAATGCTCCATATTGAGGTGTATAAACATATTAGATCCAGATTTGCTGCCTTACTTTTAAACCTGTACTGAATAATTTGAAGCAACTCTTTGGTAGTTAAGATCGGTAACTGCAAGTCCCCACCACTGTAAGAATAATTAGCACACAGAGAGACAGAAGGGGATCCTTTGCCTGAAGTTCATCACAAAAAAAAAAAAAAGAACAGTATTTCTAAATGCCCTCTGTTTTAGATGGACTAGTGCTTTTCCTTTGAAAGACTGGATTGGACAAATAAAGGATATAATCTAAGTTTCCCTGTCCAAAGCCAACTGCAAGTTCTGGGCCTGAATCGTACGGCAGATGAAAGCTGGAATTGATTTGGCATGGAACTGACGTTGAACAGCCCCCCTCCACCACGCCCCATCTCTCATTTACTAATTTTTATGGGCATTTGGGTTCACAGAAACATATTGGTAAGAGTGCTTGTTTTGAAATAATTCCATCAACTTCCCTAGTGAAATCCTGGTGCACTAAAATCACAGCAGGAGTTTGCCAGAATGCCAGGAGGACCTAGCTGTTCCTCCTCTTCCCACCCCCTTTTCTAAGGCATATGGAACCAGAACTGAACCTGTAAATATGGATTTCATTTCCAGTAGTCTTTTTATGCTGGGTTAATCAAAATAAGCTTGTTATCTCATGCATCTGTTTCAAATGATATTTCTTTTGCCATGAAAAGAGATTAACATAAAAACTTGGAGATTTTTTTGATTAAAATTGGTATTTGGTCTTTCCACTAAATAGTTATCACCTTTAAAATGGTTTTGAGGCAATTAAGAGGCAAACAGAACCCAACATAATTTACTTTTTTTTTTTTTTTTCCCAGAAAGGCGCAATATTGAGCAATATTGAGCTCATCTCTGCTATAGATGACTACAACTATAGATTTTGTATCTAGAACACTTCAGATTGAAGCACATAGACAAATTGTGCTGGGAAAAAAGAAAAATAGAAACATGAAGCTTAAAGAGTTCATTTTCTCATTCTAATACAATGAACAGTAAGAGTAACGACTACATAACAAAACAAAAATGCTGAATACATTTCTTAATAATCACAAAATTCATGCTTCTCACTTTGTAAGCAGTGATCTTTCATATGACAAAATGGACCCAAATAGCTTAAATTATCAGGCTTATAAGTGGTTTTTAAAAAATAAGTATTCTACCTTTTGTTTTAGTCAATACTTCGATTTACTAGAAAGAAAACTCACTCAAGTAGTTTCTATTTAAACCCCACAGCAACATGACCATTGTTTTCTTTATGAGTCATGGAAAAGATTCAACGAGAAACTAAAGAGTGAAATTAATTTTGAAAGTGAACTTGTCAATTTTATGGATTCAAGTACTAAAGACTGTTTACTATTTCTGGTAAGGACAGACAAAAACTTTCGTTCAAATACACAGCTCAAAAATAAAAGCCAAAACCTTAATATTAATTAAAATTAGAATTTTTATTAAAGTAACACACCTGAAAAGTCATAGAACACCAGTTAAAAAAAAATATCCCCAGTTACAAAAATTTAGTCAATACAATCTTTGTGATCTTTAAGTCTAAGGCACCCTCCAGCGTTTGAAGAAGAAACTACACTTCTAGCAAGCAAGCATTTCAAGAAAAAACAGTGTGAGCAAGTCTACCTGTCAAGACAGAAGCTCCCCGATTCACATACAATAATTGCATATGATCACGCATCAGTGATGTGAGACAAAGTCATGATGCAAAAAAAAATATTTTAAAAATTACTTTTCATGGATTTGTATGGGATTTATGAAGGTGTTATTTATTTTGCTAGTGGAGGGGCATCTCTCTAAGCACACTAATTTGAAAAATATAGTATTACAAAAACATTTCTTAGAAAGTCTGATATTGATCAGTGATAACTCCTCACAGGACAGGATCTCTATGTTTACAGAGCTTGTTTAAAACTTTTCTAAGGAGCCTAAACAAATGGGTTATTTAACAGGAGACACACACGTGGGTAGGGAGGAGGAAAAACAATGCACCTAGATGCAAAATGAGATACAATATATTAAAATTTTTTAAATAATTAATATCATACAAAAGAGGAAGATCACGTGTATACAGCCATGTCCACAGAAGTTCACTGATTTTATGTAAAAAAAAAGATAAAGGGGACTTTCTGCATTTGTATCTTTTTCATTCTAAAAGTAACAAATCCTAAGGTGTTTTCAGAACTTGACATTCAAACAGAGAAACATTTGTGCCTAAAGAACAGACAAAAATGCCTATTGAAAGAACAATGTTGTAAATAGACGTTATTAGCTAGATCCACACAGATGATTTTAAATTTAATGAAATAGAATGAAGGCTGGAAACCAAAACTTTTTCAACTACGATTATGTACCAACTAACATTTCTTAAGGCTTTCTCTTCAGGCATTTAACAGCTTGAGACTGTGCCCTGTTCATACTTCCACAATCAAAACCTTACATGCAATTTAAGTGGTAATGAGACAACATGCTTTGAAATGTATGTTAAGTAATTGCAAAGTGGTTAGGTCTTGATTAAGCAAAAGACCTAACTTACTTTTTACTTAGAAAAGCTCTTGTTTTATGTATGTGCTCAGACTTTAAAGTGTATAAATTCACTGAATTAGTGCTTCAAGTATCTTTCCTCGTTAGTGATGGATATAAGAAAGCATGTATATTTCTGAATTAGGTCTTTAACCTCCTGGGTTCATCTGGTACAGGCCTATGTGCAAAACTGCTAGGGTAACAAAGGGATTTTTATCCTGTATAATCAGGCTAGTTATTTAATAATTGATTCAGTTTCAGTTTCACAGGATTGGAGTTTATTTGTCCCCATGCTCAAAACCTTGTCTCTTATTTATTACAGAACTTAGTTATGTTAGCCACAGTTGGAGAAGCAAAAGCTTATAACCTCGTGATTTAGTAAAAACCTGACAAATTGCTGCACTTTGGTTCAGAATTAAGAGTTCTGTTAGGTAAAACAGCCAATGTCACTTCTCCCTAGTACAGTTGAGGAGATCTTTTTAAAAATTAAACATTATGACAATATTGACCAAAAGTCTATGAATGAATTAAAAATATTACAAATAAACCTCGCCAGCGTGATGCAAAAAGAGGTAGAAAACATTTCAGAATAAAGTACATAACATAAATATACTTACATATATATACATGACTACAAAAACAAAGAACAGTCATCCCCCCTGTAAAACTTACAACTGTGCTTAACTTCACACATTGCAAATATTTACATTGATTTCAAAAAGAGCTAACAATAGTGTGCAAAACTAAGCATGACCTTACATATTTTGCAAAGTAGTACAGGTTTATAAAAATCACTCATTCTGTTCAAGTTTTGGGTATTTTAAACAACATTTTGTATGCTTTCATTTAGTGATGTTCCTTTTTGCAATAGCTTCTCTGATTTGACGATCAAGTTCACTTACAATATGGTCTTCATGATTATATACTCCTGTTCTCAACAGGGTATCCCTCTCTTCTATCAGACGAGAGAGGTAATCATCCACATTCTCACTTAATTTTCTAGAATGAAGACTATCCACTCCACCACCAGAATTATCTCTAACATCTTGCAACTGCTTTCTCTCTGCTTCTTGTTGCTTTAGCCTGATGTTAACAAAATGGAAAGAATCAGAAGATGAGCCACATTAAAAAATGCTCTGATTATTTAAGTATTAAGTCTTTAGGCTGTTTACCTACTGAAGTACTTTGTAAAATAAATAAACCTCTAAAAGGTGCAAATTATCCTCTCTCTAGGGAAAAACAACTTTAAGTAAAACAAATGTTATTCCAGTACTTAGATTTTAAAAATACCTTTTCTATATGCATATGTAACTATAATACTTGCTACCAAAGGTCCTATTTTGATAATGCACACAGCACTCAAATTAAAAGGGTTCAACATACAGAACTACTGCAGTTTTTGGAGGACAATATTAGGTAGATATAAAATTATAATGTATTCCAATGAACAGTACATGCCTCTTTTCTTAATGAAGTTATGCTTAGAACTGAAGGCTTAAAGAAGGAAAAAAAATGGTGCTGCACAACTATGACCATAGTATAAAATAAACAGGGTATGGTGGCCTTAAACAGATTTTCTGTACTGCAGTACTGCTGCATGTTATAAATGTGCAAGCTTTACCTAAGGGACATTAAACTGACAGTCAATTATAATCTTGATTTAAATGAACCTTCTGTTTTGAGGCAGATAGCAAGAAAAGAGAAAGGAAAAAAAAATATCTTACAAATGCTTTTATACCTATTAAGTTCATTTCGGATATCCTCCAGCTCTTGTCGGTCTGTTTTCCCCAGCTCTTTTTCTTCTGCTGCCAAATAGCGCAACCTCATGTGCTCCAGCTCTTGTTGCTGCTTTTTAAGATGAGCCATCGCATTTTCTTGTTCACGCTAGCGTGGGAAGGGGTAAAGAAGAAACTTAATTGACTAGGTGATTACATGTAAAAGTACTAATTATAGTTATGTCAGCAAAACTTCAGGAATGAAGTAATGACAATCAAGTCTCCAGCAGTATCAGAAATGCAGGAGTTAAACTCAGCGTCATAGCTGTGATATCTATAATGCAGTAAGACCAGTGACTAATCACAACTGCAGTACACCTGTCCCCACTGTATCATCTGAAGCCCAATCACAGGTATCTTCCCATTAACAAAATAGCAGAAGTGTTACAAACCCTTTTACAAACTCTGGCTTAAGTTGGTAAACAAAATTTATACTTGTTGAACTGCTCAAGATACTGAGATTTATTCCTTCACTATGTGGTACTTTAAATTATAGATTTTTTTGAGAAATAAAAAACAGAAAAATGCTAAATAGCTGCAGGAAACTTCCAGCAGCAGCCCCATAGTATCTAGTGTCAAAGCTTCAAAACTTACTTTTTGAAATTGCAATTTGTGGTTAAAAAATAAGCTTTGAAAACAAAACTCTGGTGAGGTTTCCATTTACATTTGTCTAGCTATATGCAAAACCTTAGATAACTTATTCTGTGGATTTAATCCAATTAATCTATCCATTCTAAAAGTTTCCTTATTTCTGGTTTTTGGTTTTGTTTTTTTTTTAAGATCTATACAGACACTGTAACAAAACTAGGGTTTGAGTCCACTACCATTTTGTGATATTAAAGCGTCTTAATGAGAACTGTGGTCCTTCCTCTGCTTGTTTTCCTCCCAGTCTTTTTCCATAGGACCTTGTCCACTAACTCAATATAGTCAGTCTTACACTCTGAATGAGACAGAAGACTTAAGGTAAAATGACATTTCTTCCTGCAGTCAAAAAGTAAGGCAGGAGGTTACACAAACATCCTGCATCTACGCATACTGTGAAGTGCAAGGTTACCTTTGTGATGTTGACACTGCTTTCATCTGAAATATTTGATTGTTAATACAATCAGTTTTATATTTATTATAGGGATAAAAAGATAATTTTGTTTGATATGTACAAGCATATTCATTATACAGTCAATCCATTAATATCTGGAAGAGTCTAGTCAGGCAGTTTCCCGAATCTCAGTTCCCAACATCTTAAGCACTCTGTGCTGATGATCAGTAAGTTCTAAGAAAATCTGAATTTCACAAGGAATTGATACAAACAAAGACTCTAATTGTTAATGTAAACAGGCAACGCAATAGGACAGTACTTGGCAAGAAATCATAGCATGTATGTAACCCCAAAATACTTTATACTAAATCCAAAACACTAGCCAGGCAAATTAAATATTAGAACTACAGTGAGATAGGCCAGAAAGCCTGAAGAACTACTTGTTAAAGAGATACACACACTCATAATAAAACCAGAAGCATGAATCCTGCCAAAGAGTCTACAGCTGATAGATGATTGAAGCATAAAAAAGCACTCAGAGAAGATAAGGTTATAGTCCTCCTTTCCCTGTCAAGAGTTCATTGCAGAAGAACATTCCCATGTGAGAGGAACCCTTTTTCATGCGGGATAGGTCTGAAGAACAGTCTCAGACTTAAGTAAGACAGGTTTAGAACAGGCATCTACAAAAACATATAACAGATATTAAGAAGTCACTACATCCAGCTGATACTTATCCAAGAGTTTAAGAGTTCTATGAAAATTCAAACAAAGTTGCAAGACTAACTAGAAGTGTAATCTGCCACTAGAATTGGTGTTGACACAACAAGAAAAACTATTTCCGCATTTTTTATTTTATTCTTTCTTTAAACAGAGGCCTTAGGAATACTCAGAGGAAGCAGGACTTACTTCCACAGTGGCCAAATTGGTTAAAACCATAATTAAACCTAAAACTAACAGGATGTATAGGTACACAAGGAAGAATGCATCAAGCTTTTGTGGAATTACGCTTCCAACTAGTCTTAAAAAAACCCCCCAAAAAACCCCACAACAAAAATAACAAAATAGCACACCAAAGAAACCACCTATAACCAAACAGAAAACCAAGCTGTCACAGAAAAGTCCTTTCGGATTACTCGGGGTTTAGAAAACCAGCGAACGGATAGCAACTGATCATTTCTACAATAGCAAGAAAGTAATAGTGATCTCCACAAGAATCTACTCTTTGATGTATTCATAAATAAGTAATTCTGGAATAAACAGTTTGCAGTCAATACAAAATTATTCAGTGGGGAAAAAGTGGATGTGAAAGAGTAGGTATTATGTGGACAAAATATTAATTAATTTGAAGAGGAAACATAAATTAAGAATATACACACTGATGTCTGGTACAACCCACCAGCCTGAATGCAACTGCTGGCTGATGATGTACTTAACTAATTGATTTAGCGCAGCTGGAGGATTTTCAAAGACATCCAAGCCAGGTTTCTTGATCTTGGGCATCTACTGCTGTCCACCGTATGGGCTAGAGTGATATTTCACATCAGTTGGCTAGCTTGGCTTTTTCCACCCAATCAAAAGCATTGTCTGAAAGTCAGAACTAGGTAAATTCCAACTAGAGACATGATTCAAGTTATTAAAACAGTGGAAATTAATCACATGAGCAATATACCAAACATGTCAGGAGCTTCTTAATGACAGAATGTTTTGAATTAGGATAGACATTTGTATTTTGAAAAATGCTACAGATAAGCATTACTGTTTCAAGTATTTAATAAAGAAAAGAAAGAGGGTGCTTTTTTTTAAAATTTTTTTATTTATTTTTTTTTTTTTTAAATAAAGTCCCAGCAAATATCACAATGGTATTCTCTGGTTTAAAAATCTGAGGATAGGCAACAGCATCCAGACGGTAAAGCCAAATTGCAAGTACACAAGGGGCTATGAGGAAGAAGGGAACTATACTATTTTGATAGTTGCACTTATCTTGAGTTGTTTGCTTTACTAAATGCACGCAGTAAGATAAAATGCTGAGCATGATCTAGTCTCAAATAGGTTAGTATAAAAACAGTACAACTTAAGTTACAGTAAACAAATGGACAGAAAATTTGATTATCTCAATTCTCCAAAACCTAAAAGTACAAGGACAGACTATTATTTACTTTGAGACCATCACTATTCTTGGTGCTCTCATTCAATCTCCTAAATTAAATCCTTTTCAAAATAAAGTTAAAATATTGCTGTGTTTCAGAAAAAAAAAAACAAACAACCAAATAAAAACCTAATGAATGTTCAGATTACTATCTCAAGGCAAGCAAAATTTCAAGTATGTTAAATCTCCTTTGTTGGCCTCAGGAGATGAGTTGTTGCCCTGTATATGTAGAAGTCTAGAAACGTCTACTTGTCTGTCCCTACAGGTAAAGAATCCAGTAATTCAGTCAGGACTAGCTTCTTTTCCTGATAGACAAGTCTAAAGAAACTTGCTCTACATATCCTTGTATTTGATACACTACAGCCTTAATATCCAAGTTCTGCTTTTGGAATTGATTTGTCTAGTACAACCTGGTTTTCCTGATGACATTATCAAAAAGCGCTAAGAGTCTTGGAGGCCACACAATAAATTATGTAAGAAGGTAATTAATGGTTGGACTTTATATTAATGGTTAGACTCGATCCTAGAGGTCTCTTCCAACCAAGGCTATTCTGTGACTCTGTGAATTTACATCTGTAGGAGAAAACCGCTCATTACTGTGGAGGATGAGGCTGACATCTTCCTCTTAAATGATGTAAAAAATCTAAAACTTTTACAGAAGAGAGGACTTCTAATATTTTCTAGACTTTCTAGCTATGCTGATTCGTAGGCATGATTAGCTTTAGTCCAATGCATTGTTGCCGATGGTGAGTAAAGGATTAACTTCCGAAAAAAATTCTCCTTGCTCTGCAGTTCAGTTTATTCATGCTCTTAATTGTCCCATTTTAAACTAGGACAACTGTCAGGGGAAGCTGGGGTATAAATATAAGTCTGTCAAATTTGTGTAACTCAGTAATTCTACAAGAATTTTTTTGAACGTATGTTGGTATATGTATTGGTTTTTTTGTAGGTATGTTTGGTGATCAAGTTCTACTCTGCCCTAGTGAGGTCACATCTGGAGTACTGTGTCCAGTTGTGCTCCCCAATTCAAGAGAGACACGGAACTACCAGAGAGTCCAGCGGAGGGCTACAAAGATGATTCTGAACTAGTTTCAGAACCGTAAGATTTTTTGATTAAGAAACTTCTTCAGTGATGTTTAACAACAGGACATGAGAGAATGATATAAAAGCCGAAGAGAGATGTAGGAAAAGCAGGTTTTCCTGAAGAATCTTTTGTTCAGTTCCAGTTCTTTTTGATATTTTTTTCCCAGAGAAACATCTATGAAAAATAATTTTAAAAAAACAGTGTCACTAGTGAGCATGCTCGTTGCTCACGATAACTTCCCTACAAATCTAGGGATATAAGGAGGATTTAGCACTGTAATCAAACTTTTCTCCACAGAGGAGGAAAAAAACTCTTACCAGTACAATTTGACTCCAAATTAACGTCGGGTAGGACTTCCTTTCAGATATATGTGATTAGAAATTTAATTTGACTATTATTACAGTTGTTATATAAACATGACAACTATTTGGCATTTCCTTGCTTGGGAAGGGTGGGGGAAAAGGCAAGATTAATTTTAGTGTGCTGTGCCATGACCACGAAAAATGACATTTAAGCACAATATTAAATAAAAAAAAATAAAAAATTAACATTGTTCTGAGGCAAGATTTCCCTACAATTCAGTTTAAGAGAATCCAACATGGTAAAAAGACGTGAAAGCAAGTGAGAGGGATTTTGCAGGAATTCTAAACCGAATAGTAACATCTTCATTTTATTCTGTGTATACTTAAAAACTAAGATATAATTGAATACAAAGTATATAAGTGTACCTCAGTGCACACAAGTTTATACATAAACGCTTAAAATTCTTAGTAAAGACTTTCTGATATACTTTACATTTCCAAAGAAAATATATTCCTACAATATATACTGAAATAAGAAATATTTCAGATTTATTCCCAACTGCTAATTGTAACCAGTGAGGCTGTTTTGAGCCTCAGTAAGAATCATTAGAACTTTAAAATTTATACTTTTAGAATTTTGCATTTTTAAATTTCAGATAAGGGAACACTCTGGAATCATCAGCTGCTGGACAAAAGGCAACTTTGTGGATAGAAGATAAGACCAACTAGAAACTCAAAATCCTCAGAAACTTTACTCTTACATCACCACCTAATTATCAAACACTATCCCATAGTGAGGCAGCCACAGATGAATAAAGAGTATCATGTGCAAATTATTCTGAAAATTATTTTTGCAATATACTCTGAGTTGGCCGAGGTATCTTGTTCTCCATTACTTTCTCAGCACTGCTAGTCACACTATTCCTTTTGTTCATTTTATTTTCTTCCCTTTGCCCCTCGCCCCTGCCCCCCACCCCCATAAAGCTAACCACCAATACTCCTTTCTCTTATTGATTTGATATTTTGCCATCCTCCTCTTATGTCCCCATAAACAAAACAAATCCAATCCAAATAAACCCACATACTAGTTTTCAGATAATTTACTTTGATGTTTTACTACTTTACTTCATTAGTTTGCATCTCTAATATAGTCCTCAAGACACTGAATACTGTTTCAGGAGCTCACACAGTGGGAACTTCAATCATGTTTTGAAACCTATGGTACTACAGGAATATCAGCATTAAAGAAAAATTGACCAGTAATAAGACCCCCTCAAAATCTCAATTATAATGAGATCATAAAAGAATCCCTGTATGACGCCAGGTGCTCTAGTTAAGAGGTTCTTCAATCAAGGAAGCACAATCTTTATTTTGCCATAGCTGCCTATAAATCCAAAAGGGAGATGTAAACATACATACACTAGACTAAACAATGGCTAAATAGCAGCCACTATTCACTCTCCCACTCATACATACCATGCAAGTCTGTGGGAAAAACCTTACGATTGAAGCTAAGGAACTCAAGTAAAGTTTTCTGAAAATAACCCAGAGCTGACAAGTCAGTAGGAGGGCCTGGATGGTTTCAAGACACAGTTTTTAACCAAGACTTGGACCTCCAACTGCTGGGGTTTTTTTTGGTGCACTTTTTTTTTTAAAGATTTACATCCCATCCTTTGCTAAATTACTTATAAATTAATCATATTAATTACTTAGTGGATAAGCAAGACACTGGACAAGACAGAGTGAATGTCAGCCAGCCAATATGGTTTACGTTGTTTTAAACAAATGCATCAGTGCTGATTTTCACAGATTTGTAGGGTACAAACACATGAAAAGACTTAAAAAAACTTCCCCCAGAACACTGAATAATGTATGCATGTACATTTTGAGATTTTTGTTTTCTAGATTGTAGCAGAGATTATCAACTACTGACAGTGACATTTCTGTCAGCTTTGATTTTTGTTTTGATATGTTGTTTATTGCACTTCGACAGGTACTGAATTTAGCATCCAAGATCTCTGTAAACACATATGCAATTCTGTGTATATGGTTTGATTGCTCTCAGAAGCCATGCTCACATACATAAAAACTGGAAGTCTCATTTTTGTAGTATTGAGATCTCCCAGTCAGCAAACTTTGCAAGACAGTTTTTGAAACCTGGAAATGATAAAATCTACTTGGGTGCATAGATATGTAGCTAACTTCTTGACATTTTTGTCTTCCTAAAGCTGATCAGGAGTATAATAAATGAAGTATTAATACAGACTTGCACTGAGTAACAAAGAGGGAAGAAAAGTAAACTGGGTGAAGTCTCTTTTCAATCAACTTTATAAACAATGTTTAAATGCAACTAACTTCTGTATTTTAAGCACAGGTAAGCATGATGTATATGTGTCCTCATGTACTTTAGATCTTTTTTTGGTTACTACTGGCATAGTGTTCAGTATTCAAAATCTTAGTCATGGAGAAGTTTAAAGCATTTTCTATTAACAGTCTCATATTGCATATGTACTGCATATCTCATATTCTGCAAAAATATAAAGCCATCACAGATGTGTGCTAAGAAGTAGTTCCAAAGTAAAAGGAAACTTTTTAATTAAGGAAACATTGACTTTTATGGTCGCAAATCAGAAGAGTATTTTACTAAATGCTTAGCCTGTAGATTATGCTTCTTTAATTCACAAATTGACTGTACTAGGTCACCCTTTGAGTAATGGAAATCTCTGTTTAAACATTTTTTTGGCAATGGGCACAAAGCATTAGATCTCATTTCCAAGACTTACCAGCTGGGTTTTGTCATTAACATTTATTAACAATCTAAGATATGGCTTTCAGCGTCTAATCCTCACTACACAAATGTTTTGTATAGTTCTCTAGAGAGTTTTGGTGTGACAAATTACTGGCACAGATGACAGCCCTGTGGCTATTCACCAGAGGCAATGCAAAATTAACATGGTACTAATCCAATTTAAACAAGAAATTGGTCAAACTATGCACAATCGCACACATCATCTGAACTAAAGCAAATCTAGAATTCCTGAAGCAACAGTTTCCAAATTTATACCTAAACCACAGTAAATGGTTTTTGATCAGCTCTGCTTCAACTTTTATTTGGCTCTTTATAGTCACTTAAATGCTTTATCAATAGACTAAGTATAAGATGAAGCACAGGAATATAAAAAACACAAGAAACTACTTTGAAAGCATTTGTTCTCTAGTAGGAAAGTTTCAGGTAGCATAATTCACTATACATGCCAACTTGTTTTACTGGTTTAGACTTTTGGCAAGAGGGTCAGCTGAAACCATCTACCTACGGCACTAAGATCGTCAGATCTACAGTGATAAAGTTATAATAAAAACCTAATAGTGATATACACTAGTGTTTATGTGGCAAGCAACAACCTTCTATTTATTCTATAGGGATTTTTAAATATGGTAGTAGTAAAAAATAGCCTGGACATTTCGTGGCTGCTGAAGAAAACTTAGAGAGATAAGATTTATATCCTTCCTTCTACCATCTTGTCAAGCATAAATGTTTCAGAAATTGGAGATGAGAATTCACGACTCCTTTTATCACTAGGCAAAACACAGCAAATAAAGATGACTTTTTAATTAGCAGTGCTTATACAGCACATTCACTCCCTTAAAAGAAAAATACAGATTTTAAATGTAATTATCAATTAGGAGAGGGTGGGCTTAGCTTCTTACTCTCCAAAGTCTGAACATGCTAGCAGTAGGAGTGAAGTAGGAAGTGTAATTCTCAAAAAACCCTCCACATTAGGTGTGAACACAGGTAATAAAAGCCACTTACTAAACTTGAATTCTGAAGCTTTGTGTCAAGGTTTGTTCGGCAACAGGGGTTAATGATTTACTAACTCATTTGTCAAGGCCAATGGAAATACTTGCCATTCTTAATTATACTGTTTAGCTCATGTTTACTGTAATTCTTGAAAGACAGGCAATGACAAAAGAAACCCCAAACCCAGAAGCATGGGATTCAGTGAGGATGAAACTGCTACTCCTGCAAGTTTGAACAGAGTATTTAAATCATCCATGTATCACTACATATATATATACACATGCAAACTCTGTTAAAATACAACAGTAAAAAAACATGCCATATTAGTGTGAGATACAGATTTCCAAAAGCAGGAGAAAGTTTCACTTCCAGTGTAAGTTTTCTGTGAGTTTATTTTATTTTACAGCACTCAGAAAACGTTGTTGTTTCTAAAAGCTAAGATGTGGTTCTCATCTTTACTCATCATTCATTTTACAACTAAAATATAGCCCTGTCAGTTATAGTTCTGTAACTGACCAAGATGGTTGGGACAGGAACAAAATATTTTGTCTGCAAGTGCTTACCAAGCATTATGGGGAATCATATTAATAAAGCTTTTCTATTTTGAATGAATCATACCTACTTTTTTGCTAAGCCAACCTTCTTTGCAGACACGAGCCTTAGTCTTTCCCCAAGTTCAACTCAAATCAGTTTTGCTGTTGTCTTTTTTGTAAAAAGTGTAGCTGAGAACTTCAGTTTTGCAAAGACAAATACTAATAAAACAAAAACTGCCTATAGTTAACAGTAATTATAAGTAGCTTCCAAGACTACATTAACTTGGTGGTCTCATACGACAAAAGAAAGCCTGCATACCTGTTTTAACCTTGCAAGTTCTTTCAAAGCCCTGGTCCACTGCTGTTTGTAGTGTAGCTTTGACTTGGTAGCTGACTCTAACTTTCTTCCAAGTTCAACCTAAAAGCAATTAAAATCATATCAGCTGAAGCAATAACAGCAGTAACAATCACTGAAGGATATATATACACAAAGGGTCTGGTTTAAGAAAAGTGTTTATGTAGTGTAACATACAACATCATCTAAAGCTGTTATATAATATAACATAAATATTATGGCATACGAACATTTTCTTGTTTAAAATATAGCCTTATTTTTATTGGATAGCCGTCTACACAAAAAGAGAAAGACTGGTTTTCAGCACTAAATCTGCTGACTAAACCTTTAAATTTAAGATTCTCAAATTAGCAGTCCCTTACCCGCCTTTCTTATTTTTCCAAGTAAGATTATAAACACTAATTTAACAGAAACACTGAAGGATAACTCTTGCCTTTAAGAGGTGTGTAATTTTTTTTTTCTTTCCTACAGCTGATGGAAGATATATGCTACATTTTCTCCGAAACAGACATCTGTTCAAAACATTATTTAAAATCTATGCATCTAGTGTGAATCTTTGATCTTAATATCAAAATAGATCTTTAACAACCTGAAAAATGAAGTGTTTTTAATTAACAATTCTGAGGCAGTGATATTTTCTTCTAATCAGACAAAAATTATTTACCATAAAAACCCTAATTTTTTTTTTAATCAAAAAAATAGGAAATGTAAAAATATTTAAGCTAAGATTTTAAGAAGTCTGTAGAGAAAGAAACCTATTTTGAATCATTCGCTTGCATTGTTAGAAGTTATTCAAGCATACAGTAACATGCAGACTGGGCATATAACTGAGTGCATTTTGTGCCAAGAAGCCTGATCCAATTTTTTTTCAGCTTATTCAGTCAACAATTTGACTCAAACCTCACAATAATTCAAAGCACAAAATGCCCATATCTGTGGTTTTAATTAAGCAAAATGTCTTTTACTGAAGGCATGTAGGGTTTCCAAGAAATCAACTTATGACAGTGATTCCATTCCACTGACAAGTAACTGATGCACATAATGGAATACCAGTCTAAATTAATCCTCACAAGAAAAATCTTCATCTTTATTTAGTTTTATGAATAGAATGCTCAGAGTCCCCAGCATAAATCACTATGACAGAAACCTGAATATACAGGTTAGGCTTTCTACTGCCTTAGCCCCTAACACTACTGCTTCCTCCTAAGAAATAAGGTCACTGTTGGCCTTATTTGTGTCTGAGTATCTAAAGCCTGAAGAAACTGTTGGAACAAAGTAAAAAAAAACAGATAAATTAACCAGTTAGTCATGCAAGATTATTCTACATCTCCCTTATCAGTGAATGGACCATTGTGACAGTTTTTAAAGTCTAGAAAAATCCAAGATACCTTTTCCAAAGTGAGAAGATTTATTTCCGATTGCAGCTGGATTTCTGGTTTACTACTTTGCTGTTCTTTATACTGCTGGAACTCCTTCTCCAAAATTTTATGCTTATTTTCTGCTTCATAAAGCTACATTAAAGATAACAAGATATAATTCAAGTTAGCAGAAAAACCCATTCACAGACAAAGAATGAGATTGCAGAACTTAAGTTATTCCGTAGTCCCTGGAACAAACATCTTACTGTCAATTATCTGATATAAAACAGACACTGAAAGCTACACATTCATAATTAATGATTTCTTGATGATGGCATACAGCAGTGTTTTAATAGCAAGAATTTTAAAGAGGATCTTTGCTCAGTACTGGAAAGAAAAAACAAGTCTGTCCTCATACACAGAAGATCAAGATTTATAAGCATTGCTGTTCACGTTTCTAAAATGACTTGCCAAAGAAACACAGAAAACAAAACTAGATTTACACACATCTTTTAAAGAAAGCAAACAGTTATCTACTATATGAAGTTTTATTACTCGCTCAGTTTCACCAGTGTAACTTTTTTAGGAATTTGTGGAAGAAGAAACAACTAATACTTTGTACAGTCAAATAATGATTTAGAAGAAAGGCTGAAAGACTTCTGTGACTAATGACTTCATGCTATGTACCTCTATCCTCACTGTGTACTTCCACAGTTTCATGAAAATTTTATAAAAAGAGGGCTTTGCTTTTCATCTTAAAACAGGTAACTTGAAAAATGATGCCAATACACAATTACTTTGCCACAACAAAACTAAGCAAGCCAAAGGTTCAACATTTTTCTCTTATTAAGAATTTTTTATATTTTCTAAGAGTAGCTTACGTTCTTCTCCTGTTAAATATTACGCAACTATAAATACCTTAATACACGTGATGAAACTGATGCACTCCATCACAGAATGTGATCCCAAATGCTGCACTTGTATTTACATCCAAATAGTTAACGCAAGTATTTCTGTGAATTGTATCCAACAGTTTAGAATACTGGGTGAAAATGCTTCAGAATTCATTTCTGTTTCAAAGCCTACAACTTCTTCTGTTACTATGTCAACATTTTAATTCGTTGGATCTCCTAATTGGGCGATTGCTATTTTTCTTCCAAAAGTTCGCTTTTTGTACCTATTAGTTTACAGAATTGATCTAAGAAAGTAAATATGCTTCCTAAGGAGCCATAAAAAACAGTTCACGGCAGTTACTTTTCACATATAACTGCAATAGTCAACTTTGACAGGAGATACTATTGTCTGCCACCTTTCCACCTTTACCAATTTTTTTTAAAAGCAGACAAACAGACATGACGCAATGACGAAGACAGTAACTTATTTCTTTAGCTATGAAAAATGTCAGCTTTCCATAGAACTTCTACAATAATGTTTAATTTCTTGTTTGGTTCTGAAAACACTTCCAAAAATTGAATTTCTCATGAGATCTCAGGTTGTACACTGTTAGGGAACTGCTCAAATCATACAAATAAAGCACAACTTTCTTATTCAAGAAGTAAAAGTGATGTTCTTCAAGGATCTTCTCTTGCCTACAGTGGGGCTTACCTCCAAGCAAGTAAGACATATGGATAACTTGACAATTCAAGTATGAAAATTGTGCATTGACACATCTCCTTAAAATGTAAGGAGTAAGTCAAAGCATATTCTTTAGAACTGTTACAATTTACTCCAGAACATTCCTTGCTTAAAAAAAAATAAACCTAACACACACCAAAAGAAAACCTACACCCAAAAAAAGGTAAAAGAGGTCCAACAGAACTGGTAGCAATAGGAACTTTCTGCTTGTAGACATTACGAAAGGGAATCATCCCACAGTGAGACTCTAAAGCAAACAAATAAAAGCCTACCCAATCCCCAGCAAAGCAAAACAAAAAAGCTTGTCTTATGCAGAAAACACAGAAACAACCATCTCATTGAGGCATGAGAGACTCAAAATAGCAGAAACACCATAGAGAAAGACAGCCAGGATGACCAGCTGGAAGGAATGGCCTTCATACAAAGCAAGATGAAACACAGTGGGGCTTGTGTTTGGAAAAGAAACAGTATGACAGATACCTAAGCAATCAGGAACGGTATGTAGCATAGGCACTAAAGGATTTTTCATAATTCTTAAGTAACGAGCTTAAAATGAACAAAAAGTTTTTAAATATACAACACAATTAAATTTTAGAACTCACTGCTACAGGATGTCACAATGCTTAAAATAGAAATACTTTTTAAAAGAGATCACGAGTTCATGAAGAATACTTTCACTGATGGCTAGTAAATATGAAATGTTGTCTCTGGCTGAGTGTACATGTAACTCCTGATGGTATTGCTGCATATACCAAGATTCTATTTTCTCATTGTCCCATATCTTATTTTCTTGCCCTCTAAATCCAACCACTGCGGCAATAGAACGCTGAGGTAACTGGATCTTTGATCTGATACAGCACATCTGTTCTGAATAGGAAAAATAAGTGATCGCGATGGTATTACAACCTAGCTAAAGAGTCAGTGGGAGTCAAAAGAATGAATTTGGAACATGACTCCGAGGTGGTGGCATTTGGCCGCTTGAGCCTGAAGAGCTACTGGCTATCTTGTCTGGACTGGTACAGCATTGGTAGCTGCCAACAACACATCTATGATGCCAAAGTGATCCACTTGGAAGTGGATTGTATTCTGCAGTTTGAAAATGTTCATCTCAATTCAATCATTTTTCAGTAGAATGCCCAAGATTAGCATCTCCTAGATTAGCAACATTTTTAATATTGGCTATATCTTAAAAGTTCACTGTACTGTGGTTAACATATGTTGATGTGAAAAGAAGTAGGTTAATATCAGTGTTTTATTAAACTGAAACACAAAATCCCAGCACAACTACTTCTAACACAAAAATATGCCTTTGGCTAATACAGTTCTTCAGTCAAAGCTATTGTGGGATTATCGCTATCACATATCAGAATGAAAAGCACCAAAATTCAACTACATAAGTCACGTACTTTGAAAAATGCATTACTAAGATTTAATCTATTTAGCAACAAATTAAATGTCTAATGCTGTAACTGCTCAAAAAAAGCTAGTACTAACCTTCAAAATTTTATAGTATGCTTTATCAGTCAAGGAAAGCAGCTAGACTAGACTAGTTATTAGTGCAAAAGCTACCTTACAGGACAAAAGAATGTGGTCCAAATTTTCTCGGTTTAATGAAGTCACTACTTTCAGAATAGAAGAACACAATAACAAGATAATTACCCCCTATTCATGCCCCAGTAAGGGCAACAGAAATAATGTTTTGCAATGGCAAAATAAAACAAACTGCATAGTCAAGCTACCTAGATGTTTTGCTAGATGTTAATTGCTAACAATTCATTAAGTTACTGAAATGTATGCTGCTGTTCAGGTTCTACATGTAATGTAGGCTTGTAATAGCAGTTTGATTTTCAGTGTTAAAAAAATTATAACCACTGCATGGCAAACTGACCCTACTACTAAGTAAGGCTGACAGAGATGGAACCCAGCAGGTAGCTCACCAAACAACGGAGATAAAATGTTTATTACAAAGTTACCAGAATATGCTTTCCTCAAAATCATTATTCAACTTAGTATACTTTAAAAAATGTTTACTTAAGTAAACGACTGAAGCAGAAAAGTGTACTTACCTGCTGCTGTAAGCGAAGCTTGTCTTCTTCCAACTGTTTGATTTTTGACCTTTCTAGCTCAACCAGGTGTGCACATTCTTCTCTGGCTCGCCGCACAGAATCCTGTAACTCCTGCAGATTCCGTTCATGCTCTGCTTGCAACTCCTTCTTTACTCTTTGAATCTTAAAAGTGAGATGTATTTATATGAATCCATAGACGCAAGAGCTTTATTTTAAGAGCTTCTCTTGTAACTGTTATTACCATTCATGACAGGAAAAATTGTTATCCATTTTAGAAATTAAACAATACAAACTTCATTAGCTATGTTTGCTAAATACTCTTTTATTAGCTTTCAGTTTAACTAATGACCTGTAAATTACTACATTTGACCTACAAATATATTCTTGCTTGACTATTGTAAAAAAGGAGCTATCTGTATCTCTACTGTACTTTCTACATGGGATTGCTAAAGGCAAATTTTATATCCACCTTTCTACTACAAACTAAAAAATCTAAATATACTCCTTCACCGCAGAAAGAATGAAGTCACAGCTACAGCCAAGATGCCTTTACATCAATAAGACTGCACTCTTCAAACTGAGCATATTGAGAAAATTTCTTACTGAGCTAAACAGGAAAACAGTCCTTGACGTGTCTGAACTTTTTAGAAAGATGTTACTGGCCCAGATAACTGCTAGCTGAATAGAAACCCCTCCAAATGGCCCATTTCTCAAACTGTGTAATTGCTAAATGAACTCTATGCCATTTTGTCTAGACGCTTTTGGAATCCACTGATTTTTATCATCTCTAAACCCTCAGGTCAGAATCTTAACACATTTAGAGCAAGTTTTGAGATAAACTTGTATGAGATTCAAAATAAATACTTAAACTCATATTAAAATGCATTTGGCCAAACCTAATTACCAGATTTTTTTGCATGGATGTTAAAGTCAGATATTATTTACAGCACAAACTGCATCTTGAGGTAGATAGACATCCTGAGCACAGAACAGGACATAGGCTCCACCAGTCAGTCCCCATGTTGGGAGCTTTCTTAACTTTGTTAACAAGCACAGGAGAGACTGATACGATAAAATTAATCTCAACCATAGGAGGAAAGACAGTTTGTTGCACTACTAAATCACCACAGCAGTTTACCTATATAATTGTGAGTTCATTCTGAAGTACAAGAACAGGCAGTTTACTTTCTTTTCATATGACTAGCTTTCCTGAGGACTTGCACCCCATTTCCTTATGTTGGGGGCGTTCAGTGAGACCTAGAAACAGTGGTAGCTGTTGGTTTCTTCTGCAAATTCTTTGGCCCTCTCATTACAGAAAAAATAGGAACTTCATCAAACTGCTGGGTAACACACCCTGGACAATTGCAGTTCCTCCCAGCAATCCTCGTCACCTTCTCCTATTTCAACAGTTAATTTAGCAACTACCATTTGAAGTAAGGCACTCTTGTACACATGTACAGTGCTCACCTGACAGTAAAAAAACTGTATAAAATTGAAATATGCTAATGTTATATGTCTCCACTGTTACTCTAATTCTGTTAGGAACAGAAAAATTACAGTTCTGTAATTCTAGAAATCCATTTAAAAGTTCACTGAATTTCCATTTCAGTAAAAAAGTGTAGTTGTAACAAAATTAAATTAGTGGTCCTTTATGTATCAGTACGAATGCAACTATTTCAGTTCTTGTACACAGGTCACAATTGTCTCTATATGAAAACTCAATAAACCTTATAGAAATAGCTCATGCAAATGCAATGTTTAAAATAAACAAACACTTTTTACCTCTGATTCAGCACTAAAAAGCTGTCGTTCTCGCTCATCTAGATCTCTCAGGGTTTTCTGAAGTTGTTCTTCCAAAACAGTATATTCAGCTACCTAAAAGAAAAACGGTATTTTTTTTCTTGCAATAACAATAATCTTTTAGGCATGGAAACACTTTATTCTTGCTATGGTATAAAATATTGACAATTTGTGTTTAAATTCATATATAAAACATATCTCCAGCTCTTAATAAAGAAACCACAATGGAGAGCCTTTCTTTCTAATACAATAAAGGCTAACAGATTATCATGCACAGCTGGGCTGTAGAAGTGCTTTTTGACCATGCAAGTGAAGGGAATTTTAAGTTAAAAACCTCCCAAGAAAGCAAGCTAACCTAGAGGATTTTTAACAAGTATTCTGTGATTACAAGCTACTTTTAATTTTTTGCACTGTTGCAGACTAGATGCACACATACCAGTAGGTGTGAAGACTAATCATAGATACCTTGTTCTATGTTATAGCTATGAAATACCTTGTCAGATTTTATAGAATCATAGAATGGTTTGGGTTGGAAGTGACCTTAAATATCACCTAGTTCCAACCCCCCTGCCACAGGCAGGGACACTTCCCACCAGACCAGGTTGCTCAAAGCCCCATCCAACCTGGCCTTGAACACTGCCTCCAGGGAGGGGGCAGCCACAGCTTCTCTGGGCAACCTGTTCCAGTGTCTCACAACCTCACAGCAAAGGATTTCTTCCTAATATCTAGTCTAAATCTACCCTCTTCCGGTTTGAAACCATTACCCATCATTGTATCACTACAAGCCCTTATATAAAGTCACCCTCCAGCTTTCTTTTAGACCCCTTCAGGTACTAGAAGGTGCTATAAGGTCTCTCCGGAGCCTTCTCTTCTCCAGGCTGAACAACCCCAACTTCCTCAGCCTGTCTTCATAGCGGAGGAGAGGAATCATTTACCTCAACCTGCTGGCCGTGGCTGTTTTGATGCACCCCAGGATATAGTTTGATTTCTGGGTTGTGGTTGCACATTGCCAGCTCATGTTGAGTTTTTCATCAACCAATACCCCAAGTCCTTCTCCTCAGATCTGCATTCTATCCATCAGTCACCCAGTCTGTATTTGTGCTTAATATTGCACCAACCCAGGTGCAGAACTTTGCACTTGGCCTTTTTAGACTTTCAGCAAGTATAAGAATGAGTTTCCTTACCTTTTTCTTCACTAATGCTTCTCTCTCTCTATCTCTTTTCTTCCATTCTTCTGCAAGAGCTTGCATATGTGCCATTTCCTTCTTTTTAAGCTTTTAAAAGCAAGAAAAAACAAAAAAGGAACAAAAACCCGAAACCAGAAAACCAAATCAAAATGTCTCAAGTGCAACTTTAAAGGAAAGAACACTAGAACTAAGCCTTGAAGCAAAAGAATTAAAAACTAAATTTTGTACACGGACTTAAATAACTCAAGGGGTGATTCTGATAGTGAAAGGTATTTCTTACCCTGAAGTACAAAATGCAAGTCCAAGTTTGAGAAAAATATCCTAACAGAGAGACACTAGATTCTCACTGTCCTTTAAAAAGCATATGACTAAGAACACCTAGAAACACAGCAATGGATTCTGACTGAAAACAGAGAAATGCAGTGCTAATATTTAACAATAATTTGAATCTTGAGTATTTTCTGTACTTCATAAACAGTGAGGGGAAAATGTGAAAGTAGTCTGTATTTCACTACCTAGCACCTACTTCAGTCACTGAACAGAAAAGAACGTCTTCTTTAAGAGTATGGAAGATACTTGTGTATATCTGAGGTTTTAATATTCTGTATGAGCAAAATCTTATTTCAAGCAGTAGCAGAGTTTAAGAAAAATGCAGTTAATATTCCTCTCACTAATTCTGCCAAAGTTTGTCTGGCAGTCATGCAGTTTAGGAAATAAACAGAAAGAGTAAAAACCTGATTTTCAAAAAGGTCCTCTTGCATTTCCTTCCACATTTCTAACTCCAGTGCTGCTTTATATTCAAGAGTTTCTCGAGGTTCTGGATGGTTTTCTGGGGCACGAGGCTGAGTGTGAGGGACATACTGTTGCTGACCAGTACCTACAGACTGATATAAGAGTGGATTTTTAACTAAAACCCCAACTTTTCAAAGTGTTCAAGGAAAAAGGATAAGACTTATGTAAAATTTACTTGAGAAGAATCTGACACCAGAACTTCCTGTATTTTCACAAGGCCATAGTCTTCCAAAGTGATAGCACATGAAAGCTCTGCTATTCTGTTGCCCAACCTATAAATAACATTAGAATGTTAGTTCAATAAAAACTATCTTAAAAATACAGAAAGAGAATTGTAAGACAACACATAAAACAGCAAAGCTGAAGTGCTAAAAGGTTCTGTGTAAGCTCAGAAACTCTAAACAGTTTCCTATGTGAGAGCCCAAACATGCTTTTCCATCTATACTGTTCTAACTCAGGGACTGATTTATACCTCTACAGTAAGCTTCCTGACTTTAACAGATAACTTGTCATAGGGAACCTATTTAACTAATAGCTTATTATCATCGACACATCCCCGTAACAAGAGAATCATCCAACAGCGTACCAGTAGTCTTAAATCTAACAAATACACCTGCTGAATACAGAATATTCCTGCTAACTTTGTTTTAACATGCAAGGTAGCGGTCCTCAGAAAGGTGAGTAATTATGTCAGTTTAACATATTGGTGTAAAAAGAATATTACACCAAAACGAGCAAAGCTAGAAAGGTATCAGCACAGCAAAATGTAGACCTGATTACCTTGAGCATGCCATCTAGTGGTTAAATTTTGCACAAAACCAGGCTTCGTTTTAACAAAATTATTGGTGAAAGTGTGAACCTTAATGTACAGTGAGATCATAAAGTAACTCTCTACAGAATCAGGCCATGTTTAATCTCTTTTGTGTGAAAGATAGCAAAGTCAGAGATCAATTTTCTACCTATTTGGGAGGAGGGAAGATATCAGTCTTTATGTCATTAATGTGAAGCTTCCTGTGTGTCAAATACAGCACGTTTTAATTATCTGTAGGATTAGAGGTTTGAAACTGATCTCAGTCTTAATAGTAATTATATTTATTTTCTAAAGGCCTAATCAAGTTCCATTATCTCACAGAAAAAGATGAGGGTCTAGACACTGATTACTAGCACAGTTCACATCTTCAACAAGGCCACAGGACAGACGTAACTATAAAGTAGTTTCTTCACATAGATAAAGAACATCACTTCTCTATGTAAATGAACATTTATCTTCAGACAGAATACTAACTAGTAACACTGCTCCTTCTGATGAACATAAGCTCAACACCCTGCTACTATCACAGGGTATAATCCTAAAACAGGAAACCTTCTCTACTCTATGGATCTATCTGTCCTCCTAACTTTCACTGAAGTCAGTTGCATCTAAAAGCATCCTATGGGCAAAAATTTTACCCTTGTGCTGCTGTGACACTGACTGTTTCATTACAAGTCTGACGCCAGCACTGTTCACCATTACGACCCAAGAATCGGGTCTTTTCCGAAGCCAAAACATTTGAAAGCTGAATTCTTGCCATCCCTAGAAGTAAATCTTTAGTTGTTTTATCCTTGTGCCACAATTCAACCAGCAGTGGTAATCTGAAACAAAAAAGTGATTTTAGTGTCAGCACCAACACAAAATAGAAAGCATTCCTACTCATTTGGGAAAAGGATCTCATGTTCTAAAAGTAACTTCCCAAATCAGTGATAGTCAAAATTGTCAAACAATGAGACAGATTTACTGCTTCTCACTCACAGAGGAATGAGACTGACTGGCTTTGTATTTTCTCCATCACTTACTTTGGTCAGATTATCATTCCTTTCTCCAATTATTAGAAAGAGCAATGCTGCAGTGAAAGCCATTGAGTGAATAATCTTAACAGACCTAGATGATCTTTATTTATAAATATGTATAAATAAATCTTAGTCATTGCTACTCATAGAATACATCTCCTCCACCTCTTTCAAACCACCACTATTTTGATGATCCTTTATTCCACATCTTAATCAGTTATCAAAAGCTGGTGAAACTACTGGGAAAATTGTGCCAGAGCCCTCAACACTGTACTCCGTTTCCTAGGTACCTGCTGTATTTTCAAAGATATTGGATAGTCATCATGTATTAAGAAGAGAAATAAAAAAACCTTACCCATTTCATTTAAAGTAATGCTTTGTTAAAACTATGCTATAAACCTTTAATTTAGCAACTTAAAGCAATAGCACTTGTTTCTGTAAGCAAGGATCCCTGCATAAGTACTCAAGTGATAAAGGAAGAACTTTAGAGTGCCTGACTTTAAATGTAACTGAAGAAAGAGAAAGTGGAAGAGCAGTGTATTAAATATTGTTTGGCATTAGCACTTGGCTTCTTTACTAAATTTTCAAACTGATAAGTAAAAAATTAGAACTTGTGACTACATTTACAACAAAACATAGAAAAAGTGTAATTAAGATAAAAGGAATGCAAGGTTATCACCTATGGAATGTATCCTGAAGCTGATGAGGTATAGTTGCAAAGTCAAATGCACAGTAGGACTGCGGAAGAAAGACTTCCATGTTCTTTCTGACTTCTACAGGTGGACTTGTCATAATAGGCGCTGCACTGCCAAAAAATGGATACGAGTACCTAAAAAACAATAACAAAAATAGTCAAATAATAATTTAATAGATACTTTTTTCTTAACCTCTGCAACAAGAAAACCACCTTCTACTGAAGCACGACTTGTATTAAAGTCCACAAAATTTGTAAATACATCCAACTATATAGTTTAGTTCTCAAATTTTCATGTTTTCATTTACTTCAGCACTGATCCAGCTTCATTTATATTTGCTGTTATTTTGACAAAAAAAGCTTTAATAACTTGTATGTTCACAACCACGTGAATTACTCTTTTATTAAAATTCTGCAATTATTACATAAAGTAAGCAGAGAAATGGAAGAAAGGAATATTATATAGATGTAGATTGCCACTTGAGATCATTTATATTTACAGCTAAGACTGATCTAACATGCAATAACTGATAACTAAGTATATATATACACATCATGTTAGAACTATTTGAAAATGTCAATCACATTTGAAGAATGTAGTTTTTAACTCCCACAGTTCAATTCACTAAAAGGAAAGTCAAATAATTTTACCAATATGATTTGCAATGTGGCCTGGAACTTCTCTGCTGCCACAATTCAGTGTATGATAACCTACAGCGTATGATAACAAAGGGGAGACTAAGAACCTCCTGAACATAGCTTTGCTCAAATTGATGCTGACAGCTACTAGCTAAATAACTAGCAAAATAAATGCTGCATCAAATGCAGCCACTTATAAAATTCCATATTTCAATTGTTTGTGCAAAACTGTTTAAAGAGCTTGCTTAGACCTTAATGAAATAATGCTTCCAATATACAACAAAAGAGCAACTTTTTACTCTGCAACTTTTCTTAGCATTTGTGTTTGGATGATTGTCCTCTTCAGTTTCTTGCCATATTCATAATTGACTGTAAACGTGTAAGTGCATAAACCAGCAAAATTTGTTGTCACTGTTTTGAAACAAATTAGGTTTTGGAATATTAAGTGGAAAAAGGTTTTATGTGACAAAACTTCAACCATTGTACATTGTTTTCCACATAACATTTAATAATATACCCTGCACAGAAAACCATTAATGATGCAATCTACAGTAGCTGTGTTTTAAACTATTCCACCCCACCACCCCAACCCCACCTTTTCAGCCTAGCTCAAACAGAGCTTAAACTCCAAGAGTCATTAACGTGAACAGATTTCCCACTGACCAGCTAAAACTGCATTGAACTAAACTGTCAGAACAAATGCAAAGCAAATGCAGATGCACCTCCACAACTACAAATATTCAACCCTCTCAAACCAAAACACCATTTAAACATATGCTTCATCACATGCACCAGAAGGGCCCTAATGGAAACCAGAAGGCAAACTGTAAAAACTGCTATGAAACACTGAATTCACATATGCCATCAATAAATATTCCGTGAGTAGGAATTTTACTTTTCTTTTGAAAAAACCCAAAATCATCCCCATATCAACAAACTTTTGATCCTAAACTCTAAGGAAAATCTAAACCAAAACAAGTTGATAAAAGAAAGTTTCTCTCTTCACTGGCAATGTTAAAAAAAATAATCAAACTCCACAGTGCATACAGACACCAGTTTCAATCCTTTTACTTTTAAATGGTCTTTCACCTTTTAGGTTCTTAGGCCTCCAACTTAGCACTCACCTCCCAGGTAACATCTGTTTATTCTCCAAAAGTGCTCCCATAATTTTCTTTCACACTGACATCAGTAACAAACTAGTCTAAGTAATTCCTTCAAACTAACATTGGTAAGCTTTCCACTTTTGCTTAAGGCACAAAACTTATCTAAAAAGCTTGCTTTTTTTGTAACTCCACAAATTAATGTAACAAAAGACGCTACTTCCCCCTACTAAGCTTTGCTTTTTGTACACAAAGACTATCAAAAAACCCTGATACTATCTCTCAGAATGACAATGCATTTACTACAACTGTTCTTCACTTTAAGACTGCAGTCTGCTTCCTTTAGATTCACTGTCACACACAGACCAGGTCATCAGTCTCTTACTAAAACACTACAAGGAGCTCTTGGTGGAGAAATGGAAAGCTACAGAAATCACTCCTTTGATTGGCTGGAAAGGCAGCCAGAAATTAAGGAGACAAGTGATCCTCCTTTCCCTCCACAGACTGAAGATCTGTATTGTCTAAGCTCAGATATTCAAATGATATTTAATACATATTACAGTGCAGGTAAAGTTTTACATACTATCTTTAATACTGTAACGCTCAAAAGTTAAGTGATGAGCCAGGTGAACGTTCCAAAGGATTTCGCTACTGAAAATCCACTACATAAAAGGCATCAGGCAGCATACTGCCAGCAACCATGCAGACTATGAAGACTTCATATTGAAAAGAAAAACACTGTTATTACCAAAAACAAGATCAACAAAAATAAATTGTACCTTAAAATGCAATTTATTGGAAACCCAACTTCTAGACGACGTATACTTCGTAAGTCTATTGAAAAGCAAAAATGATGAGAGGATGCTGGAATGACAATTTTCTGTGCTGACACAGACTCAGAAGAACTGGATGTACCCACATGGTTGGGCTGAGATGCAGCTACTGGACCATTATCATCTGAAAACACAGAGGAGAATTTGTGTGCATTATTAATGATTTGTTCTGCCCAAAATAACATAATATTTTAAAGATAGGTCTCACATTTTAAATGCAAGTACAGAGAGGTTGCTTCCCCAAGAGATTTTAATTCCTTGCAGTATAAGATAATACTAAGAAAAACAGATGCTCTTTCAAGTTACTGCTTCCAAATTAAAAAAACCCACCAAAACCCCAATATACTCTAAATCTTCTTAAATGGCTCTAATATTTTTCCTTTTTTTCATTAATCTTCAAAGCTATGTAAGTTTGTCTCACTGAAGACGATACACTAAGATACAAGATATTCAATTCTTCAGAAGGATGTTGTAAGACTTCTGTTTCACCAGTTTACATAATTGTTCTTGTCAACTTGAGGGCATGTAGAAGAGGCAGGCTTGCGAAAAACATTTAAGTAACTTAGTTTGCTTTGAATTGACTAACCTGTAGTTTGGGTCTGAAAAAGACATAGCACCATGTCAATTACAGTCCTTATGTAAGGCAAAAGCAACTAATAGCCCCAAGCTGAGGTTTAACTATTGAAATAAACTAAAATGCTCTAGCTAGGTCTGTAACGCACATCTGTTTATGCCCTTTGATCAGAAGTCACCTACTGTGACATCCATTTTATAATTTAGGAAACAGCAGCTACAGTGAGTGCTTGTCCAATTGCATTGAGGCTTCTCAAGTCCTTACACTGGGATCCAATACTGCCTTCAAAGAGTAAAATGTCAAACTACAAGTTTTACAGACAGGGTCTCCAAAAGGTATCCTCCAAGAATGTTTAAGACAGTAAAGCAGAGAGAGGCAAATAAACTACCAGAGAAGACCTCAACTGCCTTTTGTAAGTGGTAGTTGTTCTGATAATTTCCTCATAATTATCTAAAAGGTTTCAATTTTTATCATTTTTAAAGAAACACATTGCTGCTAGCATTGAATTTATTCTTCTCCTGCTTGTTTTTAAGTCTTTTATTTGCATTAACACAAATACAAAAAAAATTTAGTAATACTTCAACATTAGTTAGCACAACATAGGAATAAAATAATTTTCAATGATGCAGGTAAAATGTCACTAGATTGCTTGGTGCAATGAAATGACTGAAGTTTAAGGCTGTCAGACAAGAACAAAAATTGTATACAGCCTACTGTTAAAATTCATTTAGGATGCCACTATATTCAAATTTCATTCAATGCACTAAATTTGATAAGTTTCACATTACTAGAATTCTGCAGTTCTGACAACAGAGGTGACTTCGCTCTGCTCTGTGATTTGAAAACTGGAAGCTCTTCAGTATACTGTTTGTTAACCTCTTGGCAAGACTTCGCCACCAGCCCTGAAAAAAAAGTATGAAATGACTTGTTTTTACATACTACAAAAATAGAGTTATAAAATTACTACTATTAATAAAAAAACCACAATCCTGGGTTTCTTAACTGTAGATTCAAACTAGCTTCTGGGTTCACAATACTTTTTCTTGATACGTTCCATATAAAGGACTTAATTCTTGTTTAGGTAAGATCAGCCGATTTTTCTTTTTTTGCTAACTGAATTAGCAGACAAATCCTAAGAGCACATTCTAGGACACAGATTTTCCTCTACAGAACTGGGTGTCTTTAGGACAAATCTTGAAAGAACAGTAATTCAAATATTAGCAAAATAATCATTTGGCTTTATTCATAAATCATGTCTTAGGAAGATGCATGTTCAGTAATGTTTAGCAAACTAACACTTTCTTCTGAGCTTTACTCTATCATTATAGTATTTCTTCCTCTCTGATCTCTCTTCTTCTTTAACTTCTCCCCAATCCAGTCCTCAAATCAAAACCAAAGAGAAGTCTAGAAGGCTATGTAGGCTACCAAGTTCCTACAAAAAGGATAATGTAAAAACAAACAAAAGACTTAGTTGCTTGGTTTTATCCAGGAATTTGTACAGTATGAACATTTGTTTTCACAAATTATTATCCACATAGTAAATTCCTGAGGAATCTTAAAAATAACACATTTCCCCTGCCTTTCTATTTAATAAACATGAACTTTAGACCATTTCATCTCTCCATTGAGCAAGTCAGTTTCTTCATGGGTATTGTACTGAATCTACCCATTCTCAAATTCAGGGAACTCCAAACATTTCCAGTCTTATATTTCAAGCTGATGACCATCCACACCACTTGTAAACTACACAATAAATCCCCAATCCAGCTCTTTCAAGTGTTTTCAACAATGACCATGTTCAAATTACAACATTTATTCTCACCTTATTTGTTTCACATAAATAATTCTTACTTGCCTGAAATTTACCACTTGAATCACGCACTACTCATTTGAAGACCACACTTGACAACTGGGGAAAATATTGTATACCACATACCCTTTTTCTTTAGTTTTGTGCCTTTTTCAAACTTAAGACTTTCCACTTCACTTTCTGTTGCCTCATCTTGCGTTAAAGAAGAGTGGTCAGCTTGAGACTGGATGTTCTGGGATGCCTGCTGCAGGCCCTCTGTTTTTCCACTAACAGGTGAATGAGCTTTTTCTTGCAACTGTTTAGGTTCAGTTGGAGCATTTAAGGGAATCAAAGGCTGAATGAAATAAGAGTTTTGTTATTGATTATGACTTGCACTGAAAAGTTTTGTTTGTAACATTTTTATAGTTTCAGATTAAAGCAACTTAATCTTTCAGGTCTTCTTTTACATACTTAACTGCCAAATATGACTTAGAAACATCAACTATTTTTTTAGGTGTGTTACAGTGTCTAAACCAACAATAAAGGAGTAAGCTATACCTTAGTACTCAAACTCTCCCTTTGAAGAACTACAGATACTCCAATAGTAGGAGCCATATCCAAAGGCAACTGTGGCAGCTTCTGTTTCGCTCTATTTGGTGGAACAAGGACAAATGCTCCTTCTGTTGCCACAGGATGTTGATCTATCTCACTATTTTTCCTCAGTAGTCCAGACAGGGGTATTTCAGTGCTTCCAAGAGATTGGTCCCCACAGCAAAGATGGATCTGTATACATACAAAAGTGCTAGAAAGTAAGTGGCATGTACATTTCCACCTGAACTGTCTGTTTACCCTCTACTAAAGGCAGCATAAATACAACAAATGGAAACAACCATCCTTTGTCTAGTCCCTGTATGTTAAGAACAAGTGTTTTGAGCAAAATAAGGACAGCTGTGAAATCTCAGTATTGAGCAGGTAGGATTTGCCCAGTGCTAACACAGCCACAGATGCCTGCACTGCCCTTCTGAGGACCTGTCATATCACGCACTCTGGAGGACAAATTCAATAGTCCGTGGCTTCTAAACGCAGCACAGATTCTTGCCCTTAATGCATATGCATATAAAATGCATGACTGCCAGGTGAAGAAAAAATGTTATTTGAAAGCTCAGCATATATTTAGTCACCACTTAAATAGCAAGGATTTTTGGAATTAAGTAATTGTGTTCTTAATTCCTGGTAAGAATCATTATTTCTTTAGACTCTTTATTCCTTCCACAGCTTAATATTTATACACCTAAGTAAAAGATGGACCTTAAAAAAACTGAACAAAGGTAATTTATTTTCCTCAGTGAAAGTTGCTCTTTGAAACTTACATGCCAACTTGCTCTTTCCCAAATAAGAGTCACTTCAGTTCTATTCTGGCAGATCAGAATACTGTATTCTGATCCTTAATATTTTTAACAGTTAATGAAGACTTCAATGCTAAAAGGTCTCAGCTGCCAATATACACACCTAGGTGTATATATATGTACATACACTCACATATATCCACAAATACAATCATATACACACCTCACCCCTAGTCTGGCAGCTAGCACCTTAATGACTAAAGTCTTCATTCTTGGAAAAAAAATATTAGATATTAAGGATCAGAATACAACATTCTGATCCTATAAATTTTAAGAAGCTGAGTGAGAAGTCAGAGAAAGAAAACTGTAAATCAAGATGTGTATCTGACTTCATGACAAGTCTTGTTCAAAAATTCATTCTTTAACACGATGAAAATACATGTAATTCTCTATATGTGTACAAACATACAATAAATGCTATATTAAATACTTAGGAATTTAATCTTAGCCTGTGGTCTTGAAACAAACATATCAGTGCATACGTTTCTCCAAAAACTGTCATTATAAAAATATTTAAAGTTGAGACAAAAAATATAATCAGAAACAATAGATTATTTAAACAGAAGCATTCATAAACTACCTGGATAACAAAACCAGAATGATCAGTACAAGTTTAAAAAAAAAGAACTTTACGAGTCCAAATCCAAAACTTACTTCGTATAACTAACACTGCCTTATTTACCAGCTATGTTACTAGAAATCCTGAAATAGTCCCCTGTTTTGTAATGAGTTAACTATAAGCCAGACACAGACTGTGATAAACACTTTCAATACTACTCAGTATTTAGAATCACAGAATCATTTAGGTTGGAAAAGACCCTTAAGATTGAGTCCAACTGTAAACCTAACACTGCCAACTCCACCACTAAACCACGTCCCCCATTTGAAGGCATAGTTAAAGACAAGCAATACCCCATAACAGCCCAAATATGGCTGCAGTGTATTTAAAAATAGCATTTGCCTAAGGAGTGAGAAATAAGCCAGACCTCCCTTATTACTCATAAAGTGCCGAGGACAGTGATTTTAGAACTTAGGCAAGAGTGGCCTGAGCAGCTGGTGTGGGTGAGGTTAACACAGGAAGCACGAAGCAAGACTGTGGGTTGCACATGGTCCGATAGCAGAGCAGGTCCCAGAGCTCTTGCAAATGCCACACTAGCTCTTTGGGAATATCATGTTCCACCAATACCTTTTATCATGACATGTAACCCAGCTTACTAAAGAGATCATACTAAAGAGACTGCACTCCATGTGAGCTAGGAAACTTGCTGCTATGGTTTCCCTCGTATCAGCAGGAGAATCAACTTGTATTTGAGCCAAAATACTGTAATGCAATCTAGCTTTGGAAAGAAGTGCTTTCCAGTTTCAGCCTGAGCCATATGCCATTTCTATTATTTTCATTATTTTCATTCTCATTTGAGAAGAAACGGCTTACCTGCAATTTTGACTGTGCACAAAGATAAGCTTGAAGGACATCAGCTGTACTACGTATGCGAACTGAAGCTCTTTCTGGCTCAAAGTTTGGATTAATTAAATCAGTGAAAGATTCATTTGTAACATCATTTCCCAGTAATGAATAGTAGAAAAAAAATTCGGGCCGTCGTTCAGGAAGTTTCATAGTACTAGGAACTAACTAAAAAAGATGCAGAAAAGAAGAATGTATCTCTCATTAATGTACACTTACAGCATTAGCTTGGAAATTAAAGAGCTTATAGTGATCTCGAACTACCGAGCAGCTGACCTAAATCTTAGCTTGCACTAGGATTGCACTACACACATAAAATAAAATAAAAAGAAAACTCAAATGGAATAAATATATCTTACTTTACAAGCATACCAATAACTCGCAAAATGACCCATTTTGAATTACCTTTAAGATTTATCAGCCCCAAGGGCTGTAACTGACATCATTTATTCAATAATGTCAAGCACTGCACAAATACTCAGAAATAAGCAGCGCCTCCACAAAATATTTATAGTGTAAATCAACAATACAGACCAAATATTGAATTATATAATAACTTATGTGACTGAATAAAAGACTGGAAACAGCTACTTAATTCTGTAGCCACT
Source organism: Podargus strigoides (assembly GCA_028020825.1). Lineage (NCBI taxonomy): Eukaryota > Metazoa > Chordata > Aves > Caprimulgiformes > Podargidae > Podargus > Podargus strigoides. The sequence continues at coordinate 79,377,839 of CM051663.1, read as the reverse complement.
GCAACTGTGAGTCCAATGCCTAAAAAGGTACAAGCTACCCTAGAGCTATCACAGTGAATTTATTTCACAAGGCACTATAACTCTGAAATGGAAAATTATTTTCTCTGAAAAAAGATTACAAGACTGAGAAGAGTTTACCATACACTATGAGTTATAGATCAATTAAAATCATGCTGGTGTCATGACTTTCAGAGTAACTTGGGCATACCTATATTTTTAAAACAGGCAATGTGTACCAGGGTGGTACAGTACAGCATAAACACAGCAGCTGAGGTCTAAAGCAGAAATAACCACATTAGCATGGCACCTCATCCAAGCTAGTTAAGTCCTACCCTTAGGCAACATATAAACTGTTTCATATATCTTACGGATCTGAAAGGTATTTCATCCTGTTTGAACTTCAGCACATGGGCACCACATGGAAGACTATATAACCCAAACACATACTTTTCATACTATATTGTAATATAAATGTACGCATTTCATAAAAGTGCATAATTTCAAGTAAATGCAATTTTAATGCTCCAAAATAATTCCCATCTTTCATCTGTAATTTGACATGTAAGCACTACATAAAGTTTTCAAATTCCAATTAATATATATTAACTGAATACAGGACAAAGCTATTTATTGCAAGAAACTTACAAGACAATAAAAAAATCCCAACTAGATAGTACTTCTTAAGAACCACACATAGCAAGGACACAAACCTGTTCCAACTGTGTGGCAAATGCAATGGTTACAGACAAGACAAAGTAGTCTCTGCAATACTCAGGTGGTCCAATCTGATGATAGCCCTCTTCTTCATTCAAGACTGGGACAATACTTTTTGGGTCTAGTCCAGAAAGAAGAGCAGATGCTAAGAGAGAAGAAAGAAATTAAGTAATTTGTGACCTTATTAATTCCTGCAGGAACTAATTGTAATCTTACCTCTAATTATTGTATGTGTGGAGAGATTACAAATAAAGATCTTGATTCTTGGTTCCAAAGCATTTCAGCACAAAAAAGTCCCTACGTATACTTCGGAATAATTTCAAAAATTTTTTGGAGATAATTTCTATTCAGTGGGCACAGATGTTATTTTGAACATGATGCTAGACTGAATGCTAGCACATAATTTAATGTTACAGTAAGATTACAGTGACTAGAACTTTATTTCATTACGATAGTCTACCATATTGTTTCTTTATTTTACTCATTAAAGGAAATGCAAGACAGTAACTGTATATGACAACCTGTTCAATTGTTGAAAGTATGATGTCTCATTCCACAGACCTTTGCAATGTTACACTTAAAGATTTTTCATCTAAAGTCTTCAATGCATAAAACTGTATTATGGTTTACTAGTTTCTACTCTATAGTGCGAGTAATTCAATACATTTCGAAGCATCTCAGGTTACATGACATGGTAATAATCACACAGCAATTTTCATTGTGAAACAAAAAGCTCTGCTTCAAACCTCAGAAACTTTAGACCACTTAGGTCAATCAAGCAATTAAAAAAAAAAAAGTCAAAGTGTATGAATCCTAAAAGGAAAGTATCTCCTTAACTATCCAACCAGACTAGAAATGGGTAGTCTAGCTTTGTCATACCCAATGCTTGGAACATTAACTTTAAACCTGTGAAAATCTGTTTGTTTTCCTCATTTGCCTAAATACGGTATTGATTAATCTTTAGATGAACAAGGGAAATGGTGGCAAACTTGTTTCTATCAATTATTCCTCAAAAAAGCATGAAGTGGAAGAGTGCTGGGTGAAAGCAGAAGGGGTTTCTTAGGTTTTTCTGCTAGCGTCATGAAGACTAGGAGAGCTTGTGGGCAGAGAGATCACAAGGTAAGTGCAGATTAACAAATTATTAACAGTAGTTCCTTGCCTACTTTACAGTATACAAAATTCCCTATGCTTTGTTGTGAACCTGAAAGGATTGAGTATGCAAAGTGATTACACTGGAACTTCAGTAGTGCCTTATCCACTCCTGTAATGCAGCCAAGTGGTTGAAGTCTGGGCCAGAAACCTTGTAAAACACTTACTGCCACTGACTACTTTGTTTTTACAAAACCACAGCCACAGATCATGATAGGCAGATGATGAATTTAGAGTTACACAACAGTTACCCTCAGGGCAAGAACACAAATTATTGCAAGGTAAGTAGGAGAAAATTCACTAGTTGTAACACAGACGCAGTTTTTAGAAACAAAGTAGATAAGCTTTTGGGTGCAGGGATGAGGTGGGAGGTAAATATTTTTGTTTTGGGGGTCTTTTTAAATCACATTTCAAAGGGTTTGGTTTTGTTTTTTTAAACTACTAACTTGCATTAAAAAAAATCCCAAACAAAAATATGTGCTGTGCTTTTCAGTCATTTAAAGATACCTACGAGCACTAACACTTCAGCTCTAATCATTTTTTTTTTTTACACTTTTCACTAATTACTTTTCAGAGGAATATACAAGGGAATCCAGAAGGATAATGAGTCCCAACAGTTAAAGTAGATGTTACCGCAAAAACTTACCAACAGAACATGATTTAATGACTTATATGAAAAACCCATCAGAAAAGAGAAGCAGCCTGAAATATTGCACTGCTTTATAATTCAAAGTCCAAACTGAAACTGATTCTGCAAAGAAGCTCTTTTTTATTTCTTTCATCACAGAACTTTCTAAAACCCTGAAGTAAAATGCCCATAGGAGTACACTACGAGCCCCTGATTCTGATTTTAAAGATCATTGTATTTCAAGTCTGTCCACCTGAAGGTCACAAAACTACCACAGTAAAATTGTGGTAAAGTTACTACCACATTGTACATTAATGAGATGTAAAGGATTTGCTCTGAAGTGCTATGAAGTTAAAATTCTCTTGACACTTAAAACTAACACATTTGCAACAAGTGTTATGTTCATCTGGCACAGGAACATTTTTAATTCAAAGTGAGTGACATTTTTATTATGTTACTTACCCTTCCATTCTCTGCGAGGTGCCTCCTTTGCTTTGAAACCATCAACCAATGCTTTTGAATCAGTCTCCAACACAACACCTACTTGAATTTCAGGTTTAAATTTAATGTACTTGTTACTAAGCAGAGGATACCATTTTGGTGCCTACATAGTTAAAAACAAAAATAAAACCCAAACATTTTAAAAACTCCAGAAAAGTAATACAATATTGTTATAGAAATATTAGACTTGCTTTAGCATTTCCACTTTGTCATCTATAGAAATATATCTTGGGGTTTATTTTTTAAAAAAAAAGTCCATTTTGAGTACACTATTATACTAAAAGATTCTATAGTATGAATCCCGGAAGACTAGCTGAACATACTCTTATCCATCTATTTGTACACTAAACAAGTTAGCAAGAAAAATACACCATAAATCTTTAATTAGAAGAGAAAATCTTCAAGTTCTCAATGGAAAGTGAACACTAAGTTATATGTATCATAAATCCTTAAGAAGTGTGATGTCAGACACCGGCATACTGTTACATTCCATATCAGTTATGTTTTGATCAATCACAACATAAAATTTTAATTAGATTTATATAAACAGTTATGTTTAATCTATGCCATGTTAAGGGACTAAAACTTCTGATTGCTTAACACCTCCCACAGATGCCCATTAAAAAGCCTTACTACTTGATTTGATGATGGAGACTGAATACAGTTGCTCAATATCAATTGCTTTGATAATTTTTTCCAGGTGATTAAATCACGGATTTGCACATAAAAATTGCTTACAAGTGATCCAATTCTCAATTTCAGAAGTGTAACAGCACAAGAGTATTTTCATTTGTCCATGTTCTTATATAGAGTCAAGACGTCTCTCCTTCAAAGGAAAAAAACTCTGAAGGACATGATCATCATGGTTTAATCACTGTTGGTAACTAAGCACCATATAGTCACTCGCTTATTCCTCCCCCATGCCCAGTTGGACAGGGAGAATTAAAAATACCCCAAAAACTCATGGGTTGAGATAAGAACAGTTCTGTAACTGAAATAAAATAAAAATACTACTAGTATTAACTGTATGCAAAGGGAGATAGCAAAAATACCCCAGAACATACCTGTTTCTTCTCCTGCACAGCCCTTATATCAAGTACAATATAGCCTATATTCTCTTTAGCTGAAGATACAGAATCCAATGCAAAACATTGAAGTTTGATAGGTGTACGCTGTAGCCTGGAAGAACAACTCAGTTGAAATCCAAATTGTAAAAGTCACCTCTGCAATTAGTTCAGAAAAATAATTCTGAAGTTTCAAACATACCGGTGATACAAAATTTCTTACATAACTAGTTTTAGTAGGTCAGAAACTGAGTTCGTCCTGAACATTCATCAATAAGTGAGAGAACGAACAAATGAATTAATTTTGTAAGAGGAGTGTACTGGAGTCTCACAGAGCCTCAAGTGCTATTAAAAAGACGTTAGTGATAAATTCAACCCCATCCACATACAAGACATAAGCACTGCAGCTCACATGAAACTGGAATGTCATCAGTGAACTTCTCTTAAAAACAGAATTTATGCAAAAGATTTTTGTGCAAAGCATCTAACGACACTTAGAGGTATAGATAGATAAGGTGTCTAGCATAATGTACATTTAAGTGACTTCCTCTTGCTAAATATCAAAGATAATATGGTCTTTTGAATTTCTTTGAAAATACAGAGGTAATATAATCTGTCAGTCAAAACCAAATGACAGTTCTGGAAACCTTATTCACTTTCTCAGCTCTTCCATTTGACATTTTCAAAAATATTCTATGTAGGCTTCTCAGGCTTGAAATTAATTCTGTGTTACAGTACACATGGGAAAGCTCGAATTCAATGCTTGAAATACAGCATTATTAATTTGCTGTAAGATCTTGGGGGTTTTTTAGTAGCGTTGGTGTTGTTCAGCCTAGAGAAGAGAAGGTTCCTGCAGGAACTGAAAGGTGCTGGTCAGGCTATTGCGGAAGAGCATAGGGATTTAGTTAGGTTGTGTAGGAAGAACATTGGGGGGGGCAAAAGCTCATCTTGAACTCAGCCTGGCCACTTCTGCAAGAGATAGTAAGAAGAGTTTTTACAAATATATTAACAATAAAAAAAGAACCAGAGAGAATCTCCATCCTTTATTGGATGCAAGGGGGAACAATGTTACGAAGGATGAGGAAAAGGCTGAGGTACTTAATGCCTTCTTTGCCTCAGTCTTTAACAGTCAGACCAGTTATCTTCACGGTATTCAGTCTCCTGAGCTGGAAGATTGGGATGGAGATCAGAATAATCCCCTCATAATCCAGGAAATAGTAGTGAAGGACCTGCTAAGCCAATTGGACACCCATAAGTCTATGGGGCTGGATGAGATCCACCCGAGTGCTGAGGGAGCTGGTGGAGGAACTTGTCAAGCCGCTCTCCATCATCTATCAGCAGTCCTGGTTATCAGGTGAAGTCCCGAATGACTGGAAGCTTGCCAATGTGACGTCCATCTACAAGAAGGGCAGGAAGGAGGATCTGGGGAACTACAGGCCTGTCAGCCTGACCTCGGTATCGGGGAAGGTTATGGAATGGTTCATCTTGGGGGAGATCACGTGGCAAGTGCAGGACAACAGGGGGATCAGGTCCAGCCAACATGGGTTCACGAAGGGCAAGTCCTGTTTAACTAACCTGATCTCCTTCTATGATCAGGTGACCCGCCTAGTGGATGAGGGAAAAGCAGTGGATGTTGTCTACCTGGACTTCAGTAAGGCATTTGACACTGTCTCCCACAGCATTCTGCTGCAGAAGCTGGCGGCTCATGGACTAGGCAGGTGGAATCTTCACTGGGTTAAAAACTGGCTGGATGGCCGAGCCCAGAGAGTTCTGGTGAATGGAGTTAAATCCAGTTGGAGACCGGACACAAGTGGTGTCCCTGAGGGCTTGGTTTTGGGGCCAGTCTTGTTTTATATCTTTACCAATGACCTGGATGAGGGGATCGAATGCACCCTCAGTAAATTTGCAGATGACATGAAATTAAGTGCGAGTGTCAATCTGCTTTAGGGTAGGAAGGCTCTGCAGTGGGATCTGGACAGGCTGGAGCGATGGGCCGAGGCCAATTATATGAGGTTTAACAAAGGCAAGTGCCGGGTCATGCACTTTGGTCACAACAACCCCATGCAGCGCTACAGGCTTGGGGAAGAGTGGCTGGAAAGCTCCCTGGCAGAAAAGAACCTGGGGGTGTTGGTTGACAGCCGACTGAACATGAGCCAGCAGTGTGCCCAGGTGGCCAAGAAGGCCAAAGGCATCCTGGCCTGTATCAGAAACGGTGTGACCAGCAGGAGTAGGGAGGTGATCGTGTCCCTGTACTCGACACTCGTGAGACCACACCTTGAATACTGTGTCCAGTTCTGGGCACCACAGTATAGGAAGGACATTGAGGTGCTGGAGTGAGTCCGGAGAAGGGCAATGAGGCTGGTGAGAGGTCTGGAAAACAGGCCTTATGGAGACTGGCTGAGGGAACTGGGGTTGTTTAGTCTAGAGAACAGGAGACTGAGACCGAGAAGAGACCTCATTTCTCTCTACAACTACCTAAAAGGAGGTTGTAGTGAGGCTGGTGCTGGTCTCTTCTCCCAAATTACTAATGATAGGGCAAGAGGAAATGGCCTCTAGTTGCGGCAGGGGAAGTTTAGATTGGCTATCAGGAAGAAGAAGTTCTTTACTGAGAGAGTGGTTAGGCACTGGAACAGGCTGCCCAGGGAGGTGGAGTCGCCATCCCTGGAGGTGTTCAAAAAACGAGTGGATGAAGCATTCGAGGCCATGGTCTAATGGTCTAGTGGTTAGGGAGATGGTGGGATAAAGGTTGGACTTGATGATCCTTTCCAACCATTGTGATTCTGTGATTCTATGATCACTGAAGGGGCCTACAAGAAAGCTGGAGAGGAACTTTTTACAAGGGTATGTAGTGATAGGGCAAGGGGCAATGGCTTTAAACGAGAAGAGAGTAGATTTAAGCTAGATATCCAGGATAAATTCTTTGCTGTGAGGGTGGTGAGACACTGGAACAGGTTGCCCAGGATGCTGTGAGCGCCCCCTCCCTGGATGTGTTCAAGGCCAGGTTGGATGGGACTTTGAGCAACCTGATCTAGTGGGAGGTATCCCTGCCCATGGCAGGGGAGTTGGAAGGGGCCTTAAAGACCATCTTGTTCCAACTCACAGCATTCTGTACTCTTTCAAATTTTTAAACATGACTTATCTTGCCACATACTACTTTTGTTTGTCGTCGCAACATTCTGTAGAACAGGGTGCAGCTACAAGAAAGTTTCTAAAAAACCAAATTCACATGGCAGCAACACAAATTTGTATTGCAGTAGCTGTAAAGACAAGAACATTAGAAAATTAAGTCTAATTTGGTGATAAAGTTTAATGTTACCTGTGCTGGTGAAGTGCTTTCCTATCAAGTTCCCAAGCTAACTCTGTAGCAAATTCTGGCTGATCGGTATGCTCTACTGGATCAGTAGCCAACTGTTCACCATCAAACTTCGCTTCAACTATAAGCACATGCTTGGGTCGTTTTGGAAAATAGCGCCCTGTAAAGGAGTGTAAATGCCACACACCATCACTAAAAAAGAAGGAAGAGCTCAGATTTATGCCACAAAGCAATTCCATAAAACTACAATTCCTATATGATATTCCCTGTGCTTACTCTAAAGCTATGTTCATGTTAAAAAAAAAGGTCTTCCCATGATGCAGAAGTAAGAAGAACATACCAAGAAACAGACTGTTTGTGAAGCATCCAGAAATAGCAAGACATTAAGTAACAAAGCACAATGACAGAAAGAAACTAAGCAACCTAACCAACTAAGCAATGATTTAATCTTGAGAAATCTATGATCGGGAAGAGATCAAGTTAACAGGTGAGAGACAGAAACTGACTGTTTTACCTCTACTGCAGCAAAACATGATCTAATGAAACCAGTGAAAGACAGAAAGACATTTTTCCAACACCTTGTTGGGGGGGAAAAAAAAAAAAAAAAAAAATCACTACTAAATTAGGAGTGCCTAAAGTTGTACAGGATCTGTCCTGGGTTCAGCATCATCCCATAATCATAAACAAACAGAGGGGCAGAGACATGAAACTGCCCTGATCCCCTCGGACAGCGGCTGGACCCCGATGCGTTGGCCCAAAGACGCCCTGAAGTGCGGCGCAGGGTGCCTTCGCCCAGGTGCGGGCTGGATGCGGGGGAACGACTCTCTGCACCCCCCGGGGCGGCAGCGACACTGGGTTTAAACGACGAAACAGGCGAGGGGAGTTTTGCAACGCAGAAAGCCGGAATGTTTTCCCAGGAAAGGAAGGATGATTTCATCATTCATTTTAAATCGTGTTTTGGTTAAATACCCCTAGAAACACACTGAGAGTAGTCTGTCCTGGCTTTCAGGCACGTACGCCCATAGCTTTATTAATACAGCCAGTTTATGAAACACAGCTTGGCTTACCTCGCTCACTCCACAGGTAAAACCCACCCGCAGGCACTGACCGCCCCCCGTTTTCTGCCCAGGACGGAGATGACGACCAGCAGCCAGCAGGCCGCGACCCTTCCGCCACCCGTTACCTTCCAAGACGGAGACGACGATCAGCAGCCGATCGGCAGCTCTGGAAGTCATCTCCCCGCTCGGCCCGGCGGCTGCTGGGAGGGGGGGGCCAGGAAGCAGAGCGCTCCCGTCCTGCCGCCACTCGCCGCCCTTTTGCCGCCTCGGAGCCTTTAAACGCCAACCACCGCCCCCTGCCGCACTTCCGCCTAGCGGCAGCGGCCCCGCCCCCTCCGTGCTGACGCTTCCGGGGCGCGGCGCAGAGGCCCCGCCCCATTGCCGCCGCCGGCCTGGCGCGGCCCGCCCCGCCGGGCGCTGTCAGTTAAGCAGTAACGGGAGGAATTAGCGTCCCCTGGCATCCCAATTTACGCGCGTGCCTTGACGAGAAGGCAAAAGAAACCATAACGTTTTATGTCTGCAACCCTTTGTTGATTAGATAGCCCAGTAAAACCTTTGTGCTGGCATAAAATCCTTGCGTTTTAGTAACATACATTCCAGAAAGATACTGAGTCAGGGTCTGCAAATATCAGGAGAGGGAGAACTTTCCTTTTGCAGGTGTTTATTCTGATTCTGAAACACTGTATTTTATTATTTCCGAGTTGAATCTGCCTGAGTTCAGCTCTGGCTGGTGCTTTTTGTTGTGGCACCTTCTACTGTACAACACTGCACGTGGCATGAGAACTCTTTATGTTTACACTTCGAGTTCTTAAATTTCTTTCACTGCCAGCTTCTGCAAACTAGGTTGTAGGTACTTTTTTAAAAAGTCCTAGAGACGGACCTCTGAAACGTGAGTAATTTTGGCTAGGAAGAGAAAGTGATCACAGAGATGACAAAAATGTACAATTTAGATAGCAGCTTTTTTTGTTGTTTTTAATTTGAAAGTTGATTTCTCTTGGTGTGATTCCTGGAAATAATGTCTACTTCTGGTGACTTACATAAGTTTATTCCACATCAGAGTGCTGCAGTTTGTAACCAGAATAAACTACTGTATCAGTAAATGACGATTAAAAAAATAAATTCTTTATTCTAGAAATTAAAGGCAGTAGTTCTTTCTGGCTGAAAAAAAACCCCTAGTTAAAAGCTATCTCTCAGTAGGTCTCTTCTTTCCCTCACAACAGTCAGCTATATATCAGCTATATTTTTGTTCCTTTCTATTTTTGGCCTTTCTTCACTTTGTGTTTTCCCATATTTTGTCTTTCTAACCTTCCTAATCCCATGAAAGATTTTTCCACTTACCTTCTCTGCAGACCAATGACCCATACTGTTATCTTCCTCTAGGGACAGTCTTCATAGTCAGCTTCTTTCCTTTTTAATTACATGTACTGCTTTCTTGAATAAAGACTGTTGTCATTTTTCTCATGAGTCTTTTTAGAATAAATAATCTCAGGTCCCATGGTTTTCTTTGTTACTCATGTTTTCTGTGATTTTATTAATTTCTGTTGCCCTTGTCTGAACTCTTAATTTGCCCTCACCCTTCTTCGTTGATGGTGTCTGTAGGTGGATAGACTACATCAGGGAAGGCTGCCTTAGTGTTTTCTACAACAGAATTACTGCATGTTTTCATGAATGTTTCCTACTTTCTCCTTTTGAACTACTGATGGAACGACAATCACTTCTTGTATCTGTTCCTGGATTTGCTTTTTCCCCATTTAGCAAGCTGAACTGGTTCAGCACAGGGTCTGACAAATGCCAGAGCCAGCACAACAGAATGAGAGCATGGGGCTAACAATGCTGGTTTATGGCTGTTTGTGTCTGCACATGGCAAAGCATGCGGGATCTCCCCTTTTGGCAGCATCAAGCCATTAAATCAGGGTACCTACCTCATGAAACTTTATGCTTAGGCATTCTCTCCCAGCCCCAGCCTGACTGTCTTTGTGTTACGGGTATTAACTGTGCCAAGAGCCTCATTAACCTTTTCCAATAAAGATTTTTTTTTTAAAAAAAAGAATGGGGATGGGAAGAGAGAAAAAAGACACAAAGAAGCTATTAGGACCTCCTTGATTTTCTCAGGTTCATTTATTTTGTAGTACACCAAGTTTTTCTCTAATCCTCCTATCACCACCGAAAACTGGTTTCTTACTACACTTTCATAGTCTTGCCTAGTTATATCTAATCTTGTGTCTTTGCCTGCCCAGGTGTCCAGCTGCAGGTTGCTCTGACACCTGCACTGGACAGCAGCAGTGAGCACACCTGTGGGACCTGTGCCCAGGGAGAGGAACTCCTCTGCTTAGTGACAGAGCTCTGGGAGGAGGTGAGCCAGATGAGGAGTATCAGGGAATGCAACAGAGAGATAGATGGCTGGATAGACTACTGGAACTGCACTCTGCCTTCCCTGGGACAGCCCTGTCAGGCAGACAGGATGCATGACGCAGAGGATTTCCTATCCTTTCTTCACCCAGCAGAACATGGTGACTTAAGGGACAGGGGGCAATGATGACACGTTCCTGCCTGGTGCAGCAGGTGCATCTCCTCTTTGACCACTCCACCTCCGCAGCTGCCCTTGTGTAATAGGTATGACTCTCTGCAAGTGGAACAAACAGCAATGAGGATGGTGGTTCATCTAGGTCGGAGATGTCACCAAGATTAAGTGGGCCTATGCCCTGCATCAAAACTGCTGCTATAAAGAAAAAAAGATGGATCATTGTCATAGTAGACTCTCATTTGAGGGGGAAAGAAGGCTCAATATGCCAACCTAACACACTTAGAGAACTCTGCTGCCTCCCTGGGGCCTGGGTTAATGTAATGAGGAAATTTCCTACCTTAGAATGTCCCTCTATTATTGCTTTTCCATGTAGGCAGTGATGAAGTTACAATAAGAAGTCCAAGGGCAATCAAAAGAGACTTTGGCACCTTGGGGCTACTGGTTATGGGATCAGGAGCACAGGTAGTGTTCTTGTCTATCCCTCTCATTGCAGGGAATGATGAGGGAAGAGACAGGAAGACCCAGCAGATCAATACCTGCCTCCAAGCCTGGTGTCACCAGCAGGATTTTGGAGATTTTGATCATGGGTCAGTCTACATAACGCCAGGCCTGCTTGTGACAGACGGGGTTCATCTGTCTCAAAGAGGGAAAAGGATATTTGCATAAGAGTTAGCAGGGCTCATCAAAACAGTTTTAAACTAGATTTGAAGGGGCAAAGGGATTAAACCGGGCTCACTATAGGTAAGCCTGGGGAGGCATGCTAATGTTTGAGGGATGGTGTGTTAGTGAAATCCTTTGGTCTGCTCCACAATGTGCTGAGTACATTGGAGCACATTTGAAATGTCCCTGCACTAATGTGTGCAGCCCACTAACCATCTCAGTGGAGGTAGAGGGTGGAGATCCACATGGCAGCAAAGACGCAAGGATTAACTGAAAGAAACCACAGAAGCACCTGAAAATATTCACTAGGAATTAGGGCTTCTCCCCTCAAAAGGTGGCAGGATCAATGGCCAAACTGAAGTGCATCTACAACAATGCACGCAGCATGAGCAACAAACAGGAGGGGCTGCAAACCATTGCGCAGCTGGAAAACTGTGATATAGTTGTGAGCACAGAAACATGGTGGGATGACTCACACAACTGGATGGCTGCAATGGATGGCTATAAACTCTTTAGAAGGGATAGGCATGGAAGGAGAGGCAGTGGGAACCCCTTTATGTTAGGGAGTGTTTTGATTGTCTGGAACTTGATGACAGTGATAAAAGGGTCAAGTGTTTATGGGTAAGAGTCAGGGGAAAGGTCAATGAGGCAGATATGTGGTGTTTCAACTGCAGTCAGTTTCTATAACATTATATGAAACATTATATAAAAGTCAATGCGTTTTTCCATTTTCTGAGTTGAATTGTTTAACGCACATTAGGCAAATTAATGTCATTATGCTTCTTTTTTGGCAATAGAATTAGAATTGTAGCACTTTCAAGATTCATTGTCAATTTATAATCCAATTTCCATGAAGAAGATAGAGATAGTATCTTGTACTTCATTACTATCTTCACTTATCTCACATCTCTAAGGGAACAATATAATTAAAATTATGTAAATACAAATGATAAGGTAGCTCATAAAAGCAAATCAAGTAGTAAGTATTAGGTACAATATTTAAATTAACATTGGCTATGAAATTGTCTTCATACAGCCAATAGTTGAAGTAATTATTGAATTAATAAATTCTGGCTATCATTATTAAATGCTTTATTCAAAATTAGTTATTTTTATCTTCTTGTTTGAGAGGCTATTAAGTTATAACAGTTCTTCATAAGTATCAAGTAATTTTCCTTGGCATGGCTATTTTTTCAATGCAATCTTCACTTCCCGTTGATATCACATCAATTTTGCCTCCATATATTGTTATCCCTCATTTTACGAGGTTACTTACTTTTCTTTCTTTACTCCATTCACTTAAATATATATCTTAAAATTTATTTCCGTTAACATCAAAAGATTTTTACTTGTTGCAGTTCTGACTAAATTTACAACTAAGAAGATCGAGTTATTCCTGCTAAAATTGCATCTTTGATCATTCTGTTTATCTACATGTTAGGCATCTGTTCCTACATTGTAGGAATCGACGGAGGGAGACTGCACTCTCATATGAGGTCGGCAGAACTCGATTTATTGCGCAGATACATTTACTTATATATCATTCTTCTGTCAAATCACCACGATTAAGCATATCTTATTATCTTTTTCTTAGGTTTTCATTAGACCACTTCTACATCAATCATTAACTTTTAACCTATGCTTCAGCCTCTAATTATCATATTCTCCGCCTTGCCTGTTAGTTCCCTATCTTATGTAACTTAGTTTCTTGTACTACTCTGCAAGGACAGTATGTCCTTGAGGCCTAATCTTGGCTGCTAGCGCCTGCACAGTAGCCTGTTCGTGCACCTGCTCTAACACTCCATGTCCGTTACTCACAAGCCAAACTCCCACAATTCCCCCTTTTTTCTTTTGCACGAACAGAACTTTATGCATTAGACTAGTGACTAGTTTTGTTATTACCTTCCATACTATTCCTAGCCCAATTAACAACAAGACAATTATGATTACCCAGCGAATACCTTCTTTGATCAAACCAAGTAACCATGGGGACAGACTGCCAAATATTTTTTGTAACCATGAATCAAACCAGCTTGTCTCCTTTTGAATCTTTAAGTGTGTTCTTTAAGCCACTGCAGTTGTTGGTGAATTGATTCCCCACGATTGCTTAGATTGAAGCAGCACATCCCTTCAAAATCTTCACATCCATGGCCTTGTGCTAAAAGCAAAAAATCAACAGCAGCTCTATTTTGCAACACAGCATGCCTAATGCTATCTAAATCTTCTGTTAATTCTGTCTGTCCCTTTTTACAAATTTTTCTTTCCCTACACGCGGTCACGCATTATTTAATTGGTTAAAAGTCTCTAGTACAAGGCAAACATGCAGCTCAGTCCAGTTCCCGTTGGTTCTTAAGTTCTTCTCACACAATGTCCAATTGGTCACTCCCATCTGCTCACTCCTGCATTCCCTAGTGAAGCAGTCATTGCTCTTTCTTATTTTTTCTTCCTTTGAAGCAGCTTCCAGAATGTGGCTACCTGCCTAGGCCAACATCCCGCATGGCTGGCTCACTATATGGCCATTCTCTTTTAAATGCATTTCTACACTACATGGCTTTCATCATTCTACTAGTCAAGCCAAGTTAAGGCATTGAATATTACAACTAGCATGTCTTAGGTGTTTGGCCACCTCCTTAATAAGTATACAGACAATGTTTGCTTTGGAATTATTTTTAATAATATATGCTTATATTATTATGCCAGGAGGATGAACTTCCAAATAAGGCAAGAGGGTGATGAGACTGGTTAGTATTCAATGTCACTTGGAGGTTCACCCCATTCAAGGCAATCGGTCCTTTCTCATCCAGCATTTCTTCTATTAGTTTGCTCAAATTTCTCTATCATAAGCAGCAATGTAAATTTAATTATGAGGAGGCAAGTGAGTTCAATTCAGAGTAGGCATAATAGTTAAAAAGTTGTCTGGAAAATGTAGTTATGTAGTCTTAATAAACTACTTATGACAAGAAGCACTAGTGCTGTTCTGCCCTGAAGGAATGACGTTAATCAAAGACTCCTGGCACTCAGTCACCTTCCCAACTCAGGGATTATATTCCTTCACATAAATACCTGTTTTCTAAGTTTCTATCTGTGCAGATGCACAACCTGATATTTTTGACAAAATCACTAATATTCTGAGGCACTCAGGTACATAGAAAAAATCCCAATGAATGTGAAATACATGTTGATGATTATGACACTAAAATGAAGTGATATATATAATCTCTATTTAAGAAAAAGTAACAGGTGTGAAAGTTCTAGCTCTGAAGACCAGAATCCTGGAAGTGTGCTAAAGCAGATCCTTAAGGCAGAGATTACTTCATTGTGGTGATCTGTATAGATTATAAAAAGACATACATAGAAAAAGACAGTCTAAGTCACAGGGAGTTTACAGTCTAGCAAGCAGTCATCTGTACTTCCATTTGTATGAATTTGCTCACAAAAACTGGTAACCCTGTGCTAGGGTAAGTTAGCATCTGGTCTTACATAGACCGGATGAACAGAGAGTTAGAGACAGTCTTTCTAATCCCATTATGGAGATGGATGATTGTGTAACAGAAGGATTGAATGACTTGCCCAGGGGTGCATAGGAATGACAAAGACATGAATTTAATCCTCTTTTCCACATTCCATTATGGTGTCCTATCCAGAACTTAGTATCGTCTCTGAAAAGTTACTTTTTGAGCTAATTGTAATGTATTGTGAAGTTCGTTGCATACTAGACAGCATATGCTCTGTCGTACATGTTGTTTCCTTTTTTTCTAATTGTTGTGCAGGTTGCAAGGTAACTGCTTTTTAAATTTCTAAGTCACCAAAATTATGGAAAAAAAAATCAACTATCATATAAATGAATAGACTCATTCCTCCTTTCTCAAAATGCTACTGTTTGAATGAAAAGTACTTAGGAGACAAATATAGGATACAGAATCACAGAATATCCTGAGCTGGCAGGGATTTAGAAGGAGTCCAACTCCTAACAGGGCATACAAAAGAAAAAACATCTGCTGCTTGAACACCAACAGGCTTGAGACCATGGCCACTTCCCTGGGGAACCTGTTCCAGTGCTAGACCAACCTCTCAGTGAAGAACTTTTTCCTAATATCCAGTCTGACCTTCCCCTGACAATAACCCATTCCCTTGTGTCCTGTCACTGGAGACTGGAGAAAAGAGATCAGCACTTCCCTCTCCACTCCCTTAGTACCTGTACCAAAAAGTTGTCTTCAATGTGCTTCAGGAATTTACTGGACCTCTTTGTGTCTGCTGTACGACAGTCTCAGTTAACATCTGGGAAGTTGAAGGCAGCCATCAGAACAAGGGTAACTGATCTGGAAATTTCCCTTAATTCCTTGTAATACACCAGTGACATCATCCTGGCTGGATGATCTATAGCAGACTCCAACAAAATCTGCTTGATTATCTTTTTCCCTAATCTTTACCTAGAGGATATCAACCATATCACCCCCAGCTACAAGCACTGTACAGACCAACCCCTCCTTTGCACACAGCGCTACCCCTCCACCTTGCCTGCCCTCCCTGTCTCTCCTGAAGAGCCTATAACCTTCCATCACAGCTCTCCTCCCACAAAGTCTCACTTTGGCCAGTGTTGTGGTAGCTCTGGGACTGAGCCAAAGCTTCCAGTTCCTCTTGTTTATTCCTCAGACTGTGGGCATTAGTCTACAAACATTAGTCTCCACTGTATTTGTTACATTGTAGAGCAGAGTGAAAGCCCTCACTAGCACACTGTCACTCAAACCTCAACATGCTGTCCTAGAGGTTATCACTGTTAACGCTGTCCTGCCTCACACCTCTGCAGAGTCACCTTCCCAAGCAATGGCCATGGCCTGGGCTTCTGCAGAAGAGGGCAGTCAGCACCTCTGGCACATGGGGGGCTGCTATACTTTGGTGCAATTCTTCAAGCATCAGACCATAGGACATGCTACTGCCCTGAAGCTTCATGCTGTAGACCCAGCTGAGACTTTCGTCCTTGGGAAGAAAAGCTGTTCCGAAAAGGCAGGCCAGCCCATTTGACGACTGCCACCTTTGAATTGAGCTGCAAAGAGGGGATCAGGCTTGTGTTCCCGGGGTCTGCCCCTTGTCCCCATTGCAAAAACACCATCTTGAGTGCTCCAGGATGGAGAAGCCATCGGGACGCCTCCTTCTTGTTACTCTCTCTACTCCACCGCAAGCTGCAAGAGGGACAGGAGGGGAATGTCTCAGGGCAGAGCGGGGAGTGTGGAGCAGAAAGGGGAGGTAACTGATGCACAGCAGGGTTTTGCCCACTCCCTGGTGCACCATGCAAGTGCCTGAGCATACCTGGATGGGAAGAAACGTGGGCATGCGGAGCACAAGGTGCTGGAGGCAGCTTTTAGTGCACCCCTGAGGCCTTGCACTCTGGCTCCTGAGACACCTTGACCCAGACTAGGCTTGGGCAACCAGCCAACCCCCCCAGCTCTGCCAGGGCACTGCCAGGCCCATGGTGTGAGCACACACGCCACTGCTGACAGCACAGCTGCAGGACAAGGCTCCCAGGCTGAGACCAGCACACACATGACATGAACGCAGATCAAGGAGAAAACTGCACTTTTACTGCATTCAGGGACAGCTGAATAGCAGCAGGTCCTGAGAGATCCAGGGCACCCACGGTGTCTTCGTGCTGCAAGAACAGCAGGCAGGCACTTAGCCAAAATGGCCCAGAGAAGCCCTGGCCAGGGACTGTGCTCAGTGGGGCTGAGTAAGGCAAATAAACCCCAGGGACCAGTGCCAACCTCCTTGGGGGAAGAAAATCCTCCTGATCACAGACCCAGGACACTTGTGGCATCTTCATGCTGAAAAAGAAGCAGCTAATTGCTGCAAGAGCAGCAGGCAGGAACTTGCCCAAAGTGGCCCAGAGGAGCCCTGGTGAGGGGCTCTGCTCAGAGGAAGGTGAAAAAGCCCCGGGGACCTGTGCCAATCTGCCCGGGGGGAAAAATTCCTTCCTGACCCCAGAGCTGGCAATTGGCTGTTCCCTGAGCACATGAGCAAGACCTGTCTCCTGGCCCCATGAGGGGTCACACCTGCCATGGATGTCACCACTGCCCGACCCCTTCCCTCCTGCAGCACAGAGCCGTCTTGGGGGCTTCCAAGAGTGGCAAAAACTTCCCTGACAGATCAGCCTTGGGGATGAGAATCCTTCCCGTGTCTGGCTGGACACCAGTGGGAGTTCCAAAGCACTGGGAAGGTGCTGCTCTGATAGCCCTTGCATCATCTTTGCAGCCCATTCCTTAGTGCTGCTGCCGCTGGCTCCACAGGGGATGAGGACGACAAGCTCTGCAGTGCTCCTCAGACACCAAGAAAGCGTTCCTGTGGTGGTGGCAGGCCACCAAGCCAACCTTTGCACTGCTCTCCAGCTGAAAAGGTCCAACAGCCATGGGCACCTCCAGGTACTCATGGTGCTTCTTCTCTGCCCAGGAGCTTGTGTCCGTTCCCTGAAGCAAGGAAGCAGCACGATTTCTATCTAGCAGACGCAGCTTTGAAGATGGCCCTGCTGGGAGCTGGGGCTGCAGCACAGAACCTCCAGCAGCCTCGTCCAGCCTCGAGTCTTCCCCGCTCAGCCGCTTCAGTTAATCCCTCTGCCCCTCAGACATGTCCTCTCCCTGCCGTGAGGTGGTCCCCGGCCAGCTCTGTCCCGATGGCACAGCCTGGCAGGCTGGCAGTGGGGCACGGGGGGGATGCCCCTTGTATCCTGCCCGGGAATGATGGCTGCGCTGCTGGGTCACAGTGTCACAGTGGAGGGCCGCACAGGAGGAAGACCTTTGGGGTGCTGGCCCTGAGGTGGTCCCTGTGCCCAGGGGCTGGGAGCTGTCCCGCCCTTGGTGACCATGCACTGGGCACAGCTGGGACAGCCTGCTGGACTCCCTCCCTGTGACCCTGTGCAGCTCCCCGTGTCACCACAGCAGGACCAGCAGTCAGGTCACAGCCTGGCCTTGGCCAGGGGCTTCTCTGGCTGTGCCACAAGCAGGCAGGCAGCTCATTAGCTGAGGGCAACATTGCCTGTGCTCTCAGCCTGGAGGAGTCCAGCAGAGCCCTTCCCTGTGAGGACCTGGGGACACCCCCTTCAGCACAGGGCTTGGGCACTCCTTCTGCAAGCCACGCTCCCTCCCCAGGGCTCGTGCCAGCAGAGGACGTCATCCAAGGACTTGCTGTGACCATGAGTCCTTGTAGCCATCTCCTGCTCTGCTTGTCCTGTTCAAAAGCCATAGTGGCTGGACCAGGAAGAGTGGGAAATACCCCGTCCTGCCTTGTCAATTCTCATCTGCCCTGAGGGAAAAAATTCTTCCCTGACCCCAGACCGAGGGCATCCACAGATCTTGGTGCTGGAGGAGCATTGGGCAGGCACTTAACCACAGTGGCCCAGATGTCTATTCCTGTCTCTATGCTATTATTACATAATCCATGGATTTAGTAGCCAGCTTAGTGTTCACTATGTTGATTTCTTTACACCATGTTGAACAGTGTCCCAATTAGACCTGTAAAGAAGCATTTCACATGTACATTATTTAACAAGAAGGAAATATTTGTAGTTTGGTTTTCAGGTGTATGATATACAATGTCTGAATCACTCAGGAAAGGGTACACTCAAGTAAGATTATTTTCTTAACACAGGTACTCTAAAATGAAATAGAAACATTATTGTATAAAAAGCAGACAGCTAAGAGAAATTTGTCAATATAGGTATCTTTAATTTACTATGTTAGGTATTAAAGAAATCTATAAATAGTGTGAAATTTGGACTGTATTTGTCATCCTTAGCCAAAAGCTGTGTTGACTTACTAAGATTATTAGTTAATATGCTATTTTACAGTATATAACTAATTCCTTAGTGTATGATTTTGAAGAGCAGGGTGAAGGTAATTTGTAGTTTGGTAATGATTGAGCAAACCATAAAACATTTGTGAGCCCCATTGATTCTGAAAAGGTTGAGGTGAATTTGGGGTCAGGAGTTTAAGATGAGTTCATGATAAATTCTAAAGCAATAACAGATGCTAAAGCTGAATTATTTTAAATAAAATTTGGGGGGAAAAAAAAAAAGTGTTCTCTTTCCTTAACACATGCATATGTCTTAAGTTCCTAGTTTTGTTTGGATGAAATTATAAAATGCGTATTTCACCCTGAAGTGACCCAATCAGTTTAGTAGTACTATTTTTTCATGCTGGAAATATTTTATTATTTTTTTTTCTGTTAGGATCTTATGCAGTTTGTTATTAAACTTTTCTAAAGCCTCCTGGCATCACAAGAGTGGAGTAGAGGGGCAGAATCATCTCCCTCATCCTGCTGGGCACACTTCTTTTGATGCAAGCCAGGATACAGTTAGCTTTCTGGGCTGCAAGCATATATTGCCAGCTCAGGTTCAATTCTTCATCCACCAGGATCCCCAAGTCCTTCTCCCTGGGGCTACTCTCAGTCCATCCAGACAATTCCTTATCCATTGAATAGTCCATCCATCAAACATATATGTCTCCAAATTAGTGACAGGGATGTTTTGTGGTACCCTGTCAAAGGCCTTGCAGAAGTCAAGGCAGATGGCATCAATTGCTCTTATCCATCAGTGCAGTCACTCCTTGATAGAAGACCACTAGATTAGTTAGGCACGATTTGCTCTTGGTGAAGCTATGTTGGATGTCTCTAATGACCCCCCTGTCAACCATATGCCTTGACGTAGCTTCTAAAAGGGTTTATTCCATCTTCCTCAAGTCAAGTCTGTTTTGCCCATGGTGGTAATTGCTAAGTGATCTCCCCATCCTCCTCTTGAGCTATGAGCTTTTCTATCTTACTTTTTCCCCCTGTCCTGCTAAGAAGGGGGGATAGGAGAGCAGCTGGTTGGGCATCTGGCAAACAACCAAGTTTAACCCACCACAGCATGATATTACAGGAAAATAAGGATTTTATTCATCACTTGAGAAGTAATGGAGAAATGGCTGTTTATTTTTGCAACTTTTTAGCATAATGAAAGTGTAGTAAATTAACGTACAAGAAATGTATATTGTGCCATAGTTTCACTTTGGTGATTCAGTGTCTGTGAGATAAAACCACTGGAACCCAGTACGTATTTCTGTTAATGCCATCAGTAGAGACTGTAGTGGTTTAAGCTGCAACTGTTTCGATTTCAGCTCCAGCTTTAAGGCTGAACCTTTTGGAGCACAGCTTGCATCATACATGGACATATTTTCAGAAATGGCATAGTTAGTGCATCTTGCTTTCTGGGTATCTAATTTAAAATACATTATTCAGGATTTTTCAGTAGTATTGCAAACTCACAACTATCATTGACTTCAGTTGGAATTGTTCAAATATACACAAGCCAGAAACTTTTGAAAATATGTACCTGAATTGACTCACCGTTAAAAAAAGGCAACAAATTAAGTAATTATGCACAGTATACAGGCTATTGTTTATAAATTGACTAGAAGATTGTTTTTTCACTGGTTTGGTATTGCAGTTTTTCCTAAGGCCCTTTTGGATCATTTTCATATTTTGTGTCAAGCTGTCTTACGCTACATCTGTGATATTGCTGCAAGTATCTCTTCCCAGTAATCTTAAAATAAGGTTTCTAAAATTCTTGTCCAACTTTAGTTACACCTGTAGGAATTGTTCCAGTCCAACTGTATTTTTCTCAGAATGAGACTGTCCCATAGTTATTTTCTACATATTTAAAATCCATTCTGCATTTTAAAAATATTAATGAGGTATGAATGCATTAAGTTTTTTGAATACCTGTTATTAACTTTTCCTGGATATTTAATGATAAAAGAACAGTTCAGGCTTAAGGGAATGTCAGTGTTGTGGTCAATGGGACAGAGTCTAGTTGGAGGCCTGTATCGAGTGGAGTACCTCAGGGGTTGGTACTGGGACCAGTACTGTTCAATATATTCATCAGTGATTTGGATGAGGGCATAGAGTGCTCTGTCAACAAGTTTGCTGATGGCACAAAACTGTGAGGAGTGGCTGACACACCAGAAGGCTGTGCTGCCATTCAGAGAGACCTAGACAGGCTGGAGAGTTGGGCGGGGAGAAATTGAATGAAATCTAACAAGGGCAAGTGTAGAGTCTTGCATCTGGGTAAAGAACAACCCCATGTGCCAGTATAAGTTGGGGACTGACCTGTTGGAGAGCAGCGTAGGGGAAAGGGACCTGGGGGTCCTGGTGGACAGCAGGAGGACCATGAGCCAGCAATGTGCCCTTGTGGTCAAGAAGGCCAATGGCATCCTGGGGTGTGGTTAGTAGGTCGAGAGAGGTTCTCCTCCCCCTCTACTCTGCCCTGGTGAGGCCACATCTGGAATATTGTGTCCAGTTCTGGGCCCCCCAGTTCAAGAAGGACAGGGAACTGCTTGAGAGAGTCCAGCGAGGGAGCTGGGTCTCTTTAGCTTGGAGGAGACTGAGGGGTGACCTCATTCATGTTTATAAATATGTAAAGGGTGAGTGTCATGAGGATGGAGCCAGGCTCTTCTCAGTGACATCCAATGATAGGACAAGGGACAACCGATGCAAGCTGGAACATAGGAGGTTCCACATAAATATGAGGAAGAACTTCTTCACAGTGAGCGTAACAGAACACTGGAACAGGCTGCCCAGAGAGGTTGTGGAGTCTCCTTCTCTGGAGACATTCAAAGCCCCCCTGGATGTGTTCCTGTGTGACCTGATCTAGGTGTTCCTGCTCTGGCAGGGGGATTGGACTAGATGATCTTTTGAGGTCCCTTCTAATCCCTAACATTCTGTGATTCTGTGTGAATCAATAATTTTGGAAAAACAACTGTGATTTCAAGGGAAAACTGTTAAGACATTCTCAAAGATTTCTGAATAAATAAATTTTCTAAAGCAGTGGAACCATGATTTCTGTTGTTATCCTTTTATTTGTTGCAGATACCATAAAGAAAGAGAGCACAGGCTGTCTTCATGTCTGTTTGAGACTGGAAATGAAGAGAGACCTATGCTTAAAAGTACAGCATATGGGTTGTGTGTATGATAGTCTCTTTCAATAGGCCATACATAAATTATCACATCTGGCAGTACACTACAATGTAACACACAATTTGCATTCAGGAAACTTCACCAAGTGTCGTCGTAGTACTAGATGCCTTGTGAAAACCAGAAGCCATTCAACGACACACATGAACATTACAAAACAATTTGGGATGTGAAATGAATACTATCCAGATTAGCACTGAAGAGAGAAGTTTAGTTAGCCATAAAGTTTGTAATGCAAATGACATAATAAGCCATGCAAATGACATAAGTAGTATATTATACTTTAAAATCTTTATTTAAGAACAAGTATTTTAATAGGTGTTTGGAAAATAACTTTTGATTTTCAGCAAAGTAGCATTTTGCTAGAAATTCCAGGTTCCCAAATACTATTAGTAACTATTAGGGTGCTTAATTTGTTTCTATATGTTATTCTAAGAACATAACACAGCATAATATCCCAAAACTTTTATACTATCACTGATGTTAGATACTACATTATAGCACTAGTTATAATTGATTCAGAGGGGAGAGAATATCACATAATGAACAACGATTGATATATCATCTTGTATCTGTATTTTTCTGACACGTTTAAGAAACCATGGCAATATGATCCTGCCTGAGGCTGAAAACAGTTCTATGTGGGTCACTGAAGGCTGTGTGCTACGTAGGTTCTCAGCATTACAACTTGAGCTCAAGGAGAAAAAATTATTTTATCTGTCTGTCTTGCCTCATTGTTTTGCCAATTACTAGGCCTAGTACAAAGGATGCAGCCAGCAGTAGAACAAACCAGTAACCAGATTCTATTGCACACAAAAGGGTCAGTACATGGGTGATCACTGAGGGTACAAACAAGTCAATGAGGTTACATATAACAGACATCAACCCCAATGACCCCAGGAACAACACAGCACGACCAACAACCGGTGGAACAAACAAAGCAATAAGTCTCCCATAGAAGAGATGGGAGACAGCCAAGCCAAGAGGCTGATAACAGGATAGAGGAAAACTCATGTTGTTCCCACAGAGCCCACGTTCACAAGCACCAAACCTGACCGGGGCCCAGTTGCAAGGAGAGTCAGGAGGTCCTTCCCCAACAGGTAAACTCTGCAAAGTGCATCCCCCCCCAGATAGATGCCCCCCCTCCCCTCCCCTGCATGAGCAGCTTTTTGTCAAGTATCAGTACAGTGGTCCAAAGCTGGTTGCAAATTCACTTGTGCACTGGATGCAAGCATATGTTCCTTTTATGCCACTGGTAAGTCCACCAGCCTCACAGTGCCAGAGACGCTATCCATGTTTAAAGTAGTTATCAAAAAGAACTGCAGACAAGACAATTTGGACACATTTTTTTTCCCTAGTCTTGTTAAAAAAAAAAAGAGCCCCTTTGTTTTTTCATGAGGGTGAAGTATTCTAGAAAAAATCATAGCTGTCCCTCATGAGCTAGCAGCTATAAATTCTGTTTAGGTAAATGTGTCGTGTATAGCCTTCTGCTTTGATTCTTCCTGGAGTTATATTCAGTAGTGTTCTCTGTGAAAAGATTTTCATCTCCTCTTAGGATTTCTGACAATGGATTACAATACTTTTCAGAGGGAAACAAAGGAGTTTATATTTACTTTTTTACATTATTTTTATCATTATTGCTGGTACTAGTTATTAAAGTTTCATCATCCACTCAGTCTTCAAGAAGTCTTACAGGAAACTGAAACAAAATAATATAAACACATAGCTCTTTATTTTCAGTGATCTTCATGTAATTGTAAAATGTGCATCTACAGTATCATGTCTCTTAATGTCTATTGGATATGTTATTTCCCACATAATTAATATAAAACTAAAACTGATTTTTAGTGAAAGATTAGTTTTTACAAATATGGTATTACCAACTTCTGGACTTGTCAGGTACATCTGTAGTGTGTATACACACAAGAGATGGTGCATGTGTATGTTCAGTTGATTTAATCCTATTGATAGTTTAGGATAAGGGATCTGAATATATCTGTTTTTACGTTCAGGCTGTAGGGTGAGAGGGAATGCAAACAAATATTTCAGCATAGCTTTTAAATGGGGACAGTAGGAGTTGTACCTCCTAAGTACCAGAGGAAAAAACAAGCAACTTTCATAACATACATTATGGCCTACACTTAGTTTGGACAATATTGTTAAAATTATTACGAGGGCGAGTGCTTTCCTCCACTCATCAGGATGCTAATTTTCTTCTCTAAATACATATTTATAGGAATTGAAAAATCAACAGTTGCTGAATCCAGTGGCCAACCATCACCTGATCTTTCATTTCAGTAAACTAGAATTATTGTTCTCTAGACTAGTAGTAGCACCCAGCAGGGTGAAAAAAGGATATAGTTTAGGGATAATTTGGTATAAATTAACTAATTTAATCTGACTTCATTATACCATGCTCACTTAACACAGTATTATTAAATTAAAAACCCATGATAATAAATTCACAGTCCTTGTGAGCCATTCTGATTTTTTTTTTTGCACATATTCTCTAACGCATAAAGTGATACTGAGATACTGAACCATACTACAAATGGCTTCTGCTAAATAGATTTTTAACAAGAAAAATAAAATCCAGGCAAACTGCTTAGATGAAATACCTAGTCTAAAAGCATGGAATGTTTCTGTAGGTATAATAAAATTTATCCAAAGTTTGCATTCTCTGCCTGTGTATTTCTACGAACTACAGAGACATTGGTTAAATTATTTTTTCTTTTGTCTGAGGCGTTCTTCTTTCACCATTGTTAGAAAGTAAATACCACTATTACTGGAACTGCATGAGATGAAATTGTAAAATGTGACCATTGTAATTATTATTCATGATAAAATGGCCATGAGTATTAATTATTTAAGTATTTCCAGTGTTGAACAACATCTAATATAGCATGAGAATGCACAGACTCAGAGCTACCTCAGAACTATTGCAAATCAACCTTAGTTATTTTTTACTGGTACTAATTCCTAGATGCTCCAAAGAAGGATCAAGGTTCCTTTGTACAAAATGTTGACATATATTAAAGGAAAAAAAAGTCTCTTGCTCTCTTCTTCACTACTTCAATAAGTAAATAAATTTAATTAGTAGATCATTTATCAACTGTCAGGCATAGCACTATTCTGACAAGAATCCTCAGCTGTGAGCATGATTCGAGTGTTAGAAACTACTTAATGCACATAACAGTGTTTAATTTTATGTTATTATAGAATATTATACTACCAAATATCCTGCATGTTGCATATTTTTTCCACTCCAAAGAATTTACTCTTGAAAACTTTGTCTTGCTAGTGCGTTCTAATGCTTTTAAAGTGCCCTAGCCTGGATTCTTCCCTTCTACTCTTGCTTTCATAGCAGTATCAGAATAACATTTTAAAGTCTTAAATCCTTTGCTTAAACTGGGCAGTGTCCAAAGACTAAACAAGATATAATTTATTTTTGAATATTTTACTTTTTTTTCCCTAACTCTTTAGTACACTACTGACATAAGGGATTTTAGTTTTGCCACCGCCTTCAATCCAAATGCTATTAGGTTTTAAAAGTGATGTGTAAAAATCAATAATATTCACTTACAGTTCCAGATAAGCAAAATTTAGCATTGCCTGTATTTTTTCTTTTGCATCCTCTACGTAACCTTGAAAAAATGAGAATTAATCAATTGGGATTATACTGGAACGCAACCAGAATAAATAGATTGCAAAGGACATGGGTCCTAAAACATACATTTTTTGTAATGTACAGAGTTGTAAGAAGATGACTTCCATATAGTTCCACCTCCGGGGTGAATAAATACACTGTCTGAATTTGCAAGTTAATACCTCCTGCTGTATGTTAATATTTCCCAGCCCCAAAAATCTCTCTGAAGAAAAGCAGTAAGGCCTCGGTGTCTGGAAAAAAACTATTTATCTAATAATTTAATATATTAATTTTGAATTCTAGAAGCTTTCATTAGTTGCTAATTCAGAAAGTATTGCTAGGATGTTCTAGTTCTTGTCCTTTTCTTGGATAAGATTTTAACAGTAAAATGTTAAGTGAATGATCTAGCAGGTTAAATTAAAATAACATCTAAAAGCATGTTCTAAAGTGATTGAAAAATGTATTTGTATTGCTGAAATGAGTGCTAATTTTTTTTTAATCTGAAGTTTTAGATTTATAGCAATCCACTTAAAATACTGAAATAGTACTAGAAATACTTTTTTAAAAAGCAGGAATTTTGCAGATTTATTTGTTTTTTTCCTAGTTTATTAATCTAAAGAATTGGATGAAAACTGTCTTACTGGTGCTGTGTATTATCAAGAAAAGCATGGAGCATTATACAGTATCAGCACCAGGTACTTTTGCTTTATCTGTTTTAAAACATGCATCACCCTCACATTAATGATGGATCTCTTGAACAGAATAATTTACCTTTTACTTGCATGTAGCCAGGACTCCAAATAGGAATTTCTGGGACTCAAGTCAAGGGCCCAGTTCCTATTGGCACTGATAGGTGGTGGACTCCACCCAAGGCGATAGTCAAGATCACACAAATACCTCAGAATCAAAGGCTGAAGCTTATGTTAGAGCAAAGCATGCTTTGACAGCAAAAGATACACTGGAGAATGTTAATTTATGAGGTGATACTAAAATTCAAAGAGCAGTAATTTAAAAATGTTTCATTTTACTGGATGCCTGCATATTTAAATCTAGTTTATTTGCAGTGGGTTTTCACTGTATTGTCATCTGGGGATAATCTGACAAGTTTTTGCGATTACTTAATACTAACAAATTTCTGTCTTGGTTTTATCTTATTAAGCAATTTTTTAACATGACAAACCCAATAAACTTCATCCTGCCAAACCTGAAAAATGCAAGCAGTCCTACTGAAATCCACAGAACAATTCATGTGGAAGAAAAGCTATTCATATGCTTGAGAGTGTTCAGGTGTTAAATTTTTTGCATGACTTCTTCTCAATAGTGAGAACGCATATAACTTTACAATCGGCTCTCAGTCATTCTACATGGAAGAGAAATGTATGTCCTCCAGATCTCAAAAACTGATATACTGAGAGAGGAAATTATACCTGATGACTATTTCACATTTTCATTCCATGACAAAACAAAATTATCACATATATTCCTGGGCAAAACTAATTTTACATTAATAAAAATAATTAATTTTCAAGTGAAAGGTGGATTAAATCATTAGAGAAGTGAGTGAACATAATTGTTTTTTCATAGTTTCCCTGGAGGTCAACCCTACACACACCATTTATTTTTTTAATGTAATACTGGGCAGAGGTAAAAAGAAGTTGATTTGGCAGCACTTTGTCTTGTCTTTTCCTTTTGTTCCTGGATTGCTGAGTTTACACTTACCTGTTTGCTTCTAATCCTTACCATTTTGGAACATTTTTGATTGTATGTGTATTTGTAATTAGGTCTTCAAATCTATATTTTTTGGGTGTTTACATCTAAATATAAAATTAATAAATTAATTAAATTGCCATACACTCCAGTGCTTGACAGCATTTCAACTTTCAACAGTTTCTCCATTGACTTTAAAAGGGGTATAGATTAGGACATGAATTAATTTCAGAACAAGTTACTTCAGTATTAATCTACTCATTTCCACCCTCCTGTTTTTACTATAGAAGTCCACCTGCAACTACTGATGATATACTTTTCCTAAACTTAACTTACAGGTCTATCCTTTTCAAATAGAGTGCGGAAGCAACTTAACAATATTATCCCCATAAAGAAAATGAAGCTTTTTCTTGTTGGTGCCTAATTTTTCAATAGTATAGAATTTACAGACTGAAGACAAGAGTGATTTTTGGTCTTTACACGGCCATTACACGGCCATAGGAAGTCTTTTACAAGCATCTGCTTGAATTAATGTAGGTATAGTCTTGAAACAGGGAATTGGAAATTGTGAGCTCTAAGGGCCTCTTAGAGCATTATTTTTAATTTAACTGTGTCTGATTGTCAGTTACCTACAATACACGTATTAACAATTTAAAATTGAGGATTTCAAGATTTAATTAGTTTATGATTTCAAGAAATTACATGATAATAGGTCACAAAAATAAGGAACAAATTTATCAGACGTGAAAAATCAGTGTTAGACAAAGTTGAATAAAAGGCTGGCTACAAAGCTGAGAGGGTGAAATGATTCTTTTAAATAGTAGTACTGCTTAGATAGAGAATAAAAGAATGATCCGTTCTTTTATTCTTTGGCTGAATGTTAAAAAAACACTGGGTAAGCAGCACTAATTTTGGCAATATTGTGTTTGGACACTAAAAATATTTCCTCTTGCAGTAATCGCTGAGCTGTGGGGTTTTTGTTGAGGTTTTTTGTTTGTTTGTTTTATTGTTTGTTTCTTTTATTTTGTTTTGGTTTTCTTTTTTTGTCGCAATGATCTAAATGACTGAAAAAGTTATCTACCAAAATTTGCTGTAAAAACATTAACAATGGGCTGTCTGAGAATGGATAGCATATTAATGGAATAGCAAGAATAAGAAAAGACTTCATAATTTCTACAGATTCTTAGCGTACCTCTTATGTTAGCTTTGCCAGAGAAAAATAAGAGTCACATAACTAGTGAAATAATTGAAAATTCACTCTACAGAAATAGAATCTGTGTAGAGTATGTAGAGGTTTACATACTTTGAATAATAATAGCAGAAATAAAGCTATCATGATAAATATAAAATATAAATTTATCAATATGCAATGTAGCATGTACCATAAGCAGTGCTCAACCCTGTGGCTTGATAGGAACACATAGTAAATTTTATATAGATTCCAGTTATATCTCTACAAGGCTCTAGTCCATGAAACTACTGTAAGAGAAATACTAGTAGAGAAATGGCAATGCAAAGGTAACTCGGCACATTCCAATTGATCTTGTTGAAAAAAAACATTATTGACAGATAATTATAAATGCTACTAAAACTTGAATTGGAAGGAAAATCGTGAAAATATTTCTGCAGGATTTATGTCAGGAATAAACAGCCATAAAGCGGATCAGATCATAAAACTTGGAGGATGTCACACCCCCCAGAAGAGAATGTTATCCCTGACACCTTTTCAAGGCTCAGGGTGGTCCTTTAAATTCACTCCACTCTTTTTCCTTTGACGTCTGTTTTCTGCTACAGATAGGTCCTGATAGAATCCAAGCCTTTTTCTTCATTACCTTTCTTCTGGAGTCTGGAGGGTTTGTTCAGACAGAAAGACCAGGGAATCACAGAATGGTAGGGGTTGGAAGGGACCTCTGAAGATCATCTGTTCCAGCCCCCCTGCTGGGGGAGCAGGATCCTAGAGTAGATCACACAGGAACACATCCAGATGGGTTTTAAATGTCTCCAGAGACGGAGACTCCACAGCCTCTTTGGGCAGCCTGTTCCAGTGCTCTGTCACCATCACAGTAAAGGAGTGTTCTCTTAAGATTGAACCTCCTGTGTCCCAGTTTGTGTCCATTGCCCCTTTTCCTGTCACTGGACACCACTGAGAAGAGTCTGGCCCCGTCTTCCTGACACTCGCCCTTGAGATATTTATAAGTATTAATGAGATCCCCCCCCCCTCAGCCTCCTCTTCTCCAAGCTAAACAGACCCAGTTCCCTCAGCCTCTCCTCACATGAGAGATGCTCCAATCCCTTCATCACCTCAGTGGCCCTGCGCTGGACTCTTTCCAGTAGCTCCATGTCCCTCTTGAACTGGGGAGCCCAGAACTGGACACAGGACTCCAGATGAGGCCTCAGCAGGGCAGAGTAGAGGGGGAGGAGAACCTCTCTTGATACTGCTGGCCACACTCCTCTTAATGCACCCCAGGATCCCATTGGCCTTCTTGGCTGTGAGGGCACATTGCTGGCTCATGGTCAGCCTGTTGTCTACCAGGACTCCCAGGTCCTTTTCCCCAGAGCTGCTCTCCAGCAGCTCAGCCCCCAGCCTGTACGGATCCATGGGGTTGTTCTTCCCCAGATGCAGGACTCTACACTTGCTCTTGTTGAATTTCATTGAGTTTCTCCCTGCCCAGCTCTCCAGCCTGTCCAGGTAACGCTGGATGGCAGCACAGCCCTCTGGTGTGTCAGCCACTCCTCCCAGCTTTGTATCATCAGCAAACTTGCTGAGGATACACTCTGTCCCTTTGTCCAGGTCCTTAATGAATATATTGAATAGGACCAGACCCAGTACCGACCCCTGGGGGACACCACTGGTCATAGGCCTCCAACTAGACTCTGCCCCACTGACCACTGCTCTCTGGGCTCTGTCCTTCAGCCAGTTCCCAATCCACCTCACTGCCCAATCATCCAGTCCACACTTGTTAAGTTTGGTTGTGAGGATGCCATGGGAGACAGTGTCCAAAGCCTTGCTGAAGTCAAAGTAGACCACATCAACTGCCTTCCCCTCATCAATCCATCTAGTTATGTCCTCATAGAAGGCTGTCAGGTTGGTCAAGCATGACTTCCCCTTGGTGAACCCATGTGTCTATGGTTAGCCAGTACTCTGGGCTGAACCGTAGCAGTTAGTTTATCACCCAAGGCTCCCTCCCCAGAGGGGAAAGAGAATCAGGGAAAAAAGGAAAAGACCTGTGAGCTGGAGTATAAACAGATTTAATAGAGTAACAAAACTAAAAGAACCATCAACATAAAGCACAGAAGGTTTTACTCAGCCTAGCTCTCAATACTGTTGGCAGGAACAAAGCAGACCAGCAAGGAGCCTCAGGGAGAAGAGGAGGAACCCCACCCTCACTGACCTCCCTCCTTTTATAATGAGCATGACTAGGTGGTATGGGACACCCTTGTGAGTCAGCTGCCTTGATTGGAACTCTCGGCTGACTCGGGACTACTCATGGCCTGCCTGCATGGCTGGCCCATGGGGCTGTGCCTGGGGAACCAGGATACCATGTTGAATACTCTTGATAGCCCTCTTTTCCTCAACATTCTTTGAGACGGTGCCAAGAACAAGCTGTTCCATCACCTTTCCAGGGATAGAGGTGAGACTGACTGTAGTTACCCAGGTCCTCCTTCTTGCCCTTTTTATAGATTGGAGTGACATTGGCCTTCCTGCAGTCCTCAGACACCTCTCCTGTTCTCCAGGACTTTTTGAAGATGATGGAGAGCAGTCTAGCAACCATGCAGGTCTCCTGTCTCCCTTACATGATTTCTCACTTTTTGGGATTCTGTGATCCTGAGCATGAAGGAAATGATGCTTGAATATTGACCAGCTCTCTTGGGCCCCCCCTACCATCCAGTGCCCTGTCCCACGGGATTTCTCCAAGGAGTTTCTTGAAGATGCCAAAGTTAGCCCTCCTGAAGTCCAGAGTTATGATCCCACTTGTTGCTTTGTGCTTACTGCACATATCTTGAATTCCACCATAGCTCATTATACTCAATTCAGGAACACACAGTATTCACTCTAGCTGGTGTCGTTATTCATATAGTTCCTTGTTTATATTTTGTGAACTTCAGCAATGCCTTGGTAACTCAGACCCTTACACTTTTTTTAAATTTTTTTTTTTCCCCTTCTGGCATTTCTGATTCTGGAGGAAAGAAGCTGAGTGCATACATTTCATATTGCCAGAGCTGTTATTAACTACACCAAGAACAGACGAGCCATGCTTTTCTCACAACAAAAGAATGTTGCTCCAGACACTTTAAAGCATTTTCTTCCTCCCTCTCTCTCTCCTCCCAGCAGAAAATATTTCCTTATTTTCTTTGTCCTAACACTTATTTTCATTATTGCTCAAGTTCAACAACTTCAAAAACCTGAGAGAGCTACATCCTGCTAGATAGCTTCTATGTTCTACTGTCCATGAAGTGGACATTTTTACTCTTGCTTGCAACTTAAAGTATGTAGCGGAAATGGGATTAAATGCCTTTATGCAGTGTTGATTGTACCTCAAATGACACTGTGGGGTATTATTTTGCCAGATGGAAAAACAAAGATACAGACCTATGGCCAATTTGAATGGAAAAAAACCCCTAACTTCAATGCAGCATTCTGGAAAAAGTAAATTGCTTACTCTTTGAAATAAGTAAATTTTTTTTGAGTCAGATGCACAGAGATGAATTTTCAGTGGTACATTGGCTTCCTATACCAAACCTAATAGTAAGGATTTTCCGCTTTTCTTAAGACAAATGTCTTGTCATTCACTTTTTCATCTTATAATGCCACTTCACTTTTTAAAAACAAAAGGTAACCACAAACCCCAAATTGATCTATGTTTTAAATGTATCTTAGAAATGGGTACCAACCTGATTTTTTAGGTGATCTAATGATAAAACACCCTGGACAACACTGCACCTTATAGGACAAAATCACGTAGCAGCTGAAATACCGGATGAACTTAGAATCATAGAATTGTTTTGGTTGAGAAAGACTTTTAAGACCATCAAGTCCAACCATTAACCTAGTGCTGCCAACTGACCACTAAACCATGTGTCCTTGTTCCCCAGGCACAGTCCTATGGGCCAGCCATGCAGGCAGGCCATGAGTAGCCCTGAGTCAGCTGAGAGTTCCAATCAAGGCAGCTGACTCACAGGTGTATCGCACACCACTTAGTTATGCTCATTATACAAGGAGGGAGTTCACTGAGGGTGGGGTTCCTCCTCCTCTCCCTGAAGCTCCTTGTTGATGGTGCTTTGTTCCTGCTGTCAGTATTGAACCAGGCTGAGTAGAACCTTCTATGCTTTATGCTGATTGTTCTTTCACTTTTATTATTCTATTAAATCTCTTTATACTCCAACTCATGAGTCTTTTCTTTCCCCCCCCCCCCCCCAATTCTCCTTCCCATTTGGGAAGGGAGCCTTGAGTGATATACTAACTGCTGCCGTTTAGTCCTGAGTACTGGCTAACCGTAGACACAGTGTCCCTCAGCACCTCATTTACATGCTTCTTAAATACCTCTAAGGATAGAGACTCCCCCGCTGCCCTGGGCAGCCTGTGCCAGTGCTTTATAGCCCTTTCAGTGAAAACATTTTTCCTAATATCCAATGTAAACCTCCTCTGGCACAACTTGAGGCCATTACCCCTTGTCCTATCACTGTTACCTGGGAGAAGAGACCGACCCCTGCCTCACTGCAGCCTCCTTTCAGGGACTTGTAGAGAGCAATGAGGTCTCCCCTCAGCCTCCTCCAGACTGAATAACCCCAGATCCTTCAGCCATTCCCCATCAGACTTGTGCTCCAGATGCTTCACCAGCTTTGTTGCCCTTCCCTGGACATGCTCCAGCAGCTCAGTGTCCTTGAAGTGAGGGGCCCAAAACTGAACACAGTATTCAAGGTGGGGCCTCACCAGAGCTGAGTACAGGGGGACAATCACCTCCCTACTCCTGCTGGTCACACCGTTTCTGATACAGGCCAGGATGCTGTTGGCCTTCTTGGACACCTGGGCACACTGCTGGCTTCTATTCAGCCGGCTGTTGACCAGCACCC
Source organism: Podargus strigoides (assembly GCA_028020825.1). Lineage (NCBI taxonomy): Eukaryota > Metazoa > Chordata > Aves > Caprimulgiformes > Podargidae > Podargus > Podargus strigoides. Next base: position 79,343,808 of record CM051663.1, on the reverse strand, counting down.
TCAAGTCTCTTTCAGCCAGGCAGCTTTCCAGCCACTCCTCTCCAAGCCTGTAGCTCTGCATGGGGTTGTTGAGACCCAAGTGTAGGAATCGGCACTTGGCCTTAGCTGACAGTTCAAGACAGACAAATGTAAAGTGATGGACATGGGGAAAAGCAATCCTAGCTTCACATATAAAACAGTGGGCTGATCATAACTATGCAGGAGCTGGACCTTAGTTTGTGAGACATCTGTGCAAAACTTAGCTTAATGCTTTATAGAGGCCAGAAAAGAAAATCAGATGTTGGGAATTATTTGAAAAGCAATATGAAATAAAACATGAGGATAATTCTGATCCCGTTATCTCAGAAAGATGTATTTGAACTAGAAAAGATTCAGAGAAGTGTAACAAGGATGAGCAAAGCATGGAACAGCTTCTTTACAAGGAAAAATTGAATAAGGTACTATTTTTCAGTGCGGGAAGAAAAAGGCAGTTTAGTAAGGGTTGTGACAGAGGTTCCAAAATCACTGGCAGCATAAATTCAGAAGGAATTCTAACAAAAGAGCCAAGGCCAGGAGAAGCCAAGTTCGAAACAAGCAAAATTCTTAAGACAGCAGCTAATTTTTCTGTGAATCTCCTTATTACAGGACATTGTCAGTGCAAAACCTTGACATTAGTTCAAGCGGAGCCTGGACTCATACGGTAAAGGAAATCTATTGAGGGTTATTAAACAGAAAATGAAAAGGAATTCTGTGACCTGAAAGCAATCAGCAACTAGGAAATTACATGGGGCACTCTCATATGTGATTGCTCTGTTCTTACTAATCCTTGGGCATTGATGGTTCAGGTCCTTTGAACAAGTAATGAGGAAGCTGTGGAATGCTGGTTGCGTTTGTTCTCATGTAAAGGCTGAGCACCTATTTCCAAAGATGCTCCAGGCTTCCAGTCGTGCTGGTTCCAGTGGAAATCCCTCAATATGTCTTTAAGTCAGGCTTTTTGTTAGTATTTCTTCAGATGAGATTGCTATGAATACAAAGCAGTTGCAATGTATTTTATCAAAGTAATTTTCCTAGCAGAATGGGGAAGTTTTGTAAAAAGTGAACTTTTTTTTCAGATGAAAATGGGAAGCACACGATGATACCTCTGGGCAATGATACATCTTTGGCTTCAGAAAGCAAAGGAGGGAAAATTAAGAAATATATGAGCTAATCAGTTTAGGGATCCATCAGCTGCTTCAGGACAGTTATATTCCTATGCTGCATTTGCTCATATAGGAATATAAATGAGGATATATTTTACCTTTGCAACCTTTAGAGACAGAATATAACTACGGATAAAAGATCATCTGTAGAACTAGAAATTTGCATATGCGATTTTGGATTGACAAAAAATTATCTCTTCAATTTAATTAAATAACGTAATACCTAAATTCCTGGGACACCCTTGCCACCCCCCCCCAAAAAAAAAGAAAAAAAAAGGTCTAGTAATGTATGTATAGCAAACTATTTGTAAAAAAAAGTTCACATTGTATTTACTGCTTTACCCATGTGATCTTCTTTGTTTTGTTTTTTTTTAATATATAGCAGCTGAGAATTTGATTTGTAGATTACAAATGCAAGGATTTTCATAGAAAAGCAGTTCACAGAAATGTCCTTGATCTTGTCATAGTAATTATCATCCTCTGAGCTTAGCATTTTACTGACTATACTACTGCTTTTCATGCATAAAGAAGACAAGTTCTGTGGAAAAAAAGCAATGTTTTCAGCACATCATTAGTGAGTTTCAGGAGAAAATTATATAATAGCAGTAGCACAGTGCACATAAGGAGCCTTTAAAAACAGACTTTTATTGAATTAATGAAAAGGCAATGATGTTAAGGAAGTCAACCAATTAGTACCTCACCCCTTGTGATCCCCCAATGGTATAAACGGTTTCTATTTCTGGATGGAGCAGGAAATCTTATCTTGCCCTCCAAATAAATGTGAACCCAACTTCCAGAAATTTAATATTTATATCTTAAAAAGATACATAGGCTTCTGTAGAGATAATGCTCAAATAAAATAGAAGTCCAAAGTTTTCTAATTCATAACTAGTGTAAGAAACTCTAAAAAAATCAATAGCATAGACAGAAACATAAACAAAGCCAAGAAGATCTCCTTTTGAATGCGAGTTAGCAGCAAAGTTAATTTTTTAGGGCCGGGTTTTGCCTTGATATCCTATTTGTGAAATATAGTTCATTGATCTCAACTTTCAGAGAAAACATAAAATACAGTGCTCAATCCAGCACAATATTTATATTTGGAAAACCAAACAAAAGCAATACAAATCTGAATATGAAATTTACTATTGTAAAACTAGTTATTTCCAACAGGGAAGCAAGACTTGGGTGATGATAGATATGATTTGGTTCTCTTTAATATTTCAATGAGAAATATTCATTCCCATCCATTTTCCTAAAAGCCAGTATAATGGGATGCAAATCTTCAGTGAATCCTCTAGCTTCTACTATACAAAAACCACTTGGTCTAGGTATCACAGCCATAATTCTGCCATGTACTTCTCTATCAGATCAATTCCTCAACTTCAGGAAAAAAATTTAGTATCAATGGGCAGAATGATATTGATTGGGTGGACAACTAGAAAGCCAAAAAGGGGAAAATGGAAAACCTGTAGAATCTCTTTAGTAGAGCTTAGTAGAGTGATAGACTTGAGCAGCTTCATCGTTTTCCATTAATCAAACAACTGGTTTTATAGAAAGGGCAAAATGGAAATGGGCTCACACTCTGTAGAACAAGGCTGGAAAATGACTCCTAGAATGTAAATAAGGAACACAAATGGCATAGCTTTTGGTGTGTAAGGGTAAAGGACAAACGGAACCCTTGTGATTTTGGATAGTCAAAATTAGGGTATACACAGAATTAATGGCAGATACAGACTCGAAAAGATTCCTAAGGAAAGGTAGCACACAGGAGGCTTTTGTGTTGAAATGGAGGGAGCCCTTGATGTGTGCGAGAAATCTGTCTTACAGAGATTACAGAATATGTGATCTCCTAATAAGTAATAGGATATTCTTGACAATGTTACATGACATTGAAAGAAAAATAATTGGCTTTGGGAAAGAGCTGCAGTGACTCAGCAAACTAATTAATGAGCCTCCTCATCTGTGTACAGTTCTGCTCCCCCACATACTTTCCATTTAAATGATCTTCTCTTATATTTTGGTGACATTTGACGGTACTCAATACAATATCACACAAATTAAGTTGGTGCTATTATGAAACATCTTGTCTTATTTCTTAGACGGGGATAGTTTCATGGGAAGGCAACAGAATACAGACAGTGGTGGGATTTCCTTTGGAAAACTGAAGGCCATCAACTGACATGTCGGAAAGAGCAACAGCTCTAGGAGATGATTGGAGGGAGGCAGAAGTGCCTACAGAAAAAAAAAAAAAAGGTCTCCTGCATTTTTAGCAGCTGCTCCTAATAAATCTTCTTCTTCTTTTTTTTTTTTTTTTCTTCTGCTTTGCTGTTCACATAACCTATTCTGGGATTTATTAGTGGGCAGCATGGGTGAGTCCATTACTGAGGAACAGCAGTTAGAACAATGACTGGAAAATGTAAGTTTTGCATTGCAGAAAAGTTGCCTTGTTAGTACTCTTTCTGCTAGGAATTAGTGCTTTGTGACTAATTAGTTATTGATTTTCTAATGTAGAATTCAAACAATTGATAAACTAGAACAGGATTGGAGGGCAAGGTATTGTGGATAAGAAGGCTAAAAATCTAGATTTGGGAAAAGGTTTACTCATTGCTCCTCTTCAAGAGAAAAGGATCAGGAAGAACTACAAATACTGGTGAAGCCACACTGTGAATCATTTAGCAGCTGGCATAAAAAATAAGTACAATTTATAGTGTAATTTGTGATATATTAGCAAATGTAGCATTTTAAAACCCCTGGAACTTGACTAAACCCTGTTATGAAAGGAAGTGGAAATATTGTGGTATAGCCTGAAACACATAAATAGTTAATCTGTGCTCCCTGACTGTTATATTAAGAGAGGAAAATAAACAAAGATGCAGTGCCTGAAAAATATTTAAAATGTTTATTACATCATAACACTATTTTTTTTTTTAAAAAAAATTAATGCAACTTATGGGGACATTTCTAAAACATTGAAAACAGAAAATGGGTTAAAGAGAATATAAGAAAATTTGTTCTACTGAAAAAAAAAGTTACTCTAAAAAGCCTCTTTATATTAATAAAAGAAAGCTCAATTTTTAAAAGTCTATATCAACTTTAAATTAATCTAATCACACTTGGAGTTGTAGAATGAAAATAAAGAAGTAGCTCTATAATAAAATCAACAAATTTATTTCTAAACATTCTAACACAAGGATTGAGTTCTATTTTCAACAGTTACTGGGAAGTTTAGCTTCGAAAGTGCTTATGTGGCAGAAAACCTTTTCAAATACTTCTTAAAAATGTTGCAGAAATCTTTCTACCCATTTTTCTTTTCCCTAAACTTTGCGCTTTGACTAGCACTTTTACCTAAATGAAAAAATATGTAACTTCTGTTCAGCCTCTTGCATAAATGACAAAGTGGTTATCATTGGTTAAAGCAGGTCTATGATTAAATGCTTAAAGCAAACATGTGAAGTGCTGGGGTATGAACCCAGAGCCCCGAATTAAAGTTGACAAATGGGTGGTCCCCATGGTCTTTTAAAAGGAGGGGATGAGTTTGCCTTTTGGCTTTCCTCCAAGGTGCAGCCGGCCTTGTAAGGAAAGCCCTGGGGTAAACAAGCCCCAGGTGCCCCACGTTGGGTAAATGAGTGCCAGGTGTCCTGCTTTGGGGATAAAAGCTGGGACCACTTGCAGGAAGGGTGGAGTGTCTGTCTGTGAGGTGGATGCACTTTGCAGAGTTTCCCTGTTGAGGAAGGACCTCCTGACTCTCCTTGCAACTGGGCCCCGGTCAGGTCTGGCATTTGCAAATGTGGCTTTGTGGGGGAACAATATGTGGCTACTTCTATCCTATATGATCAGCCTATTGACTTGGTTGTCCCCACCTCTTCTATGGGAGGCTTTGTTTCTTTGTTCCACCTATTATTGGTTGTACTGTGTCGTCGCTGGGTTTGATGTCTATTATGTGTAATCTGTTTGACTTGTTTGTACCCCCAGCGATCACCCATATACTGACTTTTTATGTGCAATAGAATCTGGTTACTGGATTGTTTTGCTGCTGGCTGTGTCCTTTGTGCTAGGCCTAGTGATTGGCAAAACAACATGAAGCAGCCTTAGATCAATGACCAGATCACTTATCACTATCTCAAACTTGAGTTCTTATGCATGTGGCCTTTTCAGTCCTTTTATTTGACATTACTTTTTTATACAATTTAACAGGCTAGTTCCCTAGTAGTACTGAAATAGATTTTGATGTGGTTGAGGTATGGCACCAGTGAAGATCTACGTGTCCTCTTTCTGCTGTTTTTGTGCAACTCTGATTTCCACCAGCTTTTAAAAGCTCACTGTTGTCCATTAGTATGGAAGGGACCAGCCTAAGCACTGTACTTTTTCACATCTCTCCTTCATGTATAAGTACTTGTGCAGGTTATAAGGAGTTCTTCTGAAGAAAAATTGAGAACAGCAAACTGCTGAGAAATCAACTCAAGCAACAACTTCAGTGTTATGGAGAGAAAGTAGTGTAACACTTGTGTGTGGGTCAGATGACATAAACAGCCAAAGGCAGTTTTTACTTTTTTATTTAAAGTAATGACATTCTGTCAACTGATTAATGTTGTATAATGTATGAGGATGATGTATCACAACGATTCTCAAACTGGACATGTTTTCTGCCACCATCATTAGCTATGACAGCACTACACGAGCAATCACAGGAGTTCCTGCTTCTTTACTGGGACCCAGGCATGGACAGCAGAAGGCAAGCCCCACATTTTTCTCACATGGTGTCAACAAGTCTAGGTTCCTTGATGTGCTCGCCACATTCAGAAGAGGTCTATAAAAGGCTTCTCATGGTCCAGAAATTTTGGAACCTACAATTTCAACCCCAATCTGCAATGCATACTGCTACATTCAGCCCGGTAAGACTTTCTCTTTCACAAACAGTGTTTGCTGCCAAACTGCATGAACAAATGAGAAGTAACTAGTGTTGTTTATTTTCTCTGTTCGTAGGCACTCCGTTCCACTGCCTCTCCACATAGGGCTAAAAGTTGTCTAAGTACGGGCTTATGATTGTAGCTTACTATGTGATTTTTGTATCACACACTGGGAACTCTTAGTCTAGAACAAAAAAACTTAAGCTAAAGGTCAGTCAAACAGAATTTGGATGATCCATAAGAATTAATTTACTCCAGCAGCTTATATTACAGCCTGTTTAGCTCTATTTTTAGGTGTTAAGATCTTCTTAGGTACATGGATTAAGTTACAGGATCCTAAATGGCAGAAATTTGAAAGGACTGTGACTGAGGTACCACAGTGAGAGCAATTGTTCTAAATGAGCTTGACTGGCTCAAGTCATATAACAGGAGAAAAAAAAAAAAAAAAGAGACCAATATTTAAAACTCAATATTAAAAGCATTGGATGGAAGGAGGAATCACATGGTTATTTCTTCCACATGTGTGAAAAGAACAAAGTTCTTAACACAAAGAGCTGTTGTAAAGGGAAATTTGAACTGTAATACTTAAAAGCTAGAAGTAATGCCTGTGGGATTTTTTAGTGCAAGTTCTTAATTTAGTGTTATCATATAATTAAATATTTTAATGTGACATGGAGTATGTTAATCAGAAAAACACTGTATAAATGGGACTGTGTAGGCCTCTGGAAACAGCTGTTGAAATCTCAGTGTAAAATGAGGAATATTAAAATAAAAGTTGAAATTTTACAGAGAATGAAATATCTTGTCAGCTTTCTGACTTTTTAAAGCTTTGAGAAGTTATCTGGCAAGCATGTTATCTGACAAGCTCTGTTATTTTGCTGTGTGTGCAGGAATTTTCAAAGGATTCTATGAAGGCTCGGCCTAAGATTAAACTCTGGAATTCCTTTTTCGTTCACTTTGAACAGCATTCATGCATGTACATTGCAAGGTATATCACATTATGAAGTTGAAGCCACAGCATTCCTTTCCTATTTTACGTACTTGACATACGGCATGGTACATCTTTGTTATTCTTAATCACAAAATCACAGAATGTTAGGGATTGGAAGAGACCTCAAAAGACCATCTAGTCCAATCCTCCTGCCAGAGCAGGAATATTTAGATCAGGTCACACAGGAACGCATCCAGGCGGGCTTTGAATGTCTCCAGAGAAGGAGACTCTACAACCTCTCTGGGCAGCTTGTTCCAGTGCTCTGTCACCCTCGCTATGAAGAAGTTCTTCCTCACATTTATGTGGAACCTCCTATGTTCCAGCTTGCACCCATTGTCCCTTGTTCTATCATTGGATGTCACTGAGAAGAGCCTGGCTCCATCCTCATGACACTCACCCTTTACATATTTATAGACATGAATAAGGTCACCCCTCAGTCTCCTCCAAGCTAAAGAGACCCAGTTCCTTCAGCCTTTCCTCATAAGGGAGATTAATGATTAAGAATGGAAACACATTTTAAATGTAGCAGTTATCCACTTTCTTCACCATTGTAGCCTAACTGACTGTAATTCTAACCACTCCAAACAGGGGAAACTTCTAATGCAAAACAGCACCACCTCTCTGCATTGTCCCAAGCCTGCATCCCATATGATGCTAGAGAAGACCAGGTGAATTGCTGGAAGAATGTTAGATGTTCTGAGGGTGAATCCGTGCTCTGCATTGTAAGTGAGGAGTCACATGTTTCTGCAAATGAGTGACAAGGATTTTACCAAGATCTGCCTTACATACCAGCACGCCACAAAATACTTAGCATGAATACAGGATGATTATCAATGGGATAAAGTTACAAGATCACATTTAAACGTAAGCAAAATCTTTCTTAACAGGAGTAACAGCACAGATTGCTTATCGAGGTTTTTTGGCAAAAGTAATTAAATGTCTACTGTGAGTAGGAAATGCACAGTTGTAGAAAAGAAGACTGAGCAAATGACTTCTTAGAAGTGTCGTGCAGCTATATTATTTTTTGTTCTGAGATGATTTCTAAACGTTTCTAGAAAGATGCAAACTTTCCCTAATAAATGATTTGGGCAAGCAATACTCGAGATCTGCCAGAAACTCTAAAACTTATCCTTTGTATCCTCTCTTCTCCATGTTTATAATGCTTATAAAACAAGCTGTTAATCTTTTAAAGCTATTTTTAAGTTCCCAGATGCAAAAAAAAAAAAAAAATAATCCTTTTACTTAAAACCTTGGACCTTCAGCGGCTTGACTGCTGGCGCGGGGTGACCGCCACCCGTGCCTCAGCGCTGAGGCGGGACCGAGCGGCAGCGAACACCACCGCCCCCGCCCCTCGCGCTGCCACGCCCAGCCCCTCGCTCATTGGCTAGCTCCTCTGCCCACCAGAGAGCCCCGCCCCCTCCCGCGGTCCGGCGTTCGCTTCTCGTCTCCCGAATGGCCGGCGAGCCCTGTCAATCTCTGGCGTGAAGGGCGAGAGGCGCCGATCGCCCTCGGCCGGACTCTCCCTCTCTCCCCCCGCCCAGCCGACTCGTCCCCACTGCATCCGGGAGGAGGCGCGGCCCGCCCGCCCCGGGGCTCCTGCTGCGGTGGGAAGGGGCGGGCACTCCCTGCTGCCGCCGCTTCCCCTCCGTCTCGGCACGCCTCCCCAGCTGCTCCATCTCGGCGGTCCCGCCGCAGGGCAGGGCAGGGCAGGGTCGGGTCAGGGAGCAAGTGCACGGAGCTGAAGGACTCGCCGCCGACTCTGCCGGCCGGACACGAAGCGCTGGGCCCTTCCCCTCAGCCCGCCCCCGCAGCGGCTCCCGCTGCTCCGCGGCGCCGGTAGGTAGCTGTCCCCGGCCGCCTTTCGGGGGGCCGCGGCACTTCTTCACCCCAGGCCTTTTACCGGCTCCCTCCGCCTCGCTCCGGTAGCCCCGGGGCGGGACGCGCAGAGCGGTGGCAGGTGGCGGTGGGAGGGGCTCGCGCGGCGGGGAGACCCTGGAGCTACTGCGGGTCCGCCCTGCCGCCGCTCCGCGTGGTGAGGCGGGCGGCAGGTGCCGCCTCGTAGTGTGGGCTGCAGCCGTGCTGGCAGAAGGGCCCGAGCGCAGCGGCTCGCCCGGGGAACAGAAGCTGTCGCTGCGAGACCTCCGGCTGTTGCTGTCGGCTCGTCGTTTCCGGGCCGGTGGCCGTGGTTGGTCCCCCCGAGCGCGGAGCTGCGCTCGTAGGAGCGAGTGAGCTCGCTCTCCTTCCTCTTCTGTAGGAGCAGGCTGCTGGCGTGCGTCTGTACAGGCTTGGCTGGCAGGTTAGAGGCAAACTGAGCTGCCGGTGGTTGGTTCGTGGGGTTTTTTTTTGGTTTTGTTTTTTTCCTTTAAAAAACCAAGTTATTTACAAATGCACTCTGAATATAGTGGCTTTATGTTTGATTCATTGAAATTTCTAAGAGTAGTGCTTTGGGCGATTTGCTCTGAAACTTTTACAGAGCTTATTTTCAGGTCCCCCTATCGGCTTTGCTGGCAAACCCTTAATTTAATGATTTGCTATGTGTAAAAGGAGTTGCAATATAACTGAAGAAATTTTTTTAATGGATTTTTGCGTGTAAGATCTTTTGGTAATTACACGCATAGTTATAAATATATTCTGTACAAAATTATCCTTTTTAACAATTTTATTGAGCATGATTACAAGTTAAGTATACTCTTACGTGAATTAAGTATTGCTGCCTGGGTTATGACTTCTTGTAGGGATCTGTGATTTATCTGTAATGTAGACTCACACCTTTGTGAACGCTAATAAACGTCTAGCAGATGCATTTTTATCCTGAGCTGCATTGGGATGTTAAAATCCAATTTGGGAGTAATGCAGTTTTCCTTTTCAAGGGACAAGATGAGATAAAGGTTTCTTTGTTAACTGTGTTTCGGGAGACGTCTTCTACTGACCTCAACCTCCTTTTATCAGTTTCTTTCGAAACAGAAAGTTTCAGCGAGTGAAATGGTATTTGCAATGGAAATAATTGGTGTTTTATTGTGCTGGCCTGAAACGGAGCAGTTACCTGGCAAACAGCATGCTAGTTCATCAGCTGAGAATGACTTTCAGCTAATGAGATGAATCTTTTTGTCTTGCTACTGTACTTCTGAACAAATAGATGTATTTGCTTGTAAAATGTGAATGAATTTCAGAATCTAGAATGCCAATTCTATTACAGTGATACAGCATGTTTTCTGTAGCGTTTTTTTTTTTGGTGCATGATCCAAGATAGAGATATTTACAGCTAGTTAGGAGATTCAATGTATTTATTTGGAAGACTTTGGAAGACTTGTGGGCCTTTCTGAAGTTACTCTCCCCTAAAAAAGGAAGTCACTAAACATGCAAAAGAGTTTTTCCATGTTAATTGTACATAAGTAAATTAGATAAGACTGAACTTACTTCCTGTGGTAATTTTCCATTTTTTAATAATCACGTAACTAGATTAAATACATTTTCTAAAGCTGATGCAGTGAATCAAAACTTAGTGTCTCAACTGCATCCACAAAATGTGTCCTATGAAAACAGGATTGTGTTTCAGTAGTGACTATGCTAAGTTGTTCTGTGGTTAGAAGTATCAAAGTGAAATGTATTTGTAACGTCTTTACTTTTGTCTTAAAATTGTGTTTTGATAAAATCTTAGGAAGTCTCCGGATGTTTAAGATTAATTTAGTCATGACTTTGAGATAGTAATAGATCAAATCTGAGGAATAGGGAAGTGGCAGTGGTTACTTTTGTACAGTGTCTTGTAGTTACAGAAAACAATTTTCTAAAGAACAGTGTGCTGATAATAGAGCTATTAACTATATCTAGCTTTTCTCAGGTCTAAACAGTTTTTTTTCCCAGTCTGTTGTAAACAAAACATATAGCTACCTCTTGTTCCTTAGCTTTTTCTTTTTTTACTTTTAACTGATTGTTTTGGAATGGCATACACAAAAGTAATAACACAAAGTCACACACAAACCACAGGAAGAACAAAGTTGTAAAGGAGTTTGGGGTGCAGCTTCTTCACAGTTTAAGCTTACTGATTCAACTGGAAACTAATTGCAAGAGTTTTCGTTCAATCCTGCACAGCCCACCTGCAGTTGTATGAGCAAATGAGCTGACACAGTGCTTAAGGAAGAGTGGGCCAATGCTTTTCAGCAGTGAGCTGTGGCTAGATCTTAAACTGACCATGATGCTTGGGGTTATTTAGTAATGTTAATTGAATGGTATATTCCTAAGGAGCAACTAATGTACCCTGGAAGAGCAGGCAAAAGCGAAAGAATTATTACATTGTTTACTTTGTGGGCCTTTAACATTTTGAGGCTTCTATATAATTGTTTTTCTTTATCTATTAAAAGGTAAAAAAGTAATTTTTATCGAATTGTCTTTTACTTTTTGGCAATCTGTAATTTATTTTTTATTTTTTTTTTGCTATGCAGGCATTTTAATGCTTCCTCAGTGCTGCTGCAGAACTAGTGGACTGAAATCAAGCCTGCTGCTGCTGAGCTTGTTTTTCTGAGTAGCCTTCTAGACATTGTCACTGACATTCTAGGGGTTTGTGGGCCACAGATGTTCAGTCAAGAAAAATGTATATGTTTAAGCCAAATAGTTGCATAAATAAAAGCGGACTAGTAAGAAAGTAGTTAAAAGCTAGGCTTATGATCACAGCTAAAGACAGTGACTGGAGCATCTGTTCTTCCGTGTGACCTTACATAAGCCACTTATAATTTAATGTCATCTTTTCGGTAGAAGGAGAACGTAGAAGAGGAGACATTACACATCAGTCTATGCTGTAGAGTTGGTTTAGATTTTGGTTACTTAGAGAGCTTTCTGAAAGCTCTATAGTACATTCTAAGGAAATTCTCACACTGTTAGTAAGTAGTAAAGTACTCAGCTGTGTTCAAAAATATACATTAATTTAATTTGATCACGTTTAGCTCACCTGTTATAATTAGTTCTAATGTTCAATAGATGTGTTCTTTGCCTTAAATGAATGAGTAGGAGGATTCTTTCTAAGAAAAGATGCAGAGAATATTTGTAAATATTAAGTATGCAACACTTTGAGAATATTACAAGTGTGTTTACCAGTGCATTCTCCTAGGATGTTTATTGAACTGCATTAGTCTTCATCTGTTGCATAGAGCATTTTTGTTTGAACACATTTCACTGTAGTTACCCCTCATCCACTCTTCTCTCTCATTTATTCCTTTATCTGATGGTTTTGAATATATCTACATGTAAAAGGTCAGCATATATTTAAGGAAAGCTTTTAAATACAAGATAGGTTATATCCACTTTTGGCTGTTCAAAGTGGGTATGTTATGCAAAATACGTGTACCCTGTAGGTACGGAAAGGTGACTTTTTTTTCTATTTGTGTGTCTAGTATTCTGTTGCTGCCTTGTGCAGTGGAGTTAGGAAAGGGAGGAGACATATTGATCAGTCATATCTGTCTTTGCAAAAATGTTTACTCAGGTAACTGTAGGTCACAGAGGTCCATGACAGACGCACAGGTAAGGTTTGCATACTTCAAGTAGATTTGTTACTTAATTCGACTTCCTGTGGAACATCGCTGATGTAATTGCAACAGTGTTTTCCTATGCTTTACGATCTTCCCTGTAAGCCTACTGGCCTGTTTAACTTTTAGCATACCAAGACTTTTTTAGTAACTGTTTTACTTAACTGTTAGTAATTTAATGTCATTTTTCCTAGAAAGGACATTTTTTTTAAGATTTCTTGGATGTAATTGCCTGTGTGGGAATTGATACTCTTCATCAACCACATCTTTAAACTATGTTATTAAGACAGGATGTGGGCTATAACAATTGACAATAATGTCCTCTTTACTAGTAAAAAAATACAGAGATGTTTTATGACAGGCATGGCCTAGATGCCAGTTTAAAGGACATGGTTTGTCACACTTTCTTGTAGTTTCTGTTATTATTCATTGAGTAATTCTTAAAGTGCCATATACTTTATTCAGCAAGCCATGTGCAATAACAGAAAGTAGAGGGAACAGTTTAAAACAAAAGCATAGTTAATGGTGATGTTTGGGTGGCAGTTGGCCTGTGGTGGTAATGGAGAACAGGTGTACTGTCTTTATGAGATGCACTAAACCTACTGTGAAACAGCAGTCATTGCAATTATGTTGCATGCTGTGGGAACGTCTTCTTTACTACCAGGCATTTCTTCCCTTGCCCCATTTCTGACTCTGCAATTTTGTACCTCCAGTCTTGTTCTGCATCTGTCTTTTGTATCCTCCACAGAGTTGAGCTTCTTTTCAGTAACAAGTTACTGATGAGTGTGTGAACTTTCTTCTATGTCAGTGAGTTTAGTGGCTTTATGAAGGTGTTTGAGCGCTGAGGCTGGTCTAAACTAAGCAAGAGGAGCAGCAGGTACCTGTGGCCAGATAAAACAGTAGAGCGCTGTCATACTGACCCATTGTATTGCCTAATTGCATTTTTCAAAACAAAACTTCAGACTTAGATTGCATTTTAGCCTTAAAACTGTTATTTTCTGGTTCAGTTTGGAATTGAGGAGCTAATAATCTATTAAGTGTTTATCTGCTATGTTCAGAAGGCTGCATGAGCTGTATTTTTGTGGAAAATACTGTTATGCATAAGGAGTATGGGCTTGTTGGCACATTACTTCTGTGATGCTGGAACTTGTGATTTAGTCCAGGGCAGGACACACCTTTGCAGCCTAGAAAAAAGTAGTATTTTAGAATTGTTAACTATAGAAAAATCTCTGGAGTACCTTTCTGTATATAACACATTGACCATTTTCCATTTTAGGTCTTTATAATTGGACTTAAACGAAGTAAATTGCATTTCTATATGTAAAGACATGAAAGAATTTTCATGTTTCAACAGCTTTTAAATGTCTTGACATAAAGCAATCTTATAAAGGTATTCATTGTTGCTTTAGAGGAGTTCCACTAGCTTAAAATAAAGTACACAATACATTTCAGATGTTATTGATATTTTTGATGTTAGTTTAAATGTAGATAATGTCCATGTAAATACAGATATCTTAAATTCTGCAGTAATCTTGGGAAGGTGAAGTAGTATTGTAGAGATTGCAGTCAGGGACATGATTACTCTAAGGGTCATGGCAGACATATTTCACTCTGATGTTGACCGCTAGTATTTTCTTACTTGTGCCTTGCAAGTACTGGCTTCTGAAAACAAAGAAGTTCAGTATAATATGTTCACTTTCTCTTTCTGTGGTAGATTGCCTCACATAATTGCTGCTCATTCATTTTGTACAATATTCCAACAGCAGGTTACTCAGTGTTTCAATTATGAAAGTTTTTACTGCTATTAACATTTGCTGCCAGTAGGCTGAGACATCTCTAAATCTGGAGAGATAACAAATGATGAAATTTGATTTTACAGATACCGGTAAACAGGCAGAGAAGAATTATAACCAACAGACAACAGGAAGTCAGAATACCTAAATTTACTCTTAAGCTTTTATCACACTGAGAGATAAATGTCTTTGCCTTCCAGAGATACTCTTTTACTGTTTGCTTTTAATGTTCTGAATTTGAGCACTAAGTAAAATCTGTTGATTGTACGTGGAATTTTTACTGAAAAAAGTCTATTTTTTAAGGAAAATAAGGTATTTTTGATCTGATCTGCAGTTCTCTCATCTGCTGCCTATATAAATGTGGAACTTGTTGGCCAGTTTTAACCAAGCTTAGATTTTTATTCCTCTGAAGATATGTTCCTATAAGCTTCATAAACAATTTAGAGGTATATTTATTAACTATCCACAGTGAAGGAAGAATGCTACCTGTTTTGTCTGGTAGTATCTTGAGAGCTGTTCAGTTTACAACTCGTAGTACAGGGCAAGCAATAGTGTATCTCTTTTCCGCTAAGTGGGAAGTGAAGAGTTTTATTGTGGGAAGAAACAAGGGGTTTTGCAAAAAAGAGAGCTCAACTCGTAACAGAGGGAGGCCTGGGAATACTGTGGAAACATGGAAGATAGCCAACAAACTAAAGTTACTACAGTGAGGCTGAGTGGGTGTTGAACACTAATCTATAGAGAGCTAAGTTTAGCTAACATTGTTGCTTTTGAGGAACAATTTACTTAGTCTGAATCTATTTTAGCCTCCCTAAATAGTAAATTAAGAGTTTACTACACAGTGCCCACATTGAGAAACTGGTGTTTTCTCATTTTAACGCATGAGAATTTTGTTTTAAGTTAAAATAATGAAGTTCGTTAAGTGCCGTCAGACCTTGGCAAACCTGATATCAGTAGCACATGAGTTATTTTGTTGTCATAACTTTTTGTTTACATCAGATGATTTAATATTCAGTGAATGTTTTGCTTTGTTTTGTATAAAACTTTGGGAAACTTGTTTTTTTCTACTGAGTTTCATAGAAAGTCATTGGTGTAAGTATGGTTTGTATTAAATAACAATGAGGAATTTAAGATCTTAACTGTGGCTAATTTATTTTTCTTCAAATACGTGTCACTGCACGTGTTCAGTATGAAGGTAACAAGCATGATTCTAGCTGGTGTTGTGTCTAAGCCTTTTTTATCTGTAATATTTTGTTCCATATTAAGCTTGGAAAGCAAGTATAAAACTTTATATAAGTCTTTTTGAGAATGTAATGCTGTAGTTTTATTAAACAGGTTTTAAGTAGACTGCAGTGAAAGCAATGCATGCGAGGGGAGAGTTGCAAATATGTCTGATAGTAAAGTACTTAGAATTCATTGCTGTAGAATGTACCTATCTAATTTATGAAGACTACTAAACCAGCAAAATCATTAAATTGCCATGTAGTTTGTTATTGTCAGAATATCTTGACAGATTCATGACTGCAAAACTTACTCTGCAGAAACTTTCCTATACTGTGAGTTTATCCCTTTCCTTATGCGTAGAATCGGCAGGAACACCTACAGTTAACACCTGTTGTAAGGTTGTATATTTTCAGTGGAAAAAACATTGTCAAATTAAGCCTGAAGTCTTTCATACTAGTTTCTGCCTTAAACAGAAATAGGAATACTTGGGATTAAACCGCTTGGCTCATTTGGAAAATAAACATCGGGAAAGACCTGCCAATCTGAAGGGAGGAAAAAATCATCAAACCAAAACCCAAGAAAAACTCACCCAATTAGCCAACGTGCTGCTAAATTCTGGTACTGTTAAGTTAAAGCATGTACTAGTTTTAGTGGTGTGGTTTAGTAATCTCTTAATTGTTATGTTGTCAAGTTTTGTTGAGGTCTAAGGTTTTTGGAAACACCATTTATAGCGGTCCAACACAGCTGACAGTTTGGATTAAATTCTACGAAAATTAAGTCCTCACCGTGTTCAAGTCTGAGCTGCATGAATAGAACAAAACTTTTCTGAAACCTGCTCTGTTGAGTTTATGGGAGATTACTGTGCTGCTGGGCACTGGAATGTAACAAAGTGACTGTCCGGCTTGTGATTTCTGTGTTTTCTTTGCTTCTACCCAGGAAAAGGAGGAAACACATGGCTTTAGCAGTGAGTAAGTTTTGACTTGGGCTTTGTCTGAGCTGGAGGATGAAGGAGTATTTCCCATCTCTCAGATCCCAGTGCATGTATCCATACTTGCCATGTATGGAGAGCATACTTTGAGCTGCAATTCAGTACAGTTGTAGTTGGACTAAATTAGAAGGAGGGATGTAGGGGAAAATCTTCCAGGTGGCTCAGAAACAGCTGAGAGGGCAAATTAATTTTGGTAAGGTCAAAATGAGGAAAGGCAGAAGTATTAAAACATATTCTCAGTAGTTCTGTGTAATCAAAGCCTGTGAAACTTAAGTACATGCCTCTGGAGGTCTGGCCTCAAAAAGGAAACATGTTCAGTACCACTGGTAATAGGTGACTGTCTTACGGGGTCAGATCATGATCTGTCAGGCATGAGCATATGTCTTATTTTCTAGGCTTGTTTTTCAGGAGGGTAGCACAGTAGTTAATGTCTGATGTGACTGCAGTTGCAGGTTGAAAAATTCCAGAATTAAAATAACTTAACTTGAATTTGGCTTCCCTGTAAGTTCTTACAGTAGAATACGACCATGTAATTAAAGATAAGGGTGAGGAAGAATTGGTCTCTATGAATCAAACAGAATTTTCGTTTTGACAGTTGCTCTTCACAGTTGCTGTGGTAACAGAGCACACCATGTGCTTTGTTCTACCCAAATTCTAACAAGAGAACAGAATTAGTCTTTTGAACTCATAGAACTATTTTTTTTTTCCACATAGCACTGAAGTGTTTCACCATTGTGCGTATTTTAGCTTTCAGACATAGTTATGGTGTTAGATGAAATATAATGCTGTCCTTGCTTTGTTTTCTAACTTTTAGATGTGTTCAACTTTGCGGTTTCTTGAGCCTAGCTGTAAGCTAATCTATACCTTTCAGTTCTGCTATGATAGTTGAGTGCTGATGCAGAAGATTGAAGCATTCATTATGTAGCAATAGCTAGCTCAGCATTAGCTTTCAGTTAGATGTGGACAATGTAACCCACTTAAGTTTGCATGTGGGCGGTGGTAGGAAAGCGAAAAAACAAATTACTAGAACGCTGCTTAACCATCTGTCACCTCCTTTTTTTGCTCCTTAGTAAATAATACTGTAATGATTAGATTACTTTAATACAGTAATTATTAGATTTTTAAAAATTATTCCTTGTGTTATACCACTCCTTTCTGATAACTGACTTTCAGCTGTTACTCTAAAATGATGATTATATGATCCTAGAAGAAGGATGCATGCACAAAAATTTTAACCCAGTAAATGCATTCACTTGCACAGAATCCTAAAGTGAAGTTCATGCGATTTTGTGGTAAAAGCCTATAATGAAGTGTGATTTGTGGGTTAGGGCCAAACTTTTCTTCTAGGTCAGTGAGAAAATACAAATGTTTATGCGCCGAACAGAAAATAGCATCTTCAGCTGATGTTCATTTTAAGTTTACAGAGATGAAGAGATTGCTTGGGGATCATTACGTAGTTAGTCCAGTCTGTCCTTTGGGGGAAAAACTGTATTGAGTTAGGGTTACCCTGAATATTGTATGTGTCTTCTGATGTGACAGTATTTTGACTAGAACTGCGACTGAATAGTGGAGAAGGCTGCATTATTGTTAGTTAGATAGTACTCCTACAAGTGACAAAATAAAATGTACAGATCACCTACTAAAGTATATATATTGATAACAGATTTCTTCATGTGAATTTAAACCTTGGTACAAGAAAAATCACAGGAGCTTAACTAGAATGGACTTTTTAAACTAACTTCAATAAATGTATATTTTTTGGTTGTTTTTTGTATGGAGGAAGATTTAATTTGATGTGCTAATAAGTACACCTGTTTTTGCTACATTTTGTGTACTAAAGAAGGATTATGCATAATCATATGAAGCTTGCTGATGAACTTTCTCATGGGCAGTAGCTATACGTGTGCAAATTTAAAAGCTCATCCTATAATCTTAAACTAATTATGTTCATTGAAAATGGATACAGTTGATACTGTAAGAGGAAAATGTAATTTTGGATTTTTTTAATATGTATACAACTTGAGAGCAAAACCTGACTTTAGAAGACTTCTTTTTGTAAATTTTTATTCATAAAAAAAACCACTTGGATTTACCTTGACGTTTTCAATTAGGCTGTTGATTTGAGGGAATCTCATTTGTGTTTGTGGACTGAGACTGTGTACGTAGAGTTGCATTCAGTTACATAACACTTCATGTTGTATGGGGAGAATCTTACAAACCTGTAAAAGTAACCAAGCAGATATTTTTTTAAAACAAAATATTCATTTTCAGGAATGCTGACTATCTCATTTGCATGCCAAAATTCATAAATCCTGTTCTTGTTTTGCTTTGTAAAACTGTTCCGTTAGTCTAGAATGGGTTGGTATTACAGAAGGTAGAAACAGAAAAAGACTGGATTCTGCCTGAACAGTAAAGTCATTTGAGGTAGTCATAGAAAGTGAACAGAAGAATATGTGAAAAACTTAGACTTTAAAGTTAAAAAGACAGAAGTGGTAATATAGAAGGTACTTGAAATACAAATGCTGTGTTATGGGAAGTGCTCGTAATGCAAACAAAATTTAAGTGCACTTGTGGTCTGTTAGTTGCTTTGGAGTGCTGAAGAGCACAAATAAAAATGTTTTGCGGCCATGTATACTGCGAAAAATTGCACAGCTGAACTTCTGCATGATCTGTTATAAGGAGATTTCATTTGCCTTTGAAATTAGGGTATTATGTTTGTTTTCTTAAATAAGTATGTATCTTCTGAAGTATGAAGAGTTTTATGTGAATGTGATCAAGAAGTACTAGTAATTGCCTTGCTTGTTTTCCTTCTTTGCTGCTGAAACTTTAGGAAGGACTTCCAACTCATTAGTACATTGCATACATTGTAGAATAAATGTAGCAAACGTGGGATCTGGTCTTCCGTGTTTTGGAAGGCAAGTTGCCTGGGAAAGAACGTGAACTGTGATTTTTGGATGGCCTGAATGCGCATGCTGCTGAAGATCTGATTCAGGTGCCTCTTCACTTGTCGTGCGTTCACTAGGTTTCTCATCTGATTCATGTAGAGACACCAGTCCTATTGTATGAAACTGAAAAAATTTCATCCTTGTTTTCTGGATAAGTTCACATCTGCTGCAAAATTTTTTTTTTTTTTTTTTTTTTTTTTGGGGGGGGTGGGAGTAAAATGGTATTCCTTCAGAGGATTTGCATGTTCCTTTTACAATGCTTCTATGGTAGTTCTTGTTGCTTACCTGAGGGGTGAGAAAAACTGAAGGTGTTTGAAAATGGTAGGAGCCTGGGGGAATTTTTAAATGCTTTGTCCTTAAACCAGTGGTGTTTCTTCAATGTCTTTCCTGTTGTTTCATGGAATCTTTTCCTCCCTAGCTCTTGTGATACTGTATGCTTTTTCTAAAACCAGAGAAAAATGTTAGTATACTGGTACTAGCAGTGATATAGGATCTTGTGATTAATTGTAATCCCCATAACCTGTAGTTTACTTGCATTCTTTATTAGAAGTTTTTGCATGCCCAAGTGATTGCAAATACTACATATATACCTTTGCCTTTTAGTGCTTTTCCTCTCGAATGTGAGCATTATGGTGAAGAACAGATATTGCCATCAACCATATAACTCTGTCATAGGTAAGTACAGTCTAAATAAACAAAAACATGAATGCCTTTTGTATTTCTAAAGTAAATAGTTCATAAAACGTTGTACAGGGACTTAAATATGAAGGAAGTCCAAGTGCTCTCCTTATTTCAAATTAGCTGCAGAGTATTTTTTTTAGGAATATTTTAAGAGAACACTTGTGTCTTCGAGAAACTCTGAGAAGAATGTTTGTGTGTCTTTCTTCTGACACGTGTGCAAAAAATGTGCAGGGCTTCTGATGTTTATCAGGAATCTGATAAATTCTCCTAATTTCAGTTTATATAAAAATGCATACCCATTGTGTAACTGGAATATCTGTTGTTTCAACAGAAGGGAGTAAGTTACCATATAATGGATTCTTCCATAAAATGGATGCATTTTGGAAAATGAAATTTATGTTGTTCATGTATTTGGTTTCATGCATTGTTGCCTTAAATTTCAGTAAAGTGTTACTTAAACATTACGAGAAAATATTTATTTTAGGATGGAATTCAGTAATTAGTTTACTATTTACTTGAAATATTTTATTAGGGTTTTTCCTGCTTAGTGATTTTTCTCTCAAAATGCTAGTACTGTTTCTAAAACTCATCTATTTGATAAATACTGTAGCTATACTCAAGCTTACCTTTATCCCTTGAATGTATTGTAACTTATCTTCTCTATTACTGCGTTCTCATTTTTAAAATGACATCTGGTAAACAGCTTGTGGTGACTCTGTGTGCAGACACAAAAGTTTTAGAAGCAGTGGCTTCCTAAGAGAAGTATGTCGTAGGGTAGTTCACTTGAAAGCACTTACTGCTTTAAAAAAGCAGTTATTCACCTACAGTATTTGGAATTTCACAGATTTGAAAGACCATGAGTATTGTTTTTGTAAATGCACTGTGTGTCTGTGCCCAGGTGCTGGCAAGAGAGCTGCAGGGACTTCTGTGGGGAGGCTGGATCTGCCCTGTGTTAGACATACTGCAGTAGTGCAGCTGAGCCTGGCAGTGAAGATGGTGGTGCCTTTGGGAAAACATATTTAAGAAAAGATAAAAAGACCTGTACAGCAGCTGTACCTGCAGACACCCAGGTCAGTGAAGAAGGAGGTGCTCCAGGTGCCGGAGCAGGGATTCCCCATGCTGAAGCAGATATCCATCTGCTGTGGTATGGGGTCCTCCATAGGCTGCAGGGTGAATATATTCCTGAAGGAAGCTGCAGGCCAT
This sequence comes from Podargus strigoides, assembly GCA_028020825.1. Taxonomy (NCBI): domain Eukaryota; kingdom Metazoa; phylum Chordata; class Aves; order Caprimulgiformes; family Podargidae; genus Podargus; species Podargus strigoides. The sequence goes on along the minus strand of CM051663.1, from coordinate 79,322,385 downwards.
TGGAGAGCCCATGCCTGTGGAAACAAGCCCCTGCAGGAGCAGATTTGGTGGCAGGACCTGTGACACATGGGTGACCCATGCTGGAGCATTCTGTTCCTGAAGGGACTGCACCCTGTGTCGAGCACCCAAGTTGGATCAGTTCTTGGGACTGTCTCCTGTGGGAGGGACTCCACTCCAGCATGAGCTGAGCTGCTGTGACCACAACCCCAGTTCCCTGTCCCCCTGTGCCACTCAGGGGAAGGGAGGAGGTAGAGGAGTGGGAAGTGAAGGAATGAAGTTGAGCTTGGGAACAAGGGGAGTGGGGGAAAGGTGTTTCTAGCTTTGTCTTTGTTTCTCACCATCTTATCATATTTTAATTGCTGATAAATTAATCTTGCCCAAGTCAAATCTGTTTTGCCTGTGACCATAATTGGTGAGTGATCTCGCTGTCTTGTTCTTGACCCATGAGCTTTTCCAGCTTATTTGTCTTCCCAGTGTCCATTTGAGAAGCAGGAGTGAGAGAGCGGCCAGGTGGGTACCTTGCAAAAGGTTAAAAAAAAAAAAAAAGACAGAAAGATTTCTCATGAATTAGCTCAGTTTTTGAAACTGATTAAAACTTAATTGCTGTAACTTCAGAGTGAAGACTGGAATTAAAAAATACTAGTAGTAGTTTGACAGGATTCTGTTCCATATTGGCTGTTTCAATTAATAAGTTAACATATACTATAAATTGCTTAAAAGAGCGTGTAATTTGATATTTAACTGGGCAGTGTTGTGTCATGAGACATTTTCAATGTCTGAGACTGTGTATTTAGTAATTATGGGGGAAAGCTCTCTTGACGAAGACTGTAGTATTAGTACGAACTTTGCCATTCGTGCCTAATAAACTGGTATCTAAAATATTAGAGTGTTACATTGTGGGAAAGGTATTTGGGTGTACAGATAGGATATTTTTTAAATGAAGGTTCTAAATGTATTGGCAGTCTTCATCTCTGGTAACAGTACTATTAAGGTGCGAGCTTGGTTATGATTTGGACTTCCCAAATTAAAGATCTTCCTGTGATTATAGATGGGTTAAAAAATGTGTTGTACAAATTAATTTCTTACTGGTGGAGAACTACCAGTTAATTAGTCTTGTTGTTATTATTATGGACAAGCATGTACACGGAGCAGCTAATATGCTTTGCATAAATACCAAATAATCTGTCCTTGAGCTCCCAGCTTGGCTCCTCTGATGCTGTTTTATTGCTACACGAGCTGAAACAGCATGAGATTGGAAGCTTTTCCGGTGATGATGGATTTTCTTTAGTTCATAGCTGCTTTGTTAGAGATCACCATTGCCATAGTGCTGCTACTGAATTTCTGATGCTTGATTCCATCTGTCCTCAATTGGCCTGCTTGTTATTCTATGCTCCTGATGTGTTGTGACTTACCTCGCAGCACCCTCAGAACACAGCCTGTTACAGATAGCTAAGTTTTCTGCTCAGTTAGCAATGCTACATGCTGTGCTCAGGTGGTGGTTAAATGCAAAGATGAAATTGGGAAATCTGAAATAAATGACAAAACTAGAACTGTTTTGTCCTTCTAAAATGAAGTTGTGATGCGTTAGAAGAATACAATTTTAAACTAATTTCACATGAGATTAGATATTGTATATGTGTCAACAGGTAAGCTATGGAAAACTTGTAAGCTAAGAATCCTATTAACTCTGAAATCGGATTTGGATTTCTTCAGGTTATGTTGCCTGCATACCCAGTCCCTTCTGTAGTGCTGGAGCTCTGTTGTGGAGCCCATTGGTATCATTGGTATGAACTATGAGTGCCTTTCTAGCTTTTCACTGTTCCAAGATACCTTTCAATGCTTGGTAATATGAAGATTTTGGTATGTGGAAAACAGTACCAGGAAGTTTGGCCTTTTGCTGCTACTGAGGTTATTGAAGTGTTGTGCTAGTAACTGTTTCTGCTTTTTCACTCTTTGTAGTAATATGCTGTGCTTAGGCACATTGCTTCTATTTGCCATGAAGCTTGTGTATTAGCACTAAAATCTAGGGGTTTTTACCTTGTCATTTCTTACTGAAGAACCAGTAAGATATGGAATGTAAGTCTGTTTCTTGAATACTTAAAATATTTATGCATTCTGCTGTGTCAAATGTACTGACCTTCTTTCTAAGTACTAAATGGTGCTCTTAAAGTCCTACCTCAACACACTAAATTTCTAGTTTTCTTACCTCTTCCCTATCTTTTGTAGCACAGTGGGTGAGTCTATTGCTCCGAGATCTTTTGGAAAGTAACTTTAGGGTATCTAGTGGTGGTGCTTGAACCTGCAAGAGTATGTTGTAGCCAAATGTGCTTCTGTTTTTCTTCTTAAACGCCTCTGTCTGTACTATACCACATCACTGCATTCATTACAAACTGCTGAAGTCATTTTCCCTGGCATTAAGCAAGTCTGCTTGGGCTAATATCTGCATTTGTATTTTTTGATCTCAGAATAAGACTTGAATTCCTCCTTTCATAGTAAGGCGATGACATTTCTTTGCCAAATTTCCATGTGCTTCATTGTAAGAGGTGACAGATTAGTTAGCTGTTGTTTAGTGATTTTTAAATATAATCTAGTTATGACCATGCTATAGATATCCATAATTCAGCAGATATAGTTATTTGTGTGGTTGTTCATATTCTTTGGTATCTTTTTCTCTACTGACTCTTTAATTTTTTTTAAAATGTGATAAGCTATGATGTGAGTCATAATTTTACATTGTGAGAAATGGGTTTAAGAAATGAAAATTTCTTCAATTCAAAGTGTTTTAAATAAGCTCCTGATGATTATCTTTAAAATAAGCTGTAGCACACAAAATTCATTGTATTTTCAGAGGATATTTTCTTTTTTACTGCAGTGTATTCCCCATGTTGAAGCAAATGTAGCAAAATAATTTTGAATAGATATTTAATTCACCTTGAAATTTTGGCTATGTACTAGCCAACTTTTTTCTGAATTACGGGTTTTTAAACCACTGTTGTTAAATAGAAACAAAAATCTACTATTTGTATGGGTAAGATAAAAATGAAAGCTTTCTTGAGATTCTTTATTGCATAGTAAGCTATTTTTGCTTTGTAAGGTTTTGCTGAAATCCATATTGGAATTGGTGTCTGGGCAATGATGATAAATGGTGGATGAGGGGAGCGAGGAAGCGAATTTATGACATAATTAAATGGGGCAGGGGAGAATAAATTAATGTATTTTATTTTCAGACTCTAGGAATTTTTGAAAGAACTGAAAATGTCCTTGCCATGAGTTTATAAATTGTGGATCTCGGAAATTATAATTCAGAAAAGATAATGGAATAACTTCAAGTTTTAATATCTTTCAATGACTTTAATAACTGTTCAGCTTGAGCATTTCCTCAGATCCACAGATACTGCTGTGGGGAGAAAAAAACCCAGAAATAAAATGTTTGCCTTTGCAGAGCTGGCATAAGATATAATGAATGTCTAAATGTCAATTTTTAAGTGTTTGCCTAGTGAGAAAGTAGTTTTGTAGTTTGTGTTTGGTTTTTTTTTTGTTTTTTAAATTAAAATACCTGTTGCATTAAGCCTTGAGATTTTTTTTTAGCACTCTTCAGTCACAACAGTATCTCTTGCCATTACATGCTAGAATCAGAGGCTTTAACCTTACAGTAGTGCTTTTCATAGAGGATTTTGTAAAGCAAATGTAGTTCGTTATAGCTTAATTGTATGGCTAGTTGAAGGGAGAGGTAATTTTGTACAAGAATCTTACTGTATTGAATAACTTTGTTTTTCTTTAACAGAATTCCTGTAAATACTAGTAAATACTGCTGGAGCATTCTGGAGATGTATTTTTACTACAGATACTACCAAGGCTTTGCAAATGGGATGAACGTGCTGCTGTTGACTGCTTGCTGACAGTAACCATCTGGGCACTTCACCGGTGATGTTTTCATTCTCACGTTGTCCAACTGGAGTTTGCTTATACTGATTTTTAAAAAGAGGAAGAAATCAAAGTGGAGTACCATAAACTTGACATGGATAGTAAAAAGAAAGACAAGGACAAGCCAGACGAAAGAGTGTCACGGCCTAGTGGGAGGTCAGGCCATAATCCACGGGGAACAGGTTCTTCAAATTCTGGGGTGTTAATGGTTGGCCCAAACTTCAGAGTTGGCAAAAAAATCGGATGCGGTAATTTTGGAGAGCTACGGTTAGGTGAGATGCTTGTTTCTTTATTTCTATTTACATTGTTCAAGGACATTGTATGCACTCTAGGCATGAAAATGTCTACATGAACACACCATACAGCTCTTCAAACCACTTTTAAGCTTCAGATAGGTTAAATTTGCCTTGCATATCTTTTGTGGCTTGACCCCAGCCAGTACAGTCTCTATCACATATTAAGAATCTCTGTACCAGGAGACTGGGCTAAAAATGTTTCATAATTGTGTGCAGTGCTATCCTAAATTCAGTCAATTGTCTTTTCCACAATGCTGGAAATTACTTCCTGGTTATTGTATTTTGCTACCTTTCCTTTAGATGTATTTAGGGCTAAGTGTATGTGAAACACATCCTTCTCCTGTAGGTCCAGTTTACAGTGCTGTGGTCTTGGGCATCTCTTGGAGACATTGTAGCAGGCACTGCAGTGGTTTTGATAGCAGCAAGCTCTCAGATTCCTTGTTTCCCTTACCATCAGCAGCTGTGTAGTGCAGCTAAACAGCTGCTATTAGGTGGCAGTAAGAATCCATCTGCAGAGAGAATTTGGGAGATTTCGCTTAGTTCCCTGCTGAACATGTGGATGAAAATCGAAGAAGAGACAAACTGAGAAGGACCTGTGGAATTTTTAAGAATTTGGGCAGCAAATCTGGGAATTTTACCATTTATTAACATAGATGCTGAATGATGGTTGAATGCTTTTGGAAGAGTATATGTTTGGTTTTGGGGACTTAAATTTCCATGATGGCAGCACGATTAGCCAAGGTTTTTATAAAGATCTGGGAATTCTGTATGTATTAACAAGTGTAACTTGACTCTTAATGGCAAGAATTTATTCCAGTATTCCTGGAAGGCTTGAGTTAGTGCACTGCTTCAAGGTATAAAGATATGGGTTCAAAAGCAGGTTATTCGAGAGAAGGGTTGATGATGTTGGTGTTGTGTTTCTGTTGATAATCTGCCTCTGGTAGAACTACTACTCATTGTCCTTCAGACAATGTTTTTAATGTAGTGCTTTCTGGGGACCTTATATCTAGTCTGAGTCAGAATATAAACAATCTTAGCATGTTAATACTGTAGAGGGATGAAACATTGCTGGAGCCATGACTGAGGCTACTGTATTTAACATAGTCTCTGTAAGAGCTACTCTTGTTATTCCTATTAATAATTAAACAAGATCGATAAGTTTTGACCTTTACGGTGTTACATATGCGCTTCTGCAGTTTACAAGTGAAGCTGAAGCTCTGTCTTCAGCTTTTCCTAAACTTCTCTAAACTGGCTTTGAATGATAATTTTTCTTTTTAACCTCTCAATAAACTAAGTTAAAGCAGTATAATTAATGTCACATTTACTACTGAAGGCAACTGTAAACTAATAAAGTTAATTTTTTTTCTCTCTTCTCTTGGAGTGGCCACAACATAGAGTTGATTATTTCAGATCGATATTAGATTAACTCATTTGCTTGTGGCAGTTACAGAGTAAAATAATCTATTTCAGTCTAAACACAGTATTAAAGTAGGTAAGACTTGAAGTCTGATAGTACTGAAATAAAATGGGGCAAACAAGTGAAAGAAACAGGAGGATGATAGTGTAGTGTACTGTCCTGCAACAACTGTCAGGAGAAACGCAGACTTTCTAATGTCTGCTTTTTTTGCATATATAGTAGATATTTCAAATCCTTATTTATTGTTATTTTGGGGGTAAGATGTTTTAAATATGTAAGTTGCTGAAAGAGGAAATTAAGATTGGTATTACAGACTGATTAAAATTTGTTATTTTTTCCATTTATATTGCTACAGTAGCAAGTAACTTAAAGTGGGCATCCGTCCTACAGAGATGTACACAAGTGCTTAATTTGTTTTATGCACCTTCTCAAACTGGAGTATATTTTGAGCATGTGTCTATGGGTCAAATCTTAAAAGACTTAAAGGAAGAATAAGGTTATTAAAAAGTGGTGATCTTGCACTTCAGGAGATCAAAATTCAGTTAGAAATCAGTAGCTGTTGTAATTCTTCCACCTAAGGAGAAATAAATTGCCAGACTTCTGTAGTGGCTTGTGGACCAAATGGTAAATTGGATGTATGGAGAAAATGAGCATCTATGATGTGCAACCATTAACTTGTAAAGGACAGAATTGTTTTGAATATTGAGCTGTTAATCTTAAGACTTCATTGGGTTAAGATATACTGATGGGGCAGTAAAAGAAAGCTTGTTGCTGCTGCATGTGATGCATTACGCAATACCTGTTCTGTGCTTAAAGACAGATTAATAGTGGTGTTAAATCTGTCTTCTGTATTTTGAAGTGACAATTGTCTTGAATCGCCACCTGGAAAGTTATAATGCCCCATCTGATGTTTCTTCATAATAAGCCTGTCATTACTGCATTTGGCTACTGGAACCCAATATCCAGTCACTTAACTGTAACTGGATTTGTTAGCTACTCTAGTAGCTGATTTATATATCTAATAGACTGAATGAACAGGGCCCTTACAAGAATTACAACCTAAAAGACATTAAAAGAAATAGCATGCAAAGACACAGAAGCAACTTCAAAGTACACTAGTTGTAAAATATGTAGCTCAAATTATCATAAGGTAAGAAATAACTCTATAAGCTGCCTGGATTTCCATTCTGGTCCCTGGATTGTTCTTTAAATTATCCATTCTGTTGGGTGGGACCTTGACAGGCTTGAGAGGTGGGTCTGTACAAACTGCATGAAGTTTACAAGGCCAAGGGCAAGGTACTGCACCTAGGTTGGGGTAATCCCAAGCACAAATACAAGCTGGGTGGAAAATGGATAGAGAGCATTCCCGAGGAGAAGGACTTAGGGTGTTGGTTGATGTAAAGCTCAATATGAACCAGCAGTGTGCACTTGCAGGCCAGAAAGCCTACTGTATCCTGGGCTGCATCAAAAGCAGCATGGGCCAGTAGGACAAGGGAGGTGATTCTGCTCCTTTACTCCACTCTCGTGAGACCCCACCTGCAGTACTGTGTTCAGCTCTGGGGCCCCCAAACATAAGAAGGACATGGACCTATTGGAGCAAGTCCAGAGGAGGGCCACAAAGATGATCAGAGGGGTGGAGCACCCATGTTATGAAGACAGACTGAGAGAGTTGGGGTTGTTGGAGAACAGAAGGGTCTGGGGAGATCTCCTAGCACCTTCCAGTACCTGAAGGGACTTTTACAAGGGCATGGAGTGATATGATGAGGGGTAATGGTTTTAAACTGGAAGAGCGTAGATTTAGATGAGGTACTAGAAAGGAATTCTTGACTGTGCGGGTGGTGAGGCACTGGCATAAGTTGACCAGGGAAGTTGTGGCTGCCCCCTCCCTGGAATTGTTCAAGGCCAGGTTGGATGGGGCTTTGAGCAACCTGGTCTAGTGGGAGGTGTCCCTGCCCATGGCACCAGGGCTGGAACTAGATGATCTGTAAGGTCTATCACAGCCCAAACCATTCTATGATTCTGTTTACTTACTTGAGGTTTAAATGGCATTTTACATAAACACATGCCCATGTCTCACATGCTTTTTTTTTTTTTTTCTTTTTTCAAGGAAAAAATTTATACACAAATGAATATGTGGCAATTAAGCTGGTAAGTTGTTTGGTTTTTTTAAAGGATTTGGGGTGAGAAACTAATTGGAATCTTTGTAAATAATCGTCTGATTTCCTTAATTGAAATCCTTAATAGTCTCGTGTGTTTTCAACTGACTAGATGAAAGCACTTAGTAATAGATGTAGTTGTATGCTTTGGCCATATTGAATAAAACTGGTGTTAAATGTCACTTTTCTCAGAGCTAAATCTATGTTTGCAAACTCAATGATAATTGACTGGTGTTTCAAGGATATGCTCAGCAGTCTTCGTAGTACGACATTTGTTTTGTGCAACAATTAGAGGAACACCAAATTTAATGTGAATCTGACATCAGGTGACTACAGAGAAGCTCCAGAAATTCTGCAGACTGCCTGTATTTTAACACACTTATTCCCTCCCGAAATTGTTTTTCCTCTGTGATCACAGTATTTACATATCTGTTTTGGTAGACGTGTTTTATTTGCAATTACGTGTAAAATGTTTCCTTCGCTTACAAACATGGTAAATTTGCATATTTTGGTATTATGCCCTTATTCTCCTTTTTCTGAAATTTCACCACAATTACTTAGGACCTTTTTGCTTCTGGATACTTTTAACTTCTTGCCAAATGACTGTTTCAAAACCGAAGTATTTCAAGATGAAATTCAGTTGTTTAATTTTTGTCATTGAAGGAATTTCAGGACTCCTAGTCATTTCTTGTTGCTGTAGTAAGACGGAATAGCATAGTATGCTTTTTCATAGCATAGTATGGTGAATTTCTGGTTCCATAAAGTGAAAGGTAAATTGAGGAAAGAAATGAATGTCTTTAGATGTGGAATATAAAAAGCATTACAAATGTATATAATTAAGTCCTGAAGAATATTTGTATTGCTCTCCTTGCTTAGAAAAATATTTATTTCAGGAGTAGTTACAGATTTAAAAACATCGAAGTAAAGTTTTGAAGGAGCAACACTGGATGCAGTTTTGAGGGTTATTGTGTGCGTTATACTAGATTTTTATTAATTTTGGTTTAAATTATCTCAAAGTTATTTTGTATGTCTGATAAAACTTGAAAATGATCTGAGAATTCCTCTGGTTAAAGGCTGTTTACTATAAAGCATATTGAGAAATAGTTTGTAAGATAGTGAATTGTTTTTTTTTAAGCACTGATTAGTTGATGATGTAGAGCAAGATAACTTTTTAATCTGATCAGTGGGGTCTGGTAAAACGTATTTTAATATATGTAACTATTAATAGACTTAGTTACTATTTCAGCCCATTTCAACTTTCAAAGGTGTACTGTTCAGTGGCAACTTTTGCTTTTTTGTTTCCAAATTACTCAATCTTATAGCTGTTCACTTACAGCTGCACAAAAAGCTTGAAGTACCATTATTGAAAAACTTACTTCGAAGTCACTAAAGGACCAGCATATTAAAGTATGTCTGTAATTTCGAGTTGTAGTCTTACATTAGTGGTATTAAAAGCTATAGTGTCTTTGCAATAAACAACAAATGGAAGGAATTGTAGTGAAAATCAACACTGGAGTTTTGCATCATCCTTGTATGGTAAAAATACACTAATTAGCAGGTAGAACTAGTGGCTTTTAATAGGATTCTCATTTTTTTAATCTTTTAACTCTTTTGAATTTGTTTCCAAATTTGAAAGGATTTGGGTTACAAGGTTCAGTCTGTTAAAAGCAGCTGCATCAATCTGTAGGATTTTATTAGATTTTGCTTTTTTGCTGTTTTTTTCTTCTATTGGAGACAGTTCCAGGACTTTAACAGTTAGTAGGCTGTGATATACCATCCTTTCCCTCCTAAAATGTAAGCCTCACATTGTTTGCCTGTCTCTGGTACTTACTTGATTTGTGTTTTAAGAGCAGTCATTAGGCCTATTCTCAGTCTTTGTTTTGTTACCCTAAATGAGGTACTTTTAATTTCCTCTCTGCTTTACACCTGTTGTAGTTCAAGTTTAGCCCTCTTGAATGGGGTTACTTGAATTATGTATGCATTCTAGTTTAAGCAGTAACCCTTAGCAGGTAAGGTGCTGGTAATAACTCTCCTGCAGTACACTAAAATCATATTTGTATTCCTCATGGTAACATTCCACTGTTAATGTACTGTTTTCTGACCAGCAAGACTTCTCCTATGCCAGATGTTTTGTGTATAAATGGTAACCATATACTCTAGTGCAGGAGGATTGTGCAGGTTTCCCTTGTGAGTGTGAGTTAGAATGGCTGCGTTTATACAGCAGCTTGCAGGAGTACTTCTGATGTTAAAAGTAAATGGACTTTATAACTACTGTTTTGATTTAAACTTCTTATTGTGTTGAATTAATATTTCCCTGTGGACAAAGTTATACAAGTATGTTCCTGTTTGTGATGCTTATGGCAACTTGAGGACTTGTGTAAGGAAATAATTTAAACAATTATTCTGTATGGGGCCTGAGGGTCATACAATGTATGCATTTTAATGTATAAAGTTTATATGTAAATCCATATTTATTCTGGTAAAATGGCAACAGTTCCAGGATCTTCCTTTTAATCTGGCTTCTTTCATTATGGCCTGTTCTTGTTGGTCAGATACTGCTAACCAGATACCAACTACAGGAATTTCTGCTTGAGCTGATTCTGGAAAGAAGTCGATTTTTCTGTCTTTGTGAGAAAGATAGCATGTTATGAGGTGGTCACTGCTGCTTATAATCTGTAATCATTAATTTGTTGATTCATTTAACCATTCAACTGTTAATATTTTAATCCTTAAAATTATCAGTAGAACATGTGTGGAAATAACATTGCAGTTAGTTCCAAGGCTGAAAGAACATTGCAGTTAGTTCCAAGACTGGAATGTTTTCTTCTTTTTTTTCTGCTTTTAAAGAATTACTGCAATCTAGAATCATACCGTTTCAGAACCTTTCTAGAAAGCTGTAGTAAATCCAAATAAAGTGCAAAGCTGTTTAATAGACTGATCTTTTCCTGTAACAAGAGCCTTCCACCTCTGAGGTTTTTCCCTGAAAATAGCTTTTGTTTACTGTTGCTTAAGAAAATATGAAACAGAGACAGAAGATATACCGAGTAGGAGTTCTCACTGGGTTACTAAAAATATGAAAAGTAGGTAACAGCTGAATGATTATATTATTCTTTAGGATAACATCAGAGTTTTTGAAAATTTCTAACCTTATGTTTAGAATAAGTAAACTGTTTTCTCAAAACCCTTTAGGAGGAAAATAAGTGCAAAATCCCTATTATGAACTTGAAACAGATTTGACACTTCAGGTGTTTTTATCCTCTTGTTTGAATGTATAAACATCCCATTAAAAAAAAAAAGGAAGGAAAAACTTGGTTCAAAAGAACCTCTCTGATCGACTAAGGAGCTCTTGTTTCTGCTGCTCAGGTAACTGGTGTTTAGTAAATTGCCCATAAATTCTTTGGCAGCAAGACCTGGGATTCCTCATTAAGAGAAGTGAAGTTCTAGCAAGAACCATGGTTTACCATTTCTTTTTTATTCTTGAACATGCTTTTTAGACTTATTCTTAAAAATGTAGTTACAGTGGTGAATTCTTCATTCTTATGTAATGGTAGAAGATTGTTTAACACACCTGTGTCTTGATTTATAATTATCTGTATATCTTTTATCACTGCATACTAGAAAGTGGGATCTGTATGAACAAAACAAATTTTATGTTAAGAGCTTACTGTGCTTGCCCTCTCACAAGTTTTGTTAAACAAAATACTGTATTTCCTTTGTATGTTTGGAGTTACTGAACAGTCAGGAAAATATCTAATCTTTCCTACAAAAACAAGGCAATTCCAGAAGACTGTGATCCAATAAATGGACTACAAGTAGATATTACTATGGGTTTTTTTCATCATTGCTGGAGGGAGTAAAAGTATTTAATAGTCTTTGTGCAAGACGGGGTTTAACTTTAGCTGGTGTGCAGTTGCCAAGTAGGCTTGTTTGAGAAGATTTGCCTTCTGGAGGCTTATTAGAACTGTTTCCTCCTGATGACCAGAACAAGCAGCATTTGTTTGAAAAAGTGTATGTGTGTGTGTGTGTGTGTGTGTTTGTGAAAAATCAGAAGCGGTTTCTTTTTCCTGGGGCACTTTTTTTTCGTCTATTTACATTAATTTAATGCATACCAAGCTATTTTTCATCCTTGTTATGGGATGAAAAATCCCAAGTATTATAACATCCCAATCTTGTACCATTGAGTGGTGATTAGATTGTTAATGTGCTGTCAATTAAGGCAAAAATATACAATGGGACAAAAGCAAACTGCCCATAAGCCAGTGTCTTGTCTCAGTAAATTCAGCAGACGCAGAGAGTTTTATGGAGTAAAATATTTTTTGTTTTAGCAGGCAGAATTACAAGCTTTATTGGAAACTATGTAGAGTGGTATATTTTGTAACTAACAGACTTGTATGATACTACTGTGGGCAAGCTATTAGCTAAATTTGTGTCCTTTTGTGAAAGGTTAAAATGTTTCAGTAACATGCTTCATAGTGAGTTTGCTTATACCTCTGAAAACTGAGTACTAAAAGTTAGTAGTTGCATTGATTTGCTTAGGTTCATACTGACCGTAAAGTGATTTGTTAAGGGATATCTGTCTTTAATACTTGACAATAAATTTCATGTGTTCTCCAACTGTAAGTAGGACCGTTCAGTGGCCCAGTTAGTCCTAGTAATTCAGTTTGTGAAGGATCAATACTTTTTTGGTTTAGAAAATTCTTGCCCGGTTCTTTGCAAGTCATTCCAGTGCTCAGCTAGGATGAATGCTCTGAAGCATAAAAAGCATATATTAAATTCAATTTGTTTTTATCAAAACGGTTTCATTGCCCCCTTTTTATTTTTGGTCCTCAGCCTTTGTTATCCTGGCAGAATCAGATGCATAAATGTACTCTGACAGGGACTTTGGCTGTAGCAGTAGCAGCAGTTTGAAACATCTGAAAGTTGGAGGGAGATGGGTTGAGGAAGCCGACTAAGTTTCTCATGATTGCATGTTGACTTATGGTTTCTATGGTCTGGATATACCACCGGGAAAAAACACAGGTTAATATACTGTCAGCTTCTGGAGAAGATGGTGTGAGGAAAGAAGTTAGTACCTTGCCCAATTTTTTCTTGAAATTTGACATCCAACAGTAGCACTTACTGCTGGGTAAGTTTATTAACAGTCTTACCAAAATTGCATGCAATTAGTAGGAGCAGTCTGTGTAGGAGTAATACACATGTTGGTAGACAGTACATATCACAAGAACCCAGGAATATCTTCTAAAAAGCACTTTAGGAAATCTTAATGGTTGGACTTGATCTTAGAGGTCTTTTCCGACCAAGGATATCCTATGATTCTATGATGAAGTACCTTTACTTTGCAAAGAGAAATATTCAAGAAGTTAGGGCTTTCATTTAGGCTGCTTGTGTGTTCCTGAGCTTTATCTCATGTCAGTACAAACTTACTCTGGTGCTTTTTGTTTGTTTTGGATTTATAGTTTAGAATGGTGCATTTCTGCTAAACTGTTACTATATGGTGGAAGGATTTGGTATTTTTTGTCAAGATCCTAGAAGAAAAGTTTGTGGGGTTTTTTTTTTGATGAGGTTGCAGCTATCATATATAGCAGGTGTGTAGACAGTCTTTTTGATCTGTGAAGCTGAGTATCAGTGCCACCTTTTGAGAGCTGCAAGACATATCACCTACATGCTTTGGAGAGACAAATTGTTTTTCAGCTGTTCCATTGTGGGTCTGTGGTTGTGTTTGCATGTTGGACCCCAGTCCCATGGAGCAATACAAGACGTAAATGTCTCCGTATGCTCTAGTCTCACCCAACTGAAGTTTAAGTTTCTTAATTACCAGTCATTTTGGAAGAAACATTCAAACTTTTCATGTGGCTTAGAAGCAGTAGGGTTAGTTTGGCCAATAGTAGGTTAGCGTATTAGTTTTTAGGCTTTGGCAGAGAGTTTTTTGTTTTAAATGCTGTTTTTGTTTTTAAATCAGGAGCCAATGAAGTCGAGAGCACCACAGCTACATTTGGAATACAGATTCTACAAGCAGCTAGGATCTGGAGGTAAAAAGCTGTGTCATACATTTTCTTGTAATGTGATTCAGGATCATTTTTTTCACAGAAGTTTTCTGATTTAGAGGTATGAGTCTATTTAATAAAGTGTCCCTAGTCACTTAAAGCAGAGAAAAACCCCATGAGTCAGTGGATTAAGTAAGTTTTTCTGGTAAGACTTTTGTAAGACTTTTTTTGTATTATTATTAAAAGTGTATCTGTGATATCTAAGAAATATTAAATAGCGTTTGGATATCACAGAATTTGTGTGCATATAAATATATTTAAACTAAACAGTCTTAGACTATAGCGTTTATTCAAGAGAATGTACTGGGAATAAATGACCAAACTGCTGATCTACTAGTCACATATTTTTATTTAAAGTTGCTATGATGCTTATAGCTTCAGTCTCAGTTTTACTTTATTTCACTTCCACTGATATAGTATATATTTCTGTTTAGTAGCTTTAAGCCTCTTAATGCTTTTAAAAAAATTTACCTATAAATGTGCTTCAAGATTTGAATTTCTCATTTCACTCTGGTTGGTGCTTTTATGCCCAGAAACACTGCTATGATGGTCCTCTTGATCCAATTACCACTTTTTGCTTTTATAGGTGAGCAATATCTAAAACTTCTCACATATTTTTGTGCTGTTCACAAATATATATATAGTCAGTTAACAAGATGTGAAGCTTCCTACAATAAGAAAATGAGTACAAACCTTCCGTAAATCAGTTATACCCTAGGAAAAAATCTTATAATATCATGTCCTTAAAAATGTTCCTTTAATTCCTAGAATAGTTTTTTATAGGTTGTATGGTTAGTTACTTTCTCCATTTTTCACTAATGTAGAAGTTCATTTTATAAAATAGACTACTAATAGTTGTTTTCTACAGGCACACTCGTGTTTTTTCCCCTGTTGAAGGCAACTTGGGTTTTGTAATGGTGATTTTCAAGTTATGCTTAAACTACAATAAAATTCAATTTAATCTGAAAAAATCCTCTCTGAAAATCAGGGAATACAAAATTAACATGCCCATACCACTTTCACTTTGTGGCCTGGACTGTATGTGTTGTGATGAATTTAAATACTGCTTGACTTTCAAAAATTCAGGATCATATGTTCATTGATGCAGATTAGATAGTGTTTCTCTAGTTCGGTGGCTTTCAAAATTTTGTGTTCTTCTTTGAAGACCCTCTCTAGGGATATATAGTTTCTAATACTTTCAATTCATATAGAACTTTTTTTTGATGTTGCAGGTCTTTGCAAGACATGACATTGTCTATTCCTATTCATAGATGGAAAATTAAGTTGCAGAATGTCTAGTCAAAATGTTGCGTGTTACATTCTTGCTAATTGGAGAAAATTATCAGGGTATAATGTCTGTTTTTTTGTAAGTAGTTGTAAATTGTCAGCATACACTACAGACTAACATTGTGGAATATCTGATAAATGGAAAGCAGTTAGTGAGCTAATTGCTTAATGAGACATAGGAAAGACAAGTGAAAACCAAGATGTAACTATTTAAATTTGCAAGGTAGCTATGTAGAGGAAGTAAGTATAAAGTTGTCATTATTAATTCAGACTGCAGAAAATAGGCAGTGTTCCTCAGAAGTAGGAACCCTTATGGGAATATTTCTTGGGAAAAATGTCTTGCCAAATGTAACTTTGTTTAGCATTTTGTTTACTGAATAAGATTGGGGGACTGTGTTTAATGTAAGAATGTAGGCCAGTCCACGTTAGTCTGCTTTACTTCAGATATCATTCAGTCTTATGTAACCCTGTTTGTTGATTGCAGCACCTTTATCACTTTCTCTATCGCCTTATTGAAGTACTGTATGGGAGAATGAGCTCTCTGATTCTTTATGTGAAGATGAGGAAACCTTTGGGATGAAAACAGGAAGATAAAACTGATGAATTATTAGCTGTCTTCAGTGTTTATGAAGAACCTTGTATAGGCCTCCTGTTTTTGAAGTAACCCCTTATTCCAAAGTGAAAGCCTCTCCCAGCAGGTGCAGAACCCTGTAAGCTCCTTTTGCGTCTTGTCTGACTTTCTCAGGCATTTCTCTAGAGAATCATTTTAGTGGGTTTTGTGGAAAAGACTCATCATGAAGAAAGTGATATTAATGTTCCCACCTTCTTAGAGAGAAGTTTAAAAAAAAATAAATTGCTGATTCCTTGTCTTTCTGCAGCACTTTCCCTTTTCTTATCTTTGGGCCATCAAGCCCAGGAAGTTATGCAGGCTATGGTTCTTTTAGAAAAAAAAGTTGGAGAACTATATAATTACTGTTGTCATGTAATCTGAGGCAATTTGTTTACTGGTTTTTTTTTTGTGACATACATGTTTATTGTCAAGTGTAGATTTAACAAATTTTGTCACATAAACAGTTGAAAAACAAAGTGGTGGCAAGTTGATGGACCAAGTAATAAATTCAGTAGCTAATCCTTCCTGCATAGAACAGGCGATACTAAAAAGCTTCTGACAGATCTATCCGTATGAATAGTGTTGCTTTATGGGCAGTGGTTGTACTTTTGGCAGAGAGTAAATTGATGAAAGTGTATGTTCATTGTGCAAGTGGCAGAAGAGTCCATCATAGGAGGTATGAAGATAGCTGTTATTGCTGGAAGAAATTTGAAGTGTGATAATTGTGAGCAGACAGGAGGTTTCTCTTATAAGTGATTACTCATAGTACTAGCAGTTACAGTTGTCTGGAGCCTTCTGGCTTTTAAGCTTCTAAAACCCCACATTTGCAGACTTTCTTAATCATGATGAAGTAGTCTTTTCCTTAACTGGTTTTGTTTACTCACACAAAACTTCTTTTAATTTGTCTGATAGCTTTATACCTGAGTACGGACTGCTTATTTTGCATTTAATTGTATTATATAGTCTTTCCATTTGTTACCCTTGTGTGTACATGCATGCCTGTGTATTAATAGCGAGCGACTACTAAAAATGGTTTCAGAAGCAACTAGTGAAAAGTGAATAATACTACCTTTCTTTTTTTTTTTTTGTAAGCAGAGCTATTATTTCCTATAAACAAAACTTTGTTTTTCACAAATAAGAATTATTAATTCCACAGGTTATGCTACAAGCAGACTCTTGCTGAGTGTGAAATGATCTGAAGTTTAAGGGATGAAATACCTGTAGCCCCTGTGAAATTCCAGTTTATTTGAGGCTGACATGGGAAGGAGGGAAAAGCATTAACATGTGAATGAATAGTTCTGGAAGAAATAAGGTTATTTTCCTGAAATACCTTCCTGAAAGCAAGTAAGAAAATGTTCTTGGGCAATAGATTATTTTACCTTCTGACCCTTTTTAACAGGACATCTTAGTGCTTCATCTGGTCTTGTAAGTGTCCTTGATGGAAGGAGTGGCATTTTGAAATTGTATGTTTTCTTGGTCTTCCTGTATCTCCAGTCAGTATTTTATCTAGTACAAGTCTACTTAGTTATTCTTGTAATATCCCTTTTTCTTTCTTTTCTAATGATCTTGTGACTTAGATTTTTTTATAAGTGTATTTTGATGATAGTCATGCTAGACTGTTGCTTGAATGCCAATGAAGTGGAAGACATGCTTGAATGAAAAATGTTTGGGCATTCTTTTATGGTTCAGCTCCCTGTAAGAACAAGGGAAAAATAGACATGAAATGGCAGATGTACAGGTTTTATAAACAGGACTTTTGAACTGAGAGTATTCATTCTTTGTATTTAATAAAAAGTACTTTTGACTTGCATAAAAAAGTATTAGTACTTCAAAACTACATTCCTTCGGAGAGAATCTGCTCATAGAGAAGGCTTATAATCTGTAACTTACTCTAAAATATGTTGGGTTTTTTTTTTTTTACTGAACTTGCCTGTGAATGTGCAGTAGCATGTAGGTGTTTCAGGAAAAAGTGTGAAGAATCTTTCTTAAACAGGAACGATTGTGTGTACTTTTGGACTTTTTTTTGAAACTTTTTATATTATTCAGGGGAATGAATCTAAAGCTTACTAAAAATAGATCTTAAATTATTTTAAAGATGTGGCTTATTTTGGTCACATAATTATTCAGCTTTCATTTAAGTTTTATGTACTAACAGATTTTTATGAAAATTGCTGTCTCGTTTCTGCTATAATTTTGTCATTCAGTAATTGTGAGCATTTTCTCCTCATGAAGTTCGAGATCATTTGGTCAGTATGCAGAAATTTGTAGTCAACTGAATAAGCAATGTACAGATGGAATTTAAAATTTCTTTAATTCTAGTAAAATTCTAGTTAAAAGTATTTTTCCTTAATATTCAAGTATGAATGATAAGAAAACCTGATACGTTGTTGTAAGTGCAATTCTACAAGTAAAACTACAGTTGAATTCTTACCTGAAATTGCACTAAAGCTTTCTGAATTAATAGAAAACAGTTCTGTGTTTTTATTGGTTGGTTTTTTGTATTCATCTTTTGCTGTTATCTCCTCATGGTAAAAAATTCAGCTGTGGATTATCCTTCTGAAACTGCTGTATTTATGTTTCAGAGAAGGCAGATGCTCAATATTGTTAATGGTATTTTATTTTTCTTTACTTTTGTACTTTGTTCTTTTACCTGAAGTCTAGTTAACACTTCCACTCTTAAAACTGACAAACACTTTTCTTGCAGTGTGATCATTGGCCAGTGCATGTATGAGTTATATATTTGTGTACTATGGAAAAAGGTGGTGTATTTTAAAACGTTACAGCCGGTGTGAAATGAATGGTAACTATTGCATTCTGTCCATGAGACTCTTTTCCATGGTTTGGTATTAACAGTCATGTGGTAATTGTGCTCTCCATTGCTATCTAAAAATATTTTTTTCTATTTCATTAGAGGCCTGGGGAGGAGTGGCTGGAAAGATGCCAGGCAGAGAGGGACCTGGGAATGTTGATTGACAGCTGACTGAACCTGAGCCAGCAGTGTGCCCAGGTGGCCAATGGAATCCTGGCTTTTATCAGGAACAGTGTGGCTAGCAGAGTAGGGAAGTGATCTTACTCCTGTACTCAGCTTTGGTGAGGCTGCACCTCGAATGCTGTGTTCAGTTTTGGGCTCCTCACTACAAGAAGGACACTGAGCTGCTGGAGCGTGTCCAGAGAAGGGCAACGAAGCTGGTGAAGGGTCTGGAGCACAAGTTTGATGGGGAGTGACTGAGGGAACTGGGGTGGTTTAGTCTGGAGAAAAGGAGGCTGAGGGGAGACCTCATTGCTCTCTACAGCTACTTGAAAGGAGGTTGCAGTGAGGCAGCAGTTGGTCTCTTCTCCCAGGTAACTAATGATAGAATAGGGGGTAATGGCCTCAAGTTGTGCCAGGGGAGATTTAGATTGGATATTAGGAAGAATTTCTTCATCGAGCGTGTTGTCAGACATTGGAATGGGCTGTCCAGGGAGTGTGGAGTCCCCATCCCTGGAGATATTTAAGTGTTGCCATAGTGCTCAGGGTATGGTATAGTTGAGGACTGTCAGTGTTAGATTAATGGTTGGACTCAATCTTCAAGGTCTTTTCCAACCTAAGCGATTCTGTGATCCTGTAAATTTGAGGTCATGAGAGCATGCCTTAGACATAACAGAATTATACAAGTTGGACAGTGGTAATGAAAAAGTTACCACTGTTTTAGTGGTGGTTGAAGGTGGCAGTGCTGGCATAGTGTGATTTTGGAAGATACAGAACCTTTACCAGCTCACTTGCATATGCATTGGCTAGAAAATTCTTGCATCGTTAGTGTATGATCAAGTCTGTATGTAATCTTAAATTTCAGCCAGGTGAGTACTAAGCATTTGTGCATGGTGGTCAACTGCTGTTGTAGAGGAGTGGAGTCCACTCACCATTTTGGTAATCAAACTCAGCAGAATATTTATCTTAGCATTTTGATCATGTCAGGATTCTCCAGACTGATGACTACGTTTTGGTTTGGAAATGTAGCAAAGTCAGTTTGAAATACTCTGATTTTTTTTTTTTGGTGCAGAGTGCCTTAAGGCTTGAGATTGAACTCTCCTTTGTTATAAGGTATTATACATAGTTCAGTGTTGACTGATGGGGTAGATGTTGCTGTTTATAGTTTTTTGCTTGTTTTCTGTGTTGAAAAGGTGTTTCATGGGCTGAAGACCAAGAGTGAAGTTGAGTACTTCGGTGCTTTTTCCTGTAGGTAAAGCAAAAAATATCTATGGTAACAAAAACATGATTCTTCATCATATTTCAGTTCAAACCAGCTTGAGTGTGCATGTGTGAGATTTGAATGTTCAATGACACCTTTTCAATTTTTTTGTACAACTATTCAGGATATAGAATGCATGACACATATTGGCACTGACAGGGAGGTCATCTTTTGTATTTTAGATAGTCATAGATGATTTTTAATCTTCTGCTGTGAACTACTAAAGTGGTACTTTTATATGGGAGAAGACAAGGGGATTTCAGATTGCTATTGAGATCACCTGTAGCTCATCTGCTGGGCCATAGCTACTCTGTCTTCTACTTCAGTCTGTGGAAGAAAATGCAGCACAGCATGGTTTCATAACAGAATTATAATCGCTTTATTATGGATCTCTTAATTCATTTCTCAATTGGTAATTTTAACTTCTTTACTGGATTGATATTCTGCCATATCATGAGTATCTCAATAACAAGTCTGCTAGATTGTAGTGCTAGAAATAAATTGTAGCTAGATTAGTGTAACAAGTGTTCTTTTTTGTTCATGGATGTTATAGAAACAATCTAAAATAATTTATGCCATTCTGTATTTTACAAAATGTTTTGGGATTAGCATCTTGCACTTGCTGTTATTATTGGATAAAAACTATGGAAGTTATGAGGGTTTGAAGTGAGTTTGAAAAGGTGATTTTTACAAAAGTACTCTAATGTAGTCTGTGTAAAAACGTATTAATTAATTTAATGTTCTCAGTACTTAAAGGAGTAATAATTTACTGGAGCTTCAGATTTTAGAAAATTTCATTTCTAAAGCAAGTGCATTGTGTTTCTGATGATCAGTAACAATGAAAGTCAAAGACAAACTCTGTAGTTAACAGCTAAGCATTTAGAAAGTAACTCAGTTCAGGGTAGTCCTGGTTTTTCGTATGTAAATAATGTTTCATGAGTTCTTGTGTGTGTGTGTCTGAGTTGTCTCCATAACCTGCTCAGGTAACTTGCTAACAGTCATTCAGTATAAATGCGAAGTGGTGTTTTTTTTTTTTTAGTAACTTCACATGAACGTTGCTTAAATTGAAAATGGATTTTTTTTAAAAAAAATTTTAAAATTCTTTTAGTAATGCTGTCCTACTTTATTACTTTTGTTCTACTTTGGGGTTATTATGTGGAAGAATAAACAATAAGCAGTTAGTTGAAAGTTTTTTAATTTTTGTTAAGTAAAAATACAGGGCAGGTGAACTTAGAAAATCATGCTCTATGCTTAGTTTAAAAAATTATTGTTAAAAGCACTTAAACTGAATAAAAATTTCTTGACTGAAGAGGTATTTGTTCATATGCACTGTTAATCTGTACTGTTGACTGCTGTGGTTTTATTGTGAATTGTTCAGGGAACAAGCTGACTCAGTTTTGAGTTCTGTTGCTGCTGATTAACAGGAAAGTTGAGCTACTCAATGTGAATATGCTAATATTTATATTTAAGTGAATGAGTGATGATGTTGATATATTTTTCTTTAAGTATAGTCCAATGACTATAAGAAATGTTGCTGGCAGTTTTTCTTGTTTGTGCCAGTCCTTTCTAGCATTTGTCTTCAGGAAATGTACAGAATTTTCTTAATTTATATCTGAAGTAATCTTTTTTCCTAGAATAAATGTAAGTGATCTGGTAAGAATAGCAGCTGCATAAATTTAAATGGTATTTATAGGTGCGCATGTGAACGTTTCTAAGAAAGAATGATTACCGACCATAAGAAGCCTGGCAGTATACAAAGTATTTTATGGATTTGGGAATATGACATCACGTACTGACTGCAGAGTGTAATCTGTTTTTCGTATAAGATAATAAGATAGCTGTAATTGTGAAGGGGGCTTGATGATAGAGTTCACAGGACACTGAGTGTTTAAAAAATGGATATTTGATTTAATAAGGCTTACAATAAAAATGCATGTTTAATTCTGTTTTAGTAATGGAAATAACTAAATTAGATCTATTTTAATGGAAAAATCTTACTGTTAGGTTACTATTTCTTATATTTGCAAACACATTCTTGTAAAGAAGAAATGTAGTCTAAGTGTTGTGGTGCATGCCTCTAACATTTTTCATTTTAGCATATTGGTTGTATAGTATCTCATTCCGTGTTTAGAGTTTCACAATGCATGGATGATCATGGTTTCAGTAGCCATAAAGTGCTACACTTCCTGAGATTGTATGGCCTTCTGTGTATGTGTATGTTCAAGTCAAAAACCACAGATTATCCTGAATTTTGTAATCACTTTCAAAGGATTCAAGCTGGATTCTGTAATCTTAGTAGGGAATACTTGTGTTTGTGACAGGTGGTTGAGTTGCATACTTGACAGAGTACCAGAATGGATGTGCTGTGGAACGTGGCTATTACTGCAAATCTTTAATCTACCTAGGTTAGGGTGTTTTACTTGTCCAATGCGTTGCCACATGAAAATTAAAACTACAAATATAAGGCAGTGGGCTGTAGGAAGCTGAATACAGAACAGCTTGTTCTGCAAGTGCAATTTTGTGTACTTCATCAGCATTTATGGATCTGATTTAACAGACAATCTAAGCAATAAGATATACTCCTACTGATATAATCTGAATTATTTCTTGACTGATTTAGAGGGAACTCTAAAAGGAAATTAATATTACAAGAAACTGAAAAGCACTGAAAAGCTGCTTATGTGTTTAATAGCTTTACAAATGTAGGTTGTCTTTATGGAGATATTTTGCCAGGATATGGCTCAAAATTAAGTCAGTGGTAGACTGGGAACACAAGGGTTAAGTGTGAGTGGTATTGCCAATGACCTGTGTTACATTTCTTTGACAGCCACTCTCTGCTGCTTTATTGAGTTGTGTGGTGGGTTTTTTTTCCTGAATGAGGACATATGTGCAATAATTGAGGCTAATAAGAGGTGTCTGTGTCAAAGCAAGTAGCTGGAATTTTTACTTTAAAATGAAGATCTGTCTTCATTCAAGTCATGATGTATGTTGCATTAGATAACTGTAGTGAACAGCATGTAGCCTCAGGCTTAAGCTGGGTCTGATGTTGAAATTCTTGAAAGATAGCAGCCAAGGTGGATAACAATCACAAACTAGAAATAGCTTCTACTTGATTTTCTTTAAAGATGTTTGGCAGGTACGGTTGTAGTATGCTAATAATGTTTTCTTTATTCTAATGTTGTGATCATTTCATCATTATAGAAGAAGTCAGGCTTGTCAGCTTTAAAAACTTTCTGGACATCATGTACCTAAACATGGTTGACTAAAGCATTTGAGTGATAAACCAGTCTTGATAGGTGACAGAGGTGGTTCTGTTCAGTAACTCACTACTCAGTGCTAAGAAACTAGGAAAAGGAGAAAAGAAAACAACACTTGTTTTTCTTTTCTACTCTCTGCATATAAAGCAAAATAAGAGACGTGTAGATGAGGTGTTGAGGGACATGGTTTAGTGGTGAATTGGCAGTGCTGAGTTAGAGGTTGGGCTTGATAATCTTGGAAGTCTTTTCCATCCAAGGCTGTTCTGTGATTCTATGATTCTAAAGTATAAGTCTGACTTACTAATAGTAAAATACTGAAGGTTTTGCAGTGTATACAGTTGTGAAAAAAATGACTGGAGGATGTGTGCCCCTTATTTGACATTTTGGTGATGATTTTGATGATATTTTGATAATTTATTTTGCACAATTTTAATCACAGTATGATAATTTATATGGAATGCTCAATGCAGTTTTCTTCATCTGATAAACACAAGATAGTAGTCTTCTGTAGTCAGCTTTTCCAGAAATTCTTCTTGAAAATAAGCTCGTACAAGGAGTAGAAATGTTAGCTTTGCTGTTTTCTTGTTTGCTTTTGCTAGCATTAGTGGCATTATGTTCAACGTATGATTTCTTTGGAGGAGTTGTTTTAAGCTGTTTGTCCATTTTGTGAAGGGTAGTTCAGTGAAAACTAGACAGTATAATCCATAAATCCACTTAACTGGGCACACATAAACTGCAATAAGCCAACAGTGAGTGAACATACAAGTAAACTACCGGTATCATCTCTGCATTCCCACTCTCCTGCCTGGATCTCTACTGTGGATACTGTATGTGACACGACCATCTGAGTGATGTATTTTATACCTGTTTACAGAGTATTTAAGGGATTGTTACCTGAACATACAGTGGGATTTTTTTTCTTCTCATATATTGGGTTTGGAAATTATGTATGTTTTGATTTGAACTTAATTTTGATTTTAATAATTTTCTAAGTAAAAACAAACAAAACTAAAATGTAAAAATTTGTTAGTATAAAATTTTAAATGTGAAATTGTGCTTTGGTCAGAGATCTTTTTCTTCTAAATAATTTTAAAGATTTGACATTAAGAACATAATTTAATAGATTCTTTCTGGACATCAGTTTTTGAAAGAATTGAAAAATTTAAGAGTGTTGTCTGCTGTGATACTTCAGAAGTGAGATCAGGGTGATTCTTTATCATAGATTCCCCTTGAGATTTCTAAACATTCCTGTTCTTACAATTATATTTAAAAAAAAAATCCCTGTCCTTCAGATGGTTTGAATTAATGTCTATCTACCATACATTTTACTAGTAATATAGATTTAAAAACCAAACAAACTTCCACTCAGTGATGTTTAGATTTTTAATGATCTAACTCACATTTAATAAATATGGTTGTTATGTGCTATCTAAACAGAAATAAAAAATAATGGAGGAAGAGAAGACAGGAGAAGCCTTCCAGTGCAAATTTAAGTAGAAAATGCTTGTATTTGGAAAAAAAAAATTAAAATTAACAGGTCGTGACTATAGCAATTTGTCATCTATGATATTTTAATTTTGATGATACATCTAAAACTGGACTTGATGTCTCATTAAACTCGAGGATTCAATAATCTCTTCTGGATTTGTAAGTCATTTCTATAGATAATAAAGTGGGGGTTTTTTGGTCATAGCCTTAATTTAAAAAGTTTAAGTGCCTATGTTTTTGAAAAGGAGCTTATTTAAACCTCTCTTCATACCTTCAATTTACTGTTACAAAAACTAACAGGTTCTGATCTTTATTTTTTATAAAAAGCTTTACATCTTTCACAAGTCAAACGTATTATTCATAAAATATTTAATGAAACTGGTGCTACCTTCATTACTTCTGTTGTAACTTTTACCTGTAGTTTTTACAAGGTTTTACTGTTTCTTTAGTGTGAAAAATATATTTTTAACTTCAGATCAATTTGAAATCAGGTAGGAATTTTATTGGTATGTTCATTAATTTCGTTTAACCCCTTATAATTACTTTATCTTCATTTTGCAGATGGAATACCTCAGGTTTACTATTTTGGCCCATGTGGCAAATATAATGCTATGGTGCTAGAACTACTTGGACCTAGTCTGGAAGATTTATTTGACTTGTGCGATAGAACATTTTCTCTTAAAACCGTTCTTATGATAGCTGTACAGTTGGTAAGTAGAAATAAATGTTAATTCGAGTGCTAATTAGAATAACTTAAGTCAGTCTTGAATGGATTAAATGCTTATTACACTTGAGATTTGTGTTTCCTATCTTTTTAATTGGTGTTGGTGGCTTCTAAAGAGCCTGTGATACAGCTTTAGCAGGAAGACTGTCTTATGTCACTTTTACTTTGTTCTGGTTTTTCAACAATCATTCCATGAATGTAGTTTCATTGTGTCTTCTGAGTGCTCATAATCACAACCTGAAGTAATGAATTTTAGTTTAACATACTCAGTTAAAAATAAAACCTTAATGAAATAAAAATAATTTTAATCAATTAAAGAAGTTGGATGATGGAACTACTAAACAGCATAGATATTTTTCCTGGGCATTCTCAGAAAGAAAGCAAGAAAGCAAACAGAATCCCTCAAACTCCTCCAGAAATAATAAAACAGCACAAAATTATTCAATGAAGAGTTTTTCCCCTTTTTTAAGCTTTCTTGGTTTGATTCTCACCTGAGGGTGGGTGGAAATGGAAAGAGAAAAAGAGAAATAAGCCTTCGCATGTTTACCTTGACACAATGTGTTTTCAATCAGTCCTTATGAAGTATTAATGATACTGAACCTCCACTTCCCTAGAGAGGTAGACATATTTTTACACATGCAGGGTAAAAGTAACTTTAAAACACAACAGTAGTTGGATAACAGGCCTGTAACTGTAGACATACAGACATATTCAGCTTGTTTATAGCCAAAATGATAAAGTTCATTTTTTTTTAAATGCTCAAACTATCACAGATGCAAAGATTATCTTTATTTACTACTTGATATTCCTTCCTGAATATATAAATTTTGATAGAAAGTGTTCCAGCTAGAATGGAGGTTATATGTGCAGTGGTGAATTTTCAGTGCCTCTTTCTTTTATACTTTAAATGTGTAATAGATCTATGTGAAACTTCGCTGCTCACTGCTGGATGACATAATTTCTGGTTAGAGTCTTAATGTGCTCAAAACATACTTGGTGCCAGCTGTTCTTAAAGAAGATAATTTCTGTTTTATACTGATTCACATCTAATGTCCAGTGTGAAATTTTCCAATACAAGATGTGATGAATTTACTTAGGGGATATGTACAATTTTGTTGACTTGAAATGGGAAATATCTTGTTGAAAGCAGTAGCCCTTTGGTTTAAAAGTGACAGGAGGGGTCATATCCTCTAAATGTAAAGTCAATGTGAGATATTTAGCTTCTACCACAATTTAATGTGGCAACCTGAAGCTTAAACTAAACTTACTATCATTTTTTCCTTTTATTAAAGATTTCTCGTATGGAATATGTCCATTCAAAGAACTTGATATACAGAGATGTAAAACCTGAGAACTTCTTACTAGGACGACCTGGAAACAAAACGCAACAAATTATTCATATTATAGATTTTGGTTTGGCAAAGGAATATATAGATCCAGAAACAAAGAAGCACATACCATATCGAGAACACAAGAGCCTTACAGGAACAGCTAGATACATGAGTATAAATACACATTTAGGAAAAGGTACGTGTGTTTAAGTGCAGAAACAAGAATTTAACAGCTGTCATTTGTCTGCAATCATCTTGTTTTCAAGTTGTAATTTTTATCAGTCTGTAGTCATTAAAAGCTGCAAGTTTTGTGTAGTGTGCAAAATTATAGTTTGCCCATATGGAAATACTATTTATAGGAAAAAGGTTCTTTGGGTCTCTAATCATCATGGTCATGTCTCAGTAAATAATTGTTAAATTTGTTAGATATCCATAAAAGAAAGATGAAGTATGTCTTTTTGTATCATTACATCTTCACATTAGAAGTATACCATGGTGGGATGGGTGGGTAGGAGTAAACATGCTTATTAAAGATATAAAAGTGAATAAATTGCAACAGCACAGGTTTTAAATGCTGCCTTACCTGTTTTTTGATCCCTTTGAAATGCACAGTGTAATGGAATAAAATAGCTTATACTTGATGCTGATTTCTTGATTATTTTTTAGTCCTTACACTCTTAAGGAGGTTTTGTCAGAGTATTTAAGAGTTATGCTAATGTTGTAAATATGATGAGCTAAAAAAATGATGGTATATAGAGGTAAGTTTTTATTGGATGAAAAAATTTAGCTGGAAAATGGTGTGCGAGTATTAAAAGCAGTCTTTGGTTATTCCAGTTATGTAGAGGCTTTCTAGTGAAAACAGATTTGATTCATTTGAATTTGCCCAAACCAGTGGATGTTATAGCATGGTAATCATTAATTAGCTTACTCTTTGAATTGATACTAAAAAAAGTTGCATTGCTTATGATTCAAAGATCCTTCCTGTTAATATGGCAAATAAGAAACCATTCTTATTTTCCAGATAGTAATAATGTATCTTATCAATAAAATCAGACCATAGTAGCTTGTGCTTAGCAGTCGTAGCTGATGATGTGATGTTAACGTGTAGAATCATAGACTCACTTATGTTGGAAAAGACCCTTAAAATCATGGAGTCCAACTGTAAACCTAACACTGCCAAGTCCATTGGTAAACTGTGTCTGTGAGCACCACATCTACACGTCTTTTAAATATCTCCAGGGACAGTGACTCAACTACTTCCCTGGACAGCCTGTTCCAATGCTTGACAACTCTTTCAATGAATAAATTTTTCCTCATATCCAGTCTAAGCCTCCCCTGGCACAACTTGAGCCTAGTTCCACTTATCCTATCTCTTGTTACTTGGGAGAAGAGACCAAACCCCACTTTACTGCATCCTCCTTTCAGGGAGTTGTAGAGAGCAATGAGGTCTCCCCTCAGCCTCCTCTTCTCCAGACTAAACACCCCCAGTTCCCTCAGCTGCTCCTCATCAGAGTCGTGCTCCAGACCCTTCACCAGCTTTGTTGCCCTTCTTTGGACACGCTCCAGTACCTCAAATGTAGTTCAGTATAATGGGTTTTTTATAATGAAATCATAATAGATATCCTTTAAAGGATAATAGGCATGTGTGTTCATGCTTTTTTTAAAAATGAATTGAGTTACCCTGTCTAGAGGCAAAACTTTTTAAAATTAATATAAAGCTGCCTATTTTTGGTTTTCTCTTGGTGCCTGCCTTAGTCTCAAAATAAATCGGGATGAAAGAGCTGTAGTACACACAGAGCAGAAAACTTTTCCTGCTTTCAGGGAACTGCTAACAGTTGTTACTGTTTTAGTGGTTGCAGTTGGAAGTTTGTCAGATGAACAAAAGGTTTATTTTAAATCTTTTGTTGAATATTTATTAGAGGTAATGGTCATGAGCTTAAACTAATGATTTTTTGGTTATTGTTTTACAGTTATGTAAAAAAAGGAATAATTTTTCAGTTAATTTATTTCCACAATTGTATTGAAACTGTAACTGAGAACTGGCCTAATTGAACACATTTTGGCCTTTCCCCCACAGCAGAAATGAAATACAGTATGTTAGCGTTATTTCAGCAGTTCCTTTAGCATATGAGAATGGAAGGAGAATCTTATTTTTGTAATACAGAAGTATCTACTAGAGTGCTATGATATTTTCTAGTTATGACTACAATGATGACAAATTTTTCATGACTTTGAGTCTTGTTATCAGTGATGTCAGTGGATTTTGAAATTCTTGATAAAAATCTGTCTCTTAATTACAGCAGTATAATAGCATATTCCAGATAATTTGAATATAATGACAGACCTCCCACCCTGCTTACCCATCCAAAAGTGCATTGTGTATGACGCTGGCCTTAATTCTGTATACACTCACATTCTAAAAGGATGGGTAAAAAAAATAACTGAGCTATTGTGAGCTTGTCATGTTTGCTAGATTTATTATTCTTCACCAAGTAAAGACTGAAATTGCATTGTTGTTAAGCCTAATTAGAGCCAAAGATCTTTAAGCTTACAGAATCACAAAATCACAGAATGTTAGGGATTGGAAGGGACCTCAAAAGATCATCTAGTCCAATCCCCCTGCCAGAGCAGGAACACCTAGGTCAGGTCACACAGGAACGCATCCAGGTGGGTTTTGAATGTCTCCAGAGAAGGAGACTCCACAACCTCTCTGGGCAGCCTGTTCCAGTGCTCTGTCACCCTCACTGTGAAGAAGTTCTTCCTCATATTTATGTGGAACCTCCTATGTTCCAGCTTGCATCGGTTGCCCCTTGTCCTATCATTGGATGTCACTGAGAAGAGCCTGGCTCCATCCTCATCACACTCACCCTTTACATATTTATAGACATTAATGAGGTCACCCCTCAGTCTCCTTATCTCTGAGCTAAAGAGACCCAGCTCCCTCAGCCTTTCCTCATAAGGGAGATGTTCCACTCCCTTCATCATCTTTGTGGCTCTGTGCTGGACTCTCTCAAGCAGTTCCCTGTCCTTCTTGAACTGGGGGGCCCAGAACTGGACACAGTATTCCAGAAGTGGCCTCACCAGGGCAGAGCAGAGGGGGAGGAGAACCTCTCTCAACCTACTAACCACACCCCTTCTAATACATTTAGATTATTTTTTCATTTAAAGAATAATAGTGTAAATACTAACTTTTCGTGCTAGTATCAGGTATATTTAACACTGAGAATACTTTTAAAACTTGGTAGCGGAGTTTGAACTTCTTAAACACAACTTATGTTCTAAAAGTTTCTCAAGTAAAGGAAGCATTCATGTTATTTTTCAGGCATGGTATACGAAGTTGGCCTCAGTTTAAGGTGATACAACCAGTTTTTAAATCAAGTAAGCTTTTTTAGTCCTCCTTAAATAAGAGACACATCAAGTCACCCCACCACCCCTCCCCCCCATATAATTTAAGAAAATAAATCAACATGTAAAACTGGTAATTACGGGAAGAACATAAAAAAATTGAGGGCGTTACATATCTGATACTAACACAGGAGCGTAATAAATGACACTTTCTCCTTCAGGGAAGACTTTTCCACTCCTTAGGTAGAGTCTTGATCTCTGGTTAGACAGGTTTAATTTTGTAACTTTTTTAATATATATGAAAGTTCGGCCAAATTTAACTTGTTTACCATGAGTAGCTCAGTATCCCTCAGCAAAGCCATGAGTAAGAGCAGATAGGTATGTGGTAACTCCTCTGGCCAAGGCAGCTGTGACAAAACTAATGCTCTTTTCAATAGCTTTTCTCACTTTATTGTAGGAAGTCGTCTTCTCATGGGAGATTCTCAGTTGCATAGATAATTTTTAAATGTAGATGGAAAAAGTTTAGAGTGCCTTTATGAAATCTTTGCATGGTTTAACAACATCACTGTAAAGGAGAATTCCTCTGCCTCAGTTCAAACTGATAGAATTGATGAAGAACTCAACATGAGCCAGCAATATGCACTTGCAGCCCAGAAAGCCAACTGTATCCTGGGTTGCATCAAAAGAAGTGTGGCCAGCAGGGTAAGGGAGGTGATTCTGCTCCTCTACTTTGCTCTTATGAGACCCCACCTGCAGTACTGTGTTTAGCTCTGGTGCCCCCAACACAAGAAGGACATGGACCCGTTAGAGTGAGTCCAGAAGAGGGCTACAAAGATGATCAGAGGGCTGGAGCACCTCTCCTGTGAGGACAGGCTGAGAGAGTTGGGGTAGTTGAAGAGCTGGAGAAGAGATGGGTCTGGGGAGACCTTGTAGCACCTGCCAGTACCTGAAGGGGCCTCCAAGAAATCTGGAGAGGGACTTTTTATAAGGGCATGTAGTGACAGGACAAGGGGTAATGGTTTTAGACTGAAAGAGGGTAGGTTTATATTAGACATTAGGAAGGAGTTCTTGACTGTGAGAGTGGTGAGACACTGGCACAGGTTGCCCAGAGAAGTGGCTGCCCCCTCCCTGGAGGCAGTGTTCAAGGCCAGGTTGGATGGGGCTTTGAGCAGCCTGGTCTAGTGGGAGGTGTCCCTGCCTATGGCAGGAGGGTTTGAACGATATGATCTTTAAGGTACCTTCCAACCCAAACCATTCTATGATTCTAAGTGGTTCTTCTTGACTGGATTATTTTGCAGGCAATTCTTGGGAGACAGAACAACTCATCATGATTTCTTAGGTCTAACAAACTCTGAACAGTATGAATGGGAGTCTTTCATAGCTTCTCCTTTATGTGGAGTTTTTTTCTGTACATTCTGCCATTCTCCTGTAAAAATGTGGTATTTCTTTAATTCGTGCAGTGGGATGTACAGAGTGCTAAAGCTCTTCAGGCTTTAATTGCAGAGATAGTGGCATATAGAATACATTCAGCACTGAAAATACTGGTAGTAAGAGAATTTTTTAGGGTAACATTTTTAGTCTAGGTAATTTTCCTAGTAACTTGAATGGTCCAGTAGCAACATGAATGCATGTATTACTGTTTCTTAGACTATCCAGGGTGTCAGCTGACCTTTGTAAAAAATAAATGTGTTTTTGGTAAAGAGGGAAACACTCAGGTCCACATGGTCTTATAAGTTGATTTCAAGTATGCATTTACTGAACTGTAACTTATTCTGTGCTAGTACATATGAATAAGAAAGTATGTTGTCCTCTGATTGAAAGTACATTTTAGGATCCATAGTATTTAAAACTGTTGTAACAAGCACATAGTAACTAGAAAGACTTTAAATGTTTGCATATGCCTAGCTGAAACTTGCACAAAATTACCAAGGCCCACATTCTTTTGAGGTGTATATAGAAGGTGATGTATAGTTATGGAACATCATGTAGCCAGTTATTTCAGTCACCTTTTATTCCGGAAACATACATTTGATAATGAGTTTCTGGTAGTTTTATGCCAAACTGGGAGTTTGTATTTGGAATAAAAGGTCTATGTGAAAAATGACAGAATCACAGAATAACCTTGGTTGGAAGAAACCTCTAAGATCATCAAGTCCAACCATTAACCTAACACTGCCAATTCACCACTACACAGTGTCCCTTAGCACCACATCTACACATTTCTTAAATATCTCCAGGGATGGAGACTCTACCACTTCCCTGGGCAGCCAGGGAAGCCAGTGCTTGACAAACCCTTTCAGTGAAAATTTTTTACCTAATATCCAATCCAAACCTCCCCTGGCACAATTTGAGGCCTTTACTCCCCATCCTGTCACTGTTACCTGGGAGAAGAGACTGATTTCTGCCTTGTTACACCCTCCTTTCAGGTAGTTGTAGAGAGCAATGAGGTCTCCCCTCAGCCTTCTCCAGACTGAACACCCCCAGTTCCCTCAGCCACTCCCCATCAGACTTGTGCTTCAGACCCTTCACCGGCTTTGTTGCCCTTCTCTGGACACACTCCAGCAGCTCAGTGTCCTTCTTGTAGTGAGCGGCCCAAAACTGAACACAGTATTTGAGGTGCAGCCTCACCAGAGCTGAGTACAGGGGGACAATAACCTCCCTGGTCCTGCTGGTCACACTGTTTCTGATACAAGCCAAGATGCTGTTGGTCTTCTTGGCCACCTGGGCACACTGCTGGCTCATATTTAGTTTGCTGTCAACCAGCACCCCCAAGTCCTTTTCTGCCAGGCAGCTTTCCAGCCAATAATGTGGCTTTATTCAGTTAGCTATTTGAAGGAAATACAAATATTCTGCAGCCTTTATCAGCATGTAGCTGGTCCCCTTGCTTCTATAAGGTAACTTCTCTCAGGCATAAAATTACTTCATGCTTCTTTTCCAGTGCCCTTTGTTTTCAGGAAGGGAGAGAGGGAGCCCAGAGAATATAGATTCTGACTGGGAGCTAAGCAAGACAAAAATCACATCTGTAGGAGTCCTACAATTTTCTGTATTTGCTGGAAATCTAGACTAGTAATTGTTTGGGGATTTCCATGAAAAACAGTGTACTGAATTGTTATCTAAGTTTCTCCAGGAGCATGCTCTGGGAAACAATATCAAAGGCTTTAGTAAAGTCCAAGTAGACAACATCCACAGCCTTCCCCTCATCCACCAAGCGAGTCATCCTGTCATAGGAGGAGATTAGGTTAGTCAAGTAGGACCTGCCTTTCATAAACCCATGCTAACTGGGCTTGATCACTTGGTTGTCCTGTATATGCCATGTGGCACTCAAGATGGTCTGCTCTGTCAGCTTCCCTGGCACCGAGATCAGGCTGGCAGGCCTATAGTTCCCCAGGTCCTCCTTCCAGCCCTTCTTGTAGATAGAAGTCACAATTGCTAACCTCCAGTCATCTGGGACCTCCCTGGTCAGCCAGGACTCCTGATAAATGATGGAAAGTGGCTTGGTAAGCACTTCTGCCAGCTCCCTCAGTACTCTTGAGTGGATCCCATACAGCTTCATTGACTTCTGTGTGTTGTCTTTCCTGCCTTTGCTGTTGTGTGGAACTCCCATCACCTACCTCTACTGGGATGACAGACTAAGGGACCTTGTGAGCATGCCACCCCTCAAATATTGGCGTGAGGCCATCATGCTTACCTTTAACGAGCTGGGTTTCATCCCTTTCCCTCTTCAAATCTAGTTTGAAGTGCTTTCAATGAGCCCCGCTAACTCCTGTGCAATGATCCTTTTCCCCCTTTGAGACAAGTGTACCCTGTCTGTTGCCAGCAGGACTGGTGTTGTGTAAACTGACCCATGATCAAAAAACCCAAAGTCCTGCTGGTGACACCAGGCTTGAAGACATGTATTGATCTGATGGCTTCTCCTATGTCTTCCCTCATCATTCCATGCAACTGGAGGGACAGAGGAGAACACTCCTTGTGTTCCTGATCCCTTAACCAGTCATCCCAGAGCCCTGAAGTCTCTCTTGATCACCTTCAGACTTCCTGTTGCAATTTCATTGCTGCCTGCCTGGAAGATCAACAGTTGATAAAAATCTGAGGGCTGTACCAGGGTAGGACACTTTCTTTTCACATCTTTAACCCGAGCTCCAGGGAGATAGCAGGCTTCCCTAAGTGGATATGGTCTGCATATTGGGCCTTCTGTTCCCTTTAGAAGGGAGTCACCTGTGACAACAACCTATCTTTTTTTTTCTTTATGGAAGCAGTTTTGAGGCAGGGTGATGGCCAATTTAACTTTGGTGACACTTCCAAGCTGGGTGAACCATCTTCCTTGTTATTGTTCAGTTCCACTTGCACAGCCTCATACCAGTTATGGGAGGGCACCTGGAAGGTGGGTGTACTACAGGGGAAATGTGCTTGCTGTGCTGAGCAGAGGAATTCCTCTCCCTGGGCACAGCTCCCACAGGTGTGCTCACTGCTGCTGTCTGGTGCTCGTGTCAGAGCAGCCTGTCATGAGACACCAGGCTGGGAGCGTGTTCCCACCCAAGCTCCATCTGGGAAGTTGCGTCAGTTGTGATTGGTGCAGAGCTTAGAGAGGCCATGGCTTTCTGCCAGGTGGATACCATCGCTCCCTGTTTGAGCTGGCAGAGCTTCACTGCCCTTCCTGTGCAAACTGCCAAAAATAAGATATTTTCTGGAGGTAGCCTGCTCCATGAGGCTCTAGTTCTTATTATAATCAACCTGTTTGAATTAAGATGATTCATTTATCTATAGCTTGTGAACTAACTAACAGATAGTAGTTTCTCACTAATTTAGCTAGCTTCAGGTGACCTCCTTGAGAGAGAGGAGACTCTGCACTAAAGCTCTGTTATGTGTTTGTCATCTTGTGATCGTATTACCTTTTAGGTAACAGATCCTCTCAATCTCATTAAATTGTGATGCACTAGGATCAGTGTACATCAGCAGCCCTTTCTCCAGCTGGTGCTTGAAATCCTTTTGTGTTCTAGCTAGTCCACTGCTAGTTTTTTTCCAGTTTTCAAAGGCCCTTCTTCCAATAATAGAAATATAGTCTCTGAGTTTCCTGTTTCTAAAGCTTATCTTGAAGAATTCCCTCCATAGGAAAGGATATTTGACTGCTATTTTTTAATTACTCCAAAGTGATCAGTGAAGAACTCAAATGGATTCTAAATAACAATTCCCTTCTCTAAAAATTAAAACGAAAACATCCTTTCTCATACAGATGCTTGAAGCCATTGTGAATTCAAATGATGTGTCCTAGAAGTAGTTCCCAAATAATTATCCTACAGAAAGAAATGTTCAACAGTCCAAAGTTCATTAAAAAAAAAATGAATTCTTTAAATTAGAAACCAGTTCAGGGTAAAGACTGAAAGCTTCTCCTTCCATAAAAAGGACTCTCGGTGAAGGAGTGATTGTCTTGAAAAGTTTTGGTTTTTTAAAAAAGGAAAATTGTTTATTTTTTTCATCAGCATAACCTGTAGAAGTTAATGGAAAAGAGAGGAATTACTGTCCTTTAGCAAAGACCGGATAAAACTTTCCAATACATTTTTGTGGGCCATACCTTAGTGTTGCACATAGATGGGCTGTCTGTTGCGCATTTGTAACATTTTTGTGTGCTTTGCTACCATCTTACTACTGATCTGTCTTACATAAAATGCATACTGTATTGCACAAAATGTTTGTCATGAGCAGTGCTTGTGAAGCACTTATTATCTCCACGTCCACTTTATCTCATAAAGAGCATGGGATTTCTGCAGGCAACTGGAGTCAACATTTCTTTCATGTACTGAAAACCTGTCAGTCACATAAATCTGCTGCTTATTCCTGCTTTCTTCTTAGCCTACATGGTTGCATTAGGATAGCATATGGTCAGCAAATGAGATGTTGCAGTGTTGGCTGAGGAATTCAAATTAGACCAGATTGTCTACAGGGCGCTCACTGGGAAAAGTGGCAGCAGGAAAAGTGGCAGCAGTGGACAAGAGTGGACACAAACAAGAGGAGTTCTGGAAGAGAATTGGAAACATATGAAAGACAAATGACTGTGAAAGAACCTCATATGGCTGACAGATAGGTGATCAAGTAAGGGGCTAGATGTAGCCCATACTGTGAATTACCATACACTTCAAAAAAAATTTTCTTATTCATTTGCTAGTATGTGTTTACTTGGTATTCAAATGAGAAGATAGGGATAGAAAACAGTAATAAATACATTGTTCTTTTTATATGAAAGTTAAGAATTGTCTTTCAGATGCAGTGTATTTGCGGTAATATTTTGTTGATCGGATCAAAGTCAGATTGGCTTTGCAAACTTTTCTGTTTTCAAAATCTAAGAAACGTTTTTTCATTTACTGTTCTCCATTTCTCTTGCTGTCAAAGCATAGTGGTTTTGTCTTTGTGAAAATACTGAGTAGAAGCGATGTTAATACTTTGGTTTTCTGCCTTGTGTCAGGGAGGAAATGAAAATTAGAGGTAAATACTGCTGGTTAGTACAAAGCATAATATGCTGTGTAACAGTTAATTCAACAGTAAGGAATGAAGCCAAGTGGCAGTATAAAAATCTGTTTTCTACTAGTCGTTTAAAGACTTTAAAATATTCTCTATTACATTCATTTTTCTTAAGAATAATGGATTTTATTTAAAAACAATATGGGATGTACTTTGAATTTTGAATGCACTGCATTTTGCTTGTTACTTTCCTTTTCTTGAACCTTCTCTGAACCTTGTGAATGACTACCTCTGTTCCACTATGATGAAAAATTGCAGCCATGCCCAGACATTGTCTTCTGTAACTTAGCTTTTAAGTCAGCTAGGCTTGAGAGGAGATTTTATGTGCATGCCTCTCCATGCTGCTTTCTCATGGAATAGTGAGACCTCTGAGCCTTCTTAAGTCTGCTTTTGGCTTACTCAGAAATTCCTTAAGGGGTCCCTGGTAACATATCATCTTTTCCATGATTTTATAGAGGACAAATGAGTTCAATTAAAGCTTTCTTAAATTGTTTAAAGTTCACAACTAATGTATCCAAAAATATTGGAATTAAAATGCAGTTATATATGTAAGGAGTCAAAATATATTTAAAAATTAGAATAATTTCTTACAGTGAGATAATTTTTTTAAAGTACTGTTGAGATGAATATATCTACAATCTGCATCTGCGTTGTTTTTTTTTTTTTTAGCTGTGTTTTTAGTGGCGTCCATAGTACACCAGAAGCCTCCCACAAACGCAGTTTAATTTCAAGTACTATATACCTCCCAATTATTTTAACATAATCTAGAATCTAACCTTTTAAGTATAATGTAAAATTATGTGGATTCAGTGTTCTAATAATATCTGAATTTTGTTTCAGAGCAAAGTAGAAGAGATGATTTGGAAGCTTTAGGTCATATGTTTATGTATTTTCTCAGAGGAAGCCTTCCATGGCAAGGTTTAAAGGTAGTGGATTTTGATATCTTCCTCTATCCTATTTTCAGATCATCAGCTTTTCTTGCCATGATCTTTTTCTTTTTGAAAATTTGTCTGCAAGCTGTATAACTTCAGAAGCTTGTTTTGTTCTTGTATCATAGGCTGATACGTTAAAAGAGCGTTACCAGAAAATTGGAGACACAAAACGAGCAACCCCTATAGAAGTATTGTGTGAAAACTTCCCAGGTAATGGCTATGTTAATACAATTGTTGTATATTGATTTAGAAAATAGAACTGGCATAGATAATTGTTTAATACCTGGTTTTAAAAATAATGCTTCAAAATACATGTATTATGTTGTGGAACAATCGCTAGAGGTGGTTTGAAAGTTAAACTTAGGTTAAAGGTATAGCATTGTTAGGAAAAGTACAGCATGGGCCAAAGCTTCCAGGACACAGCTGTAATTGTGTGGAATAATAGCTGGAGTAGGTTTGAAAATTAAATTTACCTTAAAGGTTATAGCACTGTTCACACATTAAGGAAAGGTACAACATGGGCCAAGGCTTCCAGGGCAAAGGTGCAGCTAGCATGCAAGAAATGTATTCCACTACAATTCCCAAGGCAAAATTAGGTGTTGGTAACATCAGGGGAGCTTGATGTACTAACTCTAGGTGAGTCTGTACAAAGGGTGGAATGGAATGGAGATGCTGTGGCCAGGCTCTGTGACAATGGTTGGAACTGTTAAGCTGCACATTTGTTACCCTGGGCCAGCATTCTGTCGTTCTCTGAAACTACCGTCCTTTGAGTAAACTTTGCTCATTGTAATGTCATTATAATACAAAACCACACCTCAGTCCCAAAAGCTACCCGCCTCTGAGGTGCCCTTGAGCTTGCGGACTGAATTTTTCTTTGTCTATACCTTTAAAAGGGTAGTGAGAAAATTTTACACCGATCATGTCACGATTATGCATGATTAGAGTTATTCAAGCTCCACCTGAAAGGGAAAAATAGTATAAAAGTGGCCTAATAAAGGGGGGATATCAGGGAAGGTACCATCACCGTCAGGAAAGACACCATCACTGTACCTCTGACTTCTGTGATCAGCCAGCGGGCTGAGTCTCTCTTCCCCCCCATTGGGATGCCTTTGGGTAAGATTCGAACACTTGACTACACCGAGTGCTTCCCCAGGAAACTTAGAAATCTCTGTAGAGTTTTTTTGTAACTCAACAGCTTCATCGCCACATTGTATTAGCCTTTGTAGTGCTTGTGCATGCTTACTGACAGCAGATTTATCACCAGCAATCCAAAGAACTTGTGCATCTGTTCCTTTAATGAAATTGCACCACTCCTTAATCTGGCACTATTCCTTGGTCTAACCGTGATGGTGTGAGCCATGGTATTTTATAGTGTACAGCGTGAGCTGTGATATTTTATAGCGTATGGTATGGGCCGTGATATTTTATGGTGTACGGCGTGGGCTGTTATATTTGTAGTGGGTTAGACCCTGCTGGGACCTCAGACCATGTTGCCCCTGCCCCTCCCCCACCCTCGGACAGGGACGGGACAGGGAGTAAAATACAGCCCCCGGGGTTGAGATGAGGAAGACTTAATACAGCAGTGTAACAACAACAGCGATAACAATGTACAGAACAAGAGCTGTACCGCACGGACACAGCACGAGGCACAGACCCGGACAAAAGCCGCTCCTGCGCTGCCCCCGCCCGGGCACCCGGACATGAGGTCAGCATGGGATGGAATAGCCCGGCTGTGGCTCCCTCCCAGCTGCTGGGGAAAATTAACCCCATCCCAGCCGAACCAGGACAATGTTTTACAGTGGGCACCACCAGGCTCTTAATGTATAGTGTATGGTGTAGACTGTGATATGTTATAGTGCCAGCTGGACTCTGTGTCTGGGCGTGGAAGCTCACTGTGTGCAGTCAGACAGATAGTGTACAGCATTGGTAGTGACCGGACTATTAACATGAGTTTGGGCATCACTCAAATCGAAATACAACTTCTCCCCAGCCCCTCTGACACTTAAGCACCAGCTGGAATGCAAAGGGAGTTTGTTGTCTGCCTAGACACTTTGCCCTTTTTTCTTCTCTTTTCAGTTTCACACAACACCTATTATTATGGTAATAGATACAAGGATTATCCTTTGAAGCAGCAGTAAGATAATGATGGTGTTCTTCAAAGACAGATTAAAAAGAAACATTAAAATATTATGGTACATATTCTTATGGTGATCAGCTGGTCTACACTTATATCTTCACACATAAAATTTTGCAAGCCTTTTCAGCTCAAGTCTGATATCGTATCCCTTTATAAAACAAGCTGCATTAGGAACAGCTTGAAATAGTATTTAAAATACCTTGCAGGTAGTTTCAGTTGTCACTTCTCATTTTCCTTAAGTGCATGGAGAATCAATGAGATACTGGAAAACTGGAGAGAAGCAGATGTGACATTTCTTAAAAGTTAGACTAATCAGCTCAGGACAGAGGACACATACACATGACATGGACACAATTTTGCCAAAATAAAAATAAACACCTTGATAAGTAATCACAGTATTATTGATAGGCAAAATGGGTTTGTCAAGAATAGCTCATTGCAAACTGATTTGATTTATCTTATGAAAGAACATCCAGTCCACAGCAGGCCTTGTGGACAGGAGGCAGATGTTTTATGTCATGATGTACTTTTGCTTTTGACACTTTTAAAAAATATCCTCACAAATAATCTTAAAAGCATAATGAAGAAGATTCTGCTATGAGTAGAGGACTGTAAAATCATTTGAAGTAGTACATTGTTGCCAAATTTGAAACATGAAATGGTGTTCCACAGAGATCTGTGCTGGATCTATTCAGTGTTTGTGAGTGCCTTGTATAATTGAGAATGTTTATTCAACTTGCAAATGATAAGTCTGAAATTTGTAGGCCCAACAGTAGGGTTAGGATTAAAAGATCCTGACACATTATAAATACAGTCTTAAAAATATAAGGTATAGTTCAATAAATCATATTCAAGTTAATATATGAAGATAGGATTAAATCCAAATTAAGAATTACTGGGTATGGAAAGATTCCTTAGGTAATGACTCAAAGTCAGTCAGTCACAGAGTAAATGGAAGTGAACAGTGTCATGCTGGTTTATTTTAAAAAACTACCAAGAAAAAAAAACCTATACTAAATTGGGTTATATAAGGATATACCCTGGAAGGCACATGGTTTGCCATTTCCAGTCTACTTGATTCTATAATACCTCAACTGAAGCACTATGTTCAATTTTGGGAACTGTACTTCAAGAAAACATATCCTAGTTTAGAGATATCTAATAAAGAAGTGAGAGTGCTTAGATGCCATATTTGCTAGACCTATTACCAAAGACTACATGTATGAAGGTTGGTTTAGTCACGATTGTGAGACAAAGTAGTTCTCGTATACCTTTTGGCTGCTACAAATATGTAAGGAATCAGTTTGCTACATCCACAGCAGCTAGGACAAAGTAATGAATGTAATCCAAAACAGTTTAGACTTGAACTTTTGTGTTTCAAATATGGTGAAGAGCATGAAGGGATTGCCATTGCCAGTGAAACTGTAGAGCTTCTTTCACTGGAGCTGTGTGAAAACAAACCAAGCAAAGTTGTCACCAATTTGCTATGGGATAAGGTGATCTTCTAGATGGCCTTTTGAAGTTCTTTCCAAACCTGTGGTAAAAGTTAGTCCATTATCAATTTTCTGATGTTTTTCGTTTCACTTTTTTCTGTGTATTAAAAGAAGTAAAATAAAATGAAGTGAAATTAACTTCTGTTACACAACTTAGAGGAAATATATGAACATATGTTTGGTGAATTGACAAAAGTTTAAATGTGAGGAAAAAACCCGTCTTGTGGAATATACATCTTCTGCATCCAGTAATGCATGCCTTTCATGTTGGTTTTTATGTAGTTGCTAGAATCCTTTAAATATCTAATTTAAGGTGTAGATGGTGTAATTCCTGGAAATAATTATACATGAGTCCATATACATCCATATATCTAGTGGACTGTTTTCACCAAATTTAATCAAGTACAGGTTTGTTAACAGGATTGGATCTGAAAATGGAATAGGGAAAAGATATTTGACCTTGGGAGAACACAAAAGATAAACTACTTTGATAGTATATATGTACATTTTCATAATAGGTATATTCTTGTGTGTGGAAGTTTTTGCATGTCAGATATTCCAAGGATTTTCTACCTTTTCCTGTCCTTGTCATTTAAGACGTAGAGTAGAATAAGAAGTCCATTCACAATCATTTCAGTTCTTTACAGTTAGCCTGCAGGCTGAGCTAGCTGTTTGATGTTCCATAAGGCAAGAGAACTGTAGTATCAGCGGTCTTTGTCACATATAAAACACTTAATCTTTTTTATCCCCTATTCTGTGAAATTTTACTGTCTTTGAGTGTGCAACACTACTGCTGTTTCAGGCCTTTTATAAAATATGAGGAAGGTTTTAAACTCTGAAGTTTCTGCTTCAAATGCCTGATAAGGGTGGTATTTGATTTTTAGAGTCAGCCAGTTGTAACAGATTCAGCTGCATCAAATGGCTCGATTCCATCCTTCATACCTCTGAAGACAAGCCTTGTGTGCTTTGGGTTCCATTTTACATTGGAAAAGTATGGTTAAAGAGGTCTCTAGCCATGTGTCAGCATTTCCCTTGGCCTTCTTCAAACGCTGATCTCCTTGGCTGGTATTGCTGAAGAGTCTTGCTTTTCTGCTGAGCTAGACCTTAGGTGCCAAGGAATTCCTCCTATCCACTCTTCCATCTGCACATCTCTAAAACGTAGTGCTTAATACTCTCTTTTTGTCAGAACTGAGTAATCTGGGATGTCTCAGCACTGTTGTCCTGTGGTGCATTATTGACAGCACCAACATCATGCTGCCTCACAGTTTTTTGCTATCAAGCTGGTCTCAAACCTTCACTTCTCTCTCTTTCTACCCCACTATCTCTGAAAGAGTTTAAATTAGCACAGCTCAGTCTTAGCACTGCCTCTGAACTTCTCAGATGTTGTCCCTCACAACATAGGCTTTTTACAGCACTGTGTTTGTACCATAAAATGTTAGCTTCTCCAGACTTAGTGGACTGTGATGTGTGGGTCAGGGTGAGTATGCAGTGATACTACTGTACTCCATATCTTTTTACCGGACAAGCAAGTGCTGGTGGCGTCTACTTTTAACCTTATTTGCCCTCTGACTTTTTGGTCATATGGAGGTGCCTTTTCTTGTACTTTGGGACAATGTGAACAGCCTTTTTGGCTTGAGAGTGAGGAGTCATTGCTTTTCTCAAAATGCTTTCCCAGTGGGTGATTTCCCACTCTTTCATGAGCTACAAAGGTTCCTAAACAAGTTAGATTTTACAGGCTCTGTCCACCTGGAACTCATGTCCCAGGACTCAGGTCATGTGCTCCACCTCATCCATATCAGATTGTGAGAAGTTGTTGCAGTACTCTATTCCTAACCACTTTTTTTTTTTTTTTTCCTTTCTATAACAGGAAGGTGTGGACAAATGCAGTCTGAATGAACCAAAATTTCTGTATGGCTAGGTTGTTGCTCTCTTCACTCTTCCAGTACTTTAGTTCATTCTTATACTACCTGCTGGAGTGGAAGGACCTGTAGGACTTGCTCTTTTGTGCAAGCTTGCTAACATTTATCTCTTCTCACCATCTGCTGTTTTCTCAGACTGTGTATTTCCACATGCCCTTCATTTCACTGATTCCTGAAGTAGTTCACAGAATCACAGAATGGTAGGGGTTGGAAGGGACCTCTGAAGATCATCTAGTCCAACCTCCCTGCCAGAGCAGGATCCTAGAGTAGATCACACAGGAACACATCCAGATGGGTTGTAAATGTCTCTAGAGACAGAGACTCCACAACCTCTCTGGGCAGCCTGTTCCAGTGCTCTGTCCCCCTCACAGTAAAGTAGTGTTTTCTTATGTTAGGACTGAACCTCCTGTGTCCCAGTTTGTGCCCATTGCCCCTTGTCCTGGACACCACTAAGAAGAGTCTGGCCCCATCTTCCTGACACCCACCCTTTAGATATTTATAAGCATTAATGAGATCCCCCCTCAGCCTCCTCTTCTCCAAGCTAAATAGTCCCAG
This sequence comes from Podargus strigoides, assembly GCA_028020825.1. NCBI lineage: Eukaryota > Metazoa > Chordata > Aves > Caprimulgiformes > Podargidae > Podargus > Podargus strigoides. The sequence continues at coordinate 79,278,728 of CM051663.1, read as the reverse complement.
TACCCCGAGCGTCTCCTCAGATGGGAGATGTTCGAATCCCTTCATCACCTCAGTGGCTCTGCACTAGACTCTTTCCAGTAGCTCCATGTCCCTCTGGAACTGGGGAGCCCAGAACTGGACACAGGACTCCAGATGAGGCCTCAGCAGGGCAGAGTAGAGGGGGAGGAGAACCTCCCTTGACCTGCTGGCCACACTCCTCTTAATGCACCCCAGGATGCCATTGGCCTTCTTGGCCGCAAGGGCACATTGCTGGCTCATGGTCAGCCTGCTGTCTACCAGGACTCCCAGGTCCTTTTCCCCAGAGCTGCTCTCCAGCAGCTCAGCCCCCAGCCTGTATGGATCCATGGGGTTGTTCTTCCCCAGATGCAGGACTCTACACTTGCTCTTATTGAATTTCATTGAGTTTCTCCCTGCCCAGCTCTCCAGCCTGTCCAGGTCACGCTGGATGGCAGCACAGCCCTCTGGCGTGTCAGCCACTCCTCCCAGCTTTGTATCATCAGCAAACTTGCTGAGGATACACTCTGTCCCTTCGTCCAGGGCATTAATGAATATACTGAATATGACCAGTCCCAGTACCGACCCCTGGAGGACACCACTGGTCACAGGCTTCCAACTAGACTCTGCCCCACTGACCACTGCTCTCTGGGCTCTGCCCTTCAGCCAGTTCCCAATCCACCTCACTGCCCAATCATCCAGTCCACACTTGTTAAATTTGGTTGTGAGGATTCCATGGGAGACAGTGTCAAAAGCCTTGCTGAAGTCAAGGCAGACCACGTCAACTGCCCTCCCCTCATCAGTCCCTCTAGTTATGTCCTCATAGAAGGCTATTAGGTTGGTCAAGCATGACTTCCTCTTGGTGAACCCATGCTGAATACTCCTGATAACCCTCTTATCCTCAATATTCTTTGAGATAGTGCCAAGAACAAGCTGTTCCATCACCTTTCCAGGGATGGAGGTGAGGCTGACTGTCCTGTAGTTACTCAGGTCCTCCTTCCTGCCCTTTTTGTAGATTGGAGTGATGTTGACCTTTCTCCAATCCTCAGGTACCTCTCCTGTTCTCCAGGACTTTTCAAAGATGATGGAGAGTGGTCTAGCAATGACTTCTGCCAGCTCCCTCAGCACTCACAGATGTGTCCCATTAGGGCCCATGGATTTGTGGGTGTCCAGCTCACCTAGCTTTTCCCTAACCCAGTCCTCTTCAACCAGGGCAAAGTCTTCCTCTCTCCTGATTTCCTGTGCGATCTCGAAGGTCTGGGTCTCCTGAGGTTCTGCCTTAGCAGTAAAGACCAAGGCAAAGAAAGCATTCAGTAGTTCCGCCTTCTCAGTTTCTTCCGTCACCAGGGCACCCACTTCATTCAGCAGTGGGCCTACATTTCCTCCCATATTCCTTTTGGCTCCTGTATATTTGAAGAATCCCTTCTTGTTATCCTTGACCTCGCTTGCTAAGTTTAATTCTAAGGAGGCCTTAGGTTTCCTTATTGCAGCTCTATATTCTCTGACCACTTTCTTCCTTCCAAGTGGTCAGCCCTTTCTTCCATGTTCTGTAAGTTTTCTTCTTCCACTGGAGTTTATTTTGTAGCTCTCTTCTCAACCATGCAGGTCTCCTGGCTCCCTTACATGATTTCTTACTCTTTGGGATGCTACAATCCTTACTGCAAATGTAGTCACATGTCTGAGCAGTTTCTCAGTGGAATTTGAAGCTTGTGCTTCTGATGTTCATGGATCCTCCCTTTCAGCCGTTATATTCTTGTAGTGTTCTCTCAGTAAGGATGTTTGTTCCTCACAGCTGCTGTCTCAGAAGCCTTTCATGGCTTAAACCCATTATCAAGAATGGGACTTCTGTATGCTTTACTCATCTGCCAAGAAGTTTGTGCTGGAACTGTTTTAAGTAGAAGGTTCTGGCTGCTTGTGTGCAGTCTCTGCTTCATACCCTTTAAGGACTAGGAAAGCTCTTTCCTTTTATCTTCACAGGTCCAGGCCCTTTCAGAAATCTCCCTGGTTGTCTCCACTACTGGGAGAATCTTACAATGTCCATGTAACACCTACCTAAATAAATCTCTGTTTGTATGCTGACATGGTATTTGAACAGCAATACTAAACTGTCACTGGTCAGAAGTCATTCTACAAGAGCTCAGGTAACCTTAGTACTTCTCTGCAGTGTTTCTGTTCAGGATATTTGTCACTTCTGTTCAACACCTTCATTTAACATGGTGCCTGAAGCGTCAATGCTGTTGCAGCCTTCCATAGTCATACTACAGTTATAGTTCGACAAAGTCTATCCTGAGTGGTTTTTGTCAGGGCAATTGGAGTTGCCCACTTGTGGATCTTCTCTTAAAGAAAGGAAGGTTACATTCCGGTAGCAGCTGTTCTTTGAGACTTAGTTCACCCTGTACTTTCATATACCCACTTCTTTACATTTCCCTAGGCTTGTCTTTGTACAATTGGGGAAGAAAAAAAAAAAACCAAAAACAAAGAGAAAGAGAATTGAAAAGTAGAGGCATTTCTCTTCCTACATTTTTTTTTTTTTTTTGCACACTGTGCATCAGAATTAGAAGATTGAGTGGAAGATCCTAACAGGTAATGCAAAGGGAAAATGGTAGGGAGGATCACTTTGTAGGATATGTTAAGAATATGGCGGTATATCTTGCAGAGTGTTATTACTATTGATTAACTTTTCTGGAAATTCACTCATTCATGATGAACAACTGTTCAGGTTTTATGGTGAGAGATAGAAGTTGCTTTAAAATGTAATTATAATTACTGTTTATTGAGTGTCATTAAAACAGGTGTGGCAATTATGTGCATTTCTTATTTATATAGAGGAAATGGCTACGTATCTACGTTACGTAAGAAGGCTAGATTTTTTTGAAAAGCCTGACTATGACTACTTAAGAAAGCTCTTCACAGACTTACTTGATAGGAAAAGCTATATGTTTGATTATGAATATGACTGGATTGGCAAACAGTTGGTGAGTACAATTAAGCTATTAGGAATATACTGGGTTTTTTTGTATGACTGGTTTTGAGCCAGTGTTAAGTCTTGAGTTTCAGAATACGTGTGCCTCACGTCTGCTATTAGAGCTGTGAACAGCTGCTATTACAAACTCATTTTCAGATGTGTTTTCAAACGTTGTATTTTGAGCTGACGAAGTGTAAAACTTTACAGGTGACTGTCATTATTGTATGTTTTTCTCATTTTGGTGACTTTCTTGCTCCCAGTATTCTTAAAATGTAGAGCAGTCACTTTTCTGCATTTGAGGTATACTCCAGATATTTTTCAGTTCATTATGAAGAAACTGTCTATACTTTATATGAAATGTTCTAGTGAGGTATGATGTAGAATATTAGTTTCCATCACAGTACATCTAAAGTTACAGAAAATACTGCTTTTGTATTCTTTAAAGAAAGAGTAAAAGATGAGTTTTTCATCACCTGAAATTTTTTCTTGCTTCTTTTTAATAATTAGAAAGGGATTGTGTGTGTAAATTGGACAAATTTGGATTTTACATTTTATCCTGAAGTTTTTTGTGCGGCTCTCTGAAAGAATTGTAGTATTTTATTGCTAAATCTTTTTTCAACGTTTAGCATTAAAAATTACTTTAAGCCTTTCTTCAGGCTTTCATCAGAATTTCTTGATTGCTAACTGCAGAAAGTATCAGCCTAAAGTCTTTCAGAAAATTGATGTCTGGTAATATTCAGAATTGCTACTTTGTGAAGTTCTGTAAGTCTTGGTTTGTCTTTTTTTTTCTCTTTGGTACTAGTAAATAACTAGTGAAGCTTTTAATTTGATAATTTTGGGCTATGGGAAACCACCAGATTTAAAGATTAATTTCTATTACAAACAAGTAACTTTTGGTAAGACTTAGAAATTTATTTTTTTTACCAGTTGCTACATATTATTTATATTTGTAGCCTACTCCAGCGGGTTCAATACGTTCAGAGCCAGCACTATCATCAACCAGAGAAGCATATCAGCACAGAGATAAAATGCAACAATCCAAAACTCAGGTAAGCTGTTCATGTAAGATTATCAGCATGACTTTGTCTTTTAGCTAATGATATGTGCCTTTATTAGAACTCCAAAATAAAATTCACTTCAGGTTTCAATTATTTTTTCTTAGATTTAAGTAGATCCTTGTTAATGTACTTCTACATCTGTAGACCTTAAAATGTCCTGAAAGGTTGCTTGTTTGATGCTATGATAGAACGTAGCTTATGTCAGTAGTGAATTTTCTCTCTGCTGATACTTAAAATTTTTTTTATTTCACTGTTTGTAGTCATTGACTCTTCCCCATACGCTATGTTATCTGTTGGGGTTCTAGCATGTGCCTATAACATTTTCCCTTTTTTTTTTTTAAAACCAGGATAATGACCAAGGTGGTAAAAATGTTGGGAATTTAGATCTGTGTCCATCTACCTAAGCTAAGTTACAGGATTGTGTTGGCAGGCTTTGTTTCTCACTAGGAATTTTGAATTTTATCTAGTTTACTTCTCTATGAAGATGTATGTGTAGGCATATGTAAGTATGCTGATAATGTTCATGTACAGTCTGTATAGGAATTGAGAATGTAGTGCTGCTAGGCTTTTAAAAATAATATGTGAGAATGAATGCATTAATATTTTATTTTTTGAATTTTTATTTCTTCTTTTGCATATATTCCTAATGCATTCACAAATGGTAGTCAACAGAACATAGGGCACCTTGGGACTCACAGCAAACCAATCCACATCATTTGAGGGCTCACCTAGCAGCTGACAGACATGGTGGCTCGGTACAGGTATTTTCTGATTCTTTGCATGACTTAATCAGTTATTTTGCTTTATATAATACTGTTTTCCTGTAGTGCATGACATAATTCCTGTTTTCATATTAGTGAAATTTTTGATTCTGACAATCTAAGTTACATCCAATTCTTCTGTATGTAGAAAAAAGAGATAAATTTGTTAATGCCTGAAGAAAGAATTAGCAGCCTAGGTTAAAGAAAGCAGTGCTGTAGTCTTGCCAGTGTGATAGTTCACAATCATCTTTAAAGGCTTTGAAACTCAAATCAAACTTAACATTCTCTAAATTTTGTTGCTTTAGCAGCTACTGTCATGTGTCATATAAGAATAGCTAGTAGAAGGTAATAATCACTGTATATCAAGAAAAGTTTAAAAATTGTTCTATGCTTCCCATTAACATATATTTTTAAAACTTCACCTGTGTATTTAACTTGAATTGCAGTAGTTCTCTCAATAACATGAGTTTTAAAGGTAGCCATCTATCTTTTGAGAACAGTATAGTAATGTGGAATCAAAATTAGATTTGAAATAGTGTCTTCCAAAATTATTACATTTCTTAAATTTTTTTTATTTTTATATTTTAGGTTAGGAAAATACATATTTAACTTGTTAAATTCCAGTTAGTAGAACTTTCAAATTGTATATCATATCATATCACATCACTCTTCTGGCAATCGTAGCACTTGGGAAACCTTTTATTATTCCTCAGGTAAAATGTAACAATAACAAGAGATTTTATTCCATTATAACATGCGTTAAATACCTCTTGGGGGTGGGAAGATGTTTCCTAGGAAACATTGGTAGTATTCCTTTCTGTTACTATAATGTTTTTCCTTTTTTTCTCAAAGGATATGGGCATTCTGAGTTCTGATCTCATAGATCAGTTGAGACTAAATAGTTGCCATGTAAAAAGAGCTGTGTACAAAAGTGCAACCATTTGGTCTGTGTCTTTGAAGATAAGTGTTGAACAGAAGGGTATTTTTGAGCCAGCTTCATTAGGTTGCTTTGTAATGTGGAGTGGTCGTGCCTTCCTCATTTGAGGCACTTATAAAACTACGTAACATCTTCAAGTTTGTTTTGAAGTTTGAGCCCTTGACTGTTGTCAGATACCCTTTTTTTTAGTGATACTAACTGAATCATGATATTAAGTTGGACGATTAGCTAGCTAGTTTGGCTGGATTCCTAATTGCCCCCAAGAAGATAAGTTCTAAAAGTGCCACAGATAATTGTTCAAAGGAAAGTTGAGTCTAAGGTATGAAATTAAAGTATATTTATTTTTTCCGTGACATTAGTGAGTCATTGTTCATCTTTGGGATCAGTTCTATGCTGAATTATCTGTTTTTCTGCAAGATATGAAAATCTGGCAGATTATTTTAAACTGACAATGGAATGTTCTTTAAGTCACTTCTATTAGTCATCTGTAATACTACTGCTGATGTCATCTCTCTGAGATCCTTCTGTGGAAGATTTTTAAAATGTGCTAGTGATTCTTCATGTGACACGTTACATTCAAGTGGCCTGTTGTTATGTGTGTATACGTATGTTAGCATATATTTTTATGCTCTTAGTAATGATGTTCAAGTGGGAAACATTCAGGTTCTAGTTTGTTCATTAGTAGTAATCATTCTGGGTTTTATGTTAATTTGAATTATCCCAAACTCTCTAGGCCTATATTAGAGCTATACTAATGTGCTTAAACATGTCTAATTTTACTTTGTAGCATCAGTTTATGTTTAAAGTTCAAATACTATTAGCAAATCGAGTTGTAAACGGAGGACCTCTAGAAATATTTCACATCCCTTCTTCCACTTATCTCTACTGTAGTATGGCAGTCCGTCTTTCTAGTTTGTGTAGCCTTATTAATGAGAGCATTTTGTACTGCCCAGCAATTCATTCAGCAACTTCCCTTGTCTTTGTAAGTTTGTCTCAATTCCCAAAAATGTCAGTTGTACAACACTGAATTGTTTCCTTCTCTGCATGAACTACAAACTGCTTATGCACTCATAAATACTGTACTAAGCTGTTCATTACTTCTTCCATCACTTGCTAACTTGTCTCCTTCCTCTTATCCTTTTGTTTTCTGTTTTCCTATTTGGAAGTTCTTTAAAAGGAGGTTAGATTAAAAGATCAGGTTAAAGAGTTCCCAGTGAAGTGCCATAGTTCTTGAAAGATGCTTATAACTGCTTGAAAGGTTAGGTATCTGATATTAGTAGTTTTGAGCTGCAAGACACCTCTCCTTCAAGAAGTCAGTTTAGCAATGCCTTAGGTGAAACAAATCAGTTTCCCTAAGCTTTTGTGAATTAAAAAGGTAGTGTGGTGGTTTTGGGTTTTTTTAATTATTTTGCCTTAACTAAAAGCTTTTTGAAGGTAAAAATATAGCATTCTCTAGTATGACTAATGAATTACTTAGGCATAAAGGCTGGGTTTGTTTTTTGATGAGTGGAGAATTCAGTTACTGGGATTAAAAAAGATATAGAAAATAATAGTTCATTTCATTACCATTTTTTGCAATTCCTTATTGTGATTCTAAGCATGCAAATCAGCAAAATTTGTTTTATGAGAAACTTTCTGACTGATTTTTTAACATAACAAGTGAAAGATTAGTTTACAAAGTAATCCAAAACAAAACTTGAGGCTAGCCGGAAGATTTCCTGTTAAAATTTGGGAAACTGTTATTCAGGCTTAACTTTGTCTTGTTATACCTGACCTTTACCAAGCTTCTGAAGGACCATTTATCTAAGAAACTAATCTATTCCACAATTAATATGTCTCATTATTAGGTACTGGTCTAGTAGTTTAAGTTTGTTTGCCTTATGGCATGGAGGGTAGCAAGAAACACCCAATGTGATGCGCATGCTTCTTCATATGTGTGCTCTTCAAATTAAACTTTTAAAGAACTGATTAAATCTGAGGAAAGTAAATTTAAACCAGGAAAAGATCTGTTGTCAAAATGCTTAAAGCTGTTTTAGATTTACAGTTCAGTCGTTAATCTCCCACTTGTGTAGGTGAGTAGTTTAAGTTAATCTTTAACATTGCAACACTTCTAATTTGAAACTTAGTTTAAAATAATAGTTTTCAGAAACCTAACTCTATGGAAAAATGTTCATATACTTTTTGTGAACAGAGTATTTAGATGCAAAAACATAACTTCAATATCCGTATTTTTTATCTACAGTTGTATACAAGTATATTAAGATCTATCTTTCATCAGGCTACTGAGGACATCCAGTCCAACTCCAGTCATAAGCAGAGAAATGAAATTAAAAGTTTCTCTTTAAGCATTAAGAATCTGCCTTGTGCCTTATTTTGTGCCTATACCTGTTGGAAAGAATCCAGAGGAGGGCCATAAAGATGATGAGAGGGCTGGAGCACCTCATATGAGGACAGGCTGAGAGAGTTGGGTTATTCAGCCTGGAGAAGAGAAAGCTCTGGGGAGACCTTATAGCACCCTCCAGTGAAGGGGGGGGCCTACAACAAAGCCAGGGAGGGACTTTGTACAAGGGCATGTAGTGATAGGATGAGGGGTAATGGCTTTAGACTGAAAGAGAGTAGATTTAGATTTGATATTACGAAGAAATTCTTGACTGTGAGGGTAGTGAGACACTGGAACAGGTTGCCCAGAGAAGTTGTGGATGCCCCCTCCCTGGAGGCAGTGTTCAAAGCCAGGTTGGATGGGGCTTTGAGCAACCTGGTCTAGTGGGAGGTGTCCCTGCCCATGGCAGGGGCATTGGGATGAGGTGATCTTTAAGGTACCTTCCAACCCAAACCATTCTATGATTCTATTTGTGGTACATCCTGGCTACAGAATTTGGTGTATCACACCTTCAGTGCATACGCTGTCTTCCAGGTGACTTATGCTTATTCAATTTTGTTACAGTCCCATATCTTTTTACCTGTGTCGTGCTGATTTTTGAGATGACTGGCATATATTCTGAGAGAAAAGGCTAATGATTGGTCTAACTTAAACCCATATGTTCCAGGATCAGGAGTGTACAAGTGTTAGCACTGCTTCGTTTATTCTTCAGTATCAGTCTTTCGCCATATGCATTTTTTGGTCAGGTTGCAAAATATTTTACTGATGTCACAGGGAATTAACTTTGGTGTTGTAAGTTATTTTAGCAAGGTACACAATTTATGATTGTAAGATCATATAGTTGTAGCCTTACTGATACTGGAACTGAAGCACTCCTGCATATCTCTTTTGCTCCTTTAAATGAGTCTGTTATAAAGGTAAATATTTTGCTCTATTGCAGGTGTATTAATTCGTGGTTCTTCATCTTGCTGAGACCATTCCTAGAGCTGTTAGCAACAGTAGTAGATTAGAGTGAAACTCGGGTTATTTGTGATTCTGGAGAAGCATGGCTGATGCTGTTTTTCAGACTGCCACTGCCTTTTGGTTCACTTACACTTTCAGAGAGAAGTCACAACTCTTTCCAGAAAGAACAACTTCATTTTCATCCCATCCAAACCAAACCATGCAACATGGAGTTATACTTGGTCATATTTGGTTGTGTATTTGGTGCATTTGTCTGATGTTCTTATAGGGGAAGGACTGAAGTATTTTTCTGCTTGATTTCTGTCACTTTGGTAGGCTGTTTTCTCTAACAACAACAGAAACGTTAACACAAATTTTGTAGAAACCTTCTCTAGAGATCAACCAGAGCAAGGCAGAACAGTCTTCTGCTATCTGGTGTGAAGCTTTCTACAAAACTTGTGCCAAAGTTTCTTAGAGGAAACAGTTGTCTTAAATTAAAAAAACATCTTAGGACAAATGCTGTCTTGAAAAGAAAGACTTGTCCCACTAAGGGAGACCACTGTCAAGAAATACTATTCAGTTTTGAAGTCAGTTTGAGTAATTTCAAGAAAAGAATCACCAAACAAGTTGTTATAGCTTCTCTGCTTTCTCTTTTATAAGCATATAAATGTGCTGGGAAGCCCTGAAATAAGCTTTGTTCTTTGTTACCGTATGGCAGTCCATTGACCTAAGCAGAAGATTGTTACTGCTCCTTTAAAGTTGAAATCAGCTTAGATTAGTATGACTTTAACTGTGACCTAAAAAAACCACCAACTGACCAAACAACAAAAACCCCACAAAAACCATCTCCAAAACCAAAAAACCAAACCTGTCATAAAAACCAAGAGCTTTTTTCTTTTTATGAGTTGCTGAAATCTTGCAGATGTTCCTTTAAGAATTGCTGGAAGAGGTTCCAAAGACACCAGAAGAAAATTGACAAATGCTGATAAGAACCATCCATGAATCTTGAACCAGAATTGCAAACATGTTTTACTGATCTGCCTGCCTCTCCAAAATAGACTTCCTCTAGCAGTGATAAAGCAGGCTATAAAAACGTGCTTAGATACAGTTTTGTTCTCAAAGCCCTATGAGTTGAAGGACAAACAGATTTAATGCAATAACAAAACCAGTACAACAATACTTTATGTCAGGTTCTACTCAGCCCTGTCCTTGAGGTTAACAGCAAGAGCAGAAGACCACAAGAGAGGAGACCCAGGAAGAGGAGGAACTCCACCCTCACTGAGCTCCCTCCTTTTATAATGAGCATGACTAGGTGGTGTGGGATACCCCTGTGAGTCCACTGCCTTGATTGGATCTCTCAGCTGACTTGGGGCTACTCATGGCCTGCCTGCATGGCTGGCCCATGAGGCTTGTGCCTGAGGAGCCAGGACAAGTCCCCATCCCTGGAGGTATTTAAAAGACATGTAGATGTGGTGCTGAGGCACATGATTTAATGGTGGACTTGGCAATGTTAATAGTTGTACCTGATGATCTTAAAGGTCTTTTCCAAACAAAATGATTCTGATTCATTTTCTGTCACTGAATTTTTAGTGCTTCTCCCATCCCTAATGATCCGAATCTAAGCTTAAGCCACCTGGCTGAAACTCCACTGACTTACCTTTTATGACAGAAGTCAAGTCCAATCTCCCAGAATTCCTTCAGTTGTATTGACCAAAATTTAAGTAATTAGATTCTTGCAGTGTCAGATATTTTTCCTTTTGCTTTGTTACTGGTCTGCAGGATTTTTTTGACAGTGGTTCCTATTTTAGTGAAACTTGGAAAGGAAGAAAACTCAGCCTGATATAGGCATATGGTACAGAAAATGGCTTAAGTTCAGCAGATTTGTGAAGCTCTGTACTTAGTGAGTTACAATAGGAACCACAGAGCAAACCTAAATAGCCAAGGCTAATTAGCTCTGCTTTTAAACAGATGAGATGTAACTGTTGCGTTAAGAGGAGAGCTTGGAAAGGTGAGGGGATTAGTAACATTATGATGATGACTTTCCCTCCCTCTGCTTTCTTCTACCTTAATCTCTGACCTTCAGGCAACAGCTTCTAAGAATCTTGAACCATGAACTACTGTTGGTCCACTTCTGTGTAGCTGATAACGTTTTGTGGATATTTTCTGCTGTCCCTTATATTATTAGGCCAGAATGATATTTTTGTGCAATGTTGCTTGGCCAAGCATTTCCTGCTGCTTTGTAGCTAGTAGACCTCTTGATACTTTAATGGGTCACTTAGCACTGTCAGCAGCCTTTGAGATAGGCACTTGTTTATATCCAGTTAACCATCTTCCTGGCAGGTTCTGTGACGTGAGTAAGGGAGAGGCCTCTGCAATAGCTCCATTTGTCATGCAGGAAATATGACAGGAACCGAGAGAGAGAATGTATTGGGTTCCATTTGGTTTAAAGTCAAACCAAACATTCCCACAGAACCAGAGCTGTCTCAGTGACTCAATAATTTATGAAGGAATTTGAGAGGAAATTAATGGGAATGAATATGAATCTAATTTTTTTTTTTATGGCAGTAAGTGTTCTCGTGCTCTAAGAGTGAAAGCCAACACTTACGCTTTTAGGTCTTTGTTTTCCTCTCTTCTGGTTAGCACTCTTTGAGATACAACTGAGTCAGGCCACACAAAGAAGGAAACTAAGGAGCTTGTATACACTGAAGAAGAGATAGGGTAAGACTGACTGAATTGATATCAGGAAAGGGGTTAATGCCTTCCCTTAAGGCCTTGAAGAGACATGAGGGAGATCAGCAAACCTGATCAATAAAATTACTTTGCTTAGTCCATTCACTTTGAGTCTGTCATGTTAGTTCCATTAGTAGATATGAAAGAAAAATGGCAGGAGTGCAGGGATACAGGAGGGAAAACTGGAAAGGGTACTGTTATTGGAATAAAAAGAATTATGGCATTAACAAATAACTGGTTTTTGAAGATTTATTGCAACTTTAGTAATTGACAAAATTATGTCTTGCAGTAGCACAATTTCAGGTATTTCTGGTGATTTCAGGTAGTAAGCTCAACAAATGGAGAACTGAACACAGATGACCCAACTGCAGGCCGTTCAAATGCACCCATCACGTCTCCTGCAGAAGCAGAAGTAATGGATGAAACTAAGTATGTCCATCTTATTATATTCTTTGGATCTTGTGTGCTCAGCTACTTCCAAATTTTTCTTGTGTAGTTGTTAAAAAAATATTGTCTAAACTGAGTAGCAAACTGGAGAGGGGCAAAGCTACAGTGCTATACTTTGGCTCTAAATATTTAAATAATAGACTTGATATAGCTTGTGCTTTTTAGGCTAAGCCCTCAATAACCCATCCCTCTGTACTAAAGAAGTTCATGCATTTTTGATGCTTCAACTAATTTTGAAATATTTATTTTAAGATAGTTTTCTGACTGCCAGAAGTTATGTATGAAAGACATGTATGAAAGAAAATTCTCTGTGTGGTATTCTGATTCTCTTTTTTCCTTGCTCTCTTTCTGTATAGCTGCCAGAAAGTGTTGAACATGTGGTGAGTTTTACAGCACAGGCAGGCAGAAATAACCCCAGCGGCTTTGTTCTTGTTACTTGGTTTAAAACTCATTTCAGAGAAGTTTAAAATGACAAACCCATTTGGAAATTGCAAAACATGTTTTAATATTGTGATACAATTAAGTATTTTTAGAAACAGCCACCTTCAGGAGCTATTTCGCCTGCTTCAAATCTTACTTGCCTTTAAGTCATGTAGTCTGTGGTGTACTTTATTTAATCCTTTTTAGTGGGTAGTAGAATGTATTTTCTTACTTGCTATCCTGTTTTAGAGGGGGAAACAGTCTTTTCAGGTGTTGTAGCATTCAGCTAGTATTTTAACATCTAGAAAATAAATCACTTACATGAACAAGTAACAATGCTAGCAAATGTTTGAACTTTGACCGTTGTATCTGTAAACACAGTATTTGCCAGAGTATTTGACAACCTGCTAACTAAATGCTAAAACACAACTTCAGGGTTCCTTAAAGCTAGTGTAATGAAAGGGGAACATATTAAGGTCCGTTAACATGGACAAGTAATATATGTCTATTTGAGTAGTAAAGTCAAGCTTGCAAAATAATACAGAAAAATATTCTTGATAGCTAAAGCAGGTATAACTTTCAACATGTTTTATAATTGTGCTTGGAATAGGATTGTACAAGGGTATGGATCTAGCTTATCATAAAATAGAGGCACTCAAGTTTGGAGGATACATTAGAAATAGAAAAATCCAGTAAGCATTCCTTAATAGCAGTAAGTTTTGTAGGGCCCATTGCCCTAACTTTTAGATAAATTTGTATTTTGAGAAATTCCCTCTTTTCTTGAAGTGATTGCTCTGCAGCTTCCGATTTTGGTATGTAAGATTTATGTGCATATGTAGTTAAAACTTGTGAATGGAGGTGTCTATTTTGTCACACTTCTACGCTAGCTTTCTGTGAGCACTGAGAAGACCAGTTATTTGTCTGCCATCTTTGCAGAGTACTGTGTTAGTGTTTTTCTGGCAATAATTCATTTTTAATATATATATTTAAAACAAAGAAAAAAACCCCAAAGAGCAAGGTTTTAATAGTCTGCATATAGAGAAATTCCCTATCCTCTCCCACTGGATAGGTGCAGTAATAACTTCCCTTATACCCAGTTTATGTACACACAGGGAAAGATTACATTTCTAAAGTTTTGAATAGCACTTAGCACAATTAAACCTATGCTAAGTTCTCTACAGAAAGTGAGTTCTCAGAAGCCAAGATGCTGTAGCTGCTTTAAAAGTGTAGAAGTTCATTTCCTCTGACATGAATAATTGATGGATAAATATGCTATCCTTCAACTTTGTTACGGACAAATTATTTAGTCTCAATATCCTACTCTTTAGATTAATATTCTTTTTCAGTATGAAACACACAAATTACTTTTCTAGTGGTATTTATTTAAACTTTATTTTCCTCATTCACTATACTTTTGGGAGTAGAATTTGTTTTATATTTTGGCAGTAATTAAAGCAACACACATGCGCACACACTCATCCACGCGCCCTCCCCAGCATTGCTATCAGACATGAATGTGTAGGTGTAAATCTTAGTAACAATACTTTAGAAGGTTTAGGTAATTTTACATTTTAACATGGTAGTTACAAACTTAATATCAAAAGGTATTGTGAGACATTTAAATATCCATTCATAGACTTTTACACTGCTGAAGAGTGTAAGGAAGTGCAAGTATCAGTGTCTTCCATGTCTGTGATATACACATTTTTATTTCTAAGGAGACATTGTTTTATCAAAAGATTCTCACTTCCTGCCTTTTTCATAATCTTTTCTCCATCTGAAAATATGAACAAAGTTAACCTCTCTTGCTGATACCTTATTTTTGTAACATTCCCTCTTACTCTGAGGAGATAAATTAAATATTTTTTAGAAACAGTTCATTCTTTGTTCTAGATATTTTCATAGTTTTAGAAGCTTAGCATGACTATATCTTCGTTTAAAAGATCTAAGAAAGGGTGCCCTGTCATGTGTGATTTCAACTATGAACACAAATATTGTTTAGCTGTTAGATGTTCTGTTACCATTTCAGTGGGATGCTGTAAATAAGAAAGGATAAGGATTTTTTCAATAAGCACTTCATTGTTTTGGGACATTCATCCAACACTTCCATTATTTGATATATTTTCATGTACTGACATGCAGTGTATATATAATAAATTTTAGCCCTTGTTATCTTCATGCTCCTCAGGAGCTGCTGTGCAGCAAGCATGACTCAGCAGTGGGTGCTGAGGTTTGAGGTTTTTTTGGTAGTATGGTTTAAGTTTTTTTAGAAAAGTAGCCTTCAGCCCTATTTCAGATGTTACCTACTGGAGTTGTAAAGCAGGGAGAAAACTAACCTGAACATTGTTCTGCCCTGACGCTTATAGTTTTTTATCTTCTGCAGATGGTCTTCCAGTTATCACTGAGCCTTTCTTACCTTAAATCTTTGCTAGCCATCAGAACAGTTGCTTCTATAAAACACATTGAGTTTGGCTAACCAAAAGGCTCTGCCCTAGGAGCACAGAGAAAGGCAAACGGGAAAAGATTATGTGATCTGCCCTTTTTGCATCTTGCATACTCTTTACCACTTTAAACACCTTTTAATAACCCTGCAGTAGAGTGCTGCCGCATGCTAGATGACAAATATAAAACCACAGCTATTGAAACACAAATGAGAACTGAAGTTGCTTTAGCATGTTGTGCCTAGGGACTGCTCAAGTGATAGAGGGAAGGTTATTTAAGAAAAAAAAGGTATGATAGTGTTTCAAGTAGGACAAGAGATGTTCATAACCATAATTCTGAGATTGCTACCTTAGATATCTCAAAGGTCACTACAGATTGTACAGGAAAAGTAAACTGCTTCTTGAGTTTCATAAATCAGCATTACACTGCCTGCTATAGAAATGTTTTATACCCTAGGGTGAAAGAGGTAACCAGTCAGTAAATGGTTTCTTTAAAAAGAAAAGAAGTTCCTTTTGTAGAATTAGAAATTTTCAAAGCCTATCTATTCTTACACATTTTGCGTGTGTATTGAATACTATGATAAATTTGTAGTTTAATACTCATTAATAATGCCCCTATCTGTAGTTTTAAATATGGCTTCAAGCAATATAGTGTATAAATATAAAAGTGATAATGACACCCTCTAGTGACGGTATTCTTAAGAACATGTCTGCATTTCTATTATAATTTATATTCTTCAAGAGATTATGCACTACGGATCTCTCATTTCAGGGTTACATTCTTTCATAAAATTTATTATCATGCAGTGTAGTCTGACCTGTCTTATTCCCATGTAAATGTACATATATTCTAAAATGACATTTATTTGGCCTTGAAAGGTTTGACAGGTCTAGCACTTCTAGACTGATAAATATACATTTCAGTAAGTTTCCAAGCCAGTCCTGTTGTTTACAATGCTCTATGGAATTTGCATTCCTTAAACACTTTTTAGATATAGAATATATTAATAAGGGATTTATTGTCCCACACCGAGTAACAGTCTTCAGCTTTCCTGAACTGGAATACGGTTGAATAGTTTTTCTAATTTAAAAAAATGAAAAAAAAAAAGCTGCTAATAGAAATTATACTCTTTGTAATAGTATTATGCAAACTCCAGAAGACCAGGAGACTGAAAAAGCAGTGCTTTATCTTGGTTAAAGATAGAGCTTTTGAATTCCCCATTTCATGATGCCCTTCTCTGGTTGACAGAGAAGTAGCAAACTAAATAGGCTATGGAGGAAAATTAAAGGACAATATAGATTTGCAGCAAGGATGGGTTAAAACTTTCTGTGAAGGAAAGCAAGAAAACCTAAAGTGTGCTTGAATTACACAGAGGATCCAGGTAGTCATAAACATTTGAGAAATGTGATCTCTTGTTTCTTGAGACATACTCTATATGAGCAAAATGTAGTTAAGCAATGAAGAATTAAAATTCTAGATTGTATTTCTAGCATATAAATTAACTGTCTGCCATGCTTTCATCTTCCTACAGTTACTTATGCAACTTGTGTTCTGTGTATATACTAAAATTATGAATAGAGACAATTTTTTTCCATAAGCTTTCTTTGAGGCCTTCTAATGTGAAACAGGTGCAAAAGTGATTTACTATCACAGTCCAGGGCAGGATTTCCTCATTTACATTATCACAGGATAATTCACGTTGAAAGAGAGGGAGCACTGTAAAATGCTTTGTTTAAATATGATGTTTGTTGTACATGCATGTATAAAATATTCGGGAAAAGAGGGGGGTGAAAGAAGGACTGAACTATATTGGATTCCATACTTCTGCATAAAAATTCAAAGCATAAGTGATAATGAGTGATAATGGATGTTAGCAGTTGTAGACAGATGCTCAGAAAAAGGGTTAGTATTTATGGGGGAATTTCAGTTGCAGTTGGTGGCTACTAGCCTTCAAAAACAATTCTGTCTCTTTTAGATGTACTTTAGAGTTATTAAATACAGTCTATTTCTGATAGCTGTAAAAATATTTGTGTGTAGTTTCCCCTATTGAATTTTAATTTTGGGCTTCCTCTCCATCAATAACTAATGTTTTTTTCTACTGAAAGTTACGTAACTCTGAGAGCAGCTCTGGTCTGCCTCTGCCCACTGCTACTTTTTCAGTGACTGAACGACAGGGTGCCCTTGGATATTTTGAGAAGGTAACTTCTGTCTCCCCTTTGGATATTGTTCTCACCCCTGTAGAACCTTATTTTTAGACCCTTATTCTCCCTGGCTTTCAAATGCTTCCCCCTTTTCCCATATTACAAACTAAATCAGCAGGATTCGTTTTGAATTTTAGTGATATAAAATGCTTGGTGAACTTAAGGACTTACTAATAGGCTATTGATGCAGTACATTTGTATTTTCACTTCTGATGTACTAGTTTAACACAGACTCTTTGAGTATATAGCACTACAAGTGAGAAGTCAATAACCAAACTGCAGAACTCCATGGGGCAAGGTCTGTTAAGGTAGACAGCTTGCACGTTCGCTTTTGACTGCAAATTGTGAATACTTTGCTAAGTGGAAGCTTTAATTTTAAAGGTGATGGTCAGGAGCTGGGAGCTGCTTAAAATAAGACCAACAACATTACATGCAAATGAAAAAGTTTTCTTTGTGCATTTGTTACTTTTTAGTTTTGTTTTTTTTCCAAAAATACTTCCTGGACTTCTGCAGTCTCCTCTGTATTATCTGTCTCCAACTTCCTCCAATTCTTTTTCATTTCATAGTGGGTTTTTTTCAGATAGTTTCAGGTTGTCTCTGTTTGCTAAGTGAAATTTTCAGTATTTGTCAATTTTAGTAGTATGCAATAAAATAGAAGAAAGAATGTCAGTATTTAATACATTTACAGCTGCGATTTTTTCACTGTAGTAATTTTATCACAGCACAGAATTAGAACATTAACTATATTTTTTATGAGCATTTTCTCATAAATTTTTTGGGGAATAGCCTTGGGGAAGGTTTTTCCAAGTTCTGGTGGATAAAGGAGGCTCAAATTGTTTTCTTGTATTAGCAACAGTAGTACACAGTTCAGGTAACACAATCTTATGCTCATACTTGTACTTGGCATACTACCAGTTAATGTTAAAGAGTACTCAGGTAAAGAAAAATTCTTTATTCTTACAAGTATATTTTTAAGTCAGCCTATAATACCCATACTTTTAATATTCTCACACAGTACTCTAAACTTAATAGCTATTTTTGTTATAGCTTTTTTCATTTGATACCATTTTTTCCCAAAAAAAAAGATTAAATGTGTCAAAAATATCTCTACTTCAGTTTCTTTCACTAATAAATCAATCACCTGCAAGAAAGCTTAATGTGTTCCTTGTGGTGCTGGCCATACTTGAACTACATACTTCAAGTGAAACAAATACTGTAAACAGAGTTTAGTTTTGTGATTTATTTTTATATGATATGTAATTCGTGTCACACCTGCAGGTGCTGCTGTTTTTTCAAGCGGAGGAAAAGGAAAACCATTCAGCGCCACAAATGACTCAAACCAAGCAGTACATGGGAAATTGCTTATTTGTTCAACTGCTATATCATGACCTTAAAGAAAAAAAACAGGCAACCAAACAAAAAACCAACAAAGGAACCTCTGTAATGACTACACATTTTCCAAGGACTCTCTTAGAAACACTGTCATGCTTGTGTGCTTTGATTTGGTTCTCCTGCATCCATAATTTGTTTCTTTAATTCACCTGTTCTCAAAGCTTTAAGGTTTTCTCAGATGCGGATGCTTCTTTGACCATCAACAAATGGGCCAATGATATGGTACAAATGAATAGCATTTTCAGCAAAACCAAACTTGAAAAGTGTTTCTCCTCTCTTAGTACTAGCAATGTCTTAGCTGAAGACAGATGTTGTAAATCTGTTATTTGAGTTCGTAACAGCAAATCAAAAGCAGTTTTCTTAAAAAAAGCAGAAGAAAAAAACAGACATAAAACCATACAGAAAAATAATAAAATCCTAAGATTTCTTTTCTGACACCTGCATTGATTATTTATTTTTTTCTTTTCTCCGAGTATTAATGGTGATACTGTAGTCTTAATAGGATCAGCATTAAACCCTGTCTGTGATATGGTGCAGTCACTGTCTAGAGATACTGAGGACACTGTTTTAGCTGTTGACAGTTGTCTAAATTCTGGGGATACTAATGAACAGGAAGCATTTCCACTAGCCTCTGGGTTTGAAGACCTGCTTTTTTTATGCCTACAGTGGAATTGCAGTACAGTAGAAATGACAAGAGTCTTTATACAAAGAATACAAAAGTTTGTATAATTGAAGTTGTACTTCCAGTAATGTTGGTAAGACTGAGATACTTCAAAAGAAGATCTACAGAGGAATTACAAAAGAAGAGATAAATGTGAATCTGTGGAAAGTGGAATCAGTATTAAAGCCTATATGTTCACTAAAATGATTGACAACATCTTTAACTTGAAAATATGGATGTGCCACGTAATGTTAGAGATCTGTTTATAAGTTATTTTACTCTTTGATTCGGAAAACAAATGCAATGGAAGTGGGCTAGACTTCTGCCTTCTCTGCTTGCTAGCCTATAGCACTCAAAATTTCTTGAAATTATTTTTCCTGGAAATTTCTTGTCTTTCAGTGTAATGTCACTTCTATAGTAGGATGGCAGGAATGTGCCAGGTGCTTCCCCACAGTCCAATGAAGTGCCCGCAGTATGAACAAACCAGCAGTTCTGTAGACAAGGCAGCCTACTATTATATTTTCTTCTTCAGAAAATATATACTTCTTTTAAAGTCATAATGAGAGGTGTGGTTTTTGTCATGTTTAGCTGCCAGTTACTTGAAGAAGGGATGTGAAAGATGGAAGTGATTAGACAGATTTGTTGACCAAAACTCAAATTATCTCCATTTTTTATAATTCTTCTAGAGCTACTAGCATTTTTTTTCTATCCACACATGCCTTTTGGCATACTTATTTATTTTTGATCTGTTTTGTGGTAGCATTTAAAATGTATATTAAAATAAATGCACACCTTTAAATTAATTGTTGCATTTGCAAGGACTTTAATTGTATTTTGTAATTTATTTTTCCTTAACAGTCAAAAGTATATTTTATTGTTTGGGTTATGTGCACATATGTATACTTCGATCTTTGTCATTATTACTGTTTATGATCCTAAGTTTTTGCTTTAAAAAAAACTGAACTTGGCCTACAAAAACATACTGTGTAACAGGTCGTAAGTTTCCACTCCACTAGTTTGTTATTGATTATCTCAAATTCATTGTCTATGTTTAGCCAATACTTGGGGCTGAACCATAGCAGTTAGTCTATCACCCAAAGCTCCCTACCTAGTTGAGAAAAGAATCAGGGAAAAAAGGCAGAAGGCCCATAAGTTGAAGTAGAAACAGATTTAATAGAATAACAAAACTGATACAACAATCAGCATAAAGTATAGAAGGTTCTACTCAGCCTAGTCATAGAATCATAGAACCACTATGGTTGCAAAGGACCTCCAGGATCGTCAAGTCCAACCTTTATCCCAACATCTCGCTAACCACTAGACCATAGCATCAAGTGCTTCATCTACTTGTTCTTTAAACACCTTTAGGGACGGCGACTCCACCACCTCCCTGGGCAGCCTGTGCCAGTGCCTAACCACCCTGTACCAGACCAGGGAGTTTCCTAGTGATATCTCCGACCCTGGCCCCAGGGAGGCAGCAGACTTTCCTATGGTGTGGATCTGGCTGACATATGGGGCCCTTGGTTCCTCTCAGAAGGGAGCTGCTGACTATGATTACCCTCTTTTTTTTTCTTGTTAGAGCTTGTCCTAATGGGTGGGGGAGACTGACTTACCTTGGCTGACTCCCTCGATGGGCCTTCATCTCCATTGTCACATATTTGTCCTCAATGTTGACAGCAGGAACAGAAGACCACAAAGGAGGAGCCCTAGGGAGAGGAGGAACCCCACCCTCACTGACCTCCCTCCTTTTATAATGAGCATGACTAGGTGGTGTGGGATACACCTGTGAGTCAGCTGAACTGATTGGAACTCTCAGCTGACTCGGGGCTACTCATGGCCTGCCTGCATGGCTGGCCCATGGGGCTGTGCCTGGGGAACCAGGACATTCATGAAGTTACTTGTTTGTTTTCCTTTGAGCTGAAAAGGTAGGAGGTTACTTGACTATTCTCATTTGAAAACATATCCTTCTTTGTAGTACTTGACCAAACTTGTTGCTTTCTAAGACTTATAAGTACCTGTCATATGTATATTTCTCACACAGCTGGTTAGTTTTATTCTTAGAGATTTTCGACCTGTACAGTGTTTGTATGATCTAAACTCCATACACATAACAAGAAAGTGTGTATGTTATGGACTTAAAATATTTGAATATATAAAAGCTGTTTATTTGCTGAAATGACCAGTATCTAGGCACTTGCTTTTCGGCAATATTTTTTAAGTGCTTGACTTCAATGCTGAAGATTTTCTTCTAGCAAAGCAAAGCTGTCAGTGCTAATGTGACTATGTTCAGGTTATGCCAATAAGATTTGCATTTATGTCCTTTTTTTTCCTGTCTAAACCAATGAAGTCAACGTTGGCTGGATGTCTAAAAATGAAATACGTCCCTGTATAAATGTAAGACAAAAAAATAAAGATAGTTTTTTAAAACTTGCCTTTCTTTCCTGTTGCCTACGGTCTTGGATGAAATAATGGAAGCTTATGGAAGTCGTGATGGAAGTTGTTTTAAGAATTACTGAACAGTTTTCATCTTTTTGGACAGCAAGGAATTGAAAGCATGTTACTTTGAAACGCTACCTCAACATTGCAGTTATTTTTGCTTACCTAATAGGTCTTATTGTTATATGCTTTAATGCACCTAATTGTTAAGAATAGAGTGAAGAGACTTAAATGCACATATTTGTAACTAGGAAGTCTACTCGGGATCTCTATGAATTAAAGACTGTGCTCTCTGTGCCACCTAGAATAAAAGACATTACAGACACTGTGACATATGCAATAAATGTCTTTAATTTTGCCAAGTAGGTATCTAGTAAAGGAACACTTAGAGTTAGTTCTTCAGTCACAACCTTTTGTTCAGCAGACATGTTTGTTCCTAGCTGTAGAGCATTTGAAACAATATTTTAAAAAGGCATATTTACTTGAGAACAATGTTAACAGGTAAAATCAGTTGCTAGACGTCTAGTTAAGATTCCTAGCACTTTGTTTCATAAGCAGATGTTTTCATTTACTCATGCTCTTACAGATCTACAGAACTATTGCAAGTAACATTTTTTTTTAATTTCATGGTTTCTTTTTATTCAAACTGAATTTTTCCCCAGAACTACTTTTTCAGACTTGAAATTTTAACACCTGAGCATTTAAAAATATACCATCCATGTATTTTTCAGTAGCTTTTGAGAAGCTTTTACATGCTTTTTTGAAGGATATTTAAGATTAATGCATTAAGATTGCAGAATCAGTGATGTCACAATAAAGCCACTGCAGAGCTTCACTGATTGTCTTACAAATTAAGTAGAATTATAGAATAGCCTTGGTTTAAAAAGACCTCTGAGATCATGAAGTCCAACCATTAACCCGTCAGTTCACCACTACACCACGTCCCTCAGCACCACATCTACACATCTCTTAAATCTCTCCAGGGATGCGGACTCCACCACTGGGCAGCCTGTTCCAATGCCTGGTAACCCTTTCAATGAAGAATTTTTTCCTGATATCCAATCTAAACCTCCCCTGGCACAACGTGAGGCCATTACCCCTTGTCCTACCACTGTTACCTGGGAGAAGAGACTGACCCGCGCTTTGCTACACCCTCCTTTCAGGTAGCTGTAGAGTGCATTGAGGTCTCCTCTCAGCCTCCTCCAGACCAAACACCCCCAGTTCCCTCAGCCGTTCCTCTTCAGACTTGTGCTCCAGACCCTTCACCAGCTCCATTCACCTTCTCTGAACACGCTCCAGCAGCTCAGTGTCCTTCTTGTAGTGAGGGGCCCGAAACTGAACACAGTATTTGAGGTGCAGCCTCACCAATGCCAAGTACAGGTGCGGCTGTCAACCAGTACCCTAAAGTCCTTTTCTGCTGGGCAGCTTTCCAGCCACTCATCCCCAAGCCTGTAGCGCTGTATGGGGTTGTTGTGACCCAAGTGCAGGATCTGGCACTTGGTCTTAGTGAATCTCATACCATTGGCCTCCGCCCATCAATCCAGCCTGTCCAGATCCCTCTGCAGAGCCTCCCTACCCTCAGGCAGATCGACACTCCCACCCAACTTGGTGTCGTCTGCAAACTTACTGAGGGTGCACTCAATCCCCTCATCCAGATCATTGATAAAGACGTTAAACAAGATCGGCCCCAGAACTAAGCCTTGGGGAGCACCACTTGTGACCAGCCTTCAACTGGATTTAACTCCATTCACCACAACTCTGGACTCAGCCATCCAGCCAGTTTGTAACCCAGCGAAGAGTCCACCTGTCTAAGCCATGAGCTGCCAGCTTCTTTAGGAGAGTGGTGTGGGAAACAGTTTCAAAGGCTTTACTAAATTCCAGTTAAACAACATATATCTTCTCTAAGTTTTCAGGATGAGTGATAGTAACTCAAGTAGTACAGTTTTAAGTATGTATTCAGTTCTTAGATGCCCAATTTTTATTTTTTCACATCTCATTACCACACCTGTTTGAACCTTAAATTACAGCTTTACTGAATATGAGACTTCCTGTGGGGACACATACTGTAATATAAGGTATCTTGATTTCAGTAAAGCATTTGTCAGTGTCCCACAGCATCCTCGCAGCTAAACTGAGGAAGTGTGGTCTGGATGATCGAATAGTGAGGTGGATTGTGAACTGGCTGAAGGAAAGAAGCCAGAGAGTTGTGGTCAGTGGGACAGAGTCTAGTTGGAGGCCTGTATCTAGTGGAGTCCCTCAGGGGTCAGTACTGGGACCAGTACTATTCAGTATAATCATCGATGACTTGGATGAGGGCATAGAGTGCTCTGTCAACAAGTTTGCTGATCACACAAAACTGGGAGGAGTGGCTGACACACCAGAAGGCTGTGCTGCCATTCAGAGAGACCTAGACAGGCTGGAGAGTTGGGTGGGGAGAAATTTAATGAAATCTAACAAGGGCAAGTGTAGAGTCTTGCATCTGGGTAAAGAACAACCCCATGTGCCACTATAAGTTGGGGACTGACCTGCTGGAGAGCAGCATAGGGGAAAAGGACCTGGGGGTCCTGGTGGACAGAAGGATGACCATGAGCCAGCAATGTGCCCTTGTGGCCAAGAAGGCCAGTAGCATCCTGGAGTGTATTAGAAGGGGTGTGGTTAGTAGGTCGAGAGAGGAGTTCTCCTCCCCCTCTACTCTGCCCTGGTGAGGCCGCATCTGGAGTATTGTGTCCAGTTCTGGGCCCCCCAGTTCAAGAAGGACAGGGAACTGCTTGAGAGACACAAAGATGATGAAGGGAGTGAAACATCTCCCTTATGAGGAAAGGCTGAGGGAGCTGAGTCTCTTGGAGGAGACTGAGGGGTGACCTCATTAATGTTTATAAATATGTCAAGGATGAGTGTCATGAGGATGGAGCCAGGCTCTTCTCAGTGACATCCAGTGATAGGACAAGGAGCAATGGGTACAAGCTGGAACATAGGAGGTTCCACATAAATGTGAGGAAGAACTTCTTCACAGTGAGGGTAACAGAACACTGGAACAGGCTGCCCAGAGAGGTTGTGGAGTGTCCTTCTCTGGAGACATTCAAAACCCGCCTGGACATGTTCCTGTGTGACCTGACCTAGGTGTTCCTGCTCTGGCAGGGGGATTGGACTAGATGATCTTTTGAGGTCCCTTCCAATCCCTAACATTCTGTGATTCTGTGTTTCTGTGATTTAAAATACTTACTTGTATCTTCACCCAACTTGCCTCTCAAATATTATCCAGTTGTCATTAAAGGCTACTGAATCTAAAAGAATTGTTTAAAAAACTAAACCAACAACCAACCTACCAATTTATTTGACTAGTTTGAGATGCAAGTTATTTTTCAGACTACATTTCCATTTTCTTGTATACTGAAGAGCACTTGAGTATTTAGCTAACCCTTAGGTTTTGAAATGATCAACAAAAATTACGGAATACCAGGAAACTGCTTTTTTCTGTTGCCTGGAACAAGGAACTCACTGATACATGGCCTTTGGTGATAAATACTCAGAATTTCATGCAAACTAAAGGCACGTGATAGACAGAGCAACTGAGAAGGAAGCAAGGATCCAGCTAGTTGTGATTGTTGTACCTAACTTTTTTTGTTGTACAAAATGTTGTACCATTTTTTTATGTTGGTCCCTAAACAGCCTTTTGCTTCTTTCTGAAAAACAAAAAAAACCTTGAGAATTTATTACAAATCCTCAGTTGAGTTGATTGAGGATTTGTACATCCTGGACTGTGCTCTAAGTACTTTTTATTCCAGACTTTGGGAAATCACCTTAAGTTCCTGACACTGAACTGAAAATATAAAGCTGAGAGTTTATGCTTTCTTATTAGTGAATTAAGGGTTGAGCCTTCTAGATTTTCAAGAGTGTTCAAGAACATTGAATATGGCTGCATGTGAAAGATAACTTCCTGACAGAGCTGGGGAGTTAGCCGTCTAGGGAAGGTACCCTGTGGACCTGATTGTGAACAGAAGGATTTGTGGGTGATGCAGCGGTTGGAGGCGGTCTCAAGATGGTGCTTGTGCAATGAGGTCAAGGGGGGACCCCCAGCAAAAATGAGCCTGACACCATCTTTGCAGGTCAATGCAAGGTGATAAAGGACCTGCTGCTATTCAGCTGTCCCTGAATGCAGTAAAAGTCCAGTTTTCTCCTTGATCTGTGTTCATGTCATGTGTGTGCTGGTCTCAGCCTGGGAGCCTTGTCCTGCAGCTGTGCTGTCAGCAGTGGCGTGTGTGCTCACACCATGGGCCTGGCAGTGCCCTGGCAGAGCTGGGGGGGTTGGCTGGTTGCCCAAGCCTAGTCTGGGTCAAGGTGTCTCAGGAGCCAGAGTGCAAGGCCTCAGGGGTGCACTAAGAACTGCCTCCAGCACCCTGTGCTCCGCATGCCCACGTTTCTTCCCATCCAGGTATGCTCAGGCACTTGCACGGTGCACCAGGGAGTGGGCAAAACCCTGCTGTGCATCAGTTACCTCCCCTTTCTGCTCCACACTCCCCGCTCTGCCCTGAGACATTCCCCTCCTGTCCCTCTTGCAGCTTGCGGTGGAGTAGAGAGAGTAACAAGAAGGAGGCGTCCCGATGGCTTCTCCATCCTGGAGCACTCAAGATGGTGTTTGTGCAATGGGGAGACCTTATTGCGGCCTTGGTCAGTCCCAAAGTTAACAGTTGCTTAGATGAGATTAATTTGATCAGCATGGAAGTGACTCATTTCATCTTTGAGGTGTTAGAGAGCAGTAGTGAATATCTGATTGAATAACAAGTATGATGGACCTTTTTAGACTTGTTTGTCCTGTTATTAGAGAATCTTGGATTACTGATTTTATTCCAAAAAATACAAGAGTGTTAGAGTCTTTCTCCTAACAGAGATATGCACGCCTCACTTTTTATGAAGAACAATATTAAAAAAATCAATAAACAAATTTAGACTAGGTGAACGAGTCTGTAGACTGTTCCCCAGTCAAGATGGCATTCTGGAGAAGAGTTGAATCTCTGCAAGGAAGCCATATTCTTGAATTAGTACTTGCCACATGTGCTCTGTATAATGTTACACATCCTATGTGCACTGTGCAAAATTACAGTTTAATGGGCTGAGGCCAATTGCATGAAGTTTAACAAGGGTAAGTGCCAGGTCATGTACTTCGGCCACAACAACCCCATGCAGTGCTCCAGGCTTGGGGAAGAGTGGCTGGAAATCTGTCTGGTGGGAAAGGACCTGGGGGTGTTGGTTGACAGCCGACTGAACATGAGCCAGCAGTGTGCCCAGGTGGCCAAGAAGGCCAATGGCATCCTGGCCTGTATGAGAAACGGTGTGACCAGCAGGAGTAGGGAGGTGATTGTCCCCCTGTACTCGGCACTCATGAGACCACACCTTGAGTACTGTGTCCAGTTCTGGGCACCACAGGATAAGAAGGACATTGAGGTGCTGGAGCAAGTCCAGAGAAGGGCAACGAGGCTGGTGAGAGGTCTGGAAAACAGGCCTTATGGAGACTGGCTGAGGGAACTGGGGGTGTTTAGTCTGGAGAACACTGAGAGGAGACCTCATTTCTCTCTACAACTACCTAAAAGGAGGTTGTAGTGAGGCTGGTGTTGGTCTCTTCTCCCAAATTACTAATGATAGGACAAGAGGAAATGGCCTCAAGTTGCGTTGGGGGAAGTTTAGATTGGATATTAGGAAGAAGTTCTTTGCTGAGAGGGTGGTTAGGCACTGGAACAGGCTGCCCAGGGAGCTGGTGGAATCACCGTCCCTGGAGGTGTTCAAAAAATGAGTGGATGAAGCATTTGAGGCCATGGTCTAATGGTCTAGTGGTTAGGGAGATGATGGGATAAAGGTTGGACTTGATTCTGGAGGTCGTTTTCAACCATGATGATTCTATGATTCTATGATTCCATGATCAATGACAG
This sequence comes from Podargus strigoides, assembly GCA_028020825.1. Lineage (NCBI taxonomy): Eukaryota > Metazoa > Chordata > Aves > Caprimulgiformes > Podargidae > Podargus > Podargus strigoides. The sequence continues at coordinate 79,251,038 of CM051663.1, read as the reverse complement.
ATTTTAAAATTCGTGTATGTTTGTACACATAACACAGTTATTGGTGCTTCAAAGGCAAAACTCCTGCACTAAGCTTGAGTGTGACTGTTGTGTAAAACTTGTTAAGCACACTGTGTCTAAAGGAATATGAAGGGAAAAAATAAGATGCAGTAGTTTAAAAGCCTACTAGACTTCGAGATATTTAAAACAAGAAAAAATCCAATCCTTATATATGTAGTTTTCAAAAACAGCATGATATTTTCCAGTGTTTCTTTCTTTGAACTATCCAGAAAATTAAGCCAGTACACTTACAGAATGCAATACCATACTTTTAGGACTAGTATTAAAGGACAACCACTTTAGAGTGATTTCTATTGATAGGTAATTTTGTGTTCTGTGAATATGATTTTATTCAGGCTTTAGGTTGCGAAGATTTTCTTTATTATATACCTGTCATAAATGATCTTGGCACACTAAACAAATACAATCCATGCAACTGTAACAGTCGATGTGGAAGTTGTTCTAAGAGTCAGACACAACTACTATATTGTTAATACAGAAAGCATATTAGAGGTACATCTCAATGATACTTGAATTCATGTAGGAATTGCTATCTAGCAGGTCATCCATGCAAATGATAGCATATAGAACTCAGTGGTCTGCAGTCTTCCAGAGTCAAGTCATTTTGAAGAGACATATTCTAGAGAAGAGTTATTGCACTAATGATTATGTTGAATTTGGTCCATGAGGCAGCATTTAACCTTACCAAGAAGCGTGTCAGTAGCAGCCAACTGTTTTGTCGTGTGGCTATTTGTCTAGTCCCGTCTCATGCACACTGTAACCATTCTATAATACTGCTTCTCAATATCGAAGTCTACAAATAACGTATAAAACAGTGAATATCCATGTCTTGGATGTATGACATTCAATATTAGCAATGGATTCCACAGTTAGCATGCAAGCAGGTTTTTAGATATAACTTTTGAGGGACTTCTTAATAGAGCTGATGGCTCAAAACTTGATTATGGGCTGCAAGGACTATGCACTCAGTAGTTGGAGCTAGGTGACCTACATTTTGACCTATCATAATTATAGATTGCATGTAAGTGTAATAATGGGCAATGGTGTTCTGCAACTAGTTGTGATTTGTGTATCTCCTGTCACAATAACAGTAATGACACCACCCCCATCTCCGTATAATGTCTTTTGGTCAGTGTACTACAGCGTATTAAATTGACATTGCTGGACTTCACTGGATCCAGCTGCCATGCTTTGGCTGGATTGCTGTTAGTGTTGAGGTTGTTTCTATCATGTTCTGTATTTTCACAAATGTAGTGCTTGCCTCAGCTGATCTCTATCCTTGTATGAGTGTAACACCTTGACAGTAAACATTTGCATAACCACCCTCACCAGACGCTCACGTTTCCCTCTCTTTCCCCAGCTAACTGCATAGCAGGTAAGTTTCCAGTCTCTTGACAAAGTTAATTCCCTGTGGTAAGGGAGGAGTACAGAGGTAAGGGTTGTTGAAACAGGAGCTGAACTGTCTAGAATCACTGGCACGGAGCTATTGAGGGAGAAGAGGTGCCTTGGACCAGAACATTTTCTACTACTTATGCAGGTAGGAAACTAACATTGCTGCTGAATTAGTTTTTCCAAGGCTTTTGTTTTGTTTTGTTGGTTGGTTGGTTGGTTGGTTGGTTGGTTGGTTGGTTGGTTTTTTAACAGAATTCCTGCTATGGGTGCTAAAATAGTTTATTTCACCTGTGCTGCAATGCAATGCTGCCACATAGAGTGGACGTTTGAAAGTTCATATTACGTGTGCTTTGTAACTGAAACCATTACCTATTTCCAAATAAAATATGCTTTATTGGGAACTGTAAGCAGGAATGAAATAACTGCTTCTGAAAACGCTCCATTTTGCAGCTAAAATGTGTTTCTTAATAAAAACCCAAATAGCATATACACAGCAAAAAACAACCTAACTACTGATCTTGTGCTCAGTATGTTAAATTGCTGTGAAGGTTGATACCCTATGAATGTTCAATAGGTGTCTCATGTAACTAGTCTACAAAAAAGACTGTGAATTTGTTTTTTAAGAACTATCTTATAAATATTTGTATGTTTTACAACTTATTGAAATAATATTGTTTTAAATTGTACAATAGAACATTTTCTGTGAGCATGGAAGCATACTTACAGAGCACAAATAATAATGTCTGCATATTTCTAAATACATTTGTCTTCTTAAAGAAAAAGCAACTGATGTTTTTAACCAGAGAAATGCACTCAAAAAATCCGTCTTTTCATGATAGCAATATCTATTGTTCTGAGCCTTCCAATAGCTTTGGAACTCTAACATACAAATACGTAATGCAGAAATTAGCACAGTAGCTATAGTCACTGTGAAGACCAGCTAGGAAATGAGGTGCTAGTGTCCAGGTAAAACTGAATTAGAAATTGATCACATCTTTCATCATGGAACTAGACTTGTGCAGTTACTCTTATTGAATTGGATTAATAAGAACATGAAGCTTAAGAGCTTATAGATCTCTTTGGGATCCTTTCTTTGAATGCATGCTCCAGAAAGGTAAAATTATTTTGCCAATGGAATAAGAGTGCATAAATAAAACTCAGGCACAGACAGGCCTGAGCCTGGTTGATTTGTTGTTGCATTTTTTTGTTGGTGTGGGGGTTTTTTGTGTGTGGGGTTTTTTTGTTTTCTCAGCTGTATTACTCAGTAAGTTTTGAACCTCCGTATTTGATATTTCTATCCTCTGGGCCGGGCAGTGATTATGATAAACTATATACCTGACTTAAAAGAGAGAAAAGGGAGTTGGAGAAAAAAGCAGTTTTGGCAAACACTTTATTACAGGCCTATATAACAAAGAACTTAAAATGTACGCCACAATTTAAAAACATGAAAAATTACATTTCCTTTTATGTGAAGCTGGTATGACCTTCATTGTCTGCAATAGCAGGAAATATTATTTCTACAGTAACTGTACTACACTATTAGCCTGATGGTTGTTAAGCAGAAAGCTTAGCATGAATAAATATAGATAGATCGTCAGGTCACATTTCAGTGAGAGTTCATGTTAAGCAGTAATATAAATGTAAGAGCTTAAAATGAAATGAAATTCATAATGTAAAGGTCAAACCTGCCTATAAAAGTCTTTTAAGGAAAGCTGTTGGACTGAAAAGATTCCAATTTTGTTTTAATAGATGGCAACATAGTACAACAAAACTAGGGTATTTCTGCTGGATAAAACGTGATATAATTTAGAGCCCAAATCAGCAGAAAAACTGCATCTCCTTCCATGTGAATGTTCTTTCAAAATATTATATTTTTTATAAACATGAATGCTTCTCTTAGATCAAAACAAAATAAAACTAAACAAAAGCATAGATAAATAGCCAGCTGTTACAATTTTTAACTTCAAAATACTCCCTCACTAAACTTTATAGTTGCTGAAGTGTTTTAGTGATTTAAATTCAAACATTCCATATTAGCATAAGTAAAACATCAGTTTATGGTCATCACTGATGCTGTGCTTGTTTTCACCTTACCTTCAGCAACCACACTAATGTAAGAGTAGTGTAGCCGTGAGCCATCATAACCTATGAAAGAAGGTGGAGAGCTAAAAGCTCTTTCCATGCAGTTTGCATGGAAACTCAGCAGATCAATTCTAGTCAATGCTTCATGCAAAGATACAGGGTTGTCTGACCCAATAGCTGTGAAGATTTTAGTGAAGTACATTTAAACTAAGATGGTGTATCAGAAACCACAAATCGTCTCAGCACGGACAGGTGATTACAAGGATGTTTCTAATGAATTTTTGTGAATGTAATTTTCCTCAATATACTTAATTCAAATTAGGAGTGAAAACAGATCAGATTTTGAAAGTCACACTACATGAACAGCCATGTTGCAGCAAACTGAAGGTGCATTTAGTAGAACAACCTGTCATCGTCAGTGATCACAATCAGATACCTAACAAAGACTACAAGAAAAACGAAAGCTTATAATAATACTTTCACCACTAGTCCGCTCTTTCAGCATTCCACAGTTCAGGAACTTTCTCAGTCACAAGCAGTATTTATCAGTTTAATAACCTCAGTGAATTTTATTTTTTCTTCTACTAAGTTGCCCAGTTGCTTTCTGAACTTGAACATCTACATATATCTAGAGCATCTTTGACACCAGCTTTCATGTTCTACACTGGTTTAACTGTCATGTGCATCTTTGAGACGCTAAATGCTTGGAAAATCTTGCTCTTAACCTTCTAGGATTAGTTCAGTAGTGCTTACCCAAAACTTAGTCTTTCTTGTTTTAACTTCTGAAAATGTGCTTTAGTCCTACAGTATGAAAGAACTGGTAATTCTCTGCAATAACTGTAAAGCTTCAGAGGCTGATACTCAGAATGCAAGATCGTAAAATGCTGCCACTTGACTGGGATGTTTTTTTTTCCCTGAAATACGTCCAGCTCTTCTTATCACAGGTTCAGTTCCTGCATAGTAACAGTGAAAGCTCTAAGGTACACTAGTGTGCTGATGGTAATAGGATTTTAGAAATTTGCCTTAGACTGGCACTGAAAAACTTTAGCAATGACTGGTCACAGCGATAGAGCCTGATTTCACAGATGTCATCTCTGCTGCTGTGGCATGACAGTGGTCAGGAAGTTCAGAAACAGCTACAAGATTAGTTGAATTGACAGGGTCTGATTGTAGTCTTGGTTTCACTGGCATATTAATTAGCCGTAATACATAGTGCTGCATCCTTTTTCATGTTTATTTTTGTCCTAATTTTCTTTATTGTTGTTGATAATGCATTGCAGTATTTCACCATGTCAAGAAAAATAATCTGGACTGGACAATTTTTTTATATGGAATGTCTGTTTTTACATCTTGCATATTTTATCTGTGCTTAGTTTCTCATTTATTATATCTGCTTACACTGTGCAAACCAGTTAGATTTGTCCTCAACTTGTCATATTTTGGAACTTGCCATAAACAGTGAAGGTCTCAATTTCTGAGCAACTAATAGATGAGAAGATGTAGTCTGTTCAGTTGTCTTCTAATTATATACATCTCTGTTTAAGAGTACTTGAGGCATAAATTAAAAATGTCACTGTGACACCCATTGTGATCTTGGAACACATGAAAGGAACAATACTGATGCTGCAGCATACTTAGTGCATTTAAAGGGAGTTTGGTTTGGTTTGTAGTGGTCATTCCCTATTTATCCACAGGCCTCCTGAATGGAACTTTTATTCTGGAGACTTTTTTTTTTTTTTTAATGTGAAATTTTGAGAAAACTTTTTAAACGTGTTTTTTTCTGACCATTGGACAAGTACATCCCCAATTCCTTCTAAACAACAGTATAAGTTTGCTCTGTAGTTAGAGAAGGTGCTATTAGCTACCATTATGCATATGTGTTTGTAAATGGTTCTAACTTTATTTTGTGCATTTTGTCTGTCTTTGTGGTGCTATTTTCCCTCAGGCTTTGACTTCTATTTCAGTACTCATTTTGTCCTGTGTATTCATTGACACAAAGGCTTGTCTTTGCTTGCAAGGTGAAGTACCATGCTGCAGCACTAATATTTACAGAGGAAATGCTGTCTTAACACTATATGTACAAACGCTCAGTAATAACGGACAGAATACAAGTTTTTTGCCCATTGCCTTAACATTGCAACTTACGGTTTATAAACTGCTTCCTGCAACATTAGACACATGAAAGGATGATTCTGGTTTCATAATAGCTGGCTTCAGTAAAACTGGTCTTCTATCATGTCAGCAATCGGCTACATTCAGTTTCTGCTTCTAAAACTCTAAAGAACACCTAGTAATACTGTAACTTCATGAAGGTTCTATTGGCTAGTTGCTTACTGTATATTTGCCATGCCTTGCAATGATTCTTCCATGGATAATGCTTGTAACAGTCTGGCTGGTGATGGGTAGAAGTTGCAGGTGTACGCAGAATAATTGCATTAGATCACCCTTACTTCAAGAAGATACACTTCATTGCAAGCTGTCCAGGCAGAAATGATGCATAGAGAAAAGTCACTGAACTCACTTAGATCATCTTTTTCACAGGCAAATCAAGTTAACAAAACAGCTCTTTCCCCAAATAACTTTCCTGCTAGAAAAACAGCCACTTTCCAGTACATCTATATTTCTCATTAGGCAAAAGCTGTTAAAATGTTTTTAAACATACTTCAGCCCAAAAATGTTTATTTAAGTTTGTTGTATAAGGAGAGCCTTATCACCTGAACTTCTCTATTTTGGATATTCTGTTCTACCTAGCTCCCAGAAATATTGTGAACAGCCTTGCCTATAAATTTTTTGAGATGGTCATGTGATGAACAGTGAGGGTCCTTGTCTCTCTCTGACACCTGGAACTTGTGGAGTATATATAATGCCTTGAATTATGTGCCTGATAAAACTGCAAAGTGTTTGTCTTCTTTTTTTTTTCTTTTTTCTTTTTTCTTTTTTTTTTTTTTTTTTTCCTCCTGGGCTGTGTGTGTAAGTAAGCTTACCTAAGAAAGTGGTAAGAGCCTCTTCATTGGACAGGAAGATAATACATAGAATGCACGCACATAGACTATGCTCCAAGATGCACTGAAGGAATTGATAACCTTTTCTGGTGTCTCTAGACCTTGAGGTGAGGCTTGTCCGGTTTAAATTGTGATGGGGTGTTTGCTGCTTTTTGTTTCACCCCTAATTGTGGTAGAAGGTAACAGGTTGAGTTTCAGGTGCCCAACAGAGCTGAGGGAGCTTGGAGAGCAGTGTCCGCCTGTTGGGATTGCTGCTGGGACGCTGGCATTCACTAGACAAATACGGAGCTGAGCAGAAGGACCTTGCAACCCTGCCACCTCTTTCTCCTGGTCCTGCTGCGTTGTGCTCACAGGGAGGTGTGTGCGAGGGAGTCAGAGCTGCGAGTAGTGCAACTGCTAGTTTTGCCACTTGATGGCAGCATTGACTACGTGTTTGAATCGAGTTTTAACGTTCCATGGCTGGACTGAGCTCTCGTTCAGCCTCGTTAAACATCAGTCGTGCAAAAGATTGATAGCAATGCAAATGTATTTATAACCACTAGAGATAGTCACCTTCCACCCCAATTAGCCTTTGAATTGATTTAGTGAGAAAAACATCTATTATGGAATAAAAGTCTTAGAGATTAGTGTTGCATTATTTCACTACATTTGAAACAGTTGTAGGTAAAAGGGTCTTATAGGCATCAATAAGCTTTGACATAATAAAGTGCTTTTAGGGTACATCAGAAGCAAACTGCAAGTCGAAGGTTTGTTTGCAGAGTAAAATATAACTACAGGTATGTTGGGTTTTTGCTGGGCCTCTGTGGCATTTACAAAATCTATCTTAGAAAGTGTTCTCATTTTTTTTTAACAGAGATTATTTCATGAGAAGTCCCTAACAATAAAATCAATGATTACAAAAATATGATTCTTTTTGCAAGCTAATAGAAATTAGTTATGTTTTGAACGTGTCTGATTTTTTTTTTTCTATTTTCCCTTCTTCCCAAATGCAGTTTGCCAAAAAGAGCAAGTGAGTGAGAGGGGTGGTAATGGTTCTCACTGCAGAGTGCAAGTCCTAGGTACATCCTGATGACTGCTAGGAAAGAATCCAAGAAAGAAGAGAGTTCTCTACTTGACATGGAGCAAAAAGAAATTATTATAAAGGTCTGGTATGGTTTAATGCTTCTAGTTTAAAGACCTAATTTAGGTCATGTTGAGTTTCCATTACAGGTGAGAAATGCTATTCCTTTGAAAGGCAAAATTTCCCTAATATTTTATAATATTGTACTGGTTTTACTGGTTTGCAGCTATGATGTGAATTAGCTTTCTTGCTAAGGAGTACAACGTGAACAAATAGTTTTCAAAAACAGAACTGTAGCTGTAGCTGAGTGCTTCCTGATTAAGATTGCGTCCCCCTCCCACTTTCTAGTGTAAAATCTGTGCAACTCTTTGCTTTCTATTTATGCAGTCATTTGTGTTTATATAAAGGATGAAGCTTAATGAAGTCTACACAGTCTCAGCAGAATAAACCACCGTGAGATCAGATGTGGCCCTGTGCTGTGTGTGAGAGCAAGACCTTTGAGCTGTGAGTGTTCTTATTCTCTTCATTGTTTCTCCATCCATCTTTATCTAGTACATAGCCTGTATGGGTTACACCATTTAAACATAAAAGGTCATTTCAATTCATACTTCTACTTTTTTTTCTTTTAGGGAAAAATTATAAGTTATTGTGATTTTTATGACAATAGAAAAATATTTTATGCAATTTAGCATGCTGGTTTTCAGGGCTAAAGCCAGAAAGATCACCTTCCACTCCCTACTGCAGCTATTATGACTGTTTCAAAGGCTCTGAATTTTACCTGAATTTGTGAAGAATACCTGTTTCCTGACGGCAAAATATTTTTATTGATGCCAAACAAAATCACCCTCCTTGGTATGAAGTTGTAATTTTACTTAAGATATTTGTAGTTTGCTTTCCAACATTTAGTCAATGAGTATGGGAACAAAATAAAATGATAAAATACGAAAGAAACAAACTAGCAATGCTTGCCAAGTACTTATTTGAAAGCACGGCAGAGATGAAAGGTTTGCTAAATCTAGATTACCCTATAAAAATTGGAAAAGAAAAATAAAGTGAATAACTCTGCTTTTAGTTTCTTTTGCAACTTTGTTTTGGATATCTATGGAGCACTGCAGCATTGAGACCACATAATACAATGTTATCCCGCTTAGTCATTGTGAAGCATGCTTGACAATCAATCAAAAATCAGCTGGAAGCAAAATCTCCTGAAGGCAGCCTAGATCTGATGGGATTTTTCCTTACGTGTGTGCACATAAGTGTGAGATATGCAGGCTTTAAACATAAATAGCATGCATGCAAATGGAGCCAGGATTTAAAACATATATTGTACAGGCTGCAAAATGTTTGCTTCTACATATCTCCAATTCTGAAGAAATAACCAGTTCGATAAAAATAGTATCCAGGGAGCTAAAATTGGCATTGATTTTTAATTTACACAGAAGTTATTACAAATAAATATCAGTGTCAATTAAAGCAGTTGCATTGCATACAACATATAGTAAATCAAATTCTATAATTACATTTGCCATGCAGATAGTAGCACTACTTCCAGGGTTCAAAGGTCATGGACAATTAGCATAAGATTTAAAAGTAAATTACAGTAAATATTATTCACTTTCATTGCTTGAAAATTTGACAGTAGAATATGGATGTTAAATATAAATACATTCTGGCAGAAAACCTTAGTTGTTTTTTTTCCCTAAGGTTTGCATTTTTAGATGTTTAATTTTGTATTTGGTTTATAGAAAATGGTTTGTGTTATGCCTAGGTAACCAGTTAGAGCTTATTTACCGTATAGACAAGGCTTTATGCAATGCTTGTGGTAGCCTGGGAACACAGCAGTGCAGATAAGATTAATAAAAAGGCAAAGGTAATAATCTGGCACTGGTTAAACATGTCACAAGATAGCAACAAAGAAGTCAGTTCAATCTATAACTGTAGGGTTGTATTTATATTTGTTGAATTTTGTTTATCTGATTTTTCCCTACAGAATTTTTTGGATCAATTTCTTTTCAAATTGTATGATAGTTTTAGTGATTAAAATATATGTGTGTTCCAAACTCTAGCCACTGCTTTTGCAAGGAAGGAAATATTAAATTGTGGGAGGCCTTTCTGCAAGGAGGTAATTTTAAAGCAGGTGGTATTCTGATAGTAGAAAGTAGATTCAAAGAAGAGTCATTATTTCATTTTCTCTGTAGATGTAGTTTGAATGGTTACAGAATGTTTTCCACAGCAATTTAATGATACAAAGACAGGAATATGTCAACGTAGAACCTCCCTTGACTGAGTTTTGTTTTGTGAACTCTGATTGGCAGCCTCAGTTGCACATCCAGCTAAATATGGGATCTATGCCCTTTACACAGCTGTAGAAAAGAAGTGGAATAGTCTTGGGCCTACTGTTGGAAGGCAGTTTCTGGAAGATGGAAACGTACAGCAGTGAACATTTTTTCAGGCTGTATGTGAGACCACAAAAAGCATCTCTGATGTCCAAACTTTGAGAGAGGTGAAGTGCTGGGGTCTGAACCCCCAGCCCTGAATTAAGGTTGACATATGGGTGGTTCCCATGGCCCTTTAAGAGGAGGGGATGAGTTTGCCTTTTGGCTTTCCTCCAAGGTGCGGCCGGCCTTGTAAGGAAAGCCCTTGGGTAAACAAGCCCCAGCTGCCCTGCATTTTGATAACGAGTGCCAGGTGTCCTGTTTGGGGATAAAAGCTGGGCCCACTTGCAGGAAGGGTTGGAGAGTCTGTCTGTGGAGTGGACGCACTTCACAGAGTTTCCTGTTGGGGAAGGACCTCCTGACCACTCATGCAACTGGATCGCAGTCAGGTCTGGCACTTACAAACGCGGTCTTTGTGGGGAGGCAACATGGGGTTACCTCTATCGTATGTAACCACCTTATTGTCCTGGTTGTCTCCCATTTTCTCTGTGGGTTACCTTGTGTCTCTGCTTGTTCCATCTCTTATGAGTGATACTGTGTCATTCCTGGGGTCACTGGGGTTGCTATCTATTATTTGTGATCTATCTGACTTGTTTGTACCCCCGGCAATCCCCTATATACTGACCCCTTTACGTGAAATAGAACTTACTCACTGGATTGTTGTTCTGCTGCTGGCTGTGTCTTTTGTACAGGGCCTACTAATTGGCAAAACAGAGAGGGAGGAGTGTCACAAAACAAGAAAACCATAATTTCCTAAAAAAGTTTTTCCATTCTTAACAAATGAGAAAGTCTTGTAATTGGCTATTTGAAATCACTGTGAAGTGTTTCTGCATGAAATTTGTGGTCAAATTAACATGTGTTAATCTTAGTGGAAACATAATTTCTACTAGTGAAGTAAATGAGTTTGAAGTAAAGGTGAAGCAAACTCTCAAGAAACACCATAAAGTTGCAAAGTGATGATATGAAGATCAGTTTGAGGCCACTTCAGAACTGTAGTCCAAAAAGGGCAGAGATTTGTTTGCTAGGAAATCAAAAGCTATGTTGGCTCTAGATGACTATTCCAAAATGACAAAAATAGCATTGTAAACTTGTATGTATACTGACTGCTAGTCAGTACATCGATTGTCATGGTAGATAATGGGGCACAATACAAATGACTAGAAATGAATTGCTAAAGCATATGAGTTTTAATGTTGGGTCAAGAGAGTGTGCACCCTGTTGCCCCGTGAAAAACATGTTTCAAAAAGCAGTAATTGTTCCAATGTACAGTCATTACTTTATGAATGCAAAGATCATTGACGATTTTCCTAATTCTTTTCTGTTTGACAGAAGATGTAGAAAAAAATAAATGTTGAGTCTCCAGCCTCAGAGGGAGAACAGAGCTACAGGTGATCAAGCCATGTCAGAAGAATGGACTTGAGAATAGCAATACAGAGGTGTTTTAAAGATATATAAACCAAAAAAGATTGAATCAGAGACTGATTTTGTTTCCTTTTTTTTTTTTTTTTTTAAAATGATGTTACTGTATATTTTTTTAGCAAAGAAAGAAATAAAATTATTTTGCTTCTTAAAGCTTTGGCTGATATGTAACACCCTCAGAATGCTCTGGTTTAGATAGTATTAGTTAATCAGTGTCCTCTATGCCATATCTCCTGAGAAACATGCAGTTCTCTCTTGCTGTCTCTCTCTCCTTTATTACCTATTACTTCTTTCTTTTATTATGCTAAAACACTTTTTGTTGTAAACTCTCTCTCCAGGTTTTTTTCAATGACCAGAGACAGTACCTAGTCTGAAATTAGGAGAATGTTTTAAAGCCAACCTAATTATTCCATGATTCTGTGATTCTGTAATTTTTCTCGTCTGAAAACATTGAAATGTACCTGTAAGAGCAGCAGATGTTTACTCTGTGCAGACAGTGCTAGGAAATTTGATTAAATTTGTGGTTATAGTTAGTCTTTGCAAAGCCAAACATTGCATATAGCATTTTTTGCAAATTTGCATTTTTGTAGCAGAAATATCACATACCTTCTTGGTTTTCATCAGGGGAAAGTTTTTTAGCGCAAAAGAAGAACAAAACTGTATTTAAAAATAGGTTTGATTTTACTAACTGCCACTTATAAGGGTGGTTTGAATTCTGTTTGCACTGAAACAGCGTGGGGGAATAATGCCGAGGATTTAAGACCTCCCATTGTAGCCATATTTATTTCTGAGGAGAACTGGAAAAAGTTAGTGTGTCTCTAATGCACAATTTACAGTAAACAAATTAAAACCCTGTAGTATTTATTATGTTTTATTTTAAGTAAATAAATGTGCAGATTTTTTAGATATTTGCTGTCTCTTTTTGTAGCTTTATTGTTTTACAGTTGAGGCTGAAGAAAACACTTGTTTTACAAGAAGCTTTCTAAACTATGAGAATTCAATAACAGTGAAAACAAAGTAGAAGCAGAAATGAGATGATGTTCTTTTTTTCATATATTTTTTCTCATGCAGTCAGGATAGGACTGTAATGTGTTCCAAAGATCTGTTGACTTCTAGTCAGTCCCTGATTTTAAAATTTTTCAGTTTATGTGACTCTTTACTGTACACGTTCAAAATTCCTGATTAATGACTTGTCACTTTTCAAAGGTGCCTTAGAAATACCTACTAAAAAAGGCGTGAAAAACCTGCATACAACTGTTCTACACTGTGTTTTCAAATATGGTGTAGGTTAAGAACATTTGCTATCTGATGTACTTCAGTGTCATTAGTGCTTTGAAACTGGCTTATAATTGACAGGGATTCACATGACATAAGCCATTATCAGGACTGTCACATTTGTTGGCATTCTCAGAAGACACAATGTTTAAGATCAATATAGTGATTAGACAAGGTTAAAATGAATGACAAGGATTTAGAGCATAAATTAGATGTCAAACTGAATGGGAGGATGATGCCCCCTAACCTTAGATATTTTGAGAATGGTATCATCCAGAAGCAGGAGACCTTGCAAGAAAATTTCCATGTCAGAACCATTTCTGATTATTTTTATGTCCTATGGATAAGAAAAGGACTTCTGGAGTAACAAGAATTCCAGTCCTAATTAATCCAGTAGTAGAAATTCCATGGGTCACACAAGGATATCTGATCCCCAGTGGTGCATATTCTTGGCTTCCAGCTCTCATGTTTTCTGTTTCAGATGCTTTTATGTCATGTATAATCTGAAATGTATCAGACTTTGGTATAAAATAGGTATCAGGAGATGTGTCTGTTCACCTCTATAGACGTAAGAGATGACCTTGGGATTTACAGCTTCTTTGTATTGCTCAAGGTCACAGATAAATGTAATGGAATATAAATAGAGCACAATATGGCAATTGTATGATGTTACTTGATTAGGTAGCGATGCAGATAAACATAAGCAGTACTTTTCCCAACTATTATCTGATATTATAAGCACCGCCATCCCCATTTTAAAGATAGGAAACCAAAGCTTTGAGAGATTAAACCTCTCTGTAATTCTCTGATGTAGGCAACACTTTGAGTATGTGCTGCTTGAATATAAATCTTCAGCCAGCAGTTTTGCCTACACTTGTGGTTTAGTGGCACTCTTATCACACATCAACAGTTACAATGGCATGTTGTAGATACACTACAAAAATGCTTATTTGGAAGAAACAATGTGATTTTATTTATTTATTTTTAAAGAATGTCTTTAGAGAGCCATTCTACTTTGGATTCCTGATTAATTTATTAGTTAATTAATGAGAGTGTCATTCTCATTATTCTTGACTGCTTGCTTACAAGCTGGTTAACCATTGCAGTCTTTATACCTTGAATAAGACGTAGTTAGCAATGAGTTAATCTTTCCTTTTTAGTTTTGTTCTGGTTTTAACTGGCTTTTCCAATTTGTGGAAATGTAGAATTTGTTTCCATGGTAACTCCTAGGCTTCAAGGCTTATGGGAAAAAGACTGGTAAGTGTATGACTTAAATTATAGTTGCTGAGTTCTATTATGTTTAAAATGTGGTTAAGTTGGAGCAATTTAGAGCAGTGAGCTTTTGAAGATCTGACTGAAATATTTTACTAACATCCTTATGATTCTGAGGTACAAATAATTCCAATGAAAATTTGACTCAGAAGGTTGGGTGGGGTTTTTTTGTTTGGTTTTTTTTAATGAAGTGAGTTTACTATGCAATAGTTACATTTGTGGACTGAAATGGTATTTGCATACTGCTATTTCAGCAAAAACACTTTATTTTGAGAAACCTGACAAATACTGGACTTGAAGGCCTAATTAGATGCCTTGTATTTGTTGTTGGTACTTATATATAAAACATGTTTATAACTTTATTACTAATTAAATTGTCAAAATTAGCAGAAAACCCAAAATATTCTTATATTATTTCATCTCAAGGTGAAAGTAGTCAAAAGGAAGCTCTTGAAATCTGAAAATATTTCTGTAGCTTTGGCTTACAGTCTTGTGATTTTAGTATTATCAAATCCAAATGTGAACATGTTTTTGATTCAGCTTCAAACCATGGTCTGTATCTAAAGTGAATATAGTTACTATCTTCTTAAACTTGATTTTCTTTTCTTGTAGGTATTGTTAATCCAAAAAGCACTAGAGGTCTTCATGGACTTGTATGTACATCTGGTCTTCAAGGCAGACTTCAGTTCATCCTAGGAAACATCTTACATCTCTAATGTTTTCATGTGAAAAAACAAAAAGAGCAATTTCGAGAGCTGGCAGAGGTCTATGGTCCAAAAAGCTAAGAAACCCACCATATAGCTGGGGTATTGGTTATTTTTTAATGTCCTTCAATGTAAGAGATTGATCATGCAACTTGATTGGACCCAAACATAGCACCTGAACTGTCACAGTAGAAGGAAAGTTTGTTTTCTTTAGCTTACTTTTCTCTGGTTAGACTAATTTTTAATGGATTTCTTTAGCTTTCATAATAAAAACATTGCATTTAAATACTTCATGGTATGGAAAACATTTATTGTTCATACAACTGAAGGCCTGTATTATGAAGAGTAAGAAACCATAACACAGTAAGATCTTTGAAGATGAATCATTGTACTGAGAAGGATTTGGCACTGCCTGAAGTCAATGAGTTAATAGCTTTCAGTTTTATTGCTCAATTTATTTGGATCCTCTCCATAGAATATCTTTGCTTTCCCAGTTTTTTGTGTATATGCATTTGAATCTACAGAATGGATAGCACATCAGTCCACTTGCTACTGCAATGTATACTATTAAGTGGACTTCTTAGATGGTATTAAGTATGCCTAATTGTATGTGCTTGAAAATGTGCTGCTTTGTTTCTTAGCTTTACCAATTTAGAGAGAGATTAAATTGAGATACATTTGTCATATCTTTCTTGTGATAATTTTTTGATGGTGTTGTCCTACTTCTTTTCCAGCTTAAATACATGATCTGTGTCTGTTAACAGTTCTTCAAGCAGTGCAACTCTTGAGACTTTCTTCTCTAAAATATATCGAATATGTCAAGGACACCTCAATACGTAGTACTATGCACATACTTTGAAACCTGAAAACATGAATTGAACACTATTATGCAAACTAGTGGATTTTTTTGTTGTTGTTTTTAGTGCCTATAATGCAGTTGGACTTGCATCTGTAGGCAGTTATGCTGGTGTTGCTGCTCATAAATAAATTTTTGAAATAGAATGTCTGTTTTTGAATTAAATGCAGGACAAACTAAACTAATACCTTCAACCCTTCAAGTAATGGTAGCAAAAGTTAGAGTAGGTGCCAGACTAGGTACTTAGAGCACTCTAACAAACTAGGAAACCAAGAACAGATGAACAGAAAAGCTATTGCCCATCGTTTCATTATGTACGTGAGCGACTGTTAACAGACCTAGAAGGTAGACCAAAGCCATTTGTCAGTTCCCTTCATCCTCTCCAAAAACTGGTCAGTTTCAAACCATTTTGAAAGGAAGCTGGGTTTCTCAGAGATAATTGCATTCTTTCTAGGTTCATGAAAATTGATCAAAAGAGAGTGGTGGCAGGAACAGAAGACAGAGCTCAACTGTTAGCCATTCATCTGGCACCAACCTCAGGAAGCACGTGGTACTCACTACTGGAGATAAAACATAGGCACAGGAAAGAACATTAGGGTTGTTGGTAAAGAAAGATCAGAGAAAACTGTAGGAAACAAAGTCTCAAGAGTTTTGGTCTTTACAGGGCTACTTGTTGCTTTCAGCTTAAAGTTAACCAATAGCCTTTTAAAAATACTCTCTGCACCAAAAAAAGTGGTTACATGTGATTAGTGTCTCCATCTTTCCCCTCTTTACCACATCCACTCAGTTTGATCCCAGATTTGAGGTTTTAAAGTTGTGGAGTTACCAAGAAAACTTTCTTTGTAGTTTCTCGTTTGCGTCTATATCTAAGGTGTTTGCATCTGTATCTTCAGTAAGGAGCTACTTCTTGTTCTGTTTGCATTTCAGTCTGGTTAAAAAAGAATATGGTCTAATCTGAAAAGTCTATGCTCTATTATATTTTAAGGTCTTCTGGCATCCTACCTGATATTCCCCGATGCATACCTACAAAAAAGTCTCTGAAGATAATTCTCAGTTGTTACAGACAGAAGCTTGAATAAAGGCTGCATCCTGGTTGGGCTGAATAAAGAATAAAGTCAGTAGTTAGGATTTTGCAGGCAGATATACCCCCTGTCCAGAAGAAAACCCACACGATATCTATACATCTAACTGGCTTGGTGCACAGGCATGATTTTAGCATGGTTTTGAATGTTTAGATAACAGGAAGTTCTTGAATATATTATAGGATGGTCACAAGTACTGAAAATAAATAAAGGAATAGATTAGGTAGGGAAGTGAAATTTTACATGCTGTGATATCAAGTGAAATGCAGTTAATCTTTAATAGGTTTTTTTTCTGTACAAATCGGGAAAATTGATGATGCTTTTCCAAATTCTGTTCAAATTCTTTAGACCTGAGGAACAATTATTATTATAATACATGCTTTGCTGTCCTCTTTGCTGTTTCAGTAGATTTTCATGGTTTGTTGCTCTTATGTATGATAAACACAGATGTTAATCATAAGGATGGGGACTAAAGGTAGTCTACCATAACAACAGAGGTAGGAGCGTCTTAACATCTGCATGTCTCTGAACCAGTTCTCTGAATTTTCAGGTGTCTCCTCAGCCAATGCCATTTCTTTTCTACCCCTCTCTTTTTTCTCTCGTCTTAGTATAACATTAACTATTAAGGCACTGCTTTTCATTTTGCACTTCAAGGAGATGGAAAAAGCAGCTAAAAGAAATGAATGGTTAACTATTGTAACAATAATGTAACTGTCAAACTCGGTTCCTTCGTGTCATTTGCTTAATCCAGAAGCAAAAATACACATGCAATTAGGAAAAGGAGTCTATGACAGAGATGACTATCACAGCTACGGCTAGTTATAGAGGCTTCCAACTTAGTTTCACATCAGTGAATAGTATTATTTTATGGTTATGAACAATACTGTTAGATAATGATTTTTGAGGTGGATAGCCATACATTAATTTATTGAGCACTTAAGCAAAAATCAGAGGCAAACATCAGTTCTGCAGTTTGTGGGGTTTTTGTGCTGATGTTACAATTTTATTGATGGATTACGTTTTTGGGGAAAAGAAGGTTTCAAGATAAGTAATGCATTCTTTCAAATTGAATAAATATGAAATGTGGTAAGAGTTCTTTGTGACCTGACTGTGAATAATCAGTAGTAGGAGCTTTGCCTGTCTGTAAGACCCAGATTTACTTCCCTGTAAGAGTCTATTGGTCCTTAGGGCCTAAAAGAAGCAAATGTTGACAGCAGTGTTTAAATCAGTGTGGTGGTTGTTACTGCAGGCAGTTATTTTCTGCTTTGCAGAGGCTTAATGGTCATGCTGTTGTGTATTTTTTTTTCCTTATCATACATTAGATTTTCCCAGTGAAAAGGACTTTAAGCACTCAGTTGACACAGCTTTCCTCCAAGAAATTACATAAGCAAGTTGGAATCTTCTTTGGACAATTACATAATTATCCCACTTTCTCAGCAGAAAACTTGCTACCAGTAAGCACCTCCACGCTATTGTTGCACAAACAGTAATGGATTATCCTGTCCAGGTTTATGTCATGTTGGTGGCAGATGGCATGAAATAAACAACCTGCTGTTTTGATTTCTGCATGCTTTGATTGTTTGTCCAAATGAACAATAGGTGTAGCTTGTGTTCAGGCCCCAAAGTATCTCTGACTGTGAGTGGAGAAGGCTGCACTTGTTCTGCTGAAGCGAGTATTCTGGGTGCTTGCTTTCTTATCAGAATCCACAAAACAACTATACCACTGACATAGCTGTGGTATTTGGTATTTGGTTTAGACAGTATATTCTGGTATATGCTGATAAAACATTCAGTGTCATCCATTACAAGGAAACTTATTTTGCTTGGTCTCCTATTTCCTTCTTTTTTCCTCCTATTGTTTCTTCCACCACTCATGAAAAATATTAAAATTACCTTTTATACTTGTACTTTCTAAAGTAATAACAAAATCTATGCTTTAAAATGTCTTGGGATCATACTGTTCCATTTTGTTTCTCTTTTTTCTGCTTTATTTCAAAATCAACTCACAGGGAAATTTAATTGTATTATTATTTGACTGCAAGATAAAAAATTACTTTGAAAAAGCCAATTCCAATTGGTGCTGATGTATTTGCTTTTTGAAATATCGAATGGCTGAATGTTTGATTGCTCTGCATCAGATTTGAAGTAATTTCCTTGATTTTCTTTGATCTCCAAAGACAGCAGGAGTTTACCTTTTTGAATTCCACTTGACTGTAGGTTAAGAAAAAAAGGAAAAAAGTAAAGCAGCTTGTGTGAATATCAGGGCAAATTATATCCTGCACGACTTGCACTGGTATTACAATGCTAAGCACAACTTGTTCTGTCCTCAATGAACAGAAATATTTCATTCTAATACATGTCTGAAAATTACCATTTGTAGGATTTAAGTCATGATCATTTAACTATTGTAATTGGAATTGATTGTCCGAGTCTTTGTAACTCGGTTCCAAGGTAACAGTTTGGATATTAATGTGTTACAATAAAATTACCATTGCTATGGCTACACTGACCGATGCCTTGATCTTAAAATGAACTCCACATGAGAACAGGGGCTTACACTTGTCTAATCACTGGCATTTTCACACTGTGTTGAAATCAGCTGGCAAAACACTTGGATATGAATGGGAAAGGTTGTTGCTCCCAAATGCTTTAATGCTAATCTCTCTGCACTAAGGACAAGGGAAGACTTTTTGGGAATAATTTTCTAAAATGTTTAGAAGTCTAGTAATGGTTGAATAGGGATTGGGTAATGGGTTGGTGTTTGTATGTGTAATAAGGAGTGACTGTGTGCTAAACAGGGGCAAAGCTTTTTATCCTAATATGAATGAGCAAGACTTTTAAAATCCATTGACTCCCACTGACTTTAGCTGACCATTGATCAAGCATTCACTGTAGCAGAACATGCATTTCTACTGTTTTCTTGAGCTGCTGTCACAGGATGCATGGTCCTTCTCAGTGAAGATCAAGCACTCTCTGCCAAGCAGGTTCAGCTCAGCTACCTGACTAGGATCGTGAGAGGTCAGATAAACATGAGGAATAGAGGAAATGAGAAAATTGGTATCTATCAGGAGTCTGAGGGAAGGAAGGCCTTTGAAGTGTCACGTAGGAAGGTTCCTAGAGGAGACAATTACTGTCTGGTATGTTGACCTATCACTTCTTCTTAACTGTTATAGAAGATCTCATATTTCCTGTGTTGGCATTTGATACAGGAAATTGTATACAACGCCCATTGAAGATTGAACAGGATAAGCTTTTAAGCAATCATTTAATATATATGATTGAAAATTACAGGATGAGTAGGTCAGTTTAGCTTTACATATATTAAGTGGAAGCAAAATGACCACAGAGTGTGAGGTATGAGAGAAGAGCTGGTGCTTTCCACAGTCAAGGATTAAAAAAATCTTCAGAGTGAAGTTGACAATAATATTAATTTTTTGGGTCTTACTTGATTTAGAATATGACAGGCTTGCATATGGTGTTATCTTATATAGATATTGGACATCTTTTAAGACAGGAGAGAGGCATGCAGCTTTTAAGAGAGTAATACTTCAAAAAACCTGCTTCAGCACCCTGAGAATGAAGGTACATGGTTCCTCCAAATAAAGAACCTGTGTGGCTTCTGCTTTAAGGGCTTTGGTTGATGGAGGAGGACTGGTAGAAAGGCTCTGGTAAGTATATATGTGTGTGTCGCTATTTGCACTCTGAGGCTATAGTGTACAATTCAGTGTGGTGTTATGCAAAGATAAGTGAGCTAATTGAAGTTCTGAAAGTTGTATAGCTGCATCAATATTATTTAGTCAGTACTACTGAATTACTTAATTCTTCTTCTCAGGGTGAATACAACTATACTGCAGCAATTTGAGCTACCATCTCTGCCTAGCAGTGTTCTCTGCCTTGTATATATAGTAGGCTGGTGTGTGAGCATGCTTTTGCATGGTGTACGTTGGCCTGAAAATTGCAAGTCCTTAATAAGGAAAAAAAGACCTTGTCATGAGACTGAAGGTTGAGAACTTAAATTGTATTTTTCTAATTGAAATTACTGTAAGACTAGCAAAGAGTTGAGTGAAATCCTCAGGGTGCTGAGAATAGAGAGAAGACAAAGACACTTGTAGATGCCTGTTTTGTAGATCCCCTAGCTCTGAAGAGATGAGGAAGGAGAGGCCATATATTTGTTTTTATTTTTTTACTGCTGAACCAAAGAAAGTTTCTCCCATCCCATCATGCAAAAAGCTTGCTTTCTGTTAACAGATGCTTCTAAGAGGTTATGCATATGTTTCTGAAAATCGAACTGTTTCCTGTTTTTTGACCATTTAATTCTAATGCGATCACCTTCTAATTTTTATTTGACTGAAATAATGTCCTTTAGATTTAAGCTCTGCAGTTTATGAGTTTGTTAACCATATTTCTGTTTCTGAAAATTTCCAGTTTGACTCAAATCAGAGTCACCATCTAAAATAATGTTGATATTGAGTATGAAATGACATTTTTAGATGTCCCCAATGCAAAGAAAGCTTTATTATTAAATGACTTGTTAGCGAATGTCTTGTTAACTGATGTATAGTTGCTTGTTATGCTTTTAGACTTCCTGTTCATTTATAGCTCATACCATTAATAACATGCAGAACAAAAGAATGCAAAAAATTGTAAGTTATTTCAGTAGCTGGTGAAGTGATGACAATCCGATAACAAATTGACACTGTTTCCTAGTTGAAGAAAAGTTTCTTTAAAAAGCTGTTGTTTCACCATTATCTAGAAAATGGCACTATTGTATTCTAAGTATCATTATTCATCTTTCCATATACAAACACAGCAATGTGCTTACCAGAAGTAACAGCAGATTGAGACATTGACCATAAATAAAAGGAAATATTTGAAATTTTTCAAGTAAAAACCCCCAACACTCTTCACAACACACTATGAAGCTGCGCATGGTGTTAGAATCATCTTGGCATGTTATTTTGAAGTTAATATTAAGTGACTTTCTCTGTTTAAGTATTAAGGTGCTGTTTATTCAGAAAGACTGAAATCTTTCTTGATTACAGGCTTAGCTGTTCTACTCTATCCAAGTGCATCAGCTCAGAGATGAACTTCATACTTTTCCCTTTGCTGGGATGACATAATGCAAATCTCCTATGCTTAGATCACAGGAGCAAGGAGAGGGAGTCTTCTGAACCTGAAAAATTCTTATGTGGTTTGGTACCCATCAACATTCTTTGCAAACAGTGAACAGAACTGTAGCAGATGCACCCACCCTGATCCTGAGGCCACCTTCTGATGGTGCTTTGTCTAGACACCTCACCTGGCACCAGGTTAATGGTCCCCTGCAAAAAGGGCTCCTGACTAATTAGAACTGCCCACAGATCAGACTTGATATGGGTACAAATGGAGCCCTGCTGGAGAATCAGTTTGAGTTGGTCCTCCTTGGAGCAACAGGTCTGCAGTTGGGGATGCTCCCCTCGGATCAGGACACCGCCCGAGGGAACTCCCTGGAGTTGAGAGTCCTCACCATCCCCCTTTGGTGAGTGAATATTTCTTCTGGATATCCCTGAGTGAGCCCTCACCCCTTTGGGTGAGTGATTATACGTTTTGGGTACCCTTAAGTTGGAGATTTACCCCCCTTTTAGAGTGAGGGTGCACCTTTTTGAGTCATCTTTCCGACATGAGTTAGTCCAGTTGTGTAGCAATACATTCCCAACTGACATCTGTGAGTAAGCGACCGTCTGGGAGAAAGATGCCTTAGCATTGCCAGGATGTCTCAACACTCAGTGATATGTATCAACATTGTCTGTGCCTGGCACCCCCCTTCCCGCAGCTGGAGATGGACTATAGTGGGAAACCGACAGGCTCAGCATCCCCATTTCTGCATCTGAAGGGAGCAGGATAATTCACACAGATACTACAAGCAGGATGCATCAGTGCACATGCTCCAGCAACAAGGAGGTCTTCAAGAGGAAAACAAAGGAGGGATGGAGATCGCTCCTAACGACCCTTGAACGACCCCTGCAGTGGTACCTGGTGCCTGCACTGGTAGGCCGGACGTATGCAAAGCAGCGTGTGGCAAAAACACCCACCCATTGTCAGTGGGTGGAGAAAGAGACTATATCTAGTAACAACCGCTCACAACTAATCTGAAGATCTTCCCCACCAATCAACAACTGGACTTGCGAGACATTGCTGGATCAGTGGTGCTAACCCCTTCTCTCTGCTCTATCTCTCATAATACTGCTTATTCTTATATCTCCTGCTTTCCTATCACTCTTTAATTTTCAAGTGCACACAACTTTATAATAAACCATAGAGAGTCTGTGACATTTGACTTCATTTGTGTCTTAATTTCACCTCTGGGATCAAAACGAATCTCCTTTGGCCCAAACCGGGTCAAGACAACATCCAGACTTGTGTTTTACTCTAGGTCTGTTGGAGTGTTAAGTAGCTCTACTCAAAATAAATCTTTAGTTTTGAGTAACCGCCCTGTCTGCGTGTGAGCACCTTCGCCTTGCACCTGGGCAGGAGGTTAGCTTGGGTTGTTAGAGTGTTTGAGGGGCTGCTCTGCAGATTTCGTGGGTGTCTCCACGACAAGAACAACCACACAACCTTTACTGACTGAAGTCTTTTGTCCAATTGAAGGAACAGGAACACAGATTAATGCATGGAAAGGCAGTTTTTTGGAAGGCAATGAGTGTAGGTATCCCCTAAAGAGGAGTTCTGTAAATTTCATATTGAGAACTGAGATGTAAGTCTACTTTTTTGGATAGTCTTAGCATCAGAAAGCTGGGATTTGGCCTAATTATTTTCTCTATCCCTTCCAAAAACTGTATTTTTTTCTTTATGAAGTCAGATATACTTTGTTAAGTCAAGGCTTTTTCACCTTTTTGGTCTGGTTGATAGAACCGATAAGAGTTCTATCAGATAGAACTGATAAAACTGATAGAACATATTCAATGAAAAGTTGACCCAGACCTTTCAAAGTCAAGGAGGACTCCTTTATCCTTCTGCCACAAGTTATAAGCATTTAGCGGAGAAGAGGGGAGATTCTTTTTGAAGCAAGTGGAAACAACTCATTGACACTATTTCCAGAGGTACTCTTGGTTTAGTGCAACAGTTTGACAACAGCAAGATCAAATACAGTAACAGTGCCTTCACAAGTGGCTTTATATCTACTCTTGTTGAAAATAAATGACAAATTATGGAAATTAGTAATGTAAAACCTGAGGTCTGCAGTGTGTAAATATATTTCTTTTCAAGATAAGACAGGATGTTAATACACAATTTAAAACTTATGCAAGCTGAATAGGAACATCTAAAAGTTTAGTTTAGAAAGAGGAGCAGCAGGAAAATTTAGTAAGGAATGGAAAATCGATCATTGTTTGATATCATACTGTACAGCAATATGATATATATTCCATTCACATTTGTGAATGTAAACGCTATGCAGTGCTGGAGCATATGATAAGGACTTTTGCCCTTAATTTGTCGTCCTTTATTTTCTCACTCTCTCGCACACAGGAAAGTCTGATTTAAATCTTGCCTGTATTTTTTTTTCCAGTAACAGGTTTTTTCCTATGATACTGGCTTACTAGAAATTCTTTAAAATTACCAAAGCCCACTTGTTATTTCTGTATTTCTTTTTAGTTGTCAAAGTGCAAACAGATTCACAGTCTCAGTTACATTTCAACACAGTAATTGTTAAATCATTTAGGAGGAAGAAAATAAAAAAGTCATACAAGCAGTTGTTATTCACGTGTATTTTTAATATCTGATTTTCAGCATAACCTTAGATTACAATGCTGATTAAATTTCCCTTGCTGATTTATAAGTATAATGTAAACTCAAGCTCAGCTAATGATATTGCAATATAAAATGGTTCTGTTGCAAAGTAGAGACCTTGCTTAGCACTGCAAAGCTCGGAGTTCATTTCAATGTGATCATTCAGGCACTATGGAGGGATTATGCTTTTATTGTATTTTTTTCATGAATACATGAATGAATAATAAGTTCAACAAACAAGAGTTCCCTGCTGGCTATGTCAAACAAATCAATTTGTAAGATGTTCTGAATTTCAATCAATCATCCTCAACTCTCCTTGTCCTGCTGAGGTCTGTGCATTAACAAAGTCAGCATTTTGGAACTACTGTAAATGCTCTTGAGTCTTGAACAGAATGTCCAAGATCAGAAAGTTGAAAAGGAATGCGAGAGAGGAAGCATCCTTTGTGTATTCATGTATATTTTGGTTGTACTTACCTTGCCACATTTGACAACCATTGCTTGTGTTGTATTTGTGCATCCGGAACAAGTGCTTTTATTGTGTTCCTTCACTTTCAATGAGTTATTTCTCTTCAAAAGAACTAAAAAAAATAATGTTAAAGCCACAAATATGTATACATACACACACACGTGAAACCTTGATGTTCAGATAAAGCAGGATGGAAGTTGCACAAAGAGTGAGGACTGCATGTACAACACTGCAATTTTATTCCATCTCTGTGGAATTTTATGGGTGTGTAAAGTAATGGTAAAATACTAGTTAATTTAAAGTTTGATGGGAAGAATAAACACATTGATAAGAAGGCCAGAACTTTGAAATATTTGCATGTAGGATGGCATCAGTATCAAAATAACATATCTAAATTTTTTATATATTTTACTATAAGTGGTAGAAATAGATACAAAGTATGGGATATCACAGTTCATTGTCTCCTCTGTTCCTGGGGCTAGGTGTCTTGTGGATGCATTAAGAGTTTAAAAAAAGAAAAAAAAAACCAAGAAAAAACCCCATTGTTTGGAAGATTTCCCGAAGAAGAGATAGGGAAAAAAAGGTATATTCTCACGGAATCCATAGCCTAGTATGAATGTTTAATTCTGGGCCTTGCCTCAACTTAATTCCTACTCTTTTTCTGAGAAAGGCAAAATTTGTGACCTTCCATTCCCTATGCTCTCCCCTGCCATTCATATCTCAGACTGTTAAAGGTCGTCTTCTTGGTGTTTGCTGTTACTGCATAAGAGCAAAACTAACTTGTGCATCATAGTTTTGCTTAAAATATATATCTACTTTTTTTTTTTTTTAAAACTATTCTTCAAAAAATCATGCTATTTAACTACCAGTCTGTAACTGTGGAAGTTGAAAATGATGACTAGACAGATCCTGCAAAAGCTAAGTCTTGTGTTAACATAATTTTCTTAGTAGACAATTGGTCAGCCCTAAACTCTCCAAGAATGTAGCTTCCATCTCATCATCTCATCTTAGCTTGTCTCAATCTCGTCTCATATCCACCTCCACCCCTCCAACATCTCTCCAGGATGTACTACTAGTGGCTTGCTCTTTAAATTTGCCATAGACAAGTAGTTATGTCAACAAGTATGAGAAGTTGGTACCTGCTCACAGAGCAGTTCTCAGACTGTTTTAAGGGGCATTAGAGAAGGTTAGTTTTCCAGGATGTCCATTTTTTCACCTGGAGATTTTTAGAGAATCGTTGAATCACACAATCATTTGGATTGGAAATGACCTTTAATATCATCGAGTCCAACCATAAACGTAACACTGCCAAGTCCACCAACAAACCGTGTCTCTCAGCAACACATCTACATATCTCTTAAATACCTTCAGGGATTGGGACTCAACCGCTGCCCTGGGCGGTTGATAACCAGTGCTTGATAACCCTTTCAGTGAAAATTTTTTTCATTATATCCAATCTAAACCTCCCCTGGCACAACTTGAGGCCATTACCTCTCATCCTATCACTTGTTACTTGGGAAAAGACACCGAACCCCACCTTACTACAGCCTCCTGTAGAGGCAGTAGCTGTAGCTGTAGAGGGCGATGAGGTCTCCCCTCAGCCTTCTCTTCTCCAGACTAAACAACTCCAGTTCCCTCAGCTGCTCCTCATCAGACTTGTGCTCCAGACCCTTCACCAGCTTTGTTGACCTTCTTTGGACACGCTCCAGCAGCTCAGTGTCCTTCTTGTAGTGAGTGGCCCAAAACTGAACACAGTATTTGAGGTGTGGCCTCACCAGAGCTGAGTACAGGGGGACAATCACCTCCCTACTCCTGCTGGTCACACCATTTCTGATACAAGCCAGGATGCTGTTGGCCTTCTTGGCCACCTGGGCACACTGCTGGCTCGTGTTCAGCTTCCTGTCGAACAGCACTCCCAGATCCTTTTCTGCTGGGCAGCTTGCCAGCCACTCGTCCCCAAGCCTGTGGCATTGCATGGGGTTGTTGTGACCCAAGCGCAGGATCTGGCACCTGGCCTTCTTGAACCTCATACCATTGGTCTCAGCCCATCACTCCAGCCTGTCCAGATCCCTCTGCAGAGCCTCCCTGCCCTCAGGCAGATCAACACTCCCACCCAGCTTGGTGTCATCTGCAAACTTACTGAGGGTGCACTCAATCCCCTCATCCAAATTGTTGATAAAGGTATCAAACAAGACTGGCCCCAGCACTAAGCCCTGGGGAACACCACTTATGACTGGGCTTCAACTGGATTTAGCTCCATTCACCACAATTCTCTGGGAATGGCCAGCCAGGCAGTTTTCAACCCAGTGAAGAGTACACTCATCTGTCTAAGCCATGAGCCGCCAGTTTCTCTAGCAGAATGGTGCAGGAAACAGAGCCGAAGGCTTTCCTAAAGTCCAGGTAAACAACATCCACAACCTTCCCCTCATCCAGCAGGCAGGTCACTCTGTCATAGAAGGAGATCAGGTTTGTCAAGTAGGACCTGCCTTTCATAAACCCATGCTGGCTGGACCTGATTGCCTGTCTGTCCTGTACATTCCTACCAGAATCAGAGGCAAGATATCACAGTACAGACTACACTGGCCTTAGAAACAAAATGTAGTACAATAGCACAATTTGGCTGTCCCAGGTAGTGGGTATTGTATTTCATTAACAAATAAGAGGTTTTTTCAACCTTGCAAAATCCAAGTCTGCGTTGCACACCAGCAGAAGTGAAAACTACTCATTTTGGCCGATGTCGTTGCCAGGCAACTGATCCACTCTGCAACACAGGCTCTTACCAAGTGGGATCCTGATTAACCCATTAACTTCGCAATTAAAACACTAATTCAGACGTCACACACAGGCAGGTTTATGAACTCAGCGGGGTCCTTCTCTATGCAGGTGTGACATCCCGCCGGGGCGTAGGGACACTCAGTTATCACCCAGGAGCGTGCTGCCAAGAGTCAGGAGATGAGGTTTTGCCACGGCAGAGTGTGTGCCTCTCAAAACTGGTAAACAAAAGATGAGGGAAGGAATAATAACTGTGATGAAGGAATGTGAATTATTCATAACAAATTAATGCAAGCCACTGGGGGCTAGCAGGGAGACAGTTCTGTTTAGTTCATAGGGTGGGTAGCTGCTCAGCTGCACTTTCGTGGGATGTCATCCATACTGTTTGCAAGATGACAGTTTTACATCATAAGAGGTCCCCTGATGGCATGTATTAATTTATAATAGAGGAAAAAGGAAGGTAGTATTTTTGTGTATCACACTAGTAAAACACACAAACTACTCCCTCAAGGCACATATATGTATACATTAAAACATTAACAACGGCACTAGAGTTAATAAGAGTGATGACATACAACATAACCATTCACAAAACACTTAGTAGTAATCCAAAGGCAACGCTTTGTACTCACACTACTCTTCAGACATGGAACCACACAACTCAAAGGCAAACAGGGTAGTATCAAATTATTGGATGCCTGACACATGCTGTTAGAACAAAAAGTGAGCATGAAGACGGCATCCAACTAAAAATCCTTTCAGAAGGAAAAGGTTCTATGTAAAAGGGGCTGTATAACTGTTAATGCATTTGTCAACACACTCATTAGTTAACTTTAGTTAACAGGGATGAAATTATGTAAGCATGGAACACTGTAAATGTATATGGATTTAGCTGAGGCAGGAGTCTGGCTGAAAATTCTGTTTTTTGCAAGAGGATATTATTACACTCCTCTGTTACTCCAAATAAAATTAATTTCTGATTATGCTTAACCTAATGCAAATAAGTATCTGTTAGAGTTGTGTTCCTTCTCTCTCCCTTCTTCTCTTGCCACACAGCATAGTAATAGAAAACAAATGTTTGCAAAGTTGAAGATAGCAGAGCGCTTGAAACTCTGACAGATAATCTCAGGAAAAAATTGAAAAAGAGTCAGAACCCTTTGCGATTCACAAATTGCTAACTCTTCTTAGATAGTACTGTGTTCCAGAAAACACCACAATGAATTACTGTATTGTCAATATAACAAGTAAATAAATGAAACAAACTTTTTAATTAAAATCAAGTAAAGACCTAACCATAAATGATAGTAAATGGTAAGCATTAGAACACTTAGGCTTTTATTTTTCCGAGTTGAGTGGCAGTTGGCAAATCATATGGTATTCATTGCTGCTGTGATATAATTCAGGTGGATTGCAGCTAGAAAAAATGGCAGAGTAATGCTGTTTTGGAGCTAAAAGAAGATAATTGCCATCACGCCACTTTACAGAGCAGAAACACAGCTTTAGCTTGGGCAAGAGGATTGATCTTTCAAGATGTACCTTTAGACCTCTTCTTGCTGTATTTCATCTGAATCTTAGTGGAGTTTTTTTTCCTTCTGAAACTTTGTCACCTATCCTCTTCAGCTTAAAAAAGTGCAACTGGTTATTGTGAAGAGAGACTCAGGCCATGAGACACAGAGGCACAGCAGAAGATCCTCTCAGACACATAAGCTTAAATTTTGTTAGATGTCACACTTTTATTCCCACAGAGATTTAAAAGCATTTAATTTCCATCTAACATACATAAAAATGAACAGATTTGTCTCACAAGAAAGTTTTTTATCAGGTCTTTTTTTTTTTCTTTTTTTTTTTTCCCTTGTGATATCATTATACCAAGGCAAATAGCAAGTTATATGCCTATTAAATTCTAGTTCAGCGTAGAGCAACCAAGAGAGAATGAAACGTTTTCATTCCTCCACTGGGGAATACTTTTCTATCTGCTCCCTACCAGTCTGATTTTTGTTAGAGCTTGAAACAGTTGGAAGAGAATAGCTCAGTTTTCTTCTATGAAGTTTTATTCAAGTTTTATTACCTCTTTGGTCCTTAGAGGCCAGTTCCATGGTCTTACATGTAACCTTCAGAGAGCTACAAAAAATAATTCTGCATAGTTATTGCCTTTTGCCTGTAGGACACACTCTTGCATTTATTTGAGATTGAGTGTCAGAAGGAGTACACAAGAATTACATCTTTTGAAATTAACTTTAGATGGTGATTTGCTGTAGTATCAGAGTGAAATAAAAGGCTAATTTGTAGATAAGGACATCCACAGAAACACTTGAGAAATATGTCTCTATCTCCACAATTTATTTGAACAATTAAAATGCAGAAAATTGACTGTTCTTTCCTTCACTCTTCTGACGTAAGCCAGTATAAGTCCAAAATAATTGAGGGGACAGAACTTGAGAATATAAGGGGACCTTATGCATGTGTCACCTCTCTCTTACAACAGGGAAGTCTATTAAGAAGTGATTCCTAAAATAATGTATAGATATAATGAGAGGTATTAACGCAGGGACTGCAGAAGTAAAAGAAGATGCATTTGTTAGCTGTGTGCAGGTCCTCAGTCCTAATCAGTAGTGGCCCTAAAATCAGTATTAGCTCTAATGCAGACTTTTTGCTCACTGTTTTGAGCATAAAATAAGTACAAAATCTTCCAAAGAAAATAACCCTTGCACTGTTCAATTGCCTTCCCCTTCTGCTTTCTTTTCACTGAGACTTTTTCTGAACAGCCGTTCAGTCATCCAGAATATCACTACTTTCTTGTATGCTCTGCCTTTCAGACTTGCCATTTGTTCAATAAAAAATGTATATATGTGGTAATAAAATGACAAATATTTCTAATGATGACATGCTTGACACACCAAATCATCTTTCTATAAAATAGTGCAAGGGCTTTACGAATGTCAGCTCTTCAGGCACTCATGAATAAATGAACCAAAGCAAAGCATATGAAGCTGTTACTGCTGTTCAGATTTAGTAAGAGTGGACTCCAAACCTGTAGGCAGATTGGAAAAGACTTTTGTTCAATTTCAGAATGAGAAAGAGTTGGCAGCATAGGAGAATCCTATTATATGTTTAAATTTGAGATTAAAAAGAAAGTCCTAGTTTTACTTCAGTAACAGAGTGACTGCATTGTTAGGGAAATATAACTGTCTGCATGAAAAATACACTTCTGATATTGACCTATACCAACTCCATCAACAATACATTTTTGATGGTTATTGTATACAAGAATATTGAAGAGGGAAGAACGACTGAAACCAATAAGATTGCAAAATTTTGTTCAGGAAGCTGTCTGCCTTCAGACTTATTATCTGTCATTGCCTAAAATACCACTTATTAACTGTAAAAGAAATCTCCTTAGAAACTTATACTACTGATGCATGTTTTACATACACCAACTATTTCTTGCAATTTAAAGTCAAACTCATAATTTTTAACGACCTAGTTTTTCGACTAGACTGATGATTCCCTACAAGGATTTTACATTAAATATTTCCCAACTGAAACAATAAAGTAATTCATTTTCTGGCCATCTTATTTGAGTGCCACGGAGACCAAAGATGGGTTTATACTATTTTTGCCAGAGCTGCTTGAATTCTGGATGAAGCTCAGTGATATATCTTCCTCTTTTCCACTTACCTGTAATAAAATTCTATACTAATTTTGATTATAATTTTGAGGTCCTTGAGAATTCTGCCAGTCAAATGGGTTCAAGTTTTCTGGCCAAAGATTACAGCTGAGAAAAACTCGAAAGTGAAACTGGGCGCCATGACAGAGAAAGAAAAAAACTTGCATAGATAAAAAAATTATGAATATGAGAAATACTGGAATGGTGCTATCTAAATATGTGTGTGTGTGTGTGTATCTTTGACTACAGACAGAAAGGTGGGTATGTAGGTCTTTATGCATGCTTATTTGATCCACTATCCAGATCCTGGCATATGTACTTTAGTTTACATTTTGCTACCAAACAATCAAACATGGTGGTAATATATTCATTTCAATATTGCTTTGAATTGAAATTTTGAATTCAGGTATTAGCATCACACATGATCTAATTTCCATTCTTTTTTGGAGCAGCTGTGAAAACAAAGAGATCAGGTGTAGCTAAAAAAAGTTCTTATCACAGTACTGTCATTGTGTACGGAATTTCCCAAGCCTTGTAATTTTGTAGTTTTGTTCTTTTTAACCTCTTTCATACCATTAGCTTGTTTTTTCCAGGTCAGAGAGCAGTGTCCTAAAATATAGTTTTTTAAAAATCACAGGCAAATAGTTCAAAGCAGTTTTAGTAATCTATAAAACTGAGACTTGAAATATTTGACAGAGAAAGGTAGTTTTTGGTTTTAACTTTTTCCCTTGTGTTAAATTACTAAGATTTCATGGATTACAAAAGCGTTAAATACTGCAGTGTAAATTTCATTTCTAAATCTTAATATTATTTAAAATCAGTTTAAAAATTCAACCCATGAGCTTGTATTTACAGTTTGATTCCCAGAATAAGATTCCTCAGTAGCAGTTAATCACTAACAGAGTATTTATTTCATTTTGAAGCTGTGTTCAAGACATAAAAGTTTTAATGTATCACTACATTTCCCACCATCATGTAGATACAGATATATGTTTATAGGTATATATATGCACTTATACGTATACACCAAAAGTCCATAGGGGTTAATTCAGAGTAGAGCAAAAATTCACATAAACCATCTTTTCTCCCATTCCATGCCTCACCTTGAATCACCAGCTATTTTATCCAGTCCAGAGTTACACTCAAACATTGATATAACTAATATTCCTTTCAGGTATCATCTGATTTTCATGCTCTAGGTATAAGGAGTTCAAGTTAGCCACATACACAGGAGATCTGGAAGTGAAATGTATTAAAGAGATGGGATGGATAGAAGGACATACCATTCTTTAACTTGCACTTTCTAGGCTTCAAAGCTGAGCGCTGAATTCCTTCCACCCTCTCACTGCTGCCTGACTTCCACATCACCTCTGAATGCGTCCCAAAGAATGAGACCAGGGCACTCACTATGGAACCCCAGACACTCTGTGCCTTTGAGATTTCCACTGATCATTGTACTTCATTTGGCTCTGAATGTGGCTTTTTTGAACACTCAACTCTCCTTTGTCCCCATTTTGTGTGGGTTAAGTTTTCATTTTCAGCTCCCTCCTAAGCTCTTTATTCCCAGCCCTATAATCTTTTTCTTCCACCAAAAAGTCTTCTTTGTTCCCTTGTGCTCTTGTGACAACCATGGACACTCTGTTTTTCTGTCTGACAGCCACAAAATTTGTAAGGTACAGCCCTGCAATTTTTGTTCTTGTCATTTCCTTCATCTCTAGCAAGTTAACGTACTCAGGACAAAGCCAAGGCAACTTATTCTTGCTACTCTCCTGTCTTCCAAAAATAAGCTATTCTGCTCCTCACATAGAAATGTCCTATGTACCTAGTATTGATTTTGAAAGTTCTTCTCCAAGCACATAAAGCTGATCAGTTACAACAGTCTGTCTGGAAAAGATACTAAAGAAAATCAGCAGCTTCTCTGAGTGCTGCAGTACCACTTATACCTTGTCTCCTTTTAAGTGAGAAGACACACCATTGAGTATAACAAGACCTAAGAATGACTGTAATTTCACGTTACCTGCAAGGTCGAGATCACACGTTTATTTTGCTTATTTCTATATTTATGTCAATTATCCTTAGCTCAAAATTGTAGCTGACACTTCGTACAGTCATAATATCTCAGAGTATCTGAAACAGTCATTTCTTCCTAGATCCTTTCAACAAAATTCATGTTTGGCTCTTTGATTTTTATTTTGGAAATATATATTTTGGAAGAAAGCATTGAGGGGCTGCCAATTTTATTACACCATACATTTCATCTGCTTGGGTTGTATGCACAAGTTTGTAGATCAATGGTGAAATAGCAGTGAACTCCTTTTTATATTTTAAATACTATCGCTTTCTTCTACTCTTGGTTTTGTACATATTCTCTTATCATTCCTTCTTTCCTTTCTTCCCAGAAACATAGTTTTTTTCCTGTGTTTAAGCTTCTCTTAAAAAAACCTTTCAAAAATCCCTTTTTTTTTTCAAGTCTGAAGCAAATTTATTTGAAATAATGCCAAAGCCAGCAAACTGGCTGGAAGAATTTTCCTCAGTCTGTGATACTTAGACAGGGGCAACCACTAGGAGATGCTCTGCAAAATATTTCTCCTCATCTCCTATGACCACTCCCAAACTCAAAAATAATCGAGAACTTCTTATGCACACAAAACAAATACAATGGTAGCAGAGTAAAAGTAAACACCACACACTTTTTAGTCTTATTTTTATTTGGTTATGTAAAAGAATGAGCTGAATAGACCTGACTAGCATTTTTAGGGTGAGGACAGGGAGGAGAGAGTATGTTTTTCAAAAAGCTAGTGAGTTTTTGGATAGAAAATAAATAAATGGAATGGCAAATAGACTTGGACACTGACAGCCTAAAGTCAGAGAAGGAAAGAAAAAGAGAAGAAGATCTGTAAAAGAGCATCCTTTCTCTAAAAATCCACTTTACCAGACAAACCCTTTAATGATGTAAGAGTTATATTCAGCCTCTTAAAACACAGATAAACACTCTGAGAAGTCCTCTGGATCATTCTTCTGAGTGACCTAAGCTCAAGTCACTTCACAGGCAGTAAGCAGTAATAACATGAATTGAAATATATCAAAGAAGGGAAAAGGAGGACATGCAGAGACTCATACTTCTGGTACCAAAAGATGTACTCATAAATGACTGCTGCTTTGCAAATGTGGTTCAAACCCAGATCAAATCAGGTTGCCAGCAATTGGTCCACAGTAGATTTACCACACACTTGCCCAGCCTTTTCAGTTTCTATTCATTACAGATTGCTCTTTGAGAAAAACAAACCAGCTGACTTGTTCTTTTCTTTGATTTTGACTGTCATAGGCATAATGTGCGCATTTACCAGATCATCTAACCAGTACCTCTGCTTGTTGCAGCCTTATAGTCTAATCACCTATTTCCTTTTTCTCTAAGGCTTACAGACTAAAGACCCAGTATCTCTTTATCTCTCTAGATTCGAAGGGGGGGTGGGGCTGTAGCTGGCCTTGCATCGCTGAGGCAGTGCTCTAGTATTGATGAAGACCAGGAGGCCTCCCACCCCCTAGGGTGAAATCAGCGTGCTCAGCTCGCTCTCTGAAATGCCTGTACACCAATGCACACAGCACGGGGAATAAACAGGAGGAGTTAGAAACCTGTGTTTGGTCAGGGGTTTATCTTCTACAATTATCTCTGGCAATTACAGAGACTTGGTAGGACAGTTTCCATGACTGGAATGTGGTCATGGATGGCTGTGTCCTTTTCAGGAAAGACAGGCCAGCGAGGTGAGGTGGTGGAGTTGCTCTTTACGTGAGTGAGCAACTAGGGTGTATTGAGTTCTGTCCAGGGACGGATCAGGAGCGAGTTGAGAGTTTGTGGGTGCGAATTAAGAGACAGGCTGGCATGGGTGATGCTGTTGTGGGGGTCTATTACAGACCACCAGATCAGGGTGAGGAGGTTGATGAGGCATTCTACAGGCAGCTGATAGTGGTCTCGCAAATGCAGGCCCTGGTTGTCATGGGGGACTGTAACTACCCTGATATTTGCTGGGAGGCCTACTCAGCCATCCATCCACAGTCCAGGAGGATCCTCCAGTGCATT
Source organism: Podargus strigoides (assembly GCA_028020825.1). NCBI lineage: Eukaryota > Metazoa > Chordata > Aves > Caprimulgiformes > Podargidae > Podargus > Podargus strigoides. The sequence goes on along the minus strand of CM051663.1, from coordinate 79,215,649 downwards.
GATGATAACTTCCTGATGCAAATGGTGGATGAGCCAACTAGGAGAGGAGCACTGCTGGATCTTATTCTCACGAACAAGGAGGGTCTGGTTGAAGCACTGAAGGTTGAGGGTAGCCTTGGTTGCAGGGACCATGAGATGGTGGAATTCAGGATCTTGTGTGGCAGGAATAGGATACCTAGCAGAACTACAACCCTGGACTTCAGTAGGGCCAAGTTTGGCCTTTCCAAGCTATTGCTAGGGGAAACCCCATGGGACAGGGTACTGGAAGGTAAAGGGGCCCAAGATAGTTGGTTAGCGTTCAAGGACCTCTTCTTCCGAGCTCAAGATCAGTGCATCCCAACAGGTAGGAAGTCAAAAAAGGGTGTCAGGAGACCTGCATGGTTAAACAGGGAACTGCTGGGCAAACTCAAGTGGAAGGAGAGAGTGTACAGATCATGGAAGGAGGGGCTGACCACTTGGGAGGAATATAAGTGTCGTCAGAGGATGTAGGGAGGCAACTAGGAAAGCCAAGGCTTCTTTGGAGTTAAACCTTGCAAGAAAAGTCAAGGACAACAGAAAGGGCTTCTTCAAATACATTGCAGATAAAACTAACACTAAAGGCAATGTAGGGCCACTGGTGAATGAGGTGGGTGCCTGGTGACAGAGGATAAAAAGAAGGAAGAGTTACTGCATGCCTGCTTTGCCTCTGTCTATACTGCTGGAGGCTGTCCTGAGGAGCCCAGGACCCCTGAGGCTCCAGAGGAAGTCAGGATAGAGGAGGATTTTGTCCTGATTGATGAGGACTGGTTTAGGGACCGATTAAGCAATCTGGACATCCATAAATCCATGGGTCCTGATGGGATGCACCTGCGGGTGCTGAGGGAGCTGGTGGATGTCATTGCTAGGCCACTCTCCATCTTATTTGTTAAGTAATGGGGAACAGGAGAGGTGCCTGAGCACTGGAGGAAAGCCAATGTCACTCTGGTCTTCAAAAAAGGCAAGAAGGAAGACCCAGGTAACTATGGACTGGTCAGCCTCACCTCCATTCCTGGAAAGGAGATGGAACAACTTATCCTGGGTGCTGTGTGTAGGCGTATCAAGGATAAGAGGGTCATTAGGGGCAGTCAGCATGGCTTCACCAAGGGGAAGTCATGCTTGACCAACCTGATAGCCTTTTATGAGGACATAACCCAGTGGATAGATGATGGTAAAGCAGTTGATGTGGTCTATCTTGATTTCAGTAAAGCATTTGACACAGTCTCCCACAGCATCCTTGCAGCTAAACTGAGGAAGTGTGGTCTGGATGATCGGGTAGTGAGGTGGATTGTGAACTGGTTGAAGGAAAGAAGCCAGAGAGTTGAGGTCAATGGAACGGAGTCTAGTTGGAGGCCTGTATCGAATGGAGACCCTCAAGGGTTGGCACTGGGACCAGTACTATTCAGTATATTCATCAATGATTTGGATGAGGGAATAGAGTGCTCTGTCAGCAAGTTTGCTGATGACACAAAACTGGGAGGAGTGGCTGACACACCAGAAGGCTGTGCTGCCATTCACAGAATCACAGAATCACAGAATGTTAGGGATTGGAAGGGACCTCAAAAGATCATCTAGTCCAATCCCCCTGCCAGAGCAGGAATACCTAGATCAGGTCACACAGGAACATGTCCAGGTGGGTTTTGAATGTCTCCAGAGAAGGAGACTCCACAACCTCTCTGGGCAGCCTGTTCCAGTGTTCTGTTACCCTCACTGTGAAGAAATTCTTCCTCACATTTATGTGGAACCTCCTATGTTCCAGCTTACACCCATTGCCCCTTGTCCTATCATTGGATGTCACTGAGAAGAGCCTGGCTCCATCCTCATGACACTCACCCTTGACATATTTATAAACATTAATGAGGTCACCCCTCAGTCTCCTCTTCTCCAAGCTAAAGAGACCCAGCTCCCTCAGCCTTTCCTCATAAGGGAGATGTTCCACTCCCTTCATCATCTTTGTGGCTCTAAAGAGAGACCTAGACAGGCTGGAGAGTTGGGTGGGGAGAAATTGAATGAAATCTAACAAGGGCAAGTGTAGAGTCTTGTATCTGGGGAAGAACAACCCCATGTGCCACTATAAGTTGGGGACTGGCCAGTTGGAGAGCAGCACAGCGGAAAGGGACCTGGGGGTCCTGGTGGACAGCAGGATGACCATGAGCCAGCAATGTGCCCTTGAGGCCCAGAAGGCCAATGGCATCCTGGGGTGTATTAGAAGGGGTGTGGTTAGTAGGTCGAGAGGGGTTCTCCTCCCCCTCTATTCTGCCTTGGTGAGGCCACATCTGGAGTATTGTGTCCAGTTCTGGGCCCCCCAGTTCAAGAAGGACAGGGAACTACTTGAAAGAGTCCAGCACAGAGACACAAAGATGATGGAGTGAAACATCTCCCTTATGAGGAAAGGCTGAGGGAGCTGGGTCTCTTTAGCTTGGAGAAGAGGAGACTGAGGGGTGACCTCATTAATGTTTATAAATATGTCAAGGGTGAGTGTCATGAGGATGGAGCCAGGCTCTTCTCAGTGACATCCAATGATAGGACAAGGGGCAACGGATGCAGGCTGGAACATAGGAGGTTCCGCATAAATGTGAAGAAGAACTTCTTCACAGTGACGGTAACAGAACACTGGAACAGGCTGCCCAGAGAGGTTGTGGAGTCTCCTTCTCTGGAGACATTCAAAACCCACCTGGACATGTTCCTGTGTGACCTGACCTAGGTGTTCCTGCTCTGGCAGGGGGATTGGACTAGATGGTCTTTTGAGGTCCCTTCCAATCCCTAACATTCTGTGATTCTGTCATTCTGTGATTCTTGATACCTCTTTCCTGGCTTGAATTTTACTTTTCTCCCATTTTCTGGGAAGCACAAGTAGGAGAGGGTTTTCGCTCTCCCTACCCCCCTGTTAGTAATTTCGTTTGCTCACCTCCTGACATGGAACTCTAGCCTTCAGTGTATGTCCAATTTCTGCATTGGCTGGCAGTCACAGAAGGAAATGGTTAACTACTCCCGAAGAGTAGATGCTCCTCATCCTCTGCCTTTTGTAAAACTGTAACCTTGTTCACTGTGATACAATCATTCAGGAGGTTCTTGTAAGGCTTACATTCTCTTTCAGTGATGCTAACAATGACAATCAAGCCCATATTAACATAATTAATAAAAATTCACATTTTCTGTCTGTTGTGATATTTTTGAGACACTGCAGAAAACATTCTCTTGTTTAAAGTTGCGCACATGCTGTGGATGGAATTATAAATATTTGAGCATATTGCATCCTCACTGGCAAACTCAACCCCATATTTCAAGGTCAAATTGCAGCAGAACATTCACTATACATCGAACAGCCCATGTTCCACAAAGCTTGACCCAGAAACATCTGCAGATAAGGCACCTATTGAAAAACAGCTGCTGGAGGTTATCTGGCTCTATACACTCATCACTTGGGATGACAGGAAAAAACTTGTGAAGGTCTTCAGACTGGAATCTTTAAGTTTCCATAGCTCATGAGCTAGCTGCTTATCCTGGTAAATACCTTTAACCAATGTTTCCTCAGCAAAATGTTAAGTTTGTCCATTCTGCTGCAGGCGTCTATGGCACAAAAACCAAAATGTAGGCAACATTCAAGAAGGAGATACTGGGACACTCAGACTTAAATCTATAAAAAGGGCAAGAAGGAGGACCCAGGTAACTACAGGCTGGTAAGCCTCACCTCCATCCCTGGAAAGGTGATGGAACAGCTTGTTCTTGGTGCTATCTCAAAGAACATTGAGGATAAGAGGGTTATCAGGAGTATTCACCATGGACTCACCAAGGGAAAGTCATGCTTGACTAACCTGATAGCCTTCTATGAGGACATAACTAGATGGATTGATGAGGGGAGGGCAGTTGACGTGGTCTGCCTTGACTTCAGCAAGGCTTTTGACACTGTCTCCCATGGAATCCTCACAACCAAACTTAACAAGTGTGGACTGGATGATTGGGCAGTGAGGTGGATTGGGAACTGGCTGAAGGGCAGAGCTCAGAGAGCAGTGGTCAGTGGGGCAGAGTCTAGTTGGAGGCCTGTGACCAGTGGTGTCCCCCAGGGGTTGGTACTGGGTCTGGTCCTATTCAATATATTCATTAGTGCCCTGGACGAAGGGACAGAGTGTATCCTCAGCAAGTTTGCTGATGATACAAAGCTGGGAGGAGTGGCTGTCACCCCAGAGGGCTGTGCTGCCATCCAGCGTGACCTGGACAGGCTGGAGAGCTGGGCAGCGAGAAACTTAATGAAATTCAATAAGAGCAAGTGTAGAGTCCTGCATCTGTGGAAGAACAACCCCAATGGATCCGTACAGGCTGGGGGCTGAGCTGCTGGAGAGCAGCTCTGGGGAAAAGGACCTGGGAGTCCTGGTAGACAGCAGGATGACCATGAGCCAGCAATGTGCCCTTGTGGCCAAGAAGGCCAATGGGATCCTGAGGTGCAGTAAGAGGAGTGTGGCCAGCAGGTCAAGGGAGGTTCTCCTCCCCCTCTGCCCTGCTGAGGCCTCCCCTGGAGTCCTGTGTCCAGTTCTGGGCTCCCCAGTTCAAGAGGGACATGGAGCTACTGGAAAGAGTCCAGCGCAGGGCCACTGAGGTGATGAAGGGATTGGAGCATCTCCCATATGAGGAGAGGCTGAGGGAACTGGGTCTGTTTAGCTTGGAGAAGACGAGGCTGAGGGGGGATCTCATTAATGCTTATAGACATCTCAAGGACGAGTGTCAGGAAAATGGGACCAGACTCAGTGGTGTCCAGAGTCCACAGGACAAGGGGCAATGGTCACAAACTGGAACACAGGAGGTTCAATCTTAACATAAGGAAACACTTCTTTACTGTGAGGGTGACAGAGCACTGGAACAGGCTGCCCAGAGAGGTTGTGGAGTCTCTGTCTCTGGAGACATTTAAAAACTGTCATGTTCCTGTGTGGTCTATTCTAGGATCCTGCTCTAGCTGGGGGGTTGGACTACATGATCTTCAGAGGTCCCTTCCAAACCCCTACCATTCTTTGATTCTGTCATTCTGTGAATGAGAAAGAAACACTTGAAATAAAATGTGCAAGAGAAAAGAGAAGCTAAGTATACCTGGTAATAGCGTTTAAGTCAGTAAACATAAATACATGATGGCCTTAAGCCCCAGGAGAGACCAGGAACAATAAAACTATAAAAAACAGAGAAAGGAATCATAAGGTCATGTAAGTCATACATTTATTGTAATATTTTCATGTAATTTCCCAAATACTTCTCTGCATAACTAATCAAGTTACTACATTGAACTTACTGTACCCATTAGGAAATGAAGGTGTAGAAGACATTTTTAGTTGTAGAAATATTTATTTCTGTTTTTATTATTGAAAATACCAATAAGCACTCTATTTAACACAATTTCCACTGTAAAGGCGGTAAGTAAGTCATCATCAAAGTTCTATGATTACCATTCCATCAGTGCTATTAATCTACTTAAATAGAACTGCACATGTGAAATGGTCTGCATTACAGACAACACTGCAGCTGAAGGGTCATCTGTGCATTTGAATGCTATCAATAGAACTTTCAACATCAAAAGCATACCAGAAGATATATCCCAGATGAAAAGTCTCAATAACTGTGGAGCTAGATTGGAGAGCAAGGGGCAGATAAAACACGAAGAAAAATAAGGAGAAAAGAGACATCACACTGCCTTCTCCAAAGGGGAGACTGGTGATTCACAACTGGTCTTGGTAAAAACACTCTCTTGCAGCTGCTCATCATCATCTGCTCCTGGTGATGAAAGTAGAGCTTCAGCAAATAAAGCATCAAAGTCTCTTGAGCTTGTGCTAATACTGCTCTAGTCATTTGGGGAGGGGGAGCACAAGCAGTCTTTGGAGAGGGGTGGGTAACAAATGAAAGTAAGGATTTAATCTAGGGTGAAATTCAGAGGTAGACTTGTTAAGATCTATTTGTTAAAAAGTAATAAATATATTTAACTGAATCAGAGTTTATTTGATTTCTTCCAGGAGACTGGAAAAGTAAGTCAGAAGAAGGGAAAAAGATCCTACAGATCTAATATTGAACTATCATTATGAAATGAAAGTTTTATTAACCTGTATTTCTTTGTGCTTCTCTTCAGCCATTTTCTTCACAGCTAAACATTTTCGACAAAGGTTAAATTCAATTGGCATCAAAGCTGCTCACCACTCTTCTGCAGAGTTGCAATGTGCAACTGAACATTAATATAAACTAAGTGTTGAAGTGCAATATAGTTGGTCCTATGTCTTCATGGGGTGCACACAGAATTATATACACATATTAGCAGATTAAAGAATACTGGTAGTTTGTAGGCACTTTCATCCACTTCATAGAGGAAACGCTGAAAAAACATGCAAACAGCATGAAAACTTGATGACTTATTTTTCAAAATACTCTAACTAAAGTAGATTAATAAACTGGAAAGCACTGTAGGAAGCCACTCTGAGTTTGTATTTCCAACTCAATTTTTTCTCCTGCTGTACTGGTATATTCTGTAAGCTGGAAAGGCTTACACAGCTCTGGCATTGAAAATTTTTTACTTCGTCTCCCACAGTTTGATGATAGGCATATTCACAGAATGATTCTCCTATAACAACAGAAGTTTGATGCTCCTGCTATGATCCAGTTACTTAGACACTACAGATACATGGGATTTGAACATTTTCACGTAAGCAGGTTTATAAATCAGAATTTTAGTTCCTTTAATTGGTAGGAGGAAAAACGAATGCTAAAATTTCCTACAATTATTGAATAAGCCAGGTAAAATCTCAGAGAGCTGTTTTTTTTTATTTTTTTCTCACCAACAGTGGGCTCATCCACACATGCTTGGTAATTAGGACTCCATGTATGACACATTTGCACAGTAAAAGAAAGCTACTAGCTACTGTACTCACAGTCTGCGTACAGACCACAAGCTTTATGTTTGGTGACTTGTAAAATAGCAATTTTTGACAAGAGTTCACAATGGTAAGAGTTTTGCAGAGGACAAAAAACCTCAAACATGTCAGAATTCACAGGATAATTGACGTATCTGTGGGATCAAAGTTCTCCTAGAAATGAATAACAGAATCACAGAATAGCCTTGATTGGAAGAGACCTCTAAGATCATCAAGTCCAACCATTAACCTGACACTGCTAATTCACCACTAAACTATTCATCTACATATCCATCATCTACACGTTTTTTAAACGTAGTAGTCCCCACTCCACCACTGCCATGGGCAGCCTGTTCCAATGACTGACAACACTTTCAGTGAAAATTTTTTTCCTAATATCCAACCTAAACCTCTCCTGGCACAACTTGAGACCATTATCCCTGGTCCTATCACTGGGTACCTGGGAGAAAAGTCTGATCCCTGCCTTGCTACACCCTCCTTACAGGGAGTTCTAGAGAGCAATGAGGTCTTCCCTCAGCCTTTTTTCTCCAGACTGAATAACTCCAGTTCCCTCAGCCACTTCTTATCAGACTGGTGCCCTAGACCCTTCACCAGCTTCGTTGACCTTCTCTGGACACGCTCCAGCAGCTCAGTGTCCTTCTTGTAGTCAGGGGCCCAAAACTGAACACAGTATTTGAGGTGGGACCTCACCAGTGCTGAGCACAGGGGGACAATCCCCTCCCTACTCCTGCTGGTCACACCATTTCTGATACAAGCCAGGATGCTGTTGGCCTTCATGGCCACCTGGGCACACTGCTGGGTCATGTTCAGCTTCCTGTCGAACAGCACTCCCAGATCCTTTTCTGCTGGGCAGCTTGCCAGCCACTCGTCCCCAAGCCTGTGGCATTGCATGGGGTTGTTGTGACCCAAGTGCAGGATCTGGCACCTGGCCTTCTTGAACCTCATACCATTGGTCTCAGCCCATCGCTCCAGCCTGTCCAGATCCCTCTGCAGAGCCTCCCTACCCTCAGGCAGATCAACACTCCCACCCAGCTTGGTGTCATCTGCAAACTTACTGAGGGTGCACTCAATCCCCTCATCCAAATTGTTGATAAAGGTATCAAACAAGACTGGCCCCAGCACTGAGCCCTGGGGAACACCACTTATGACTGGGCTTCAACTGGATTTAGCTCCATTCACCACAATTCTCTGGGAATGGCCAGCCAGGCAGTTTTCAACCCAGTGAAGAGTACACCCATCTAAGCCATGAGCCTCCAACTTCTCTAGCAGAATGGTGCAGGAAACAGAGCCGAAGGCTTTTCTGAAGTCCAGGTAAACAACATCCACAGCTTTCCCCTCATCCACCAAGCGAGTCACTCTGTCATAGGAGGAGATCAGATTAGTCAAACAGGACCTGTCTTTCATAAACCCACATGCTGGCTAGGCCTGATCCCACGGTTGTCCTGCATGTCCTGTGTGATCACACTCAAGATGATCTGCTCCATAATCTTCCCCAGTACCAAGGTCAGGCTGTCAGACCTGTAGTTCCTCGGATCCTCCTTCTGTCCCTTCATGTAGACAGGCATCACACTGACAAGCCTCCAGTCATCTGGGACCTCTCCTGTTTACCAGGACTGCTGGTAAATGATGAAGAGTGGCTTGGCAAGCTCTTATGCCAGCTGCCTCAGTACTCTTGGGTGTATCCCATCTGGTCCCATAGACTTGTGAGGGTCTAGTTGACGTAGCAAGTCTATAATTGTTTCCTCCTGGACCGTGGGGGGTTTACTCTGGTCCCCATCCTTATCTTCCAGCTCTGGAGGCTGAGTAGCCTGAGGGTAATTGTTCTGACTATTCAAGACTGAGGCAAAGAAGGCATTTAGTACCTCAGCCCTATCCTCATCCTTTGTGACAGTGTTTCACTCTGCATCCAGTAAAGGATGGAGATTCTCCTTGACTCTCCTTTTCCTTTTACTGTTGATGTATTTGTAGAAATGTTTTTTGTTGTCTTTTATGACAGTGGCCAGACTGAGTTCTAACTGGGTTTTTGCCTTTCTAATTTTCTTTCTACATGACTTAAAGACGTCCTTGTACTCTTCTTGAGTTGCCTGTCCCTTCTTCCAAAGTCTATGAACTTTCTTTTTTACCCTAAGTTCTAGCAAAAGCTCCCTGTTCAGCCAGGCTGGTCAAAGAGATATAAACAAAAGATAAAGCATTTTTAAAAAGGTTTGAAGCAGCAAGGATTCTGCCTGATGTTGTATCACTGAACAGTACCTCACTGCATCTACACTTACCAGAAAGAGTCTAATACAAAATACCACCATATAAAAAGTGAGAACCCATTTATCTCCATTTTAGCAGCTAGAGTTCACACACACTTTGTAAAACCTAATGTATACCAGAAATTGTTGAAACTATGGCAAAAATTGGTTTTATTTTTCAAATTCTATTATTTAGCCTTTTTCCATCTCATTTATCTCAAACAGAATTGCCTAACAACGTTGCAGTAGTGTTGTTCCCTGGCATCTGCAAAGCCTTTACAGTCAGCAAAATGTCCTTCAGGTAATCACTGTAAAACTAATATTGACCTTGAAATTATGCATGGAGTCCAGTTTTAAAGGACTATTATTTCTGGCTGTTCAGCTTATTGAAAAAGCATCCTATGCCATTTCTAGCACATTACTCTTAGAAATACTAGATGCTTAGTCATTGTTCCTGTCTACATGTCTCTACCTATGATTCATAAAGAAATTAATGTTTCAGTTTTCCTAAATACTAATTACAAACCTTCATGTGCAAAGATGTAACACAGAAAACAGAACAAAATAGGTACTTCTGAAAAACACAGACCAAGCACTGAACATTAAACACTGCCAGTGTGGTGAATCTTAAAATCACCCACTGTGTTCTGATTTTGTACACACAGATGAGAGCATTTTAATGTAACCAAAGACATAAAAAATCAACACATTATGCAAATTCAATAACAAATGTAAAATGATAAATTAGCGAGCAACTATTCAATTATTACTGTGACTAATTCCTGTAGATGGTACCACTGTAAATGAAGCTGAACTTGTTCTGGTTGACTGCAGTGTTCTGTTGAATTGTTTCCATTTGGTTTGTTTGCTGCTTATGTAGATCACTGAAGTAGATAGCATCTGTTTAATGAGCTCCCACTTCATTACAGAGCTGCACTACTTACTGAGTCATTCTCCTTAAGCATGCAGGCTGCATAATCTGGTGTTGTTTTAAAGCAAATACTAATTTATGATTACCTGTTACATTAGGCCATTGAAAATTGTAGTTACACTGGCTTGCATGAGCAGAATGCTAATGGCCTGATTATGGATTGTAGCGATGTCTCATGCTTATAGTCTATGAACATAAATTCACATCTCAAGCATATTGGCTGAACAATGCACACAGTGTAGAAAGGAAAAGGGATAAACTACATTCACTTGTAAAACACACAAATTACAGTCTCCATAGCCACCAAATATAGAAATGTAAGGGATAATCAGAAACATTTCAGTGTTATTATGCTGCCAATATAGACAGTTGAATGACAATAGAATTATTCATGGAAGTATCGTGACTATTATATAATTGATATCACAGTGGTAGCTAATCAGATCCTTTCCTGAATAAAAACATGACAAACTCTACAAATTATTACAATTATGAGAGGTATCACTGCTAATCTCGAGATCATGAAATATCTGCAGAGTATAGCTGTAAGAGTGATCAAAGTGGTGGTAGGTAAACAGTATATTATAGCTCAGAACTGGTCAAACTGCACCTTCAGATAAGGTCCACAGAACTGGAATAGAGCATGAGTCATTGAGTCTAGTCCTCAAAATCAAAGGTCACCATGCAATAGACATTTATTTCAGATGAATTCACCGGATGTCTCTTCCAGTGCTACCCTACACCTAAGCCACAAACTGTTTCTCCACACATTAAAAGCACTCAGTACATCCCTGTGTCCTATACCACACAGTAAAGCAGTAAATAAATGCATAGTCCTTCACTCTGCTCACATGGTCCCGACCAATCTGACTTGAGAGAAAATTCTTTCTTAAATCCCAAAACTATTTTTCAGAATCTGTCTGGATCTAGTTCTGGAGTGTACCAGAGGGCTTATTATTACTGTACATCAGCAACAAGTCCAGGAAGTATCTGCAGGTCATCCATTGAGTAATACTGATCACAACCTGCTTAAATTAATCTTCCTGTTAAGATGAAATACTGAAATGAAGAACTATTGACCTAAGCAAGAGCATCTTACAGCAAAAAGTGAGGAGACTGAAACTCTCTGAATTGGGATTAAGCTGCTTAACCATACCAGCATGAAATCACAGAGGAGATATATTCTCTTAGACAAAACAGAAATAAAAAAAAAGAGCCACAAAAACAAGACAGTGGCAATACTGTAAAAACATTCAGCTGAAAGACTTACACATGACTGACATGAAAGCTTAAGAAGACACAAACAGTTCAAATTAGGCACATAGAAAATACTACAGGGTAAAACAAGATAGTAATCAGGAAGGCTAGACAAAACTTTAAGCAAGAAAATCCATAGAGACAAATGCATAGAAATTACTTATTAGAGGAAGAAAAATCCAGATGACAATGATGGATTTTGCAGACTTCTGATGAGGGAAGGCAGCTATAAACAATGAAAGTGACATTTCAGGGAGGATGGAATGAAGGGTGGAAGATTCAACAAGGGTGGACTCTACTCCAAAGACATGGCTCAGAAAATAAAATGCTATATTACAAAAAACAACATTTGAAGAAGAAAGGCGTGTGGGAATTAGGATCAAAGTAGCAAAGCACATGGACATGATAAAACTTATATCATAAGGAAGTGACAAACATAGGCCAAGGTAAGCCTGGAGATTGGAAAAGGGATTTGAGAAATGCAATAGATTACATCAGTTAGCAAAAGTTTGCAAGCTGCAGAGATACATGTAATTTAAAAAAAAAAAAAAAAAGAATCAGCTAGGTCTGATAAAATTCTCATATGAATAAAAGATAGCATTCATATCTGCATGCTCTACATGAAAAAAAAGGACATTTATTCATTTCACGGGGGGCAATGATACAAAAGGTACAGTGTGGCCAAGCCCAGCAATCTTAGCGCAAAAAGGAGTCACAAACGTTAACAGGTAACTACAAAATTCCTCTCTTAGGAAATAAATGAACTAAAAACACTTGGGTAACTAACAAATTAGCAAAGAAATAATCTGTTAAAGTGCTGGAGGAACCAACTACTCAGTATTGGATCAGAAGTGTGTCAGACTCATGATCTTATGAAAGAGGTTTACCTGTAAGGTAACTGGTTTAGACACTGATGCGAACAGAGAATATGGTCCAATGACTCTTGTGAGCAACTGGTAGGCTAAGGGAAATGTCAGGTCTCCTGAACCCCTATCCACTAGTCTATTCAGAAGAATGTAATATTCTTCTTTTACTAAAACATTGAGTGCATCCACATGCATCCCAGCATCCATTTTAGTAGCAAACATGAAGAAATGGAAAGAAGTTCTATATATATGGGAGAACTGAAAACAAATGTATTCAACTTTCAAGCATCTCTCCTGAATGCCACTGTTACAATTTCATCTGAGTGTCTCATCAGACTGTTAAAATTAGAACAGGCAAGGAAATGACTTTGAATTGTTGTTATCCTTAACATAATATACGCTAAATGCAGATCTACAGAACAAGAGATTTTGGTGTTGTACTTCCTGTTTTTGCTTCCCTCTTTTCATATTTTTGTAAAGAAGCATCAAAATGTTACTAAAAAGGTCCTTTGATGTGGACATCTGGTGATGTTGACAGACTCACAAACAAAATGAGAGCAAAATTTTTGTTTGTGCTGTATGGAATTGTTCTTTGAAAAGGAGAAAGTTGACTAAACTGTATCCACCATTCAGGGAAGAACTCACTGGAATGGAGGTTGAGTACATCTTTCTACTTGAGGGGAAACTATCTTAAAGAGAGGGAGGATAGGGTCATTCTGTGGATTACTCTTTACTCTTCTATAGCCACAGAAGTCTTCACAAACAATAGTCCTTTTTTGGTGACCATTTCCACATAACTACTTATAGGCACTGAAAAGCAAAATCAATATAAGCCTCTCGGTACGAAAGATCAAATTGTCTCCTCTCTTGTCACTGTATTCTATTACAAAATGTTAAACTAATGACCACACTCAGCTGAGGAATTTTTTCCTAGAGAGTTTTTAAATATCCACAAAATATTATGAGTTGATTAGGTATATTTCCTTCAGCCATATGTGCAACCTCCTTTAATACTGAAAGAAACCACCAAACACTGAGAGGGAGAAAAACATCTCTGTTACTGGAAAAACAATGTTATTTGGCAATTTATATATTTGGTAATTAAGATTCTGTTAATGCAAGGCTGCAATTGCCCTCAATTCCCTCAGCGGAAACCTTTGCAGGTCTCTCATACACAGTGACACTATTTTGTACATTTTCTGTGTTCCTTATACATCAATTAATCAGATGTCCCTTTCCTTATTATAGAAAGTAAGTAAATTAGCACAACAGGCAGATATTTCTAATAATTTACAAAATAAATGGTGATAAATTGTTTGCTAAAATAAACACTGTAAAAAACCCAGACAATTTCTTCAAGGAAGGTGTGGCCTCAGTGTAGAGTTACTAACACATTGAGTGAATATTCCCAGACAGATGGTGGTCAAAGAAATGAGGCACAGATCCTTTCCACTTGCAGACCTGGGATACTGAAAGAAAGAAAAAAGATAAAAGAAAAAAAGAAAAAAGAAAAGAAGAAAAAAAGAAAGAAAGAAAGAAAAAGCCATGCCATGTATCAATGAAGTTTTGACTTTATTGTTCATTTCTGATGATCCAACAGAATTAGAATCTAGCTTGCAACAAGGCCTAAGACACAATAGGAAATGAACAGACAAGAGCCAATCTGGTGCTGCAAATTTTAAGAAAACAGTACAATAGAGGTTCAACCCTGATGAATGTTTCTGGTGAAACAGTGGTGTCCTAACAGCTGCATTGCCTTTGACCACTCCCTGACAGAGGCCAAGTATACCAAGTCTAAAAAACTTCCTCAGCAGGAGGTTCAAGATCAGTTTCTTTAATTCTCTGGACATGTAGAACAGTTGTCTCTGTGTTTGAATTTCATGAAAAAAGGAATATTGAATCTGTAGAAAAAAAATCAGTGGTACAAAAGTGGTTGGTTGGTTAGTTGGTTTGTTTGGTTTTTAAATTGTTTGCTTATTTACTGTTACCCTTTAACTACTGCTTCTGTTGCCAGACTTGGAAACGTATGGAGAAAAAGAAAGAAAGGAAAGAGCACCTGCTATGCCTTCTGCTGTCAGGAAAGGTCACTAAGTAAGCACTCAGATGGTAACTGACCAAGCCAGAGAATTCAGCAAATAAAGCAAGTGACAAGCAAAACAAATTTGAGATGAAAGCTGTTGAGTATATTCCTATGGAAGTCCAACAGCTAAGTACTTCATTTCACAAGGACTTTCCAAGACATTTCCAGTCATGTTTCTGTGTATGTTTAGAAGTATGGTTCTTATGATTATGTTGCATGAGATATCTGAAACGATTGTCTAATTACATGAAATGCTGAATAAAATCACCCAACCATAGTGTTTGACAATACCAATTGGAATCAACATTTTGCAGGACAAATTCAAAACAGTCGAAGAATTCATCTACACTGAAAACAAGGTTCACCACACTAGCTGTTTGTTACACATTAAAAAGGAAACTAACATGCCCATTCTATGGCAGAACATAACCCTGATTTTTATTTCAAATCAATATTAAATACTACTTACAATTTTAGCATACATAAAATGAAAATTCAATACATAAATAATCAATACTATACATTGTGTTGCTTTGAAAACATAAATTTTTAATGTTAAATACTTTATCTGTATAATGTCAAGTAATCGATGGATTTTGAAGGATGAAATTAAAACACTTCTGTTAAGTACCTAACACAAAATTAGATGTTTCAACTAGCAAAAAGTGGGATTTTTTTAGGTAGTCAACCCTTTTGGTGTTTTTGAGTTAAAAAAAAAATTAAATAATTCAGTAGACATTGAAATTTTGACAAAAGTATTATGTTTTTGATGTAAATCTTTCTGTTTAATTGTTTTAAATCAATCTGAACTCGAAGGACAGCAATATCATGCATGACAACCTCCATAATAACATTTCTAATTATACCATGAGCCAGATTCCCTGTAAGTGAAATAATAAATAAATAAATAAAATTTAAGTCTGCTTTTTTTTTTGTATTTGCTTTTTCACCTACAGTTGCAAAAGCAAAACCCTCATTTGGGCATAAAAGACAAAGGACTATATGTACATTAAGTGTCTATATTTTCAAAATAACACTGTATTTTTGTGATTACATTTTAAGAGTTGTTAATGATCAGGTAGATGACAGGTATACTGAGAAACAGTGGTTAATGTTCCTGCTCAGCAAAACAGAAACTGCAGTACAAATTTTCTCTTGAACATGACTACTAGCAAGATTTCCCTTTGGATATTTTTTACTGGAAGCACATAGAATCACACACTAATGTCCACAGAAGTCTTCCAAAAACTTTCTAATTATCCCAGGTATATTCCAAAAAAGATTAGCAAGAGCTCTCAAAGTTTTCAATAACACCTGTCTGGTAATATAATAAGCCAACTTATTGCTACCAGGTTCCAACTCATACTGACCACAGATCTAATTTCAGGTCATAGTTTTCTGTATATGAAGAACAGTGCTAGACTTTAAGCATGATCTGCTCCTTGGTAATGAAACAGAACAAAACACATATTAGCAAAATTAAGTTTCTCTGTCTTTGAATCACAGTTCTCTCAAGATGAAAATGGCAGCTTCTTTCAGCCCAGACAAGCTTTTTAGGAACTTAAAGCTACAGAACACAAAACAAAGTCCTGATGTTGCACAGCTCCATAGCCCACATTACTCACAAGTGCAGTGGCTTTTGATTCTCCAGGGACCTGTCACACACAGCAGGTATTTGGCCCCGAATGCCCTAAAAAAAGGTCAGCTACAAGCTTCAGAATATGAGACAAAACACAGCTTCTAGGACTCACAATTCTATTAAGCATTTCTGGCCCTCCTCACCCTTGCTCTCTGATGCAGCTTTGTGCAATAATGATGGCACTTTGACTAGCGAGCCTCTGAACGCAAAATGGGAGCACGGTAGCCAGCAAAGCAGTGTTTGCTCTTTTTGTTGCAGCTACATGGACATGCTGAAATAATGATCCTGACAACATGTTAGCAAAGCATTAGAAAGATTTTAGTAAGCAAATAATTTAATTACAGCCTTCTCTCAGGCAGTTTATATTGCACAGCCCCTGACCTTTTATATTGCTGTACCCAAACTCAGCATGGGATTCACACTTCCCATTCCTGTCACAGAATCTCTCCATCTTGTACCATTTAATATAGTGTGCTCCAGGTGTTCTATGGTGAATGAATAGCTATATTACTACCTGTCAGACACAATCACACTCTATTCATCATCTGCGCCTGGCTGCATGAAGCCCTGCTTCCAGCAGGCTCCCTCTCTATTTCCTTGTTCAAACGTCTGCAGTGCTTTCGGCCCATCTGTCAAGCCTGTCATTTAGAGGGAAAACAGTATCAGCGCTTTAAATATATGGAGTTCTTTACTGAAACAGTGCTGTGATTGAACTGTCAGCATTCCCAGTATCACAGACAGTAATTCATGACTGGTCAGAGCTCCATTTAGGTTGCTATTACTGTGCTGACCTTGCTGGGTCACGCTGAGAGATTTTTCCCTTTGCAGTTAGGTCTATAAATAGTACAATTAACCTTTCAAGAATTACAAAACGTTTTTGGTTCCCCTCCTCCACAAATTCACTTGCTGTTTTGCAGCATTTATAATAATCAAGGGAAAAAAAAATTCAACAGGAAAGGGCATTTCTCTCTCCTGAAGTGTATAGCAAGTGTCAGCAAAAAATAAACAAATACGGTAACGCCCCTAGTCCTGCAATTCTTTCTCAGGCAAAGCTTTCAGAGCTATCATCAGGAGACTCGTCTCAAGTTCCACTTTTCTAGATTCAAGCCTAACATCTCACAATACTCCAAAACACATCACAACTGAACTAAGCCCCTCTGCTGATGCTACAGTACAGCTTCATGTTTTACAGAATTTTTTGTTATAAATTTCACTATGAAAAATAATTCTGAAACAAAAGCTGTCTGAAAGTCATTGCAAAATAAAAATGCACTTCTTGCACACATGCAATTTCTGGACTTTTTGCAAAAGTATCCCTTGATTTAAGAAAAACATGGAATGGAACAAATCTCTGTGGATCAGAAGTTCAAATTTATCTCCTTTTGGAACAATTGACAGGGGCAGTTCTGTATGAACTGTTGATCAATGAGACGACTCCATCTGGTAAAGACTAACCAATGTGTAACTGTGTCACCTATTAGCCAGCATCCCTCTAGAGCTCAAAACTTTTGAAATATACTGTCTTTCACTTGCATCTTTGTAAAAAAAGCCGTGACAATTAGGCCATGTGAACCAATATTGGACAGTATAGTTAATGAGCAACACTGAACGATTGTTCAGTACTGAATTACCGAACAATGCAGTACACCTGTAATGAATCATAGAATTGTATAGGTTGGAAAGGACCTTTAAAATCATGAGACCAACTATAAACCTAACACTGACAAGTACACCACTAAACCATATCCTGAAGCACCAGGTCTACATGTCTTTGAAATACCTCTAGGGATTGAGATTCAATCATTTCCTTGGGCAGTTTGTTGCAGTGCTTGAGAACCCTTTCAGTGAAGAAATTTTTCCCAACATCCAGTCTAAACCTCCCCTGGCACAACTTGAGGCCACTTCCTCTCATCCTATCACTGTTACCTGGGAGAAGAGACGAAGCCCTGCCTCACTATGACCTCCTTTCAGGTAGCTGTAAAGAGCAATGAGGTCTCCCCTCAGCCTCCTCTTCTCCAGACTTGAACAACCCCATTTCCCTCAGCCACTCCTCATTGGGCTTGTGCTCCAGACCCTTCACCAGCTTCGTTGCCCTTCTCTGGACATGCTCCAGCAGCCCAGTGTCCTTCTTGTAGTGAGGGGCCCAAAACTGAACACAGTACTTGAAGTGCAGCCTCACCAGCGCTGAGTACAGGACAGGGGCACGATCACCTCCCTAGTCCTGCTGCTCACACTATTTCTGATGCAAGCCAAGATGCTGTTGGCCACCTGGGCACACTGCTGGCTCATATTCAGCTGGCTGTTGACCAACACCCCCAGAATCCTTTCCCACCAGACAGCTTTCCAGCCACTCTTCCCCAAGCCTGTAGCATTGCATGGGGTTGTTGTGACCCAAGTGCAGTACCCATCATTCAGCCTTGTTGAATCTCATACAGTTGGCCTCTGCCCACTGATGGAGCCTGTCCAGATGCCTCTGTAGAGCCTTTCCACTCTCAATTAGATCAACAGTCCTGCCCAACTTGGTGTCATCTGCAATCTTGCTGAGGGTGCACTCAATTTCCTGAATGTGTGCCTGGGTCTGAGTCTGGCTTTGCAGCTTCACTCACAGCCTTTTCCAACAGTTACACTATGATCTTGGGTCTGGTTAATCTCCACACAACATCCAAAATCCTTCCAGCTGGAAGAGGGCCAGCAAAACCAGTCAAGAGAGACTGCATGCTCATGAGGTGTAAAACAGGTTAAGAGACAAAGAGACAAAGAAGTCAGTTCAAGTCACCAGGAAAAGAGAGCAATGTGAAGAATGTGCCCCAGCTGCCTCCTTCAATCTAAGACCAAAGCTTTAATTTGGACACAACAGCGATGTCTTAGTGGGCTTGCTGGGTTAAAACTTCGGGCTCCAGCCTTGATTACATTTTCAGACATAGACATGGTCTTGTCTCTGTTCTTCTCTGGGGAAGTGTCTGGACTTCTGTCATTGCAGACAAATGCACAGAACTAGGCTAGCTAGCCCTAGTACTGAGATTTCCAGTATTAATACCACGTAAATAAACATCCAGAAAATCATTCACAACACCCTTCTTCATGATAAGTTTTTTTGGAAAAAAACCCCACAACGGAATCTAAATGTTATGTTTACCAACACCAATATAGGCAATTTTATAAATCCAGATAATATATTTTCTCAGTGTCAGCTAAATTGGGTGATTCATTGGAAAGCCCTCTCCCCAGGTATATATTACACATAGCTGCAAAGATCATTGTGCTGCAAATACACAAGAAACACCAATGGTAAGCAGAAGACTTGTACAAAGCAGAATTATTTAGTAGATGAATGTGAAAAGGGAGCAGAGAAAAAGGCAAAAAGGTCTTTTCAAGGCAATATTATCTTCTTATTACACGACACATGGTGAAATTAATTATGTAGCTTCACCAGTCTGAATATTTTGAACTCTGAAGGAAAGATACAGCAGTATAAATCATTCCCTGTGTTGTTAGCAGTTTCCTGAATGTCTCCTTTTTAGTCTTCTCCACCATGAATGCAAATGTCACAGCTTATTACAGATATTGAATAAGTATAATTAAGAAATTATTTCATCTGGTTTCTCCTTTCTTGGAGAGAGTCATAAAACAGCGAGACACACAACAGTGCCCTTGTTGTTGGTTCTAGCATTTTTAATTAATACTTCAGTATCTGTCTGCCCTCAATCTGAAGGCAAAAGCTTTCTCTTATTGTAAAGAAAGAATAAGGGTAAGTCTCATCTCATTAACTGTCCTATTACCAGGCTCTATGCCATACCATTCAAGTTTCACTGAGTATTCAGAATTGCATAATTACATACAGTAAAAACAGTCTGCTGAGACTCTTTCTTTCAGATTAATATAGAGATATAAGGACAGAGGTCATCTTCATGACTCACTCTTGCTTGCCACTGCGTTAACTCAAAAAGACAGAGGTTTTTTGTTAGCAAGGAAAAATGTAATGAGCATTTGAAAACTAAAATATTCACATCCAAGGATAAGAGACACTTGATTTTGCAGACTAATGATTCTTCCTCTTCTCCCCTTCTCTCTGAATTTGTGTTAGACTGCATAGTACATTTCTTATAAATTATACCATCCTATGTTAATTATATTGTGCCGACACTGCTTGTCTTTACTAAATCTAGCACATGCTTTGTGTGCTCAGATTTCAATAACTATTTGTTCCACAAAATGTGGAAAAGCCATATAAGTTACTGAGACTAGTCATTGCTAACATCTTTTGCTAAGCCTTCCCATTTTGTTCTATTTTTAAACCAAACATACAAGGAAATCCCAGTTGTGTGGTCTGCATTCCAAAAATGTTGCTGCCTATAGTCAGAATGACTGTCCTTACTGAAAGTCTCTGATGTATTCCTGTCGGAAAATCCTTATTCCCATACCTCTGCATCTCCTGCAACAGAATTCCTGAAGATTTTACATATCAAGCACATGCACATAGCTATGTCACTCTCATTCATGTATAAGCATCCCTACACATGGGATTGTGCCACTTATCTTTGCTTTCCAATGAAAAAATCAGAATGATTTTCTCAAAAAATAAAAGCTTTGTCTCTCACTTAATCCCTTTCCACAGTTACACGCTGCAAGTGGAAGAAAGATGCCAATAAGGTTAATCAGACAGTACGCTGCATTCTCAGAAAATAAAATGGATTATCATTCTTCATCCAGCAATTTTGTATGCTGTGTCTTTCCTCAGAAAGCACAACATCCATTTGTGTAAATGTAGACATTCTGGAACACAAAGAAAGAAATCCTAGCAATCTCATTTAAATAATCTCGCCTTATTTGCAAAGTAATATATGCAGCTATGTTTAAAGAAAAATGTGTCACTGTAAATGAAAGTACGTGTTCCCTAAACATCCTAGAAAAAACTCCAGTGTTTTTCTGAAGTTTTGAAAAATGTAATCTTATTTCAATGTATAACGGATTTTCTGTTTTTCCAACTGTATTACTTGGTTTAACAAATCCCAAAACTTTTCCTCACAGTTTTAAACAAATACAGCTATAACACAGCCACTATACTTCAGTATGTATTTATTCTGTGTTGTCAGCAAGGGGAGATTTTGAAAGACTTTGTCACCTTGTCAGGGAAGAACCAACACATTGCTGTTAGTTGTACTTACTATTAGCTTTAACAGTCTGAAATGAAAGAAATGTAGTTAAACAGCCTTGCTTTTTCAGACATATCTGTCTTCCAGTATTTTTCCAGTGTAATTCAGCTCCTCATGGATTTACACACAACTGGAAACATTGCAAAACATTCTGAAATGATAGAAAGAGTTCATGTGGCTGTATCATCAAGACACTATGCCACAACTCACCACAACCTTGTAACACAACTTTAAGAAGGGTATCACCCGACTAGAGACTGACCCCCATCTCACCACAACCTCCTTCCAGGAAGTTGTAGAGAGCAATGAGGTCTCCCCTCAGCCTCCTTTTCTCCAGACTGAACAACCCCAATTGCCTCAGCTGCTCCCCATCAGACTTGTGCCCCAGACCCTTCACCAGCTTTGTTGACCTTCTCTGGACACGCTCCAGCAGCTCAGTGTCCTTCTTGTAGTGAGGGACCCAAAACTGAACACAGTATTCAAGGTGTGGCCTCACCAGAGCTGAGTACAGGGGCCCAATCACTTCCCTACTCCTGCTGGTCACACCGTTTCTGATACAGGCCAGGATGCCATTGGCCATCATGGCCACCTGGGCACACTGCTGGCTCATACTCAGTCGGTTGTTGACCAACACCCCCAGGTCCTTTTCCACCAGGCAGCTTTCCAGCCACTCTTCCGCAAGCCTGTAGTGTTGCATGGGGTTGTGACTGAAGTGCAGGATCTTGCACTTGGTCTTAAGAGAATGAGGAGAAAAAGAGAGAAAGGATTCACTCATGAACTACAAAAGGAAGTTTGCTAACACCTTCCAATTTTAAACGCTGAAGGGACATTTTCTAACAAGAACCTGGCAGGATAGGCAGGAGTCCAGAGACAAGACCCAATAAAATATCAGATAGAAAATGCCAGCAGTTTTTCTATTTGCCTTGTGGACCCTATGAGAGGCATGCTGGTGCTGCAAAGAGTATTTTTTTGGTTCCCTTCACGCAACTACAGTGTGTGAGGTAAAGCTCAGTGACAGGATGGTTTGTTCTTATATTCCCCACCTTTTTAGATATTTTGTATCAGGTCATTGCAGGGCTTCTAGTCGTATTTAACATGAATAGTCTAAAAATTACCAGTATCCCAAAAGTCCTTCTGGAGAACAATTTCTTGACCAAACCCAGAATTACAGCCAGAAAGAACACATGCACAAAGGAAAAGACGCCGCAAGTGTCTGTAGGGTTAAGAAAGCTAGTTAGGGGAGAAAACTCCCCTGATTCAACAGATCCAAATTACAGGCTTTTAAAATTAAGATCCGAATAATTACAGCAAACACACACATGTGAATTGAACTTTTTACATCTCTGATGCAATTAAAAGTCTTTTTGCTAAAGTGCTGGAGTGAATTGCCTTTGAGATTTATGAAGGGAAACAGATCAGTTGTTTTTTGGTACCTTCCTTTAAAAAAAACCTCCTAAGGCCACAGAGAACAACAGAACAACTGGGCTCTTGTGCTCCAGAGAAAAGCTCCTGAACATTGGAGGAAGATAACAGTTTCAACTGCAGTAGCAACAGCTACTTTAGAGCAAACATTTAAACAGTCTTATTTCTTGAGAGTCTGTAATTTTGTGAAAGTAATTCTTCTTTACAACAACAATTCTTCTTTACAACAGTTTAGGAAAATTAAGATGTTTCTTCACATGCATATTTTTTTGTTGAAAAGAAAGCTGTGGACAAATCTAAAATCAACTTTTAGTTATACTCAGGCTCATTTCTGACATAAACCAGTAATAATTGAAGAAGTCTGAATAGTCCTCATTTGCTCCAGTTTGATTTTTTTTTTCTCTTTCTGTTAGTTTTTTGTTTTTCATTACCTTTGTGTTATTTTATTCTTATGTCCTCCAAACTGTCAAAAACTAAGATACTGCTTTAAACAGCATACTTTGACCTAGTGAACACCTCAGTACCAACATTTCAAAGCCCAGCTCACACACAGAACTTGATGCACAGAAGAAATCCAATTCAACTGCACACATGTAACAAGAATTAAATAGAAATATCAGATATGTTTGAAATTATAATATGCAAAATAAACCATACTAAATCAAATTGCACCTGGTACAAGACAAACAAAATACTAGTCATATTGCAATAAGATGGGTTTAATATCATTGTACAAACTAATTAAGTAACCCGTCTCTTCTTTGAAACAAGTACTTACAAGATTTCCAGCTCTTGACAGCATACAGATGACAAAGTATGAGGATGAGAGCCCATCGTATAAAGTATGGAAGACAGCAAGATTCAACATGACCCAGATGTTTTTGAATAAATGAGTGCACTGATTGAGAGTAGGCAAGGCTACAGCTGACCCATCTTTCAATGAGCTTGATAATTATGAGGCTGAGAGAAACCAAAGGTTACTCACGTTCTATTCCATGGTGGTCTAGAATCTGAGTTAAAAAAAAAAGTTCATACACTAGCAGATTTTTTATTTTCAACAGATATTTGAACATGCTCTTTGAATAAGCTATCTTTTTTAAGGAAAGCACGGAGAGATTTCCTCTGTAGGGGATCTTTTTGTTATAGAGATATGAGTTAACTCAATTCTTTTCTCTTAACTAATACTTCATACAGCCAAAAAACTCCTTAAGATGAATTGTACTTTCTTGGTAGCTAATACACTCCCATTCAACTTTCCAAATTTCTGTTCATTATTTCCATAATGTCATAAACATACTCTAGTCATGTGCCGTAACATGTCTAACACTTTGTCAGATCTGTTTCTCATTCTATTGAAAGCCAGTTTTGCAAAGCATGCAAAACTGCATGCATAGAAGTTAGACAATGCAAGGATCTACAAGCCCAAACAGGTCATCTTATTTCCAAAGTGCAAACATAACTATGTGGTAGTACATAATCACAAGCTTTATGATGACAACTTCTTACTTTTCTGCATGCAACTAGCATGCTTGGTTTTATGATCATGCGTTGGGAGTGCATTTTGTAAAACTCAGTCAAAGGTATCTGTAGTTTCAAGGATGAATAAGGCAGTAGACTCATTAACACAATCAAAATTAGGATACAAATAAAGGACACTGCATAATAAGTCATATAAGTGAGTATAAATTTCATACCTAAAATTTCTTGACCTTGCCTTTCACTATTGACTTATTTGGCCTGATAACATATTTTATTTAATTACTATTTAGTGGAGATGCATATGATTCAAAAAAGAAGATGAGCCACTAAAACCCCTGAATTGTCAACTGTATTTGCCACTCTTCTGAGCTTCTTGAGCCCTCCTTTGCATCCTGTGTCCTCACCAAAAGTAACATTACAAGCAGTGAAGTCACTCTGATGCTGCAAAGCTGGTGAGGGGACAGAAACAGCAGCCACAAGCTTTCATTGCCACTGACTGCCCTATCAGCATTCAGTATGAGTGGTGTCCAATAAGCCAAAATAATTGCTTCACAGATATGTGGCCCAAAGACCATGTGTTGTTCTTGAACAAGAATAACTATGAAAGCACGGTCTCCATTTTCTCAGATGCATTTTTTTTTTACAAAAAGATTGGAAACCAAGGTGAGTGAGAAATTCTCATTGTTCTCAGTTCAGTAATAGTGAGTGAAGTATCAAAAGAAGGAGGACCAGAGCCCCAAAAGTCTGGAAAGTGGGATACAGAGGATAATAATTTGTAGCTTTCAAGTTCTTGGACAGTGTGAAATTTTAGGTTTCCAAGGTGCTACACTTACAGTCAAATGAATATACAAGTTCTTCTAGTATTATTTTCCTACTTTTATTTATTGGGAAAATGCTAGTATAAATGCATGTCTCTTGCAGTACATTTAAGGATTCAGATTCAATCTTGTCTGCAGAATTTTGTTTCAAGACCTTGCAAAAGATGATCACTAACTTAGCCTGCAAGTCATTTGCAGAAGTCATACTCAGAGCATGGATTTTTCATGTCCTTAATGTATACAGGTGTTTCACATGTATTGACTGCATCATTTACAGAACTCTGGTTTTCAAATGCTAAATATACCATGCTTTGTTATATGCAGTTTAAACTTTCTAGGAGATATCACAAACAATGGTAGCACGTAACTGTACTTTAAGAAAGAATGTTTGAAGTTGACTCATTAATTGGAATACTTTAAGCGCACATTCTGTATTGTTTCTCACTAAGCAAAAAAACTCCAACAAAACAAGCCAACAAAAAAATCCAACACAACGGCAGCAACAAAGCAAGGGAAGATGACAAACAAAACCAAGTTATGTCTTGAAAATCTCACACATGCAGACAAACACTTCCTGGAAAAAAAGTAAATTGTTTTAGTTGTGGTAGAATTGATTTAATATTTATAACTGTTAAATTTCTCTAGAAGGAGTCTTTAGTAGACACAACCAGGTGTTAGTTTGTCAGTTTAGTAGACATGCATCACTGAGGTGAGAACTGCATATTCAGAACCACATATATATAGGTGACCACCATGAATCAGGGCCAAATTCCACCACACCATATACTCATAACCTGCTAGTGCCATCTTTAGACAACTTCCTTCAGCAAATGTGTTAAGTTGCATAGAGTTTAAAATGTATTTGTTAAGGTTTTGAATCACTTTGAGATAGCAAACAGTCATGACAGCTTAGATACTCACATACTCATACAGTGTCCATTACTGCCTTTTTTGTTTCCGTTCTGGGTATGTTAAATATGCCCGCACTTCAGACACTCCAGCACAAAACCCAGCTCAGGACCACAAAACGTTCCTCATCAGGAGTGACCCGTATGGGTCCCTTTTCCCAGCTTCCATGGGTCATGTCTGTCAAAAGGTCACTTTTTAAGGATTAAGGTACTGCTGGAGTCTGCCAAGATTTGTATCTCTTGTGTAACAAGCCTTAACACTTCCTCCTTCCTGCTTCCTCTTCCCAACGCACTCCCATAATGGTAGCCCGTGGTTAAGCCATTCAAAACATTTCAAGTCCTTTGGAATGGGCTGCTTCAGCACTGAAAAGGCTCCATGCTCTTTAAGAGTCCAAGAGCACTGTACATGGCTTTGTTTCTATTACACTTCCAGTTCCACTTACTGCTCTTGTCTGCAAAATCTTCATGTTTCAATTTGTTTTGATTGCCGTGTAGTTTGTATTTGGGACAATGAACACTTGTTCTCTAGCACTTTTTCACAAGACAGAAGTAGAATTTTTACAGGTGTTGTCTCCATCTTGATCTATTGGGGTACTAAAAACCTCAAAAGCGTTTCTACAAAAACAGATAAGCTGTTTTGCTCTAAAAACACTCTCACAGAAATCAAGCCTGAAAATCAAATTTACTCATAATGTTTATTGTCTTTTTCAAAAATATTTTATCACTTGAAAACAGATAGTTACTAGAAGTACTGAAAAATGTTATCTGTAAGCATAGTCATTTTTATGAGGGGAAACTAACAAAATAACGACAACTCATTTTCGTAAAGGAAACTTCAGGTGAGTGGTAGATTACACCCTGTGGAATACAAATCTAAGAGGAAACTACTCCACAGATTTAGCAGTTACTTAATAAAAAAGTATATTATAAGTAAAAAGCAAGCTACAGAAAGTGATTGGGAAGACAGAAGAAAAGGCTACTAAGAGATCAAATCAGTCATCTATGAGGTTTTCAATAATGACTCTCACAAAAAAAATTAAATTTGCCACCCGACTGATTAAGGTATCAAAATATCATTCTGTATCATTCACTATATTCCCTCATGATTTGGGTACTAGAAAAGAATTGATTCAGAGACCTCAGATACAGGTGTACTGAAATTGCACTGGAGAATGTGATTCAAAATCATAAGGATTCCAGTAGATTGGTGATGTGGTGAAGAAGAAAAATAAGTTTCAGTTCTATAATGAGAGAAATATAATTCTACCTTTGTTTGGGATAGGCATATAGCAGACAAACCATATTGGCCAGGTAACACCTTTGGCTCTGGGAGTAAGCAGAGACCACAAACAGAAGGTGAAGCACCTGCACTGCAGCACACACACAGAGGAATCCCTCTGTCCTGTACAGAGCCCTAGTAGATCCTGCTGCTGTGTAAGATGTACTCAACTGAAAAGACAGCATCGAAGCGACCAGATAGACACAAAATGATGACACCAAGTTGGGTGGGACTGTTGATCTGCCTGAGGGTAGGGAGGCTCTTCAGAGGGATCTGAACAGGCTGGAGCGATGGGCTGAGACCAATGGTATGAGGTTCAAGACGGCCAGGTGCCGGATCCTGCACTTGGGTCACAACAACCCCATGCACTCTTCCCCAGAGTGGCTGGAAAGTTTCCCGGTTGAAAAGGACTTGGGGGTGCTGGTCAACAGTCGACTGAGTACGAGCCAGCAGTGTGCCTAAGTGGCCAAGAAGGCCAACAGTATCCTGGCTTCTGTCAGAAATGTTGTCACCAGCAGGAGTAGGGAAGTGATTGTCCCCCTGTACTCAGCTCTGGTGAGGCCGCACCTCAAATACTGTGTTCAGTTTTGGGCCCCTCACTACAAGAAGGACACTGAGCTGCTGGAGCATGTCCAGAGAAGGGTAACGAAGCTGGTGAAGGGTCTGGAGCACAAGTCTGATGAGGAGCGGCTGAGGGAACTGGGGGTGTTTAGTCTGAAGAAAAGGAGACTGATGGGAGACCTCATTGCTCTCTACAACTACCTGAAAGGAGGTTGTAGCAAGGCAGGGGTCCATCTCTTTTCCCGAGTAACAAGTGATAGGATAAGAGGAAATGGCCTCAAGTTGTACCAGGAGAGCTTTAGATTGGATATTAGGAAACATTTCTTCACCAAAAGGATTATTGAGCATTGGATCAGGCTGCCCAGGGCAGTGGTGGAATCACCATCTCTGGAGGTATTTAAGAGATGTGTAGACATGACTCTTAGGGACATGTTTTTTTGGTGGAATTAGTAGTGTTAGGTATACCATTGACCTTGACAATCTGAAGGGTCTTTTCCAACCTAAATGACTCTATTGTTCTAAAATGTGATGAAGAAACAAAAGCAATGGGGATGAGTGCTGTGGTAAGAAGAAAGAACAGAATAGATATGATGTAACTCTCTTCCATGAAATGCAGCTGTTAAGGAAGGAAAAAACTGTTCTCCATATTTGCCAGGTTTGAGACATAGAACAAGGTTAAACAGTAGTAGGGGAGATTAGGTCACTTATGAAGAAAAAATCTCCAGCGAAGGACTGGAATAGATGGAGAAGGTTTCCAAGTTTCTGTGTTGGAAATGTGTAAGAACAGATGAAGACAATGTCCTTAGGTGTGATGGACACTTTATTTAGCTTTGGGAAAACAGGGTGGTTTACATAGTCTCTCTAATCCCCCTCAAACTCTATTCTTCTAATATTTCTCTCTGCTTTACAACAGCTAGCTTCAGTTAGGCCACTGATCTGAACGTTGGAATCAATGTTTTTGGTATCTTACATATTGTTGCATGAAAAGATTATGTAGCAATTCTCAATTGGGTTTAATGCTTGCTACTTTTACATATCAAGTAAAGCATATTAAGCTTTTATTACCAACATCTTACAAAATACTAGGGAAATCACCTATTACCATGTAGCACTCAAATAACCACTATACTTGCTAGTATGAAAAAGCTTAGAAATGTCTATGATTTATTTGTTTAGCAGCTGCTAATTTTCTCTGCTTAAAAATTCAATCTGTAAAAGTTCTCACCTAATTTTTAAGATTTTTAAAAGGGCCCATTAAAAATACTTGCAAGAAAATTCAGATTTAAAGAGCACATCTTGAAACCAGTGGACTACAAACAACACAATCTGATTTCACCCTGATCATTGCTTCATTTCTTGCCCTGCAGGTCTGCCTGGCGAGGGCTAGCTTGTTAACATTGGAATATATTTCTAGACTCTAAGTGAAATTTGTCAGATTTCTTTGACTTGAAAAATGGTAAGTGTAAATTAAGAGACAATAGACAAGCTTATCCAGTGTGAGAAATAGATGTAAATCCCTTTTTGATGGTCAACATTCATATGTTTTACACTATACCTGAGCACATGATTACACAAGTACAGAACCACGAAAATACTCTTAGGCACATACTCTTAGGCAACGTGGTTTTTTCCACATCACCATTCAGAAATGCCTTATTATATAATTTGCTTGAACATACTTATTCACAATTCCTGATTAAACAGTCTCATTTTCCCATGTAATAAACTGACTTAAGATACACTGTGAATACAAAACACAAGCTGATATGCTTGCCCTGCAAGGAGGTATGGTATATAAACAGATTATGAGCATTAGTAAAGGTAAGTAAATCAATCTGTCCTCCCCTATCAAGAAGTGTTATTAAAATAAATGTGCTTATTCATGTAACAAAAATGCTGTGGGTGTATTAAGCTGAGAAAGTAATCCAAGTCACTGAGTTCATTGGAAAAGGAAGAATCCTCCTCCTTCTGCCCACAGCTGTTCATCATATTCAGCCAGCTCTAGTTATTAATACTAATATTAAATATACTCCTGTCCAATTGGGTGCACTCATGTTTCCAGTTTTTGAACCTATTCTTTTCCCCTACGTTAAACAAATCTAATGATTTCTACCCATAGCAAATGTGAAGCTGATGAGCAAATGGATGATAAAAATTCCTATTATTCCTTTGTGCTCATCTCTTGCACTTAAGATTCTTGTCATGCCCTGGGCATTCTAGCTGTCTAATACCGTTCCTTTATTTCCAGTTCCAGCACTTTCTCTGCTGAACATTTCTCTGCCCAGATTATTTGGTACACTGCCTAGTACCAAAAAAAATCTGCTTGCAATGTAAGAACATGTGGAGAAATTATGTGTTTTTGTCACACCCTATTAAACGGTATTCAAAACACAATGCCCCACAAACTAAACTGATTGTAGGTTTTATAACCCTTTTCAGGCTAATGGAAACAATTTAGTACCATGAACAAAAACACAGCTAGTGCAGCTGTGGGAATCTTAAATTGCTCGGCTCAGCAGTTCAGTTCCAGCTTAAGTAGGATAAAGTAGTTAAAGTTCAGTTATATTCATAGAATCATAGAATCACAGAATGGTTTGGGTTGGAAGAGACCTCAAAGATCCCCTAGTTCCAACTCCCCTGCCATGGGCAGAGACATCTTCCACTAGACCAGGTTGCTCAAAGCCCCATCCAACCTGGCCTTGAACACTTCCAGGGAGGGGGCAGCCACAGCTTCTCTGGGCAACCCATGCCAGTGTATCACCACCCTCACAGTCAAAAATTTCTTCTTAATATCTAGTTTAAATCTGCTCTCTTTCAGTTTGAAACCATTACCCCTCATCCCTTCACACATGCCCTTGTAAAAATTCCCTTCAGGCACTGGAAGATGCTCTAAGTTCTCCCCGGAGCCTTCTCTTCTCCAGGCTAAACAGCCCCAACTCCCTCAGCCTCTCCCCACTGGTGAGGTGCTCCAGTCCTCTGTCTTCATGGCCCTCCTGTGGACTTGTTCCAACAAGTCCATGTCCTTCTTATGTTGGGGTCCCCAGGACTGGATGCAGTACTCCAGGAGGTGTCTCACAAGAGCTGAGTAGGGGGGAAGAATCACCTCCCTTGACCTGCTGGCCGTGCTTCTTTTGTTGCAGCCCAGGATATGGTTGGCCTTCTGGGCTGCAAGTGCACATTGCCAGCTTAGTTTTTGCCAGCCAGTTGAGTTTTTCATTAACCAACACCTCCAAGTCATTCTCCTTGGGGCTGGTCTTAATCCATTTGCTGCCCAGCCTATATTTGTGCTTGGGATTGCCCCAATCCAGGTGCAGGAAATTGCACTTGGCCTTGTTGAACTTGATGCAGTTTGCACAGGCCCACCTCTCCAGCTTGTCAATTTCCCTCTGAATGGCATCCCTTCCCTCCAGTGTGTTGACTGCACAGAACCACAGAATTGACTAGATTGGAAAAGACCTCTACGATCACTGAGTCCAACTGTTAACCTAACACTGACAGTCATCAACTATACCATATCCCTGAGCACTATGTTGACATGACTCTTAAACACCTTCAGGGATGGGGACTCTACCACTCCCCTGGGTGGCCCATGCCAATGTTTGACAACCCATTCAGTTGCACCATGCTGCTTGGTGTCATCAGAGTCGCCATCCCTGGAGATGTGTAAAAAACGAGTAGATGAAGCACTTGAAGCTATGGTCTAGTGCTTAGGGACATGTTGGGATAAAGGTTGGATATGATGATCCTAGAGGTCCTTTCCAACCGTAGTGATTATATGATTCTATGATTAGCAAACTTTTTGAGGGTGCACTCGATGCTACTGTCCATGTTGCCAACAAAGATGTTAAACAGTACTGAACCCAATACTGACCCTTGAGGAGCACAACTTGTCACTGATTTCACTTGGACATCGAGCCATTGACCATTACTCTTTCAGTGCTTCCATCCAGCCAGTTGCTTACCCTCCAAGTGGTCCATCCATCAAGTCCACGTCTCTCCAATTTAATGACAAGGATGCCTTGTGGGACAGTTGTTCTTCCTCTGTCCACCGACACTATAACCTTATCATAGAAGATCACCAAATTTGTCAGGCACAATTTGCCCTTGGTGAAGACATGTTGGCTGCCACAAATCACCTTAT
Source organism: Podargus strigoides (assembly GCA_028020825.1). Lineage (NCBI taxonomy): Eukaryota > Metazoa > Chordata > Aves > Caprimulgiformes > Podargidae > Podargus > Podargus strigoides. Next base: position 79,183,964 of record CM051663.1, on the reverse strand, counting down.
TTGGCATGTGCCTTAGCATAGTTTCCAGGAGGATCTTCTCCATGATCTTGCTGGGCACAGAGGTGAGACTGACTGATCTGTATTTCCCCAGGACTTCCTTTTTTCCGTTTTTAAAAATGGGGGTGTTGTTTTCCCTTTTCCAAGCCTTGGGAACTTTGCCAGACCACCATGACTTCGCAAATACGATGGATAGTGGCTTAGCAACTGCATCCACCAGTTCCCTCAGGACCCGCAGATGAATCTTATCAGGTCCCATGGATTTGTGCACCTTCAGGTCCTTTAGATGGTCTTGAACCTGGTCTTCTCCTACAGTAAGTGGTTCTTTGTACTTCCCATCCCTGCCTTTGCCTTCTGTAACTAGAGCGGTGTGGCTTGAGCACTTGCCAGTGAAGACTGAGGAAAAAAAGTCATTGAATACCTCAGGCTTCTTCATGTCCCTGGTAACCAGTTCTTTTGTTTCCTTCTAGAGAGGGCCCACATTTTCCCTAGTCCTCCTTTTATCCCTGGCATACCTACAGAAGCTTTTCTTGTTGTTCTTGATGGCCCTGGCCAGATTTAATTCTGTTAGGGCTTTAGCTTTCCTAACCTGATCCTTGACTACTCAGACAATTTCTTTGTATTTCTCCCAGGCCACCTGTCCTTGCTTCCACCCTCTGTAGGCTTCTATTTATGTTTGAGTTTGTCTAGGAGCTCCCTGTTCATCAACACAGATCTCCTGGCGTTCTTGCCTGATTTCCTCTTTCTTGGGATGCATTGCTCCTGAGCTTGGAGGAGGTGATCCCTGAATATCAACCAGCTTTCTTGGGTCCCTTTTCCTTCCAGGGCTTTATCATAGACTGCCAAGAAGGTCCCTGGAAGAGGCCAAAATCTGTTCCTCTGAAGTCCATGGTAGTGAGTTTGCTGTGTACCTTCCTCACTGCCCTAAGGATCTTGATTTCCACCATTACATGGTCACTGCAGACAAGGCTTCCCTTGAGCATCACATTCCCCACCAGCCCATCCTTGTTGATGAGAACAAGGTACAGCATAACACATATGCTCATTGGCTCCTCTGTCACTTGGACTAGGAAGTTATCACTGGTGCATTTCAAGAGCCTCCTGGATTGCTTATGTCCTGCTGTGTTTTCCCTACAACAGATATTGAGGTGGTTCAAGTTCCCTATAAGGACCAGGGCTTGTGAGCATAAGGCTGCTCCTATCTGTCTATAAAGAACCCCATCCACTTGGCCTTTCAAGATGGGTGGTCGATAGCAGACCCCCACTATAATATCTGCTGTCTCTCCCCTCCCTTTAATCCTGACCCATAAGCTCTTTGGATCTTTGACAGATCATTTTGGACTAATGTCTTCAAAGTTTTCAACATTTCTTGTAAAATACTTCTTGAGAAATACCTAGTTTATGCTTTTAACTTGGGGGGCAGTAGGAGGGAGCTGTAAGATTTGGGAAGAGGGGAAGTGAGGACAGGAATGACATGGGGAAGTTTTCAATCATTTTGTAAAGTGTATTGAACCATCTTTTTTATGTTTGGTTTTATTGTTAATATACCAAGTGGAAAAAAAAAAAAAGAAATAAAATGAACCAAAAATACCAAAAATAGTAACTTCTTTCTTGTAACTTTAATGATTTAGCTAAGACCACAAAAGCTAGAGATGCAGAGCCAAGATCGAAACTCAGCCCTTAACTCCACCCCAGGAATTTATTGCAGTTCCTTAAGGACAGAAGTTTTCTCCTATGGTCATTCACATTTCTATATTTAAAATTGAATGCTGTGATTAAAAGCTTGACAGGCAAGAGGGAAAATTGGCTGTTGGAGAAATCTGCACTACACTTTACAAAACAAATCCTTTGCCCAGCCGTTTATGAGAAGGAATCATTCACATGGATATTACCTGCACTGTACTACCAGAAAAACATCTGTGAATATTATTTGACAAATTGATTGCTAAATGAGCCATTAGCTTGCAAGGTTTTTGGATTGCCTTAGGAAAGGAGGGTGCTATATAGCACAAAGGCTTACAGATGCAAAATACTGATTGGCAAAAAAAAATGTTCCAGAAGAAAAGTAGTAATAAAGCAAACCTAGCATGAGTATGTACCCTTTCTAAAAAGTAAGCCGTTTATGAGAAGCAGTAGTAAAACTGCTTAATTCGTCTGTGCCTCTAGGGAGAAATTTAAGCCTTTTGAGAAGTGATGGAGAGAAAAATGAAGCCAACGGTGTGTTTGTCAGTGAGAGAATGCTGTGGAAACAAAGTTAGTAATTTTACTATTCCTGCTTGCCAAGAGCTGACAGGTGTGTAGTTTCTTATTGTTTTGTAAAGCAGCCAGAAACCACAGTTTAATATACATCTATGTCTTCATAGCAGGGGAGAAAACAGCTGTCTCTCTGGCACATGATACCAGATGATAGAAATATTGAGACATACTCTTTACAGTATGTTACCATCATTTGCATAGCTTAATTTGATCTTCCAACAAAACACATAGCTGGAATTAAAAAAAAAAAGCTGCAGCCCAGATCAGATCAGAGATGATGTGGTAACCTCTGCTCCCACAAACAGGTATTATTTCACAGAGCATGATCACCTCAACAGAAATTTTCACATGAACAAGAGCTGAAAGATTAGAGCCATATTTTCAGCACAGCAGATCCAAAGACTTTCTATGAACAAGTCCATTAAACTTGTAAGTAAACAAAACCACAGAAATACCAGGTTATTTCAGATAAACATGCGGTAATCATTTCCAACCATTCTTAAAGAATGACTAGCATAAATCCTTCAATTTTAAAACTGCTGAGAGAGGTCTGTGATTAATAAAGCATTTGAACTTGAAAGATTTCCTCACACAAGAGTAATGTGTGTTTTCCTGTAATATGTGGCAAAGCAATCTTTTAAATCCTAATTCCCTCAGGAAGGTAAAAAGTACATACATATTATACACACATATACACACATATAGACACACACACGCTTTCAGAGCCACAATGTACCAGATGCAATAAATTGTAAGAAATGTTAGACTTTGCGTATTAAATTTCCTTTCTGTGCAGAAGTATACTAGAGTGTGAAATGGTCACGATAACTGCCTGGCAGATTGTCAATTGGATACGCATAAAATGTCTGCACTGTGTCCAGGCTTGTATGATTTGATAATTTGGCAGATGTAACTTAAGCAATAAGACTTGCAAGTTTTATATTTACCAGAGTATGGGAAGAGAGATTATTACACTCATTCAAATAATAAAATTTTGGAAATTCTGAAGCTCTCACAAAAATATTAATGTTCAGAAAAATACTAGGCTTGGCTAGAGAATGTCGAAAAGCTCAGCCAAGTTTGTCATTATAACAGAAAGGTCCTCTAGGCTTATGTCAGCCTGTTAAAAGTATCAAACAAAGTAAGACTCATTGGAAAAAATAGGCAAGTCAGAGATAAACACAAAATAATTCTTAGACTAGGAGAGAGAGGAGTAATTTTTTCTGCATCATTGTCAACAGCTTCTGATGCATAAGGAAGGAAGAGATTTTATGATAACAAACTACATTTTTACACTGAATTTTAGTATAAGGAGGAAACACAAACTTGTTAATTTATTCTTTTGGATAAGGAAGAACATTACTGAATCAAGACTTAAAGGAAGTCTCATGATGAAAACACTTTTATTCAGTCCTCTTCAATAATGATTCACCACGTTTTATAGCCCTAGGTAAACCCCAGCCAGCAAATGTTCCCAAGCTAATCAGATACCAGACACCAGAATGTAAGATCATACTTTTCACACTGCACCTAGAGATAGTGTAAGCTGCAATGAGAGCATCTTAGCAAACAGACTCGATGTTACTTTCTCCTACTGAAGTTTCTTCTCACAAAGAGCTGGTCTGATCCACTGTAAATTCCCTGGGCTTGGGAGTAAGATCAGACCACTTAATCAAATAACAAATTAGAATCATAGAATCATAGAATGTATTGCGTTGGAAGGGACTCTCAAGTGTAATCTAGTCCAACCCCCCTTGCAGTGAGCAGGGACATCTTTACTAGATGAAGAAAAATTCCTTTACTAGGAAGAAAAATTACATTTCCAAACATGTATATAAACAGAATTTAAAAGAAAAAGAAAATATTCCTATCAAGTGCCTCAAAACAATTTGTGTAAAACTTGTACTTTCCAGTCATTTTTCCAAATCAAATTAGCTCATGAAAGAAAAGAGAAAATGGGAGAACCTGCTTCTTTCAGAGTTTTCATTCTTGAGCTGCTCAGTCCCTGCCAGCACAATAGTTCCAGGAGAGCTGACATGAATGTATGCCTGGCATGGTTAAAATCAGCTGTGCCCTGGTGTGGTTTTGCAATGTGACATGACCTAAAGCTGTAACATGATGTCTGACATCTTTCTATAATTGTACCTCTAGTCTGGAAAACAATCACAAGAAATGAAAGAACACGCATGCTCCTGACTTGGCCAGGTAAGTCAGCTGAAGCTATGGTGTCTGATCCTGAATGCATCGCAAGCAACAGAATTACTAGTCTCTCACAATATTACCAGATACCTGCTAGTACTCCTTCATTTTCTGGAAGGGAATAAAAAAATAAAAAAAAAAAAGAAAGAGGTTGGTTGTATTTTTAAATTGTTTATTGTTACGTTTAAGAATGTGAAATAAATAAGAATCTCTGTTGAAATTCACTGATGCATAAGAACAGCTTAAATACTCAAAGAACTGTTACTCAGATTGCTCAGTTTTCTTAACCTTAAAATTACTGGTTGGTAGCCTTAACTAAGAGCACAATGGGAACTGAACAGACAACTATTTAGAATGAGAATGTTAAAAATCAGTCATAAATCGTCAGATTCTTGGCTAAAAATAGTCTTAGAAGACTGTATCTCCCACTGACACCTTTCAGAGTCAGTCTACTCCAAGGCAGATAATGTAGTAAAGGTATTGCCTCTACAGAAGTCCTCAAGACTCACTGAAGCTTCATTGAGGCCTGATCTCACCACACTCAACAGATACGTTTGCAATAATTGATGTCTTATTCTGTTGTCCCTACTATTATAAATCTCTTTCCATCTAAAAATTCCTCAAGTCTCCTATCTCAAATCTCAATCTACGTCTTGCAATTCTGTCCATTTGACAAAAACGAAAATAAAATCAGTGTCTCACCATTAATCAGAATATTAAATACAATCACAACCTTAAATACAATCACAACCTAATATGACACCTAAAAGTGCAAAGTTGAATGTGCTATGTCCGCATGCAGAAGAATATGTGAACGCATACATACAAACTCCTCCTTAAAACACTAAAATCCATATGAGCCGCTGAAGGTTAGTTTCTTATTTTTCCCAGCAGTCTTGGCAAACAAAAGTTCAGAAAGCAAGAGGAATGTATGGTTTCAGTGCCAATCCAATCCAAAACAAGCTTTAAGACAATTTTTTTTTAAGTGTATAATTTTGAGCACATTTAAGCCACTAGTGTATTAGTATTCTGCCATAAAGGAACAGAAATGACTGACACACTAATATTGCAAAACTTGGTTGAAAAGAATGGCTCAATAAGAATGCATTACTCTGGAGAATAAGAATGCAATCCTGCAGTTGAGGGACTTCAAGGACAACAAAAGTAAGGCATTTTTTGGTCATACAAGTACAAGTAGAAAAGGAATCTCAATTTCAAATTAGGCAGTACTGTCGAGGTACTTAGAATCATAGAATATCCTGAGCTGGAAGGGACCCAAAAGAATCATTGAGTCCAACTCCTGACTCCACACAAGACAACCTAAAAGTTAAAACATTTATCTAAGAGCATTATCCAACCACTTCTTGAACACTTAGAGGTGTGCAGACATGACCACTTCTCCAATGCTTGACCACCCTCTCAGTGAAGTACTGTTTCCTAATATCCAATACGAACTTCCATGATGCAGCTTTAAGCCATTCCCTCACAATCCATCACCAGCCACCAGAGAGATCACCTGCTGTTCCACTCCCCCTCATGAGGAAGTTTTAGGTAGCAACGAAGTCACCTGTCAGTCTCCTCCAAGCTGAACAAACCTAGTCTCCTCAGCCACTCCTCATGAGTCATGAACTTTAGAATCATAGAATCATAAAATAGCCTTGGTTGGAAAAGATCTCTAAGATCATCAAGTCCAAACATTAACCTAACACTGCCAAGTCACCACTAAACCATGTTGCTCAGCACCTCATCTACACATCTTAAATACTTCCAGGAATGAGGACTCCACCACTGCACTAGGCAGCCTGTCCAAGTGCTTGACAACCCTTTCAGTGAAGGAATTTTTCCTGATTTCCAGTCTAAACCTCCCCTGGCACAATTTGAGGCTGTTACCCCTCGTCCTATCACTAATTACCTAGGAGAAAAGACCAAGCCCCACCTCGCTACACCCTCCTTTCAGGGAGTTGTAGAGAGCAATGAGGTCTCCCTTCAGCCTCCTCTTCTCTAGACTAAACACCCCCAGTTGCCTCAGCTGTCCCTCATAAGACTTGTGCTCCAGACCCTTCACCAGCTTCGTTGCTCTTCTCTGGACACGCTCCAGCAGCTCAGTGTCCTTCTTGTATTGAGGGGCCTGAAACTGAACACAGTATTCAAGATGTGGCCTCACCATTGCTGAGTACAGGAGGAAAATCACAGAATCACCTTAGTCCTTTCACCATCTTTATTGTTTTCCTTTGGACACATTCTGGTATGTTTATGTCCTTGTATTGTTGAGACCAAAACCACACACAGTACTCAAGGTGATGTCTCACTAATGTTGAGTATAGTGGGACGATCACATGTTTTGACCAGTTAGCTATACTGTGCTTAATGAACCTCAGAATACGGATGGCCCTTTTGACCTCCAGGGCACATTGTTGACCATTAACCAAAGACCCCATATCCCTCTTTGCAAGGCTATATGGACATCCAAGATTCTGTCATCCCACATACAGAATCTGGCATATGTCCTTATTAAATTTCACACAGTTACCTGGCAGGTAACTTTGTTGTCAAAGAATATCAAGTTAGTAAGGCCTGACTTGCCCTTCATGAACCTGTGTTGTCTTTGATTGATGACTGCATTGTCTTTCAAGTGATTTTCAGTAACGCGCAGAATAATCTTCTCCATAATTTTACCAGGCACTGAAGTGAGACTGACAGGCCTATAATTACCAGGATCTTCTTTCTGGCCATTCTTGAAAGTTGGAATAACATTTGCTAGCTTCCAGTTGACTGGGACATCTTCAGATTTCCAAGACTACTGATAAACGAGAGAGATCTTGTAATAACATTGGCCAACTCTTTCAGTGCCCCAGGATGAATTCCATCGGGTCCCATAGACTTATGTACATTTCGTTGCAGTGGCAAATTTTGTGATAAATTCAAAGACAACTGGGAGTCTATCACTGCCCCAGTCACAGTCCTCCAAACAAGGGCTTCAGGGGTCCCAGGGCCCATCATTGGTTTTAAAAACAGAAGTAAAGGTGGCATGAAACATCTGTGCTTTATCTTTATCCATGTCTGTGAGGTGACAAGCAAGCTCATCAAGTAATGGACCAATATTTTCTTTAGTCACCTTTTGCTGTTAACGTAGGATAAAAAACTTACTTTTATCCACCACAGTTCTGGTCTGCTTCAACTCCAATTGAGTTTTGGTGATATAAATTTCCCCCCTACAGTAGCAAACAGCACCACCATAGTACTCCTGTGTAGCCTGACCCTGCTTTCAAAGCCCATACACTTTCTTTTTCTGCCTAAGTATTTAGAAGGAGATCCCTGTTCAGCCAACCCAACCTTCTGCTCCACCTGCTTGATTTTTGAAACACTGCAATTACCTTCTCCTGTGCTCTTTTAAAATGTGGCTCTTAAAAAGTGACCAACCCTTATGGACCTAAATGGTCTTGAAAGCATATTCCCAGGGGACCTCACTAACGAGTTCCCTGAGCAGCCTAAAGCCTGCTCTTCCAAGCCAGGATAGCATCTCTGCTGACCGTTTTTATATTGCCAAAAATTTTAAACTCAACAATTTCAGTCACTGTGGCCAAGACAACCAGCAATCATCATGCCACCCACAAGACAATCTCTATTTACAAACAACAGATCTAGGAGGGCACCTTTCCTAGTCAGGTCCCTTAGCACCTTTAGCAAAAAGTAATATTCATTGTGCTTCAGAAACTCGACAGGCTTGAGAAATGGGTCCATGCATACTTCATGAAGCTCAACAAGGACAAGTTCAACATCTTGCACCTGGGTCGAGGCAATCCTCACTATCAGTACAGGCTGGGAGATGAAAGGATTGAGAGCAGAGAAGGAGAAAGACTTGGAGGTACTGATAGATTAAAAATTGGACATGAGCCAGCAGTCATAGAATCACAGAATCATAGAATCACTATGGTTGGAAAGGACCTCCAGGATCACCAAGTCCAACCTTTATCCCACCATCTCCCTAACCACTAGACCATTAGACCATGGCCTCGAGTGCTTCATACACTCATTTTTTGAACACCTCCAGGGACAGCGACTCCACCACCTCCCTGTGCCAGTGCCTAACCACCCTCTCAGTAAAGAACTTCTTCCTAATATCCAGTCTAAACTTCCCCTGACTCAACTTGAGGACGTTTCCTCTCATCCTATCATTAGTAATTTGGGAGAAGAGACCAACACCAGCCTCACTACAACCTCCTTTTAGGTAGTTGTAGAGAGCAATGAAGTCTCCTCTCAGTCTCCTCCAGACTAAACAACCCCAGTTCCCTCAGCCGGTCTTCATAAGTCCTGCTTTCCAGACCTCTCACCAGCCTCATTGCCCTTCTCTGGACTCGCTCCAGCACCTCAGTGTCCTTCTTCTACTGTGGGGCCCAGAACTGTACACAGTACTTGAGGTGTGGTCTCTCGAGTGACGAGTACAGGGGCACAATCACAATCACCTCCCTACTCCTGCTGGTCACACCGTTTCTGATACAGGCCAGGATGCCATTGGTCTTCTTGGCCACCTGGGCACACTGCTGGCTCATGTTCAGTTGGTTCTTGATCAACACCCCCAGGCCCTTTCCTGCCAAGCTGCTTTTCAGCTGCTCTTCTCCAAGCCTGTAGCGCTGCATGGGGTTGTTGTGACCAAAGTGCATGACCCGGCACTTGCCCTTGTTAAACCTCATACAATTGGCCTCAGCCCATTGCTCCAGCCTGTCCAAATCCCGCTGCAGAACCTCCCTACCCTCAAGCAGATTGACACTCCCACTTAGTTTCATATCATCTGCAAATTTACTGAGGGTGTACTCGATCCCCTCATCCAGGTCATTGCTAAAGATATTAAACAAGACTGGCCCCAAGACCGAGCCCTGAGGGACACCACTTGTGACCAATCTCCAACTGGATTTAACTCCATTCACCACAACTCTCTGGGCTCAGCCATCCATCCAGTTTTTAACCCAGTGAATAGTTCACCTGTCTAGACCATGAGCCGCCAGCTTCTCCAGCAGAATGCTGTGGGAAAGTGTCAAATGCCTTACTGAAGTCCAGGTAGACAACATCCACCGCTTTTCCCTCATCCACTAGGTGGGTCAGCTGTCCACAGAAGGAGATCAGGCCGCTTAAACAGGACTTGCCCTTCATGAAGCCATGTTGGCTGGACCTGATCCCACTGTTGTCCTTCACTTGCCACGTGATCAGCCCCAAGATGATCTGTTCCATGATCTTCCCCAGTACCGAGGTCAGGCTGACAGGTCTGTAGTTCCCTGGATCCTCCTTCCTTCCCTTCTTGTAGATGGGTGTCACATTGGCAAGTCTCCAGTCATCCGGGACCTCACCCGATAGCCAGGACTTCTGATAGATGATGGAGAGCGGCTCAGCAAGTTCCTCCACCAGGTCCCTCAGCACTCTCAGGTGGATCTCATCCGGCCCCATAGACTTGTGGGTGTCTAATTGACTTAGCAGGTCCTTCACTACTATTTCCTGGATTACGAGGGGTTTATTCTGACCTCCATCCCAATCTTCCAGCTCAGGGAACTGAATACCATGAGGATAAGTGATCTGGTCGTTAAAGACCGAAGCAAAGAAGGCATTAAGCACCTCAGCCTTTTCCTCATCCTTGGGAACAATATTCCCCCTCGCATCCAATAAGCGATGGAGATTCTTCCTGGTTCTTTTTTTATTGTTGATATATTTGTAAAAACACTTCTTATTATCTCTTGCAGAAGTGGCCAGGCTGAGTTCAAGATGAGCTTTTGCCCCCCTAATGTGCTTTCTACAGGACCTAACTAAATCCCTATACTCTTCCTCAGTAGCCCACCCCTTCTTCCAAAGGTGGTAGATTCTCTTCTTTTTCCTAAGTCCCAGCAGAATCTCTCTGTTCAGCCAGGCTGGTCGTTTTCCCTGCCAGTTTGTCTTACAACACATGGGGACAGCCTGCTCCTGTGTCTCTAAGAGTTTCTTCTTGAAAAAAGTCCATCCTTCCTGAACCCCTTTGCCCTCTAGGACTGTTCCCCAAGGGACTTTCTCAACCAGTGTTTTAAACAAGTTGAAGTCTGCTCTTCAGAAGTCCCTGGCGATGGTTTTGCTGCCTTCCCCCCCAACTTGGCTAAGGATGGAGAACTCTATCATTTCATGGTCACTAGGCCCAAGACGGCCTCCAACCACCACATCACCCACCAGTCCTTCTCTGTTCGTGAACAGGTCTAGCAAGGCACCTTCCCTGGTGGGCTCACTTACCAGCTGAGTCAGGAAGTTATCTTCCATGCACTACAGGAACTTTCTGGACTGTTTCCTCTCTGCTGTGTTATGTTTCCAGCAGATGTCTGATAAATTGAAGTCCTCCACAAGAACAAGGACTTGCGATTTTGCAGCTCCTGCCAGTTGTCTATAGAACAGTTCATGAACCTCTTCATCCTGGTTGGGTGGTCTGTAATAGACTCCCAACAGGATATCTGCCTTGTTGGCCTTCCTCAACTTCACCCATAAACATTCAACTGGTCCGTCACACTTATTGACCTCCACGGAGTCAAAACACTCTCTAATATAGAGCGCCACCCCACCGCCCTTTCTACCTTGCCTATTCCTCTTATAGAGCTTACAGCCATCCATTGCAGCACTGCACTCATGAGAGTCATCCCACCATGTTTCCGAGATGGCGACTACGTCATAGCTGTCATGCTGCACAATGGCTTCCAGCTCCTCCTGTTTGTTGCCCATGCTGCGTGCATTAGAGTAGAAGCACTTGAGTCAGGCAAACAACTTCATTTCCAACTGTGGCCTGCCACCCTTAGGCTCAACTCTAGCGGGCCCAGTTGTACCCCCTTCCCCCTTCGAACCTAGTTTAAAGCCCTTTCAATGAGCCCAGCCAGCTCGTACGCCCAGACTCTTTTCCCCCCTTTGAGATAGATTAAGTCCATCTGCCACCCGCAGACTCCGTGCAGCATAAAGCTCCCCATGCTCAAAAAACCCAAAATTCTGTCTGTGGCACCAGCCTCTCAGCCACATGTGAATCAGATGGGTCTTCCTTCCTTTATCAGTATTCTTCCCTGCCACTGGAGGGATCGAGGAGAACACCACCTGGGCTCCCAAGCCCTCAAGTGATCTCCCCAGGGTTCTGAAGTCTTTTTAATTGTCTTCAGGCTCCTCTCTGACACATCATCACTACCAACCTGGATAACCAACAGTGGGTAGTAGTCTGTTGGCCAAACCAGACCAGGGAGTTTCCTAGTGATATCCCTGATCCTGGCCCCAGGGAGGCAGCAGACTTCCCTGTGGAGTGGATCTGGCCAGCACATGGGGGCCTCCGTTCCCCTCAGAAAGGAGTCTCCAACTACAATTACCCTTCTTTTCTTCTTGTTGGAGCTGGTCCTAATGTGTGTGTGAGACTGATTTGCCTTGGGTTACTCCTCTGATTGACCTTCGACTCCATTTGTTTGTCCCTCAAATTCCAGAGCACCATACCTATTCTGTAAGGGTAGCTGGGAAGGGGAGGGAGGCAGGGAGGGGATTCGCCTGCAGCCCAGAAAGCTAACCACACCTTGGGCTGCATGAAAGAAGTGTGGCCAGCAGGTCGAGGGAGGTGATTCTCCCCCTCTACTCTGCTCTCATGAGACCTCACCTGAAGTACTGTGTTCAGCTCTGGGGTCCTCAAGAAACACTTGGATCTGTTAGAGCACGTCCAGGAGGGCCACGAAAAGAGTCAGAGGGCTGCAACACCTCTGCTATGAAAACAGGCTGAGAGACTTGAGGTTGTTCAGTCCAGAGAAGGCAAGGCTCTTGGGAAACCTTATTGTGGTCTTTCAATAATTACAGGCAGCTTATAAGAAAGATGAGGAGAGACTTTTTACCAGGGCCTGTTAGTAACAGATCAAGGGACAACAGCTTTAAACTGAAAGAGGGTAGATTTAGATTGGATGTAAAGAAGATAATTTTTTAATGTGGGGGTGCTGAGACACTACAACAGGTTGCCCAGAGAAGTGGATGCTGCATCCTTGGAAACATTAAAAGTCAGGTAGGGTGGGAATTTGAGCAACTGGATCCCAACAGGGAGGTTGGACTAGGTGATCTTTACAGCTCCTTTCCAACTCAAAACATTCTGTGATTCTATGAGTTTCCTAGACCTCTTCAGATCTGCTGTGTGACCATCCCAGTTAACATCCTGGACTTTGAAGTCACCTATAAGAACAAGGTTGCATTCCCCTACAAGATGCAAGTGGGACAGGAGGTGAACATCTCAGGGCAGAGCTGGGACTGTGGAGCAGAAGGAGAAGGTAAGTAAGTGATGTGCATCAGGGCTTTGCCCACCCCCCTGGTGCACCATGTAAGTGCCTGAGAAGACCTGAATGGGAAGAAACGTGGGCATGCGAAGCACAAGGTGCTGGAGGCAGCTTTTAGTGCACCCCTGAGGATGAGCTTGAGTGGCCAGGAGGCAGTAGCTGGCCATATCTTGCACTCCAGTTCCTGAGACACCTTGACCCAGACTAGGCTTGGGCAACCAGCCAACCCCCCCAGCTCTGCCAGGGCACTGCCAGGCCCATGGTGTGAGCACACACGCCATTGCTGACAGCACAGCTGCAGGACAAGGCTCCGAGGCTGAGACCAGCACACACATGACATGAACGCAGATCAAGGAGAAAACTGCACTTTTACTGCATTCAGGGACAGCTGAATAGCAGCAGGTCCTGAGAGATCCGGGGCACCCATGGTGTCTTCGTGCTGCAAGAGCAGCAGGCAGGCACTTAGCCAAAGTGGCCCAGAGAAGCGCTGGCCAGGGACTGTGCTCAATGGGGCTGAGTAAGGCAAATAATACCTGTGGACCAGTGCCAAACTTATCAGGGGAAAAAATTCCTTCCTGACTACAGACCCAGGACACCTGTGGCATCTTCATGCTGAAAAAGAAGCAGCTAATTGCTGCAAGAGCAGCAGGCAGGAACTTGCCCAAAATGGCCCAGAGGAGCCCTGGATAGTGGCTCTGCTCAATGCTGCACAGGGAGGAAAACAAAAACCCTGGGGACCAGTGCAAATCTGCCCTAGGGGGGAAAATTCCTTCCTGACCCCAGAGCTGGTGGTCAGCTGTTCCCTGAGCACTTGAGCAAGACCTGCCTCCTGGACACACCTGCCATGGACGTCACCACTGCCTGACTCCTTCCCTCCTGCAGCAAAGAGCCATCTTGGGGGCTTCCAAGAGTGGCATAAAACTCCCTGACAGATCAGCCTTGGGGATGAGAATCCTTGCCATGCCCAACTGGACACCAGTAGGAGCTCCAAAGCATTGTGAAGGTGCTGCTGTGACACCTGTTGCATCATCTTTGCAGCCCATTCCCTAGTGCCACTGCTGCTGGCTCCGCAGGGGATGAGGACGATGAGCTGAGCGCCACTGAACCATGTCCCTAAGTGTCACATCATAAAGCTTGGTGTCTGGCCCAGGGAGCATGGGAAACACCCTGTCCTACCTCATACCTCCACAGAATCATCTTCCCGAGCAATGGCCATGGCCTGGGCTTCTGCAGGAGAGGACAGTCAGTGTTGCTGAAGTTTCTTTAAAAGCAACTGGAAAACTTTAAAAGGGTCTAGGTAAAGTGGAATTCTCCCATGGGCATGTTTGTTTTTACACAGTACTTTGCACTCAGAAAGTCAGATGATATAATGACTATTTCATGTTCTTAGTGTGTTATGTAGGGAAACATAAGTCTTTTCCTCCATGATTTATAAAATGATAGAATGACCTGTGAATACATATACATACAATGAAGTAAATTCAGAACTCAGTATTCAGCAAATACTACCATCTGGTACATTTTTACTTGTACCTTTCCTGAGCTGCTGCTGAACACATCATCATTCCAAAGAGAGTGCTTTGTTTAAAGTGCTGACTTGCAGCATTTCCAGTTTTATGCTAGGCAGAGAAAATATAAATATACTCCACTCCCTCATCTTTCTATAGCCTCTTCAGACTTCTATTTGTGACTGTTCTTAATGCTCCTGAAAATGAGGCATAACTGCTAGCTGACAAATAAATATCTGAATTGAAGTCAGATGATTCCTTATGACAAAAGAGCAGGAACTTATCCAGAGAAGTCTGATGTTTCACTAAAATGGATATTAAAGGCAATTTTTACACTCCAATCCCAGGCAAAAGAATTATGAAAAAGTGGATCAATTTTGCATGTCAACACTGGCTGTTCAGTGATTTGAGTTAGATAGTAACTGACTTGTTCCATTTCTGATTATAAACACTCACCTTACACTTAATAACCAGAAAAAAAACAGCTGGCACAAAAGTATAAGGTACTAGAAAACAAGAACTGTGATGAATGCTACAGTGACTCTGGCTTCCACAGCAGTGGTATTTGACATATGCAGAGGGCGTAAGTGGGGCTGAGGATTAAACACTTGCTCATATGTATAGCTTTCAAAAGTGAATTTCCATACTAATAGCTTCTGGATGGATTCTATGGATCAGTCAGACCAAAACTGTTTGGCGGACTTCACTGGACCACAGCAAAGAGATATGCAATACTGCTAGCGCTGGGGTCCACAGCTTACAGGCTAGCCAAAAGAGCCATCAATCTTTAAGGCAACGATCTGCTGTTGTCCTGTAGCCTAAGGGTTTTCCAGCTTTGACCACAGCACAGGAAATTAAAAATATGAATTAAGGCTGCCAAGGAAAGCAGAATAGTTCAGAGTATGTTATTGGCCATAGGTATTTTTTACCCATGTGTCAGCCTAATTGACGACTAGTGCTGTGTCCTTTCCCTTCCAGTATTACAGAGAAAAAGCCACTGCCAAGACAATGAAAGAGCATTTATCATTATTATTTCTGGTCATCTTGTTTTCTGTAGTACAAGGACAAAGAATGTTGACTACAGATACCTAAATCTGTGTTTCACCTCTGTACATTTGCTGATCAGAAACCATGGCATTCCAAGCTACCAGTCCAGAGAGGTGAGTTATCTTTCCACTCTTCTTTAACTTTTTCAGGAAAAAAAATACAGTCAGATTGCACTGTGGTCTGTCTTACACTGAGGAAACCGCAGTGGCAGCAAATATTCCAGTCTGGAGCCCATGGCAGATGAGCATGGACTCAATTCCAGGCCTATAGTAGAAAATGGACTATCCCAGCCAAATATATTTCAGAACTGAATATCAGTAACTGAAGATGATTAGGAGTTCAGAGGGGTAGGCATCAGATGTGTTGTAAATCACCTGTGCTGAATACTGGGAAGAAAATCTCTCTGGGTAAGAATGAGAACAACTATAACATTCTGATAACCAATACTAAATTGCTGAATTAGTACTTATTACTTCTTTTCCCTCCTCCTCTTAAAGGAAGAAGAGCTATGAAGCAAGTGTACATGAGGACAATCACTGTCAGCATTAAAGACTTTTCTTTCCATTTAGTATAATGGGAAATTTATAATACTTTCTGTCTGGGACACTGCTGTAGTGCTAACAGCAGTATCACAGTTATAAACACTGTACAGATGATATATCTTTAGCTATGCATTCACGCTTTTGCTAAGCCTGTAATCCCAGCTTTAAGTAAGCTTGTTAGGAACAACCAGTTAATCTTTGCTAGGATAAATCACTAGTTGCCCATTGCATATTTTCACTACTTTCACACAGACACTTTCCTACGTACATTACTCAGAAAACGGTAGCAAATTTGATTAATGCAACAGATCAGAAGTACTGCCAAACTACAACCACATTGGTCATAAACCCATGAATCCCTAAGGTCCTTCTCCAGATTCCTTGCTGGTCTTGTACACAACAACAGTAGTAGCTCCAGTCTAACCCTGGAAATTAACCTAACATCACTTAGATGTAGATTATATCATTTGTTCAAGGTCATTTATGCATTTGCTGTCATGGTTTGGTTTAAAATATGAATTACAGTAACAGATTTTTACAATAAATAAATAAAACTTCTGTTTCACTAACTTGGCAACTGAGGTGTACAGCTCTGTTCCTGGGGTATGTGAAAGTCCATCTAGTAAGCCAGATCAATAGGGCCATTGTGTTGTCAATGTCCTTCACTTTGATCTGGCTCCCATTGACTTACTTTCTGAATGCCCTTCACAGGCAAACAGTATCTTCAGAGCATTAAAGGACTAGACAGCTTTCCGGAGGTCATTTAGTGCATCTCCCTAACCAAGGAGTGACAACACATTTTGTGTTCAAGCTCAGATGGTCTGTGCAGTGCAGAAACACTACAGGCCATGTGAAATGCAAACGCTGAATGCTTGTCTCTATAAACTGACAGGCCTCTGGGGTATGGGAGGTAAGCAGAGAACTGGGGCTGTTATTATATGGCCTTGTTAAATTCTGTAGTGAATGTATAATGCAACAGTATAAGAGATACAACAGGTATATGAGAAAACAAGAGCTGATTTTGGTCAGACTGCCAAATATATAAGAACAATACAGTAAACCAAGAAATCTTTAACCAGTGAGGAACAGCTTCTGTTTTCCACCTGACCACTCAGTGAAAAATGCTATGACTGCAAAGTTATGACTGGATGAATGGTCAGAGTCTTCTGTAAATATTGCTTAGCATGAGTAGGAGCCAACAAAAACTTTCATTAAACAAACAAGGCTTATTTCCATTACGCATATTTTAGCTCTGTGAAATGCATATAAATGCTTGCATAGACATCCACCCATGGATCTATGTCGGTTTGTGCTTGAACTTTATTTTCTGATGATGCCCAAAGGAGAAAATGAAACATCTTCCCCCATCCAGAATGGGCTTCTAACTGTTCTGCAGGCTGTTTAAGTTCCTGTTCACCAAAAATTTCCTACAATTAAGCATATCAGACCTGACATGTTTTGAAGCTCCTCCCTAACCTGCGATTTTGTAAGATAGGGATATGTTAAAGAGAACCTAAAGCAAGACAAAAAGATATTGACTGAATTACAGCTCTCAAGCCAGCTGGTTTAATTCAAAAACAAATTCAGACCACCTTCAGTCATCATTTCCTCTTTACATGCCTTTGTTCTCCATTAAGGGAATGGAAAATACTTGTAGTAACCCTTATGTAGTTCACTTTCATACACAAAGAGTAAATATCTACTTTCAATTGCAATTACCCAGATTTTAAGTTGAAAGAACAAGTGGAAAGAGAGAGAAAACACTTAACTTCTAAATCAGCTTTCATCAAAGTGAATAAAAGATAGCTTCCCATTCCTGCATAATCAGGGTCATTTAAATGTCAATGTATCATACAAAAGCACATAAAGTTATAAAGTAATGGTACAACTAAATACAGTATTTAAAAAATTACTAATTTCTTAGCACCTCAGTTGAGGTATCCTCATACCAAGATTTTTTGTAGTGCTGCCCTTCAAACAGAGCTATAGCCCAAGATAATTTTGACACCAAAAATGGCATACAGTGCAACAGCTTTCTTACATAGCAGTGATTTCTGCTGGGAGTACATTATGTTTACCATCTTGGACCTACTGTTAATCCTATCCAGTCCAATCCAATCCAATCCAATCCAATCCTATCCGATCCAATCCGATCCGATCCAATCCAATCCAATCACTGTCAGTGAGTTTACAGGTGAATTTCAAGAGCTGGTTTTATCTGTAAAGTTTGTAATGTTTATCAGCACCTCGGAACAAAGGTATTTCTCTTTTCCATTTTACATACCTTATCAATAAGGTATGTATTCCAGAACTTTATAATTCTATAAAGGAGCAGTTAGGAAAACATCTTTTTTCTGTTTTGTTTTGTTTTGTCTTTTTTGGTTTTGCAAAACTCTGTTGATTAATTTCTTTGCATAGGTACTTCTGATCTGGCATCTTCACAAAGGCCAATTTGTGAATATGTTTCAAATTCCACCCTTCATTCTCCTATCAAGGGTTAAATGGGATATTTCAACAAAGTGTAGCACTGATATACCTGTCAGCTGACAAAGATGTTGCTTGATAGATTTAAAAAAACCCCAACTATGGTGGAAATAAATGAAGTAACTATAAACACTAATTTATGAGTTCAGTGTTGTCTTCCATCACACAAAGCACCTATTTGTTAAAAATACAAGCAATAAAAAAGCTCTCTTAAAACGCTCTTTGAAAAAAATAGAAAAGTTGCATGCTCATTAAGGATGCACTTATAGAGTATGATAACTGCAAGCTATGAGTTTGTATGACATGGTAAGATCTTTCAAAGTACATAATCAGAAAGACATTTTGTATGGAAATAAAATATCTACATTCAAGACTAATTACCTGTAAAAAAAATTTATTCTGTGAGAAAAAATATTTATATCTGCAACCTTTCGCTCCTCCTCCTCCCACAAATAAAAAGACCACCCGAAACAATTTGTCCAACACTAAAAAAATGCAATGAGTCACATACCAGGTTTCTGCCAAATGCATTTTTAAATGACTGGGTTATAAACCCCTTGAAATCAAGTTTTATAATGAAATGCTGATAGACCCTTAACTTTAATGGCTCTTCCAAGTGCTTCTAGAGCAGGCATTACTCACAATGCTATAAAGTGATGTTTAAAACACTACAGAATTTTCTCAAGGTAGATAAGCAGGTGTTCGAGAGGGCAGCACTATTTAAACCTCACTGATTTATGGGACATGCTGCATGAAAGGCCAATAAGCTTTACGGAAGCTCACAGCAGAAACTCCAGACTTTAGTAGACACAGTACCACCATTGTCTGAAGATCACCAGTACATATTAATTCCCACATTGTAATATTTGAGCTCCTGCATTTTGTACATGTTACCAGTAGTGAAATATATACCTCATAGAGTAGAGTTCTCTTTTACTGACACACTTTTCATAGAGTAATAAAATCCATTGCTCAGCTACTTCATCAAACACTGTAACGTGTTTTCTGGAACATAGATCTCTTACTGTTATTCTAGCAACACCATTTCTGGCCTCTTCCAAGAGTTAGGAACTGAGCCACTTCCTTCAGACTTCTTTGAGCAGAATTAAAAGCAGAAGATATGTCAAAATTTACCTGTCGTACTACCCAGTGATCAAAATCGCCTTCCTGAAAGTCATTCTGCTGTCAGAAAAACAACCAATAAGCCATCAAACCACTTTATGCAGTTGATTAGCATTTTCTGCTTGTTAACACCTACATACACACATGCATCAATAATCTTATGGCTATGAGACCCAGCCTTAATGATTTAGTGAGACTGTAATTTACTCCAGGCAAAAACCAAACCAAATAAAAAAGCTACTATTAGCTCTGACTAACAAACTCAATTAAATAAAAATGGTAGGAAAAAAAAAAAGACCATTACTGTTTAGGCTGTAGTTAGCACTAAAATACCTGATATCTGTATATAATTATTTCTGCTTTGTCTTAAAGAACCAAAGCAGTTCTTGGTACACATTCCCTCTATATTTCTGGTGTTACAAGAATACCATCAGCTCCATACTGGTGCAAGTGGTAAATAAATATTAACTCAATGTTCAGTGAGAAAAAGAAGCTAGATTACAATCCTGGTCCAATTACCTCTAAAATAAATGAGTGCCTTTTTTTTTTCTTTTTCTTTTTTTTTTTTTAAAAAAAAAACAACAAACTAAACTGACTTGTACATTGATATAATTTTAAGAAACCTTGGCAACATTATGTGAGAATTGCAAAGTATATGCAGCAACAAAGGCCAGATTGCTGTTGAACAGGACTGAAAATCACAAGATATTCTTTCTGTCTTTTCTCCCATTACTGGTTGACTTTATGTACTACTATATAACGAGTAGTTTACACAGCAGTGGCACAAGTGAAATGAAAACAATATGTATAGATGCAACAACTAATTTTACTTTAATACTATAATCAAATCATGCTTTGCAGTTAGAGTCTGCAAGTTAAAATTCAGATTTCTGTCACCTATCTGATATTTTTCACTGAGAAATATTTACGCAAGCAGAAAGGTAAGAATCACAGGAAGTAGGAGACCTTACTCAGCTAAACACTGTTTAATGAACTGCTATACAAAGAACACAGAGCTTAAGTCTATCGCAAAACTCTGATTCAGGCCTTTGTTTTGCTTGATGTGGTCACCACTAAATGCTTTGGCATAAGCAAAGTTCAGCGCTAGCAGAGGTACAACAAATTTACGGTCCTCTCATTACTATTTTTTTATTCATTCATACATACAGTAAAACCAAAAATCAGTGTTCCGAGTAATTATCATATGCTAACTGTGGGCTCACCCTTCTTCCCAAAGACTGGGTTTCCTTCCTTGTTGGACACATCAACTTGGTGGCCATAAAGAAGCATTCTCAATTTGAGTTAAATTCCTCTGTTCTCCAGGTACCATCTACTGCACCTGAAGATTATGTAGTGAAATGTTTATACCTTCTGTGCAACGCTGAGACCTAAGATTACAAAAGATCTGAGTCAAAAGTAAACTGGTAGGAGTTAAGAACTGAAACAGTGCTTCAGTGGTGTTTGTCTTCATGACCCATTGTAGTGGTCATTCATGTGAACATAGTGCTATTTTTTACAAATTAAAAGAATGATAAATCCATACTTGTGATCTAAAGGAAGCTCTAATAGCAAATGCCAAGTTTAACAGAGATTACTGTAAAGAATAATTTCAGATGGAATTATTGTTACACTGTAAACAAGTCCATGTTTTTTATTTTGCTTAGGCCCATGTAGCTGTAAAGGTTACAAGCCAACTCAGACCTTTTATCACAAGTAATCTGATCTTTGTCTGTAACAAAATGGCAAGGAAGCAACCTTTGAGCAGTTTTAGGTTTCACTGTGGACTTTTTTTTCTGATTTATTTACTTTCCTATTTCTCACTATTTTTTTCCCTTCCAGTGCTTTGCTCTCATTACCATCAGTTCTGAAAAAATACGTTGCCTTTAGTTAATAGTAAAGGATGAGGAGGGCAGGAGCAAGAACAGAAGTCATCTTCCACTGACCTAGAGGAAGGATCACAATAATGTTAAAATTACTGATCCTTTTAAAGGTGATCAAACAAACCATCCAGAGCACAGAGGTTTGATACCATCATGATATATTGTACTGCTGCTCTGCTTTTCTCTTCCATCCTATTCTTCATGTCAGTGGGAAACAGAATTCA
Organism: Podargus strigoides; assembly: GCA_028020825.1. Taxonomy (NCBI): domain Eukaryota; kingdom Metazoa; phylum Chordata; class Aves; order Caprimulgiformes; family Podargidae; genus Podargus; species Podargus strigoides. The sequence continues at coordinate 79,162,423 of CM051663.1, read as the reverse complement.
CAAGATTGTAGCCCTCTGAACACATCAGTAAGTTATAGTCTTGTCCTTTTCAGTCTCCTGCTGGTTCAAATAAGAGGAACCAATAGAAAGGACAGTTCAAAGGTCTTATGAGTGACTGCAATAAATCCAGAAGCCTTGAGGTGATTGTTGAGTAGCCTGCACCAACAAGCTTAACACAGTTGCAGTCTCCTTCAGGTTTTTCACATTCTCAACAGAATTTAAGAAGAAATCTTCATTTTCCCTCTGAATTAAGAAGTGAAGACTGAGAGAGGAGGAGACTAGACTGTGGTTACCCACACTAAGGGAGCATGAACTCACCCTTATCTCATTTACCTGATTCTCCTACCTCCTCCTGCCAATTTGATGTTTTAGGGTTTAGACAAATCATAAACAGAAAGTAGTCTCCAAACTCAAAGCAAAATATTTTTATCTACATTTTTCTGTGTGGTTTTAGTCCAAATAAACATTGTTCCATCAACAAACCACAGGTCATTGTGGCAGCTCTCAGTATCTTTTCTGATCTTAAACTCTTCCTTCAGTTATCTTTGATGTATACTAAATATGCACAACGAATCTACAAAATTATTTGCATTTTCTCTGCAGATAAGCAAAGTCCTTAGCTCCCTTTTCATTTCACTTCATTCACTTTACTAGTAACTCAGCTGCAGTATTTTGCTTATTTCAATTATATTTAGCAAATATTATGAGGGTAGAAGTGTTGCATAGTACCTCAAAGATGTCTTAAGAATGCATTGGAAAGATTTTCATCCCAGTTTTATTCAGCAAATGTCAGAGTGTTCTGCCAATTTTCACAGCAGATCAGCACAAAGCTCTTTAACACAGGTGTTTCTGGGACTGGGATTTATTAGGAAAAGTTACTGTTTAACAGCTTATGGCCCTTCTAAAACCAAAAGTTTCTCTAACATTTTTCAAGTTCCTGTTGAAAATACCTGTGCATTTCTTGTAGAGGCACTCTGCCACAGATCTGACGGCCAGAAATTCAATGCAAATAATATTATGTAATGTTTCTACCTATAGAGAGGATTTTATCTTCTGAGTTCTCATTTATTGCATTCAAATACTTTTGACAGTCAGTTAACATAATCTTTAATCACACCTTTCATAATGAAATCATGTATAGAGTTGGGCTACTGTGATGGGGAGTTTTTCCTTTAAAAGCATAAGTCTACTGGTTTTATTTTAATTCATTTTAACACAGCATTGACTTATTGTGAGTTCTAAGATTTACCACTGCACTGCTTAATAACAAAGTGTGGTTTCTGACATTTATTTATAGTATACTAAAACCAAAATTAGGCTGGGTGGCTGAGTTTTAGACCACCTGAGATCTCTTTAAATCTCCAGCATATGTTTAACTGCAGCAAGACCAGCAATGATCCCAAATACGCAGTCATCATACTATTGGCTGATTCACGCTTTAAAGTTACAGATTCATTTCAGGCAACTATTTTTCCCAAGTGTATTTTTGAAAAATAAGAATGGTTTGTTGTATATCATTTTATCATTTAAGTGAAGGAGAAATACTTGGAAAGACAACAGTGATTTTTAAAATTTTATTTTAAAGCAAGGCCATGTGTGTACAGTAAATGGATGGATTTTCTGGAATTAATTTATTGGTTTTTTTTCTTTCACCTTCTTCTTTGCCTTGCATGAGACAAGAACTGTATGCATAGTGTGAGACAGCATGAGCTGTTTGTTTAATTTCATGAGTGTGTAGTTGTGAGCTTAAGATATGTATCATGCCCTAATTATTTTAGAAAAGCTATACTTTCAAAAGCTTATTTTAAGAAGTATTTCCTAAGTATCTGAATGGAATTTCATATTGGTAATACAGTGACAGAGTAAGCAACATCATTTTTAGTAACCATGGGACACATCTGTCCCTTCTTCCTCCATCTGTATTGTCATTTGAAGTGAAGGACACCCTTTGTTCCCTGTCCAGCAAAGCACTTAAGCATTTTTAGTCTCCTTGACTTCAATAGTATTATTCATGGGCCCAAAGTGAAACATGTGCCTAAGTGCTTTGGTGGATCAGAGGTGTTGCTGAGCAAGGGTAGCAAAGTAGAAACACTGCAATAATAGTAGTACAGTTTTTCAGGAACAATGGCTTTTTAATTTTTAACAATAAATTTGAACACACAGTGAATTGTGAAATAAATCACTTTGCTATTTTAAAAAGGATAATTAAAATAAAAGACAATTTTTAATCACTGATGTTAAAAAACAGAGAAACCAACACTGATTTGACACACAAAGCTATCTGAGCCAGACTCACCCTTGGTGTGAACTGGGATAAGTTCAGAATACTGGAAATTTCCTGACAGGTTCTGAGCCTCTGATTTCTGCTAGATTCCAACTTACGTTAAATATTTTTAATGTAACTTATACTGAGTGTCAATTGTAAGTGCTTTTCTACTCTGCCAGTAAACAAAGCTGCTATGGAAAATGAGTAAAGTTTTCATGAGCCAAACACATCCGCCAACAAGTAGTTGGCAATTAGTGTAAACATTCTTACCTATAGCCTTTAAACTAATGGACTATATAGTTTTAGCATTTGGAATTACTTTGTCTGTGATAGTCTGTCAAATAAGCTCTCATCCCACAGACTCAGTCTAGTTGAGATTTTCAAGTTACAATAATTTTTTTTTGTGCACAGTATCCCAGCTCTAAAAAAAAAAAAAAAGTAAAACAGTGTTTGCTTGTCTTTGTTAGGCAAGAAGGAAAAGCATATTAATTAAGAAGGACCATAGGTCAGTAAATCTATTTTTTTCCTATCTTATTTTCTTTCCCCCTTTTTGCCCTGCTGAGAAAAGGGAGGGGGGTAAGTGACAGAGCAGCTTGGTGGGTACGTGGCATTTAGCCAAGGTCAAACCACCGCAGTCTTTTTTTTTTTTTCTAAATTTGGCTTAATTTTAGAAATGTAATCACAGGAGACAATAATGAAGGTCAAATCAGAATAACTTCAGATGTAAAGAATTGTTTAAACTCATACTTTTCATGCAGGGTAGTCATAGTCACTACCATTATCAGGGAAATACAGATGTCATAAATGCATTCTGTGAGAATTGCTCTTTAAAAAAAGAACCAAACACACTTTTTCTACAAGAATCTTATTTTTAATCAAATACACTTTACTTTTCAAGCAGGAAGCCAATTTACTATTGGAAATGTTTTTGCTAAGTGATGGATGTGCAGTCATGCGCCAGCAATTGAATCCTGAAATTCAGTTTGTCCACACTATGCAAGAAAAAGCTTTTGGGTTCAAGCATGCACTATATTAGAAGGGGAGGCACTTAAATACATGAAGAGGAGGCCATGTATTTTATTTCAGAAGACTGAAATACATCTTGCAATGTGGGGCTTTGATGTTATTCATATGCTAACAATATACCATTTCCTCCAAGTGCTCAATACATTGGAATAAAAAGACAGAATTTGCTGACATTGTGCTGAACACTTCCTGTCCGGAATACTGATCAAATGTCATTCATCTATGAAGGCTAATCCACCCAAAATAGCCCTCCACATAACCTTTAGATTATTCTTTTAACACTTTAAATTTCAAGTTAAAATAATTTACCATTTTACAGAATAAAACGCTGAAACAAAGACCATAACTGTATTTTCACTCTGCTTCTAAAATGCAGTTCCAGTGCCCCAGGGACTCCTTTCATCTAGTGTAAGTGCTGGCATATGATGTGATTGTTAACATAGCTGGCCACCAGATGAAGTGAATTATCTAAACTGCCAAGGTTCCTACTTTCATTCCAATTTAAACATCAATTTAACACAGAAACTGAAGGGTATTATGAAAGCTTTAATATGAACCATTTCAGACACAAAAAAGAAATAGAATGATTTCTCAAACCACCAAAACAAACAAATATGTAATTCATTGAACCTGAAGATGAGTTGGAAAAAGATCAGTGCACAAAGGCATGTCTATCTAACTCCCCATGCTGGGAAATTAATGCAGTATAACCTGGGAATGTTGCAAAAAAAGAATCACGTGCATGAATCCTCAAGGGCATTAGCCAGAAGGAACTGTTATACCAAATGGTTAAAATGGGAGCTTGTAGCCAACAAACATTTGGTTATTTGTTCTAAAGGAAAGAGTTTGATGCACATTCTGGCTTTTAAGATTACCATATTCAGGGAGGATTTTCTTCAGTTAAAACAATTATATTACAAAATTCGTTCTATTAGTCACTTAATCACCTTTTTTCTCAGCTCCTTCCTCCTCCATATAATAAAACTCTCTGTTCAATGTCATACCCAGAAGGCTGTGAGCTCTTTAATACAGCAGCTCTCTTTGCACAGCACAATGCAGTTGCCTCTTATCTAAGGTACTGAGACATCATTAGACAGAAAAACCACAAGCAGTATTAATCAGCTTTCCATGCACTAAGATGTTCTAGTCTCAAAGCATGTGAGAAAACTCACTGAACAAATGCTCTGGGGCAAATGAACTTTTTATAGAGAGAAGGGCCCACCTCTTCAAGGATTTATGTTACTAGGTAGTGATTTAAAAAGGAATGACTAGTGTTAAGATGTGGCTGTTGGTAGACAATTTGCAAAGGAGAAGAAAAGTAAATTAAATCAAAAAAAGATAAGCCATAAGTCTACTATGTCTTCCTCCCGTACTATGGACTACTACAAGACATGTTAAAATGAGAAGAAGCTGTTTCCAATGAGATTAATCACTGTGCACCCAATAGGTTTGTTTTTTTAAAAATCCTACTTTATTCCCTACTAGCATAAATCATCATAGTCACTTAGAGGAAATAACTGTTCTTTCTGCATTATACTTGAACAAAGAAAAGTTTATCAGTGAACAAGACTAAGAAATTACCAAAGGGAAGGACAGCCTTTGAAGAAAACACAAATACGGTTGTTGTATTCTGGCATTAATGAGACTGCACTGGATATACTGTACACATGTTTGTCAATATGTTACAAAAGAATAACAAGAAGATTGCAAACAGCTCCCAAAATTACTCAAGAATTTGAGGATACAAGTTGGCTTCTAAAATTAAGGGGAAAAGAGACAAGTGGCAAACTTTTGTAAGAACATGAAATGAGGCAAACCTCTGATTCTGGTGAAATGAGTCCCTCAAATCCATTCTCTACTTTATTTCATCTTGAAGCAACTTACTGTGGAACTGTCCTTTTGCGTAGGAAGTGAGACTTCTTTGACAAGCTCTGTGCCTGTCATCCTGAGACCATGTAACTAGTCTGGTTTTGATCTTTCAGGAAGACTCTGTTGAGATGGACAAGGCACTAGTCAGATTAGTTAATCTGATTTGTAAAAGGGTGAAACAGACTAGGATCAGGGACAAGGAAGGAGTTTATAGCAAAGGATATCAGAAGGTAGATCACACAAAGAAATAATTATGTCTCATTTTATTTGGGACAGAGTAATGGTAGAGGACAAAAACACAACCCCTGCATGACGTTGAAAAGGCTGCCTTCCTTTTAGACGAAAGCCTACTCATCTTTTAAGTGATCAAGGCATGAGGGTTTATGTTCACTGTCAGGCTAAAACTGTTACTTTGTATCAGAAAGCATTTGAATGTAATTTTTTTTGTTAATTAAATTGCTGATGCAGCCAGTAAATGCACTTTAAAAATAGTACTACAGGGTGTAATGAGTTTCTAACCAGACACGGCTGAGGAAAGCTGAAGTTCCTTCTTTGAATTTAATAGGCATTATTCTTACTACAGCAGTATTTTCTTACAATTGCTCACCAAAATGCTGCTTATAAGTCTCTATACTAGTTGACTTTAACCACTGTATGCTAGCAGAAGCTGGGAGAAGAGGGGTTTATTGAAGCAGTGGTACTCATGTAGTCAGAAATCTGGAACAATGGGGCTCTACCAGCTGCATGGGCAGCAGAGTGTTGGAAATACATCTTTCCTCTGCCGAGATGCTGGTCACCTTGCATGTCAGCTTTGTATTAGAGTAGAAATCAGAAGAAATTGCACAACACACCTGGTTTTTAAAAAGTCTCTCTAGTATTTTATGCTATAAACAAGTCTTCATGTGAGTGTGTATAAATATACAAATATAAATATATACATAAATATATATGGATATACAGATCTATATGCACACCTCTTTTTTTCTCTTTTCTTCCCTTAAACAATATAGTCCAACAGCATGCCAACCCCAACGTTCAGGTCTGTGCTCAAGTCCTAAAGAATGATGTTGTTTGAAGAATGGACAAAAGTGTAACACAGATAACACAGGATCACAGAACAGTTGAAGTGGGAAGGGGCCTCTGGAGGTCATCTACTCCAACCCCCAAGCTCAAGCCAGACACCCGGAGCTGGTTTCCCAGGACCATATCCAGCTGGCTTTTGAATATCTCCAAGGATGAAGACTCCAAGACCTCTCTGGACAACCTGTGCCAGTGCTTGGTCACCCTCACAATGAAAAAATGATTCTTGCTGTTCAGAGGGAAGGATCACTTCCCTTTACCTGTTGGCAATACTTTGTGTAATGCAGCCTAGACACTCTTTGTCTCTTTTGTGGCTAGGACATATTGATGACTCACACTGGCTTTACCAGGACCTCCAGGTCTTCTTTTGCAAAATTACTTTCCAATATCATTTCATATAGCCTGCTTCTTAGAGTCCTCTCCTAGAACAGGAGATAGTGCTTTGGCTAGGCTGGGGTATTGAACTTGCACCATAGTCACTCCTCACTTATTTGCCTTCGGAACAGGTAGTGGTGAGGAGAATGGTTTTAGCTTCACTGCTTGGGGCCCCAGATTAGAAGTCTTTTAATTAGATGTCTAGTTAAGTTGCTTAAACATACAGATTCTGTGGGCTGCCATGTGAAAATAGAGTCCCTTACACGTTATTGTGCTTCTGCATTTTAAGAGGAAAGGGTCGGGTATGCCTGCTGCTGCTCTATTGTTCAGTACAGATGATATAGTGGAAAAAAACCTTCTATGTATCCTTATGGTAGGAATCCTTTTCTCCCTCTCTCTGGACATGTAATAATACACTGTCTAGGTGGACATAGCATAGTCATGACGACTTGAATCCTGACTCTTTTTCATGAAGCAGTCTTAACAAAAAATTAAGGATTTGGTCCTCTAAACCACCGCAAGTGTTCTTCCATGACGGTTGTAACTGATGGCAGCCACACTGCCCTGACAGCTGCAGAATGTGCCTAATGATAGGGTTCAGTAAATCTATTAGAGATTATGAAGCTTAGTTTTACCTACAGGACTGTAGAAGAGCTTATGTGTGGAGTAAAATTGTTGTACTTCAAGGTAATAAGTGTGAGCATTGGTAATAGCTGGAGTATGCTATTTGCAACTTAATAGTTTTATATCCTTGGTAACTTGATATATCAAGTTTATATCATTGGTTTGCACCTGAATTCTTAGCACTCTCATTTAACTTTTATATAGTATATATTAATGCTCACTAATTCTCTTCATATAATCTGAGGCTGAGGAAACAGATTCCATGAGAGAACTAGAGGTTATTTAGCAGCCAGTCAGAAACCTGAGCTGAATATTTGTTGCATTTAAATATTGTAAAGCATTCACAGTTGGACTATAAGGGAATTCTTGAATTAGAGAATTTAAATACTGCAGGCTTTTAGGTTCATTTCTGCTAACCATGAAACAGGGTGCCAGGAACCTTATAAATGAGTATAGTGGTGTGCTTTCATTTGTCTTTGCTTTTAACACTTGGAAACACATGTTGGAACAATGTGTCGTTTAGAGCTGGGTGAAATACTCAGTGCTCACTCTCCTGGGAGCCAGACGTGGAAATAGAAACCTGCTTTGTGGCTGATTTTGGACAAGAATTTCAACAGAGACATCCACTTTCGATGAACTGAGACGAACTCCCCAGCAGTCTCTGGGCTCTGTGAGGTGGAACTCTTTCAATCCTTTCTTTGGGGTCTGTGCCACTTTGCATAGCAACTAAAGAGTCATTAAACGACTTTAAAAAGCGACTCCTTAGGGTGCCTCTAAACTACTGATTAGGACACTCACTTCCAGCTGCTGTGGTAATTCTTTATGCAAGGAGGAAAGTGTTGACTCGGGCATCTTTTACCCAGTGGAGAAGGGATGGGGACCCAGGGCTCCTATAGTCTGGTTTGGCAGGCAGAGGTTTACAGAGGAATTACAGAGAGGAAAGACGTGTAAATGTTTGTCCCACAAGGGACACGTGTGCTTTGGTGCAGTGTGGTGTTGCTGGAGGTAACAGCATCCTCTGTCCTAGTGGTTGCTGCGACTGTGGTGCAGGCACCTGCCAGGACACCAGCTCACACATCAGGAAGGGAGGGGAAGTATCCCTGTGCCACGGCCTCTTCCTTGGGTGACTCCAGCTTTTCCTCTCTGCTGCCCAGGGTGAAACATTTCAGTCAGAGTCTGGCAGGACATTCCTGGATGAATGCTTCCTGACTCTGCTTTCTTTCATTAATGCAAGAAAAAAGAGAAAATGTAAATTCAGCCTGGATCGAACCTTTTTTTTCCTTCTTCATTCACTTCATCTGTTCAGCTGAGAAATCAATTATTTGCACAGCCTCAGTATCAGGAGAGAGATCTTCTATTACCGTTTCCTATACTGAAGAGCTTATTATGACTACATAGGGGTTATTGTATTCAAAAGCAAAAGGATTACAAATATCTCAATGTCTTCTATAGCTACTAGTAATTATTTTTGCTTCCAGCTATTTTGCAACCATTAAAGTTCATGTTTAGGTTACAACATTCCTTGTATGAATGTTTGCTTTTAATTAATAGAAGGATATGTTAGGCTTGTCCTTCTGCAGTGTAGACCCTAACCCTAGCAGAAATAGCTTAGAGTAATGGAAGAGTTCTGAAAAACACTTTCCTCTGAGAAATGTGACTGAAATTCCTTGACTTCCATACTACTAACCGAAGATATGAATGCTTGAGGTTTTTTGTCCTGAAGGCTGTATTAGCTAACTTTGTTTTACTCTGCATGAAACGCAGCCCCTGACTTTTGCCAGCTGTCTGTATTTTTTCCAAGCCAGCAAAGAAAGAGCTGTTAACAAGCAAGTAGTGGTATATCTAAAATTCAGCGTAGATGATAGCTGGAAACATGCTGAGGGTAAAAGGACTGCAGCCACTTCAGCTCACTGTTCCAGAACAAACTACAGAGCTTCTAACAGGACCAAATGTCCCGGCTCTTCCTCCCCACTGTGGAAATGCTCTCCCCCTCTCTCCCCTCCCCTTCTGTGGGGAAGAGAAGAACTTGGTACAATCTAAATATTTGATGATATCATCTGTCAGAAATAATCCCTAAAAAAATATTAAGGAAAAAGGGAGAACAGCAAACCTCAAATCAGCGTTTAGGCCATAAAAGGCCGAAGGCATTTGTGTTTGTTTCAAGATAGTTGAGACCAGAGTGGAGGTCTGGTATTTTGCTGGTGACCGCTGAAGAAGAGGGATTTGGCTGCTGGCAGAACATAAAGCGAAGCTGACAACAAAGCTTTCCTTTCATGCTATCCAAATGAACACATTTCTAATCTGAAATTCAAATACTTGACAACAGAGAGCCTGTGAGCTGGGCTTTGAACAGGAAATTGCTTCATGGTTTTAGCATAATGAATTAGGCAGTTAGAGTAAATCCATTTAGAAGGCATAGAATGCTTTCACATGCCTTGTAAAAGCTAAAAAACCCTGCTAATATCCTAAATTTCTCATGACTTGCAAAAATGTCTAAATGTTCTGTGCAAATGTGGTTGTGCGTGTTATGTTTGGCTTATTGCAGCTATGCAGTTTGACTCTTCTATTTTACAACATGCTGATTATTTAGATAAGAGCATACCTTAATTAAATGCCATAAATAACAGATAGGACATTCTTTGAAAAACAGCACTCTCACCAATAATGAGAGTACATTAATTAGTCCCGACACTCTGTTCTGGTCAATTACTATTACACATTGTGGAGATGCAGAATTAAGCTGAGAAAACAGCTAGGGTGGAGTCACACCAAGAAAATCAGCAGTGGGATTCTCTGAACTGTTAGCTGTGTACTGGCAAGTGGCAGCTTCAGTCTCGTGTTTTGGACAGCACTGGACCCATTCTACACGTCAACCTTTATCACCTTTCAAGGGGACCAAACAGAGACAGTGTCACAGGTAGCATAAAGAGAGATGCTGTAACAGGATGCAGAGTGAGGAGCTGTTGTTTCTTTTGTGCATATGTCTGACCTTGGAAATTATTTGTCAGGCATCCTGGGAATGAAATATTCCTTTCTTTTGTGCTTTGCTTAAGCAAACATATATGTATAATACCACTTGGAAAGTCAAGGTTAAATTCATTCCAGTTATGTTTGAGAAAAGGAAGGCAGTTTTTTTGTTTGTTTATTGGGGTGTTTTTTTGTGTGTGATAAACCTCAGCATTTTATTAATATTTTGGAGAAATATTTTGAAGTTCTTGGATTTGAGTTTCTGTTCTGCTGCAATGGTTAAGCCTGAGAAGACACGCTGACTGTATAAATAACTGCATAATGGCTTTTCAACAAATGCATACAAACAGATAATAAGGCATGACATTCTTGTATTCAGAAACTTACTAGGTATCACTGCAAAATTACTTTTTTTCCCATGGAAACAAACTGAGTAAATAAATGGATTTTGTTTTAACACGTCATTTGTAACTTTCCCATCAGAGATACAGTGGTACAATGAAATAGTTATTTGGGTTGGCATAGTGATAAAAGAAATATGAAGGATTATTTTACAAAGAGTTTTTTAATCATTAATGAGTGTCAAGCACCTAATTAATGTTTACAGTTAGGAATATAAAGGAAATCTGTTCTCACTTTCTCACAGCTGCTAAAATATGAATAGGTCTTTTTAGGTCCTTGGAGATGCATACTGAGTATATGTATACAAGCACCTGAACGTATGCATGATGAATTAAACTGAGAAACACTGACATTTAAATGCATTAAAATTATACTGAGTTGGAATAATAATTATCACCAGCAGCACAATATAAATATTTAAAGCTACTGTACCTATGCAGTAGTCACAGAGGCACCAGGCTGAATTTATCAAAAATCAATTCTGAATGGCACCTCTAGCAAAATAATGGGATATGGAAAGAATGCATCTTCAAATCATTAATATGGAGGAAAATTTAAACCTGCATTATAGCCGTTTCCTAGGTACCAACACAAACAATAGGTTTCTATATCAAGCCTTTCTGTGTACAAAGATGGCATAAATATCAAGCAATGCGGCTAAGGTCTGCCCTACTGCAAGGTATTCTACTACTTGAATTACTCCACTATATCAGAGACGGATATTCAGATTTTTCCATTCAAGGATTATCTGAAAGGAAAACAACTTTTTGGTTTTTTATTTTTAACTTGTCCATGAACATGTTTATTTCACACAGTATTGTATGTAGGAAACAAAAGCAATATTCTATGAAAGAATTAAAGATGGGGTTACTTATATATACAGATATGTATGCATATACATATATAAACTCTTAAATTAACTCAGGATGTCCAAACTAGTTATTGGTGAACTATAAAGATAATGATGTTATTCCAGGGTAAAAAAAAAGTTTTTCATTTATTTCCACGAAGTGCCATTCTTTGTGATTGCTCATGCAAAAATCTAACTGAAATTTATGAAATTATTTGATCGCCGGGGAGAACTTTGCCTGCACAGTAACTTTAGTATTAAATCCAGACTCTTATGCCCAAATACAGTATAAAGTTCCCTTAGGAGTGAGGGAGTTGTTTAAAGGTGAGGTAAAAGGTGATAAAATAATAAAAGCTTAGGTTGAAAGATAGGCATCATGTTACTGAATAAGACAAATGTATTCTGCTTGGAAATAACTCTCTGGATGAGAACTGGTGGCTGAGTACTATTTCAGTAAGAAATAACAAGATGAACCAACCACACTTAACGATTTCCATCAAAAAATAATGACTCATTTCTGACATCTTAACTCTAGATTCTTGGTCAGATTTTAATTAGCTCACTATATCAAATCACTGTTTATTTCCCTTTGTTTCTTGCTTGCACAGTGTAAGAAAGTGAAGAAGGGAAACGGATTACAGCCTTTCTATCTGAGAGAAATAGCTCTCTTTCCTACTCTAGTTTATAAATTATTGGTAGTAAAACATTGCCAATAACACCACCTAAAGTGCATGACTACTCTTATAGTGCCTACACTGTAGCATCTTACTTTGGAGAAGAAGCACAATGTTTGTATGTGGAATAACCCTGTACCTCTTCTCATGGGAAGATCTGGGTTGCACTGTCTAGAAGTATGGGGTAGATTCTGAAACCTTTGGCTCAAATTTCTGTTATCTTGATCCTGCCCCTCTCTGAAGCACAAGTTATACCACTTCTTTCTTTGTAATGTTGGATAATGTTGGGAAGGGGAAAAGCTATTTAAATTATGCCAGATGTCCAGGTTAATTGAAGGTTATCAGCAATGACCAGGAATTCACATGGTTTGTGCTGCAGTCTAGAGCAAAACTGTATTAGAAAATATTTGATCTCCTCTTTTCTGCTGATCCCAACCAATGCAGCCAGCTGTTAACCTTAAGTTTAAATTCTCTTATCTTGCATTCAGTTTCAGAATTATTATACGGGAAAGTGAGCTCCTTAAAGGCAATCTGTCCTGTGAGTGAAATGTGAGCAGGGTTGGAATGCACTGTGATTACACTAAGGTACAGAAGCAGGTTGAAATGAGATTCAATGAAACAACTTTTCCAGCAAATTCAGTGCAGAGATGAACAAGTGCTTTCCCAGACTGATTAATTTGTTGAAGGGAACACTCTTACTGTCTGCTAATTGTCAGATATGTCTAATTGCTTGGAAATCAAATACTTTCTGTAGCACAGAAAGATTCAAGAAATGCTATTAGATAATTAAAACATAAAGGTTATGCGCAAATGTCAAATCAATAAGGACAGTAACAGTAAACATGGTTTATCAACCACGCCAAGTACATTTTTTCAATTGCAAAATGTAAATAGGTTTAGAATAGAGCGGTCTGGTGGGATGATGGATAGGATACCTATAACAGTTTAATTAACTCCAGTTTCCTACATGTTAAAGGTTTCTTCAGTCTACTGGCTTATGTAACAAACCCTCTTAGGATTTCATTAACAGTTGCTCAATATGAAGTGCAGGATGCTGTCTTAAGGGGTTACATTTCACCCTGTCCTTCTGTTGAGCCAAACATTTTATCAAAATACTATCTCTGTTTTCTCTGCAAATATCCATGTATTTTAAAGTATCAGCTGAGGATGTTTGTTTGGTATTTTGCTTTTTATTATCAAGAAATAAATGGCAACAACCTCTAACAATGAAACACAAACACTTCTTTGACTGCACATAATTGATTTCATACCAGGAGACTACTGTGTTGACTCAATGATAGCTTGAAGTAAATTTTTTCCCTAAAATCGGGGCTTAAATTTAATTCAGTTCTTCCAATTTTCTTTGGTTTTGGATGGGTCTTGGATGCTTTATGGTTCATAGCAGGAAGAAAAATTGCTTTTTATTTTTTTTTCCCCAACTCAGAAGATGTGATTAAAAGAGAATCCACACTTAGAGGTGCAATAAGATTAAGGTGTGAGGTTTTTTTGTATGACATAGGTTATTTTTTCTTACACCTTTTTGTTTGATAAAGGATATTCACATATTCTATTTTAAACTAATAAATTCTTCCATTCCAAAAACAAAGATCCCGAAGTCGGGATAGTCCTTTCTAACTGTGTCTATTAAAGATGCTTTTTTTACCCCTATAGAAAGAAAAACATAAATCAGCTTGTATTCAGTTTAGCTTTGGACAATTAAATTTATCATTAGCAAATAAAAGGGTTATTTAACCTTTAACCCTAACAGAATAAACAGAATAGCTTTATTTTAAGTTTAGAACAGAGGAAACCTTTTTATTTAAAACAAAATACTATCTAGTTTTTCATGTTTCCCCTTCAGAACTCCTTCAGACAGGAAAACATCACATACAACCTCAGTTAATAAAGATCTATTTGCTTACAGAAGCAAGCTTTAATAATGCTCATTAACACCACTTTCTGATGTTCCTATGGGAAATGTTATCAAGCTCTTTGTTAAGGACTTCTTTAATTTAAATTGGCAACTGTTGACCTATCTTGTACATAGGAGACTATGAGCAACTGTCTTTTGATTCTGTAATGACATTTTAGCTTAAGATGAATATATGACAACTGTATTTTGTATGCCTTGGAAATGACTCAAAAACACCCACTGCCAGTGCATTTTAAAACTAGTTTTAAGATGCTTCATAGTGTTTCCAGACTGAGTCAGACATACATGACTATCCTTATAAACAATGATTTAGAGGAAGAAATTCAACACCTGGGATTTGCTGCTTCCATTTCTCAATAATTTTGTGCTTTCCTTGCCCTCTGCCGTGTTATCAGTCATCCATGTCCCAGGGGAAATACTACAGCCTTGAGGTTAAATTAAGGTTCTATCTCCAGCGATTGTCTTCAGCAAACCCTGCATGTTCCCAAGTAAACCTTATCTGCATTGAATGCAGCCTTAAATGGCAAGAGACGACAAGGACAGCTTTCTTCCTTGTTGACAGGAGTGCTAAGATTAATACAGGGTAGTGTTTGAAAGGGAGAAAAAGTAACTGATCTTAAAAATAAATTGTACATATATTAACCTATTAATCAGAACTGTGCTCTGAGATAGAGATTAGTTTGGGAAAAACATTACCAGCCCTCATCTGTTTCATGTGAGAAAAACAATGGTGAACTCAGAACGAAGCGTTGTTACCACATCTCTCTTATTTAGTTTTGCTAATTAAAAAATCAAGTCTTGTTGTGTGCAACATGTGGGGCACTCTATCACTTATTTCTGAATATAACTCAAGGAGGTCCCTGGTTCAAAAGATGGCATTGTGTAAGCTCATCAAATAAAAACAGCACAAAATAATAAACTAATTCAATAGAAGGCTTTTCACAGCTGCTCTGAGGTAAGACAATAGAAAATTAGGCTCTCAGCAATTGTATAGTTGTGTATGTGCTGAATGGCACGGACCAAGTGTCAGGTCATCCCTGGGGTGATGAACTTTGTGAAGAATGGATTTGCATTGTATTTTAATAGTAAATGTTTTTAAAAAGCTGTGTGTAAATGGTTAATCACAGGCTAGAAGGGGTGCCCTTCAGGGCTACTGTTCCACACACCCATAAGGACAGGTTTGTGATGGAGTACAGAGCTTTCTGGGGGAGCAGGACTCTTCCCAAAGACAAGCTGCAGCAACAGCTTCAGTCTGACTTGTTCCTCTGGCCCTACAGTGCCAGAGTTGACACATTAAGTTTTGGCTGGCTGGGGAATGGGCATGGGGTGGCTCCTTCCCGGCTACCACTCTGGGTTAACAGTGAATGCCAGGGATGGACTCTGACAGATAAGTGGAACATATTTTTACTTGTTTGGCTAAAGTTAAGAACAAAATTACAAAGTTTCAGGTGCAAGAATCAAATCCAAAATCTACAAAGACGAGTTTGAAACTGGGCTTGATACAGTGCCACATTTTGACTCAGTGTAAATTCTATGTATTTTTAAAATAAAAATTTACCTCTTTCATAAGCTAAAAGATATCACAGAATCACAGAATGATTGATGTTGCAAGGGACTTTTCGAGGTCATCTGGTCCAATCCCCAAGCTCAACTGGATCAGTTTTCCCAGGACCATGACCAGACAGCTTTAGAATCTCTTCAAGAATGGAGACTCCACCACCTTTGAGTAACCTGTGCCAGTGCTCAGTCAACCTCACAGTGAAAGAGTGTTCCTTGACATTCGGCAGGAACCTCCTGTGTTTCAGATTGTGCCCATTGCCTCTGATTCTGTCGCTGGGCACCACTGGAAAGAATCTGGCTCCATCCTTCTTGCACCCCCTCTGCAGGTATTTATACATATTGATAAGATCCCCCTGAGGCTGCTCTTCTCCAGGCTGAATAGCGCTATCACCCTTAGCCTTTCCTCGTAGGTGAGATGCTCCACTCCCTTCATCATTTTCATGTTCTTTTGCTGGACTCTTTCCAGTATACCAATGACTCTCTTGTAGTGGGGAGCTCAGCACTGGACACAGCAGTCCAGGTGTGGCCTCATCAGTGCTGAGTAGAAGAGAAGGATCACCTTCCTTGACCCACTGGCAACACTCCTACAAATGCTGTTTAGGATACCATTCACCTTCTTTGCAGCCAGAGCACATTGCTGGCTCATGCTCAACTTGATATCCACCAGGACCCCTGGTCCTTTTCTGCCAAACTGCTTTCCAGCTGGGTGGCCCCCAACATACACTGGTGCCTGAGGCTGTTCCTCTACAGGTGCAGGACTTTGCACTTCTTGTTGAACTCCATGACATTCCTGTCCTCCCATTTCTCGAGCCTGTTGATGTTCCTCTGGTTGTCAGCATGACTGTCTGGCATGACAGGCACTCCATTTAGTTTCGTGTCATCAGGAAACTTCCTGAGGGTGTACTGTACCCCGTCATCCAGGTTGTTAATGACAATAATAAACAGGATCAGATTCAGATTTGATGCCTTGGATACACTCCAAATTACTGGCCTTCAACTAGGTTTCATGCCATTGATTACCACCCTCTGAGCCCAGCTGTTCATCCAGTTTTCCATGCACCTCATTGCTCATCCAGCCTATACTTCAACAGCTTCTTCATGAGGATCTTATCAGAGATCAAGGCCTCACTGAGGCTAGGAAGACAATATCCACTGCTTTCTCTTCATCTGTTAGGCCAGTCATTTCACTGTAGAAGTTTGTCAAGTTGGTCAACATGACTTCCTCTTAGTGAAGTTGTCCTGACTATTACTGACAAATTTCGTGTCCTTCTTGGGCCTAGAAAAATGGTTTTCAGGGTTAGTTGCTCCACCATCATCCCAAAGATCAAAATGAGACTGACCAGCCTGTAGTTCCCTGGGTCTTCCTGCTTGCCCTTCTTGAAGACAGGAATGACATCTGCTTTCCTACAGCCTTCAGGTACTTTTCTTGCCATGATCGATCAAAGATTATTGGAAGTGGCCTCACAATGACGTCTGACAGCTCCCTCAGCCCTCATGGGTGCACCATATCAAGGCCCATGGACTGACATCTGCCTGGTTTGCTGAAGTATTCTTTGACCTTATCCTCTTCCACCAAGGGTACATTTTTCTTCCTTTGTAAGTGGTAAATTTTAAAAATTTGAAATAAACAGCTGTGTAATTTTTTAAAGAAGGGGGAACTCTTATTCTCCCCCGTTTACCCTTATTGCAATGTTGCTGCATTATGGTGTTTAGATTTTAAACATCTACTCTTCCAAAAATTGTAATAATTATGCCTTTTTGTCCAGCTGAAAGTTCGCCTTGAAGGCAAATTTTTTAAAGGAAATTATGAGTATTTTTGAAGAATGGCTTGGGTTTCTTTCAGTCATCTTAAATATGTGGGGTTTAAGAGTGGGAGGGAAAGCTATGTGAGTACAGGGATCTGAAAAAGAAGCTTCCAAAGAGTTACAGTATTAGTACGTGCTACTTTACGTCCCCATCTATCCTGTCTTTGTGTAGATTACAGCTGTCTTTTTAGTGCTACTTTATCACTGGAAATGATATTACTTTCCCACTTACCACCTTTTCCTCACTCTTTAATGTTGGACATGTAACTCATACTAGCAATCTTGTCACTAAGGAATTTAGTGTGGAGATATCTGTGGGAGCTACATTCGCACCAGATCTGATTTATTTGAAATAGTTTTTTCCTATGGGTGGGAAGCAATAGTTATTTTTTCTCCCAGCAAAATAATAAAAATGATCTGTGCTGCTGTATTTGAATGGAGTCTCAGACCAATGCACATGCTTAACAGGGAAAAAAAAAAAAGAAAAAAAAATGTATCTGAATAGAAATTACATATGAATACTTTAACATATGCTATGCACATTTTCCTTTTTATGGTCATACCGTCACCCTTTAGTAAATGATAGCAGAAGCTGGGGCATGGCAAACTATGCTCTTGCTGGAGAAATTAGTGCTGCTGAGCCAGGATGCTATCTTACTGGAATTAGCTTGTGCGGTGTGTGTGCTTGTCTTTTAGCAGAGGTGATCACAAACCTGACTGCCCAGTTCCAACAGATGGGGAATGGACTCAGCCAGGAAAGCAAAATGCACCTATAACTACCATACTCTTCCCAAGAACTGTGAATCAAAATACCAACATTGGCTTGATATTTTTGTGTAAATCAAAGACTGCTCACTTGTCTAGTAAAAGAACTTGCAACACAATGTGTAACAGTGCCACCAGGTGCCCTCTGCAACAGCAGTGTATTCAGACAGGTGTATCTTAATTGAAGTAATCCATCTCAATCAACTGAGCTGAACAATTCAAAGATGTGTCATGAAATGATGTGAGAATTCCTCAGCCCGTTTCTCCTGTATACTTGCATTTTTTCACTGCTACGCAAACTAGAGTGTACTTTTTATTCTATCAGTAAAGAATTTATCCATTCCTGTGACCAAAACAGAGAATCTCTTGTCAATGTAATGTGTATTATTAGAACAATTAGCAATGATAAATTAGTTCTGATGTATGGAACTACATAAACACACAAAATTACGTTATATAAATTCATACGAGTTCTTGTTCTCACAATATCATAATCTCTGTCTTGTTTTAGATTACCATCTATATCATAACAATAACAGTAAAGAGTGATAAAATACATTTAATCCACATAGCAACTTGGTTAACAAAAATAAGCATTTTCTCATTCCTTGGCTTTTGATAAAGGATCCATGTGCAGCCACCTTGTTCTTTACGATTTTCTGAGGTTCTCACAGGCTTTCTGGCTTATTACATTATGTTGGAAGAAGAATGTTCTTTGGAATGTTCTTTTTCCAGTTCTGTTGCTCTCTATGAAAAGAAGAACATTTACCATCTCTCCGTCCAACTCCTCTGTTTAAAGCACGTGCTGCTTTTACATCTGCAGCAGAAATTGACTTGCTCGTAACAGTAAAACAAACTGCAAAGTGATCATTTGAGCAGTCCTCAAAGAAGGACTGGAAGTCCCAGAGAGAGAGAATGGATCCACCAACTTCTCTGATACTCTGCGCAGTATGTTACTGTAGTTCCACTTGTTGCCAAAACTTTTATCTCAGTAGTGCTGATTTGAGGAAAACATGAAGTTTATCTTGATAAGAATGATGTTGTGTCTAACTTCAGTGTATGTCAGAACATCATTTAAGACATGATAGTCAGGTTTTGGCTAGGAATAATTGTTAGTAGACTCAGGTGCCTCTTGTTCTGTGCCTGCCCGTGGGGTTTGTTAAAAGAGACAAAGACAGGGTGCAACAGGCTGTTTTCAAATCATCATCCCAGTGGGTTTTAAAACAAAGTCATATGACTATCAATTTGGAGATTTTTGGAGGACTGAGAACATGTTTTGTGAACCTGCTGCAGAACTGGAAGTCTCAAGTACTTACTGGTTTTGACTGGCAGAACTGCTCTGAGATCTGACCTGAGATTTTTCATGAAGGAATGATGCCTTTGGCTTGCTTAAGTTAGAGAAGCATATGCAACAGTGACAGGCCTCCATCTCCAATTTATATCTCACTAAAGATTTTTTATTTTTCTTTCAATCTACTAAGGAAATTTGGTTAAAAAATCAAAATAATTTGTATAAGGCCTCTGTGCTTAGCATTTGGTGTGATTTTTTTTCTGCTACTTCTTTTTACTGCAGTATACACCAAATAAACATTTTCAAGACCAGACTCAGGTAAGTTCTCTCTAATTGCAAATATCTGAAAATCTGTGTTAATTGAAGAAAATAATTCTGGTTTTTTGGTGATTATAAATTTTTTTTTTTTGTAAAACTGTCATAAAAATATTCTATTCAAGACAGGTAGTGTATCCATTTTACCTTAATTATTATGACTGGCACTGAACTGGGTATTCTATGCTTGGCAAAAAAGATTCCTGGAGATTTGTCTATCTGTGCCTTTCAAATAATAATTTTAGGCAATTAGTGGACTACTAAAGTTCATTTGTCACTACCTTCTGGTCCTAAAATTTACTCTGACAAGAAGCAGAAATCTGTCTGTTTTTTAGAAATGTGGCAGACCATCATTGACCTACTCATCATAGATGTGATGAGTGCTTGGTGTAATTGTGGTAATGTACAAAAATATTGACTGTCAAACTTCAACAAAGTTGTGATTGTGAAGTGATTTAAAAAGACACAGGGTTATTTCCAAGTCACCTCACACATTTGTAATGGAAAGGTTAACAAATCATTATAATTAGTATCCTCTTTTTATCATATTTGCATTTTTCAGCTATAATAGTTTTCTAATTCCACATAATTTACAACTTCAAAGAAATCAAGATATGAATAATTTCTGTCCCTGAAGAAATTGAAACCAGACTCTCAGGGATTTTAGCGATGTGAAATCACTTCCACATTATGTCAGGGCTACTATAACTGACTATTTCAATCTGAAGATCACTAGTTTAAGAATAACTTCACCAGATATGTTTGAGCAAATGGTATTAGCAAGTGCTGTGCACATTGATTTTTAAGCTATGCTGCCAAATGTTAGTGTAGAAACATATCCACGAGGATATTGTTTGGCTTGTGCAGAAGGTGAAGATGTTTCAAGTAAGTGTTCTGTAAATGTATTATGCAGCAATGTCAAAGAAATCAGGTTGAATTACATCAATTTGCTTATTGTATGGTCTAAAGGTAGAAGGATGAAATTATACCTGTGTTTCTCTAGAGGCTTTCATCTTCTCTGTTGAAGCATTGTACGCAGCTGATGGGTTAACATTTACAGCGACTGCACAAAATACAGTTATATTTGTGTATGTGAATGGCATTTGCCCACTTTTACATACTGCATACATAATGACTATAACTCTGTTCTTTTTAAGGCAATGACCACTAAGTGATGGTTTTTCTGTTTTGAAGGAAGCAGTACTTGTGTTTGGATTATTTCATTGGGGTTGTTTGTGTCCTTTTGTTGCTTAATATGAAAGTCTACATTTTCTTTTTTTTTTTTTCTTCCAGCTTCTTGCTTTCAGATATATTTTTGTCATAGGTAAATTAACATTTAAACTACTCCTACCTCAGATTCTCTTGGTTTTGTATCTGTGAGAAAGGAAAAGTTTTAACAAAATAAATGATGGAAGCTGCGGTCCAGAGCCATGTGAAAACAAAGGGAAGCCAAGTCTTTTGATGATGACAATGGAGAATTATAGCTATTTTACTCTGAGACAGATTCTCATGTTCCCTAGTGTCTATATGTATTGCATAATAACACTTAATATTGTGTTGACCAGAAATTTTGTTCTCTGTTTAGAAGCTGTAATAGTTTTGTAATATTGATCTGCCACAAAGATTAGTTAGGGAGCTTTGAATAGGACTGGAAAATGTTTTATGTAGCTTCTCAATATGCTATCAGAAGGACTGTGAAGAGTAAATCACTAAATGATGCTGAGATTCTTTCCTCCACATAACAAAACCCACTACAGCTCCTCAATTATCTATTTTTTTCTACCTGTTCTCTTTCTTATCCTCCCCACTTTCCAAAATGTCACTTTTAACGAGTGAAGTCTTCCATGTAAGACTTTTATGTGTCTGATTAGGTTATGTCCAAGGACATAATACAGGTTGACTCACTCAAACATTTGAGAAATCTTTGATTTTTTTAGTTTTACTCAGACAATTCTCATATGCCTGTTACTACTTGCATGACAACTTTAGGTTTTTTACGTGCTCTGTTAAGTGCACTTTGCTGCACATACAGTGATCTAATTGTGTTCCAACTTGTAGGGGAGAAGTAAGTTCAAGTCAATCCTGTTAATCAGCTTTTAAAAGTAAAAAAGCACTAGTTTTGTTTATTTACTTACTTACTAATTGGCTTACATATCTTTTTAAGAGTTGAAGACTAAATTTATTTTGGACCGATAAATCCAACACACATATATTAAACCAGAACAAAGATCTGCATCAAGAATATAGTTGATATCACTAATATTAAGCTTTTAAGGCACTTTTTGTTGTCCTCTCTGGTAATGTTTTACTTAATTCTAAATATAAAAGAGCTATAAAGCATATTAAATATTACAACAGAGAAAATAAGCAGCTTTAATGTAGTTTTCGAGCTTTTTTTGTCTCAGGTTGTTTTATTTGTTTTTCATCAAAAGTATAATGTAATAAATGTTTCTTCTAACAACTTAATTTGTCTCTTTGCAAATATTGCTAATAAAGTTTAAGATACATTGTGGAAGCGTTTATACATATACTTAGGTTTGTAGTGATTTTTCCTAAAATATGTACTTTGGGAGACTTGGTGCCTCAAGTAACTGGAAGTAGCCAACAAACATATTTCTATTACTGAATGTCTGGAAATAATTTTTCACCAGTTCAGCTCCAAATCAACCATTGTTCACATTCTTAGAGCTGTGAACAGATGTGGGATGCAGACTGACATCAGAGAGGCAAATAGCTGTAATAGTTGTGCCATTTAATGTCACTCTTTATCCATGGAGAACAGAATTGAAGTTATTAAATGGGAAATGGAAAATGAATCTCTGCTAATAAGTGACTTTAATAGCTGCTGTCTTTGGGGTTATATCATATATCATGTGGAAATATTTCTGTCCCTATGAGTGACTATGGTTTCCCAAATGTAATCATGAAGATTCAGAAATCTGTTATCACCAGAATATGTTTTCAGCAGAAAATACCAGAAACTTGCTGCTCTTCTGGGCAGTCAGCAGAATGAGTTCTTTTTGTTCAAACACTTTGTATGCATTAAGTAGCTGAGATGATGCATTTTCAAAGCTTGTAGGAAAATTCATTAATTTAAAGAAATATATTGATCTTATTAAAACCCCTTATGATTCTTCATTTGGATGGGCTCATTAGCAGAAATAAAAAAATTACTTTACCTTAAATTCATAATTTAAGTTTCTCCTAGAGCTTCCTTTTAATGACAGTTCACTATACTGTCTTTAAAATCCTTAATTTTCAGGGACAGATTTGAGTTGTGCTGGATATGATCAGAACTCTTCTCATGAGAATTTCTTTCCTTGAAAATTTCCATATGCTAAAATAAAAATGTTTTGCAGCAATGACCACTCTGGAATGGCAGGAAGAACAACTTCATCTGAGTTGCCAACTATTTTGGGAGTTTATGTTCCCATGTTCAACCGGAGCTCAGGGTCTAAATATTTTGGGATCAGGTACCTCCCTGAAGCATGTATTTCTGCCATTTGATTCCTCTCTTGTGATCTGGAAAGCCTCAAAGGATCTGGACTGAAAACCTGCTGCTGGAGGGACAGTGCAGTGGCACCAGGCAGGACAAGGCTCTCCAGGTGACCTGGTAAAGCTCCAGAACAGGAGACCTGACAGCTGATCTACCAACATCAAATGAATTACATCATGCCTAACGATAGCTGCGGATGCTGAACTTCCAGCCCTTGTGAACACAGTGCTCCTGTCACTCCATGAAAAGCTTCATGGCAATGTTTGTCTGCTGCAGCTCCTTTGTGAACTCTGCCTAGATGATCTGTGCTCCTTTTTTTCCCATGAGGAAAGCAGGTCTTTCGGTACTGAAACTGTGCTGCCAGTCATGTTGTTTCTGCAATAAGAGAAATTCTGCCCTGTAGTGCTACAGCAAATATGTGTGTGTCGTTCAGTTCATATTGCAATAATTACAGTGTTAAGTAATGGGTCATTGATGTTGCATGACAGCAGATCAGTAATGCTTTTGATAATGTTAATGGATTCCAGGAAATATTTCAAAGGGTGCATTCATTTTACTCTATTTTGTTCCCCTGACTGCAAATTTCTTTAATTTTGAGTGAACATCCAACAGCGCGGGAAAAAATCACTGTGCGAACACTGAGCCATGAAATATTGGCTGGGAAGTTGGGGCAGTTAATTCACAACAGTACAGAGCCGTTTGGATGTTATGATTAACAAGGAAAATATTTTAAGCTGGCATGACAGACCAGTGCAAAAGCCTTTCAATGAGATGTCTTGAAATTGCTGCACTTAGAGGGAACAAACTAGATTGATGTAATGTCCGCATGTAGACATCCCCTTGCTCTTCTTGCATCCTTGCTTTGATCTGAGATCAGGGAGCGAGATGAAAGCAGAGCAGAAGAGTGCTCCCTATTGTACCTCCGTAAGTGATCACATCTATCTTCATGTGACGCCATGGCAGCTGAGGCCAGCTCAGGTGGCAGAGCTGATTTCCCACAGTTATGAATGCAAAGGGACTGCGGGCAAGGAATTTCAATGAGGGGCACTTGATTTTGCTAGTTGTTTCCAAGGCTAACCAGCAGGCCTTGAGTCAGCTGACTGAACTTTTTGCGCTGCCTATCCATTTAGCCATGCTTTTGGGAAGGGGTTGCGTTAGGGACAATGAAGAAGATGCAGGCCCCCTGTTCATTTCACAGCACAGGACACACCGTTATTTAAGTGGCATATGCAAATTAGGAGTAGTTTCTTAAAATTAAACTTCACACAGAGGTTAGCTTCATTTTGCACTTCATAAGTTGCTGTAATTTTTTCATTGTTTATACAATAACAGGGAATTATTCTTTGCAATCTTTAAAGGTAAGAATTTTCACAACATGAATCTTTGTCTACTCCAGTAATGCAAATGGAAATAAGATAGCATATATCATTTTTAAATTAGATCTTTTATGGCCCATAACTGAATAAAGGTCAAAAGCTTCAAGTATGTTAGAAATGATTTGTTCAAGAAAGCAAAATGGTATCACTTTCACTTACCTTGTTCCTAGATTCTCCATGACAATTATAGACTGAGATATAGAAAGTGAGTTTATTTTACACTTAGAAAAAGGCTCATTAATATTGCAAATTAGTTCCTTCAACTTAAATGATTTGTTTTCTTCTTACCATCATTGATCAAACCTTTCCATGTCAAACCAGTAAGAAATGATTGAGAATTCAGTAATGTGAATTTGTTCATTTAGACCGTTGTTCTTTCTTTGGGCAGTGGTTGATGATGGTTGCTGAAAATCCTGAAAATAACCTGAATTGTAGGAATTCCCTGTTCTGTACTGAATTAAATGTTATTTTGAGTACTAGAGAGTAAAGTAAAATCTTGAACAGTCTCATTTTCTTATTTTCTGTTTTATCAATTGGGGTACACCCATAGGAAAAGATGAGTTGCTCGAAGGACTTTAGTTCAGTTTGACTCTGGCCATGGACTTCTCCCACAAATATTAGTTAAATATTAGTTTTTGTCTTCTGGAGACCTAGTCCTGCATCTGCAAGAGCTGTCAGTAGTTACTAGGGTTGTGAAAGCTGATTCTGTGTTTGCATGAGAATGAATAGCTTTCTACTCAGGCATTTCAGCATTTGTACTAATTTAGTGCTTTCCACTGAACAGACATTTGGATTTCTGAAAGTGGGCAGACTAGGAAAAAAGCAAGCCCTTCTTTATTCACTGGAAGACGAATGGAATGGAGGCAGCCAACAAAATTAGCTACCTCCCTGGAGGCTATGTAAAATAGTCTTCATTGTAGTTCAGAGATAGACTTTCATGAGCATAGACAGACAATTGCATGAAATTGAGTTGAATTATGGGTAGGTAGTTTAGTAAGATGGACTACCACCCACTGGGGAGAATTTTGGAGCTGTGAAAAAATGATGTCTGTTAATGATAATGGATGTAAAGATAACAGTTTATCTTTGACTGAGATGCTTCTTTTTCTGAGCATCAGATTCATCTACATAGAACAAAAGGAGAAATGGAAATAAAAAAGAAGGGAAAAATTTTTTTACAATGACATATACTTGCAGTTTTAAATGACACAAGTCAATTTTATGCAATTTATCTACTTCTAATCTGAATGATGTTATTTGAAATATTTAGATTTTACAATGTTTATGAAGGAATCTAGGGCTAATAACAGAACAAGTAATTCTAAATAATAGCCTAACATATATTTCAATTATAGCATACTTTAATATAATCAGTTTGTATAAAAACACATTGAAAGAGACAATCTCTCTCATTAAAATTCAACAGACATTTAGCTCAGCTGGAACAGGGCTTATTTCAGCCTTATTCACACTGAATGTTCAGATAGATTACAAATACACAGGCTTGAAGAAAATTAAATACAAAATACCTGAAGAGCTGCAGCACTGAAAATATTTGAGTGGCAGCATCTGTATACTTTTATGACATAGTGTACCATTGCCTTCTCAAATTTGAGTAAATTATAGTTTTGCAAACTATAATTATATTAGATCACACTAGATGGTTACACTTTGTAATGTGAGCCAATATTAATCGAGTTTCTCTAAATTTAAATATACTTTCTACTATCTGATCTTGGTATTTACGTGCTTTGGGTAATTACAGTCATCTATAACTTTTATATGTGGTTAAGTGCCATTGCTATAAATCTATATATAATTGGGACCCAAACTTACACACTCTGGTTCTCACCACAGATCTCAATTGGGCAATACTTTTCACTTATTTACCACCTCAGAAACAGACCAGATTCTGTTTAAGGCAAGCATCTTCAATTTAAAGGGTTACAGAAAGAGAGGGAGATTATTTGCCAAGACCTCTACCTGCTGCACTGCTGAAGACTAGAGCACTAGGATTAATATTATTCGTATTGACAATAATAAACAGCGACAAACAAAAGGTAATTTTAGAACTTTAAGCATGTGTTTTTGCAGGTCTCAACTAAGGCAGAGGACATCAGTCTCTCTGTGATGAGAGAAGCTACGTTAGTAATTAGGAAATACACATCTGTGCCTGTGTGGTGTATGTACATCAGCTGCTCTCTGATCTCTACACCATGGAAGCTGCACTCTGTAGCTTGGGTTTGAGCTATCAGATGCTGTACCAGCCATTTGAACCCCTGCAATGTGCTTGATGAGATTTCCTAATGATGTTCTTCCCCTTTATCCTGCAAATTCTTGAACTTGGTACTAAATTCTTGCTAGCTTCATAAGATCAAAGGATCACATTTCTAATCAGCTTCTCTGACTGGTGAATAGTGCAGTGACTGGTGAAAATCCATCTCTTTCTGTACCACAAAATTGTTCCCTATTTAATTTAGGGACTTCTTTCGGCGTGTTTCCCCATCCTCCTCTGTTGTCCAACCAGTAAATTTTTTCTCCTTTTTTTTCTCGATAGTCTGAGTAGTCTGTGTTTTGTAGATAAAATGAGGAACTGAGATCTCCATGTGCTGTGTTACAGTCCAGACTGGAGAGAGAAGCAGAACTGGGTTTGATTCCCAGTTTCTCCTTTCATCTAGCAGGGCAGGTAGTTAAAATTTCCCTATAGCATGCTGTTTGGTAGGCAAGGACAGCTTGGTGTTTCAACAGTAACAAGTGCCTATGGTTGCAGCTTTACCCCTCGTCGTTCTGTTTTTGCAGGAAGACTTACTTCTCACAGTGATCCTGGGACTCACTAAAATTTGTGAAGTAGTTGGTAGACTTTACTACCTCTTACTCTATCCCTTCCAAATGTAGATTTAATGATGGCAATTGCAATGCAACTACTCCAGCTATATTCTGTTCTGCCTACCTGTGTGTGGAAACTCATGACCTGAGAAAAGAATTAGACTTTGAATCTGGCCTCTGGTCCAGTATATCTGGGTGACCTTTCCCTGTATTCATCATCAGCTGCGGGTGACTTGAGATGAAAGGTGAGCAAGTTTTTCATGTTCCTTAGCTTTGAGAGCTGATTTAGTCCTGGAGGGACCAAGATCTGCTATAATCTGCAGCTCAAAGGAAGTATGTGCATGCTGACAACCATGAAGAAGCAAAATGCAAAGGGTTTCACACACTGGCCTGTGATGATTTACCTGTCTTCTTCTCTTGGGAAACTGCCCTTTTGGTCTCTGAGGAGAAAATCCTTTTTAAGGAAAGGTTGTGGCCAAGGTAACCAGGCTTGGGGAGAGGAGCTTGGATCTAAGGCTGTTCAGTAGAGGAACTGTGGCATTGACAGGAAAACCTTGTGCTGAAGAAGTAATAAGGGCTCAGTTTTTGAAGAATAAAGTAAGGCTTTTTTCCTCTGTAGAAAGAACAAATCACAGAGAAGCCTGTGTTTTTAAAATTATTATCATAATTTTTATTTCTTATTCCACCCCTAAAAGTTATCATGGAATGATTTGCTGTATACTTCTAAGATGGGAATAATTTAGTTGACTATTTAAGCTATTTTGCTATGAAAGGACATGTTTGTGGTTAATCATTGTGCTCTTTGGAGAACATGGGAGTCCATGGGACCTGATGAGATCATCCACGGGTCCTGAGGGAACGGGCAGGTGAAGTTGCTAGGCCACTTTCCACCATATTTGAGAGGCTGTGGCAGTCTGGTGAAGTGCCCACTGACTGGAAAAGAGGAAACATCACCCCCATTTTCAAAAAAGGAAATAAAGAAGATCCGGGCAACTAGAGGTCAGTCAGTCTCACCTCTGCACCTGGCAAGACCATGGAGCAGATCCTCCTGAAGGCTTTGTTACAGCACATGGAAAATGTGGAGGTGATTGGTGGCAACCAACATGGTTTCACCAAGGGAAAATCCTGCCTGACAAATCTGGTGGCCTTCTATGATGGTGTAATCAGAATCAATAGACAAGGGAAGAGCGACTGATGTTACCTACCTGGACTTGTGCAAGCACTTTGACACTGTCCCGCATGACATCCTGGTCTCCAAGTTGGAAAGACATGGATTTGATGGATGGATCACCCAGTGGATAAGGAGTTGGCTGGCAAGTCACACTCAAACGGTTGCGGTCAATGGCTCAATGTCCAAGTGGAGACTGGTGACAAATGGTGTTCCTCAGGGATCAGTACTGGGACCAGTGCTATTTAACATCTTTGTCGGCGACATGGACAGGGGGATGGAGTGCACCCCTCAGCAAGTTAGCTGACGACACCAAGCTGTGTGGTGTGGTGGACACGCTGGAGGGAAGGGATGCCATTCAGAGGGACCTTGACAGGCTGGAGAGGTGGGTCCAGACCAACCTCATGAAGTTTAACAAGGCTAAGTGTAAGGTCCTGCACCTGGGTCAAGGCAATCCCGAGCACAGATAGAGGCCGGGCAATGAGTGGATCGAGAACAGACCTGGGGAGAAGGACTTGGGCGTGTTGCTGGACAATAAGATCAACATGAGCCAACAGTGTGTGCTGGCAGCCCAGAAAGCCAACTGTATCCTGGGATGCATCAAAAGATGTGTGACCAGCAGCTCGAGGGAGGTGATTCTGCCCCTCTGCTCTGCACTTGTGAGACCCCACCTGGAACACTGTGTCCAGTTCTGGAGTCCCCAGCACAAGAAAGATATGGAGCTGCTGGAGCGAGTCCAGGGGAAGGCTACCAAGATGGTCAGAGGGCTGGAACACCTCTCCTATGAGGACAGGCTGAGAGAGTTAGACTTGTTCAGCCTGGAAAAGAGAAGACTCCAGGGAGACCTCATAGCGTCCTTCCAGTACCTGAAGGGGCCTACAAGAAAGCTGGGCAGGGACTTTTTACAAGGGACTGTAGTGATAGGACAAGGGGCAATGGGTGGAACCTGAGAGAGGGTAGGTTTAGACTAGATATAAGGAAGAAGTTCTTTACCCTGAGGGTGATGAGGC
Source organism: Podargus strigoides (assembly GCA_028020825.1). Lineage (NCBI taxonomy): Eukaryota > Metazoa > Chordata > Aves > Caprimulgiformes > Podargidae > Podargus > Podargus strigoides. The sequence continues at coordinate 79,132,745 of CM051663.1, read as the reverse complement.
ACTAGAACAGGTTGCCCAGGGAAGCTGTGGATGCTCCATCCCTGGAAGTGTTCAAAGCCAGGCTGGATGGATCCTTGAGCAACCTGATCTAGTGGGAGGTGTCCCTGCCATGGCAGGGGGCTTGGAACTAGATGATCTCTGAGGTCCCTTCCAACCCAAACCATTCTATGATTATATGAAAAGAGATTATTGCTCTCATCTTACTGCCGTGCTCCTTGAAGTGTTCCTAGTGCTGGGCTCATTCCTACCTTGGCTCTTGAGTTGTTTTTTTCTTTTCCAGTCCACTCCACCCTTACTTTAAAGGGCTGAACACAGCATCAGCAGTTGCAGCAGCATTCTGTAACATCTGCCTTTCAAACAGATTTATTTTTTTTTTAACACACAAACCCAAGATATTACAGTAGGATTAAGGACCTGCAATTTGTCGTTTGTGGTGTACTGCCTTTACTGGGGTTAAATTCAGTTAGGCTGTATAACTACATGACAATTATAGCGCTTTAAAAAAATGTGTGAAATGCTAGGTTTTATTGTAAAGGCAAACAATTCATTTAATGGAGATAGTTTACCTAATCGTATACCTGTTAAAAAAAAGTTAAAAATATAAAAAGCATAACATCCCACCTCTGATCCCACCTCTGATCTTTTTTTCATGTTTCAGTGATCGACCATTTGTCTTAAGCCAAAAAGAGGTAAAGCACATCTGACTTTTACGTCATTTGCCTTACCCACAGGAGCTGCTTTGTCACGTTGCTAGTGTTGTATAGATCTCTTATACTGGAGAGAAAAGAACCAAGAAAGCAATGAATTGCAGCTACTTTTAAAAAGCAGCTGAAAATCAATAATAAATTATTGTTTTCTATGGCAGTTTAGGTTACTCACGTGTCCCCTCTGACATGTGGACATAGCTATAAATTAATTTAGTTTGAGGCTGTAAAGAACCTAACTTTCTCTGGACTGACTAGCTGATGTGCATTAGTGATATAAAAATAACACACCTTGGCAGGATAGCTTTTGAGGAGTGCCGAACACTGCAAGTTATTTTTATAGTTTAATGATATATAGGCACACACTTCCAGAGGGAGACAGAGTGAGCAGAGCACTCTATAATTTACTGTTGTAAAATGATCAGGATTCATGCTGTCTATAAAACATGAAAAACATTCTTCATTCCTTACCAATTAGATCATAGTTACAACTCTCGGCTCCTTTGAGCTTAAAAGAAAATTCTAACTGCTAGACATAAATGAATGCTGCAGTTAAATTAAACCCTTCAACAGCCCAAACAGGCTTGAAAGAAATGCCTTCTGGATGTTATTAACATGCATATTTAAGTGCTATTTTTAAAATTTAACTGCAAGACATAGCAAGCACAAATGTTTATAATAGCTATTTCAAAACTGAAGCATTACTTTGAAAATCATTTTCATTGCTGTTAATTTCTTCAAAATAATTTTATTTCAACTTTTACTGTGGCTGATTTTTTAAAAGTTTTATTTTTTTTTGCACGTAGTGAAAGAAAACTGAAGGCCCAAGATATATTTTTCCAGTCTTGAAATGATGCTCCCTTCAAATATGTCACATACCAACTCAAGGCTGAATTCCTCAAACATGTCTGTTTTTCTAAGCGAGCAAGCCTATTTATTTCAGTGGGATCTCAATGTAGGGAAGGTAGATGCACATGTTTGCTTTGGTCTTGTACTTCAGTTTACAGGTGTATCTGCTCGTAGCACAAAATTACCTATGGCTTCTCCTGCAGATTAGAGAGCTCAAAGCAAAGCAGTATGGGGGAGCAGGAGGTGAGGAAAAGAACAGATAGCAAAGGGGTTTGGTTTTCTGTCATATGTTGCTGGTGTGGTTAATCTTCTCTGCTTCAATACTCCACATTTTCAATTCTTTTGCAATTTGGTCACACTGACAAGCCACAAACACTGCTTGCTCCTTACAAGAAACATTGATTGCTAGACAGAAATGAATTCAGAGATGGCTGAGAGGTGACCTTGCAAGACTTCAAAATATCAAAGTGTGTCATTCTGATATGCCTGATAAAAGTGTCATTTAAATATCCATGGAAACTGGCTTTCACATTCAGCTCAGGGGCTTTGGTCATAAACAAAATACTGGGCTGTGAAGGGATTTCAAAGATATACCTGGTACTTTTGATCTCTGCAGCTAATTGTTTCCCTCAACTCAGTCCTTAGGAAGGCTATTGAAGGTGCAGCTAAGCTAAATGTTCAGTGGGAACCCTGTGATCCGTTTACTGCTTTGATGTTCTCTATAGGCTACTGCTTCCTATGAACAAGGACTGCGTGGCAAAACACAAGTGAATCCACTCCTCTTAATTTAAAAAATGGAAACGCATTCATCTTTTCATATGTCTCTTTTTGCATGCAATAGGTGGGAAGCAAGCTAAACAGCCCTGTATTATCAGGAAGGTGTTAAAAACCAGGCAGCAAAACCAGTAAGAATCGGTGTCCCATTTTTGCTGCAAGTCTGGAAATGTGTTTGTGCTGTGCGCTGTCCTCAGGATCCTCTCTAATGTTTTTGTAATGTAAACAGTATTTAAATATAGGTGGTCATTTAACTAACATAATGAGCTATGGAACTGTTGATATAATAGGTGAGTTAAAGGAGATGACCAGTACATATTATTTCTTTTCCAATTTTGCACCAGCTGTTTGAGACAGGTATTTTTCCAGCCTGTGGAGAAAGGTTACAGTATAATTTACTATAGCCTTTTAAAGATCATCACTTTAGCAGTGAGAGTTATCCTCTTATTACTTTATTATCTTGTTTAGCAACAGAATATTTGTAAAACTACAGTTAATTTCTCTCATTGTTATTATTAAACATTTTTCCTGCCTTTTTCAATTTCACCAAAAGTTTATGGGAAATGGATTGTTGTATCTAGGTATGCAATACAATGAGAAAATCCAGGTTGTTTGCATGTTTTTCCCTATCTTCTTAATTAATGAGTAGATTAGCATTAAAAAAAAATCCAACGAACCAAGCCAAAAAACCACAAAACCAAACTTTTTTTAAAGTACTTGACGCCTTTTGTTGACTAAATCATAATCAGGACTATCAGAATTGATTAAAAAATATCTTTCTAACTTTTTGGTATATTTTCAATATTTCGTTGACTTAAAAAAAAAAATAAATAAATTGTTTTTTAAGCTTTATACCATCTATGATGCCTTCAGCAGTTTTATTGAGAATGCGAAAACGACAGGAACTTTTTCACTAGCTGCTCTTTTTTTAAGGGACAAACATAAGAATAAGAATGTTATTAAACTGGAATAACTGGTTTGAAACAGCTAATGAAGGACACTGTTACTTTTATGTGGGAGTTTCAAAGCATTTTTAAGTGCAACTTATTTGACCCTACTCACACTCTTAGGGGTGAAGAGTTAATTAATATTATACCCTTCACCACAGGCCCCAGCTGTGAACAGTCCTGGGCCTCTCCTGGACAGTAAAACCAAGCAATAAACAGCTATGTGTTTTGTGAGTAGATGAGACTGATGCTTCTTTTGAAGGTGTGATCCTGCTGACCTTAGTAAAAATACAGTGCAAGGAGCTACCTCGGAGTATGTTAGAAAGTCCTTGGAAGACAGCTTAAGATAGCCAGCTATATACAATTTCTGTTCATTCAAGGGCACTGGTGAATTTTCCTGTGGGCACCAAAGTCATCCCTTGCTGTCACATCAGCCTTGACCATGTGGCAGGGCTTGTCTCTCCAGGAACAGTAGTGTTAAGAGCAGAACCACATGCTCCTGCTGCAGGTGCTCAGTCCCAGGTCATAGCCTCATGTTTGGGGTCCCCATGTTTTTGCCAATGTGTTGATGTAAGAACAGGAACGGTCATAGCATGAGCACAAATTCCCTTCTGCAGTAAATGAACTCTGCTCTAAGGACAAAAATGTCCAGCTTCCAAGAGTTTCCATCTCTTGTCTGTGTACAAACATCAGACATATGGAGGGAGGAAGGAGAAGAGATAGAAACTGTCATACAGGTAGCAGCAAAATGAATGTAAATTAAATCTCTACCTCTGCCAAGACTGACATAACAGAGAACGGGAACGTTTTAGTTAAGGAAAGAGCCCAGTCATGGCCTGAAGTAACAAAACATATAAATCCTATTGTCTTTCATCTGAGTTATTTCTTCCAGTTTTGTTAATGTGTAGAAACTGGAGTGCAGTAACCTACAAAGAAGTCCAATAGCACGGCCTGAATTGCACAGCAGCTGTGATTTGACTTTGTTCTGTGTAAAGGAAAAATATCATGCCTCAACTCTTGGAGCAGAGGTGGGGAAGAAGACCAATAACATGTAAATGCCAGGGGAAGTTTGTAACACTAGGGCTGATGGCAACTGGAATTAAACATCAAATGGAGCAGAAGTCTTCTAAAGATTTGTGATTCAGAAAAGGTGAGTGGAATATGGAGGGGTTTTGCCCGTGTTCTTGCCTTTTGAAGGGCAGTCATGCTTCATGAAATGGTCTAGAGTAAAAGAAAGTTTTTGCTCACTTTGGCAGTTTCTTTGATCTCTCACTTAAGCAACTTCCTACTGCTCTACTTCAAAACAGAGTTTTGGATTTCCAGGGCATTTTAATCAAGTGTCCTCAAAAACGCTGTGCCTGTTGGCCATGGTGGTAGGGATTCATAAATCATCAGATTATTCAATGCCACAGCCACCAAGGAGGTTATGTGAGAGTGGAAATGGAGCAATCTGAGCAGTAACTCTTGCATGTGGTTAGTCATATATACATTATCACAGCTTGTATTACACTACCTTTCTTCTTGAGGAAGGGAAAACAAATCAAAGTTGATGGAAACAGTGCAAATTGTGTGTTTGGGGACAGGGAGGTGGAGGGAGGAGTGTTTTTGATATCCTAATCTAAAATAAATATATGGTCAGATGAGGGGAAAAAATAATGATGATGAGATGATCCAAACACTGGACGAAGAGCTGTAAACTAATTGATTAGTCTGCTTTTAAAGGACATTGCAAACACACGATAACAAAGTACAGTGCAGGGAGAATTCTGAAAGTGATGGAAAGAAAGGACTATAATGATCTAGAACTCAGCAAGCTCAAATTAAAGATACTCTTTCCTATGGAGCTGCACAGTTAGATCAGGGAGCTTGAGACATGAGGACTTTTTCATGCCACACAAACAGGATTTTTTCTGTTTTGAGAAGACCCTGTGGATTTGGAATAAGTCCAGTCTGTCTCTTCAGTTAGCTAAGGCCCAAATCCTGTGTGTGAGTGAAAGAGCGCTGAACCTGATATGTTTGTATTTAGAAGGGAACTGTGCATGGACATACAGTCTTCTTTGCATCCTGAAGTGGCCCTCCACCCACCTCTGATGTGGTCTCAAAAGAAAGGCCACCACATGCCCGGTGTGTAAGTGATGCCCAGTGTGCAACTGAATATATAGCTTCCCTTGTCAGAAGTCTACATATTTTAAGACACAGCATCCTTTTTATGGCAAAGTAGTCTGGCATAAAGTCTGAGTCACTGTTAAAACTGGAAGACTGCTGTCCTGGGGCTCCTTGAGCATTGTGGAGAATTTGGTTCCTCTTTTTTTTTCCTCCATTTATAGAGGACTGTCTCCAAGGCAGTGTACTTTGGGGACTTAGACCTTGATTGGAAAATGACTGGAATATATGATCTGCTATAAAGTTTCCTAGAGGCTGCCCCTTCACTTTCACCTCACTTTGAGTTTGATTTTACTCATCCCTGTTTGTTCTGCTGCTCATCTCACTTTCTTCTTCCCTGTCCTTTGCTGCTCTATCCCTTTTACCACCTTTTTATTTTATTCTTCTTGTTTTGCTGACATTCTCTTTCCTATACCTCCACCTTCTCTGCAGCATTTTTGGTGTCCTTCCTTTATCTTTCATAACCAGATGTGTTATTTGATCTACTCTCTCTTGTTTTTTTTTTTTTTAAATTCATATATCCTACCCTTTGAGCTCTTGCTTCCTACCTCTGTTCAGTAAGAGGTAAAAGTTATGGTTGTCTCTTTATGTGCAGAAATTGAAGATGTATAGTTAAAGGACATGCTCTGTTACTCTTTGCACACTCTCTCCTTGCTCTATTCACTCAGCAACTCTTTTCCAGTCTTCTCCTCCTAGTCCTGTGTTACACATGCTGAAGCTTAGTCCTTTGTCAGTTTTCTCCAGGAGGCTGTGGGAATTATTGTTTACCATCGTGTGGGAGCTTTTTCTTTCTTCACTTAGATTTCCTAGTTTCTCTTCCTCCTCTTTCCCACTATTCTTCTTTCCCTCTTGTCCCTCCATTTTCTCCTCTTTCAGATGAAGTTTGCTTCACAAAAATGGAAAGGATTGCAAAAGTCGGCTAACATGAACAGCTCCTACCCACCCTTTGCACACATTTAAACTAACTGTACAAACCTACAGAGAGTATAATGAGGTGAAAAACAGCAGGGATCTAGATTTCCCCTGGCTGTCTAGAAGTTCTTTGTTTGCCAGAACTCTGACTTCTGGTGAACAGGAGGTTTAATCTCTAAGTATGAGTTTATTTGCAATTCATGAACTCCTTTGTGAAATGGACATCTAAAACAGTTGAATGATGCTTCACAATGGGGCTGGGGTACTGTAGCTGAAGTTCAGCATGGCCTTGGACCACTTCTGAACCATGAGTCTCCTTTGTCCAAAGGCTGATTTTTATTCTGTGATTCTACTTCATTTCTGTGCTGCGTCTTCTGTATTGTCTGTGAAGCTACGTGGAGAGGGCCTTCATGATTTTAATGGTAAAGTAAAGGAGCTGGAGGTAAAGCAGTAGACAGGATATTTATTTTAAATGCATATATTGGATGGTGTTTTATAAGTTTCACTACTATTGATTTTTGTTAGGGATTTTTTTGTTTGGTTGGTTGTTTAGTTTGGTTTGGTTTGTTTGGGGATATTTTTACTTGTATTCCTAACTGTTAAAAATGGAGAATGAGAAATATTCTAGGAAGGTGAAGAGAGGGAGTCTTCAGTGACATAGTAACTTCTAGTAAATTATAGATATTTTGTAACTGAGTTGGAAACTTCTACTAGTTAGAAAATTGTCCCTCTGTGGAATCACTAATAAATTGAGATCTTGTGTACAGAAGTGAAGAAAATTGTAAAAGAGACGAAAGCCAGAAGCAGTAAACCCACAAAATATGAACCAGAGCTGTCTGCTATTGAAACATGGGTCTCAGTACTTGTCCTCATTTTCTAACACTATATGTAAATTAGGGCCTGTATATGATACTGGTTTGTATAGCTAGCAGTTTTTTAATAAAGTGAATCTTTTGTTTCAGCTACATCTTCAGGGCAAATAGTAGCCTGCCATGTCATGCTTTCATTCCCCTATCCTCCCTACATATCAGTGGGAGGAACAAACTCTCACAAGACAGTACATCCTTTCTTTCTTCCTTGGAGTTAGTTGGAGAGAGTAGAAGAATGAAGGGTCTTGATGCTGTGTTCCTACAACTAAATGGATGTCGGCAGGAGGACTTGTTCAGTCCTCATGCAGTGCAGAGGCTGGGAAGGAAATTTCTGGACCAGCTTAAAATGCTACTCTTGGTTATGAGCAGATAAGCAAACTCATCCTTCCTGTGCATGATAAGTATCAGGTAAACTGTTCATTGACTTCTCTTATTACTTCAAACACAATATCAAGTTTCTGCATATCAGCTGAGATGCAGTAGCTAGCTGTATCCTTGCTTCTAGCTGTTGGCAAAGTAAGGTAAAAAACCTTTCCTTAAACACAAATAAATCTCAGTTACCTCACGTTTGTAGTGGGTGAAGAGCCAATACAAAGCTTATTATACTAGTGCAGCTGATAGGGAGTTCATCATGCTATTGCAACTCGATCATGTAACTGACCCCTTCCATAATGTCTGAGAGTGATAAAACAGCTTGTAATGGGATTTGAAGTAAGCGTTATCTGGGATATCCTGGCAATAACACCTAAAAGATAAAGGTAGTTCCAGGTACAAGGGGCAGCTTCATTAATAATTATTCTGCACAGGTAATGAAGGAAAGCAGTCCCTTTAACACAGGAGTGAACTAGGCTGCATTAGCAGAGACAAACTGCTTTAGCTTCGCTAGCAAAGTCCTGAGGCAGAATTGTTTTGTGTCATGAGATCTCTTCAGCCTACAAAGCCCTGTTTGCAGGTCTATACAGGTGTCCTCAAAGCTCCCCTGAAAAAAGATGGTGCTGCAGCTCACTAGTTTCTAGTAGCAAGTTTCTGAGGGCTCTCAAAATTATATTTTTGCTATTCTCTGTCATTCATTCTGTTTAAAATGATCTGAGACTGCACAGATTTTAACATGAAACCATAATCTAATTTTAAAACAGTGAGATTTTTAGGCATAAGTGTATTGCTTCAAGCTTCTGAAGTTAAAAGCAATCATTGATACTTGGCTGGTTTTCCTCCAGCTTGTCTGTCTTTCTCCTCCCTTTGGTGGGGGTCAAGAGTGATGCTTCATTGGGATTCTCATCGACATACACCATAATCAATGTCTCTAATCAGTGTTGCTCTGCTGGCATCACACATGGAACAGAGCAGAGTGCCCAGTCAGCACCAACGCAGACACTGGAGGAAAATGAGGAATGAAGATGGAGAGCTTCAGGGAAGAGGCTGGAAACAAATTAAAGAGTCAAGTTTGAAAAAGCAGAAAAAGCAATCTTCAGGTATTTGTTGCAATTCAACAGGAGTGTGGTTAGATTGTTTACATAACTTCATGCCTTCTGTTTCCATGAGCACTTCACCATTCTTGGTTTGTTTGCATCAGTGTCTGCAGCAGCATGTGCTTGAATTTGATGTGCTCAACTATTCACTGGAAGTATAGTCTGGAGCAAACTAGTGATGTGATGGGGAGTTAACAAAGATGGCCACTTACAGAAAACCGCTTGAAATTTGTTACCATATTCTATATTGGAGGTTGATTTGTGACTACCATGCAATTTTCAGACTATCCTAACAGTGAAAATAATCAGAAGTTTCAAATAACAAAATTATCTTGAAAATGCTATATTTTGTGCCAGAAAAAGTGTGGCTTGTTAACTGAGCTAATCATAGGGGATTACATTGAGGGAGAGAGCAAGTAAGCAGAAACACAAGAAAAATAATACAAAAATGAGGAAGCTGGAAGTAGAAAATGACGATGACAGACCCTTGTCTTAAATTTACTTAACAAAGTAATACTTCAGGTACTGGTACCCTTCATAAGACTGAAGAATATAGGTGCCTAAATGCTAACTCTGCATGGACTGTTAGAGAGTTCATGTTGTGTCATTAAATACACATTTCTAGCAGTCTTACCAGGCCATGTTTAATGAGCAAAAATGCTTCCTTTCTGATCCACAGTTCAGTTCCTCAAATTTCTACCTCAGGTCTTCTGTCAGCCATCTGCTACTCAATGAAAACAAGCATAAAAAGAAGTCCTTTTGACACAAAGCTTCATGTAAACTAAATTTTTTATTAGTTCTTTCCAGATCACAGGGGGCATATTGATATCCTGTTCCTATTGTTAGTCACAGCATTTTTTATTTTCACAGTATTAATGCTCCTTGCTTAAATTCTATATTTATACCCTTTTTCTTTTCAAACAAGTGAAGCTCAATTATTTTGATTTTAGTAATCAGCGATTTTGTGAACTAGTGCCAGTTCACTGCAATTACTTTATCTCAGCAGCAAATGGGAAAAAGAGCCTCTGTATTGATGTTATGTGCCAAGTAGATTACACTTCTTTAAAAAGATACATTGTCTTGCTCTTGTGTGTGGAAGGATGATTCAAAATTATTTCGTTATATATCAAAGGCTTTCCTCTGTCTTTAGATCTTTATGAAATACTTTTGTGAAACACTTTTAGAAGGTTCTGGCTTAGGGAAGGTAATAAGATGGTTCCCTTTGAAGAAAATCTAAACCCACAAATGAAAGGGTATGTTCTTTTGAAATGCAGTAAGAAGAGTTTTTATAATGATAAGGAAGACTGTTCATGAAGAATATTATCTGCTTAGAAGTAATCATTGTTTAACAGTTTAAACAACAGCATTTACACAAGAACACATTTTAAAAAATAGCTATCTCTTTTACATTTATAAGGCTATACAACTCTTTGACACAGCAGAGGTCTCACTTCCCAGAGTTAGTGACTATGTGTGCAGTAGTCATAGTATGTTTGTTGAATGAAAGGTCTTTCATTTTGGAAAATGAACTTTATCACAACATGCACTTTCCTTAGGGGAACATAAAGAACCAACTAATTATTTTTCAGCTGTTGGATAGAAGATAAAAAGAAGGGATAGAGTTAGCAGGAACCTCTAGTTTTTTCTTCCCAATAGTTTCAGGTTAGCTTGTAAATAGCTTGGATTTGTCATGTTCCTCAGCTGAATATGTGCAGGGGTTAGAGTGACTGTGAAGATGTATTGTCCAGTTGTCTGTGCATGAGTTCCAGGACAGGTGTTGAATCAAGTCTTGTTGCCACTTGCACATTCACTAGGCTCAAAAAGAGTTGAATGAAGTAGAATAGCGTCATTGATATCTATTTGCTATTTGCATTTAATGGACATGTTTCAAATTTTTTTGAATACATACCTTGTATTTTTTCATGGATGCATAATCCTTGTTCAGGGTGTGCCTGCATTATCAATTTGATTTGGACCAACAGTATGATTTTGAAGTAATTTATCTAAGTTTTCTCCATTTGCCTTGTGTTTTGTTGGGTTCGTAAGTGGTTCTGAGAGCACAAATTTTATTCCTGTCAGGACAAGCTGTAATACTTTCATATGCACTGGGGACAGACAGTCTCAAATCCATGTATAGGACACAGAAGTCCTCCAGGGGTGGCTGACTCATGCTCATGACTAGAAGACTCTCAGATCCTCCAGCTCCTGTGAAACAGTGAGTTGTTCGTGTACTTTGCAGAGGACGTGTTGAGTGTGCTTTTCCATTTGCCGTTAACTGCTAGCCCTCTGCTGACTATCCGCCAACGGATACACCTATCTGCAACCCCTGCCTCAGCTGCCTAGTTTTGGGGTATAAAGATGTTTTCCTGCTTTGTGTATCCTACCTTTTGCTCCATCCCACCTTGATGCACCTTTTTATTTTCTTCTGTTTATTCCTGCCCAATTTCTTCTTAAAATAGATTGTGCCATTTTGATAGCTACTGCTTCCACACAGCATAAAATTCAAAAAGAAGTCTAATGGGAGACTTTTATGATGTCTTCAACAACCTCACTGCAATCTGCAGATAAGACAGACTTCTTAGGGATTTACAGTGGTAGAATGGGGGGCAATATTCATATGTTACAACAAGGAAAATTCCAGTGAGATATGAGTAAAAAATGCCATGAGGGTATTAAAACACTGCAGGAGGTTGGCCAGAGGTGATGTGAAGTTTTCACCTTTGGAATGATTCAGAGCTTGCCTGATGACAGTACTGAGCAACTCGATGTTTGTTGGCCCTGCCTTGGTTGGAAAGTTGGACAAGGTGTCCTGAAGAGGTGTCTTCCAACCTGAAACATTTCATGAAAGATAAGTTCCCCTCACTCTTGAGTTTGCTCATAGAGGAGCTAACATCTGCTTTTACTCCACCTGAAGTAGTGGTAGTATGCCTTGAAATAAGACTGGTTTTATGTATTTAGTGTACAGTTGGAGGTACATAAAGACAAAAAAAACCCAACAAAAAACAAAGCAAAAAAACCACCTGAAACAGAAAAAAAATGAAGAGAAACCCAACCAACCCTTCCTTCCAAAACAAGACAAAACAAAAAAAATAGAGACACCAACCTGCTACTTAGGAGAAGTGCAAGATATGTGCGGACAGTACAAAGACAAATTTATCCCCAAACTCCTTTAAACCTATTAATTTTCTTGGTTTTTAATTTTCTGTGGATTTTTTAAGGACTTAAATTCAAGGAATGTATCTTCAATATTTTGTAGGTTTCATGACCTACAGGTTTTAGATATGAAAATATAGGGTATATACTGTCATTCTTAGCAGGAATGTGGCTCAAAGACAACTTCATGAGAGATACCATGGGAAGAAAATTTCTCTGTATAATAAGCCAATATTAGACATTAGCTTAAACCATACTGAAACCATCCCTGACAGAAATATGTCTATAGAGAGATTTCCAGAAATTTAAATACATCCATTTAAAAATCCCATGTAGTGAAGGCTTTGGTAGCTCCAAAAGAGCCCTGGATCAGAGGTTCAGCTGTCAGATAAGAAGACAGTTAGCTCAGCTGGAGACAAAGAGCAATGTAAAAACACGGATATGGGATACAGAATAGTAACATGCATCAGCACCTGAAAAAATTTATATGCCTCAAAACATGACTGCCAGCAGGAATTACAAAATTCCTTACTTTTGAAGTAAAATTGAAAGTTTTTGCTAGTGTCATTGGAACTGAGATCGACCTTAAAAGGTTTGTCGCAGCAAAGCCGTTAAACATTTGTTTCACTTCAAATCAGTGAATAATTGCATTCTCTTTTATGGACCAGGGCCAAAGGATAATCATGCTGAATTAATTATAAATGCAACAGATATTATGGCATAATTCCAACAATTGCACACATTGAAAATGAGGAATTAGTTTTTCCTTCCTCTTCTGATTTTTCCTCCCGAAATGTTTGTTGATGCTATGTTTTTTCTTTCATCTCACTTCCATTTTATAAGGTGTTCATTTTTTTTCTGCTTATCTTCTGACAAGTATGCTTTAAGACTGGGTGCCACACAACCACTTTTGGTATTTTGTTTGAACTGATGTTGATATCTGCCTGAAAGCTTTACTCTGAAATGTGACATAAACATACTTTGATTCCAGCATATTTGTACCTCAAACCACTAGTACCTGATGTTTCATTTTTTTGCCTTCTGATATTAGAAAAAGACAACTTGGAAAATAAAACTTCTCAAATCCTACAGGAAAAAAAATATTTTTAGACCTCTCCTTATAAGTACATAGCAATGATACTTTCATAGATGCCAACAAATATTTATCTTGCAAATAAAAATAATTGAAAAAAAATTCAGATTTATGAATAGTTCTCAGGCATCATGTTTAATGAAATTTTATTATTTTTAGATAATATACCTCAATTAGTTTGGGGACCTTACCATCTGTGTTATGGGAAAAATACTTTAATTTCTCTTAATTATTCCTGTGATTCATGAGTTATGACCTTCCTCAGGGACAAAAACAAATGCCAGTTCTTCCAAGAACAAAATGTGTGCAGTAGAAATACAAAAACCTACACAGTGGTATTAAAGCAGTCAATGTCCTGAATTGAGTGGATTAGCAGAGGCAGCAGGGAGCAAATATACTGCATTCATTTTGACAGTTGGAGTGGTTTGGTTACATACAGTAGTGGCTAAATATCCCAGTAATTAATTAGGAATGCCATAAACAGCAAAGCCGTGCTCTGGGATATCATAGGAAAAGTAAAAAGTCACCAGAAAGGTGTTAAATGTTTCTTTGGGGTAAAGTGCTGGGGTCTATCTGCCAGATGCTTGCAGAATGCTGGTGTCCATCTGTAGGAGCATCTTCGTCATGGCAGGTTGAAGTCAGCAGTAGAGGCAAAACGAGTTTCCATGTTAAATATCTTCTAACTGTGGACAGTGGAAGAGCTGCCCAAGGCACATGGCAAGTCAAAGCAGGGGAGGCTGGATGGGTGTTGGTTCCTGCAATGAAATGTGTGTTGTTTCCTTCCTACGGAGAAGAAGCAGGACATTATGTGTGGTAAATGCATTTGAACCTCTCCATCAGTTTTTCATTTATGTGGAATGAGTTCCCCTAACTGCAGGTTTCTCAAACTGAAACTGGAAGGAGTCTGCTTGGGCTGAGAGGGCACCTGTCCTCTGCAGTGGGTACAGCTCTGGTCCTGCAGCAGCATAATCATGATTGCCTCCAAAATAACGTGTGAAAACACAGAGGTGATATAGGGAGGGTTAGGACAGGTCTTTCCTTCCTAATGTAGGTGTACCCTCTGATTCGTCTGTTCTGCAGCAAGTCTGAACACGTTTCTCCCATCCTCAGGGCATTGCTGGTGAGATGGGAGGGAAAATTAGCTTTTCATCTCAAAACACTCTGCCAGTGCCCAGAAATAACTCTGCTGTGGCACTGGAAAATAGAGCAAGGGCTGAGTAGAGCTGAGACCAAGCTCATGCTCTTCCTGGGACCCATCTTTGGGGAGAGGCTCACACCAGTCTCCAGGGCACTGCACTTTCTGGTGTCTGTCACAGTAGCTGTTATTTCATTTCCTTTTCCTACCTTATTCTATTTTCCAAACTGAAACCTCTCATGCTCTATGGTACACTCTTTCTGGTCCTTTCCAGCTTCCAGCTAGACGTTTCTATTTTCCAGCATACGCACGCCTGGGTGTGGGGTGGGAATGTCATTGGGAAGGTGCAGACATAGAGGCGGATCAATGGGGGTGCAGCTATCCCCTAGCAGAGGAGCTCCACACATGTAACTGCATCAGAACTGGGCATGTGTCATCCAACCCAGAGCCCAGCCACTAGGAAAAGATGTTCCTGCAGCCAGTACCTCTGAAAAACTCAGACCTTGGATCTGTGTGATCTGGCTTTCAAAATCATCTTTCAGTTGTCATAGAAATGTGTTTCTGGCTTCCCCACATGCAGACAAGAGCCTGGAAAGATGAATATTAAAGGATTCAGTATCAGAAGTTAAATAAACAAATTTTGTAATTTTTAAATATGTCAAGACTTGTAAAGACATGTGACACTTCTCATGGCTCAATTTATGATTATTTGAATCTTTGGCAATATTACTCTTTGTAGGTAACCCTCTCCTTTCTTGTTTGTGTTCATTATCTAGCACTGAGGAGACTTATGTGCCTTATCTACAGCAAGGGATGTGTCTTGTTCACTGTAACTCTGTCTCCAGTTCTCTACCCACAGTGTTATATTGTCCCTTTCTTCGTTATTGCACTACTTAATAGTCTATTTTCAAATAGACCTTCTAAAATGCCTTAAGAAAATCTAAGTAAATTCTATCCACTCAGTCACTGCTGGCAACTCCTTTAAAGCACAAACAACTGATCTCAAAGGGACTCCGATGTGCTAAACTCTGTTCATTTGACCTTGAAGAATTAGTCTTATCCTATTCTTCTACTCTTTTATCCTAATTAGGCTCTCAGTCCATTTTCTTCAGAACACAGAGATTTAGGTTATGAATCTACAGTTTCTATGACACCTTTTGTTCCAGTTTCAGAAAGAAATCCCTGATGAATAGTTTTCCAATTTCTATGAATACTCACTGTTTCTGTGGATGCAACATATACTGTATCCTTGTCATTGTTGCCACTGCTTAACTGTTATTTTCTGAAATGTCAAATGACTTCAGTTTCTCAAATTTGCCAGTAATTTTCTTCCTCATAATTTATTTTTTTTTTCAGGGCAAGATTCCCTAGTTTGTCCTGTGCTACATGGTTAGGGATTTCCTTATTTTTCATGGTAAAATTGGGGTAAAATTATTGAAAAACTTTATCTCTAATTTCATTTTCTTCTTTCATGAATGTTTCTAGCTGTCATCACTAGCAGCCTAAAAACTTTTTCTTTTCAAATACATTTCTAAAAAATTTTGCTGTGGTATGAACGCCACTTTTTCATTACTTTATCATAATTTTCCAGGTCCAGTTTGTAATTCTAATGTAATTCTAAGTAGTGAGAAAAGAAAATAAATGTTTAGTGGAGTTTGAGTCTAGTTCACAGAACAACATTTAAACAATCTTTATATATGGCTACTTTAAAGTTTCAAGCCAACTCAGGCAAAATACTTTCTTCCCCTCCAAACTGATGACTAAACTTTATTAAGTTTGGTTTAGAGATATGCCACATGTTTTGTACCTAATACACATCTTTGACTCTTTACCAAGGTTTCTTATGACTTTCCCTAAAAGGAAGAGAAATTTTCTAAAGTGCTGAAATGTCAGTTTGCGTGTTCAGGCCCCAAAACTTTAGATTGCATCCTAAATAATTTAATAAGTCATTCAAATGTATTAGGGCAATGATAGAGGTACATTCATTTGAAGTTTTCTTTTGAAAGTAAGACGAAAGCCCAGCATTTCTGTCATTCTTCTGCAGCACCTTTTTCTTGCTCATGATATATAATTTGAACTCTGTCATCTGCTGCCCTTTAATCCTCTGTTCTTTTTCTTAAGAAGCCTTTTTTCTTCATCACTGTGATCTCAAAATATAAGTCCTCAATTTATTTTTTTTTTAGTTTTGACTTAGAAAACATCTCAGCTTCTATTTTGGAGGAAAAAAAGTAAAGCATAAAAGTTATTTTTAATGTTTGTGTCACTTTAGGAAATCAAGACATTAACTTCATTTTTATCATTTTCCTGTCTAATGACAGTTCCAAAACAAGATTGTTCAATGTTGTCTAAATCTAGGATTCATTTTAAGTTTGCAGTATAAAGATGTCATGCTGATTGCCAGAAATGTTTGAACAACTTTGAGGATCAAACCTCCCTTAGGCTTAAGGACCCTAGAGCTGAAAGCTGGAGTGCATATAGTTAAAATAAACTATATAATTTGATTATGCAATTAAGAGTATTTTCAGACTATTGTTCTGGAGTTGCAAGTATCTGGGAAGGCTTCTGAAAGAGACTTCCATTGGACAACACAGCAACAAAATATTTAATGCTTCAAATGAAGTGAGGTTAAAAAATTAAACCAGATTAAAATATTTGGATCTTTTGCAAGAGTTGCCATGCTTTATTACAGCTCACTTAAGCCAGCCTGACTAGTGCCTAATGCATCAATTCATGGGCATAGAGGAAATCCATGGACCAAGCTAATTTTTAGTAGGAGCAGCGCACAGTGCTTTTCACAAGGAGACTTACAAAATTATGGAAGAAGCTCCCCTCACTCCCTCTCTCCTCCTTTGCAGGTTGATGGGGAAGAAGGACAAGGTATACCTTTCCCTTTGCTGCTGCCTTTAAAGGGGAAATGCATGCTGCTGTGCATGAAGTTATCATGAAGAGGTTTCAATGAGAGTATGTTCACTGTAAGCACAAGCGAAAAACAACACACTGATCACCAGCAAATCTATTTTCTAACAATCCCTGTGCTAAAGCTTAATATTATTATTGTTACTATTACTGCTATTATTCTTTTTAAGGCACACCAAGATGGTGCCAGTCCTGCTAATTTTGGGGGATGAAAAAAAGGGCAGTTAAAAGGAAGGACTATGATGTGGCTTATGAATACTCAAGTGATAAATCTGCCTAGATTCTGTTCACAGGGAAATTTGTGTTGTAAGAATAAACTGTGAAAAGCTTGAAACAAAAGCCAGGACTGTGATCATTCCATGAATCATCTCTGAACTTTTGCTATATATGTGCCACGCAATTATTACCTAGCATAGTGTCTAATTAGAAAGCTAGGCCTCTTGCAGAAAAGAAGTCTTACTGCGTGACTTTAAAAATATCCATTTCTGATCTGATTTCATTTACTGGTAACCACTTTGTTCCAGCTATCTGGTCTGGAGCTGAATTGCTTGTTGGCCCCATTGTCAGAATGACTGCATGAAAAGGGAAGCATGTGGGCTGTAATAATAATGTGATACATGTGTAGAAGGTCAGAGAAGCAACAGATTAACATTCCAGCAGATGATTTCCCTAGGGACAATCCTTGAAAGCATCAAAGGCCAAAGATCATGACACTGATAATGTGTTTAATGCTGTTGGTAAAATAGTTGTTTGAATTTGTCAACTGTAGGGGTAATGCTTTTTGGTTTTTTTTCAGTTAGGTAATGAAACCTGCTGTGAACAGTGAAAATTAGTTCCATAAATATTAGTCTAATTATATATATGGTAATGGGGTTTAAATCAATGGATTGCCCAGTCTCCGTTATGTCACATATTAAAATGAAGAAGAGTAAAACTAATGGATTAACTGAAAAAGATTTCTTTGTGACCCAAAATTTTGGCATGGAAAAGTTCAGGAAATGTGTGAAACATTTTTATTGCATGCAATGCAAAATGGATGCTATGCTTAATTTCCATCAGAGGAGGTGTAAACGATGGGAGGCATGTATGGATGAACAAAGAGCTCCTAGACAAACTCAAACACAGAAAGGAAGCATAAAGAGGGGGGAAAGCAAGGATGGGTAACCTGGGAGGAATACAAAAGCATTGTCTGAGCATTCTGGAATGAAGTTAGGAAAGCTACAGCCCACATGGAATTGAATCTGGCCAAGACATCAAAGAAAATAAATATTTCTCTAAGTACATAGGTGACAAAAGGAAGACTAGGGAATATTTGACCCCATTACTCAATGAGACAGTGGACTTGGTTACGCAGAACATGGAAAGGGCTGAGGTATTGAATGACTTCTTCAGCTCATTTTTTACTAGCAAGAGTGGCCTTCAAGAATCATAGGTCCCAGAAATCAGGGGGAAATGTTGCAGCAAGGAAGATGTACCCTTGATGGAAGAAGATCAAGTCAGAGAACGCTTCAGCAAACTGGGCATATATAATCCCATGAGCCCTGATGGGATGCACTCTTGAGAGCTGAGGGAGCTGACAGATGTCATTGTGAGGCCACTCTCAATAACTTTTGATGGATGATAGCAACTGGGAGAAGTATCTGAAGACTGGAGGAAAGCAGATCTTATCCCCATCTTCAAGAAGGGCAAGAAGGAAGACCCAGGGAACTACAGGCTGGTCAGCCTCATTTTGATCCCTGGGAAGGTGGTGGAGCAGGAAATCCTGGAAACTATTTCCAGTACAACAAAATTATCAGGAGTATAGTCAGCATGGCTTCACCAAGGGGAAGGGCCTCAAAGACAGCCTCCGAAGGAACTGAAGCATCTCTCACATATGAAGAAAGACTTAGAGATATGGAACTGTATAACCTGGAGAAAAGAAGGCTCAGCGGGATCTCATCAACATGTAGAAGGATATGAAAGGAGGGTGCAAGTAGGACAGAGCCAGGCTCTTTTCAGTGGTGCCCAGTGAAAGAACAAGACGCGGTGGGCACAAACTGAAACACAGGAAAGCTCTGAACATCAGCAAATACTTTTTCACTGTGAGGATGACCAAGCACTGGCACAGGTCACCCAGGGACATTTTGAAATCTCCATCCTTGGAGATATTCAAAAACCTTTTGGACATGGTCCTGTGCAACCGGCTCCAGGTGGCCCTGCTTCAGTAGGTGGTTTGGACCAGATGACTGCCAGAGGTCCCTGCCAACCTCAACCATTCTGTGAATCTGTGATTTAATGAAATGATTGTATTTGAGCAAAATTGCATTCTAAAAATACTTCAGTATCTGAAGTCACTGGAAAAACAGCTTTCTGAGTTTCAAATCACATGGTCCTTCTTGGTAAGTACAAAGACATTTTCTTTATCTGCTGGTCTTACCATACCCAAGTGGAGGTCTGAAGTTCAATACGAATGCTTTAGTAGTGAAAAAGGTGTTTGAAAATGATTGAGACTAGAAACTGCTAATGGACACTTAATTAGCTTAGGGTACCAAGATGAAAGAGTCAGCCCTTTTCACACTCCTGGCTGTTTTCACTGTGTGTGGTATTTCCTTCCCCTGCGGATGGGACATGGGTGTGACTAACCAATACTTCATTATACAGAAACAGAAAAACTGATTCTCACTTCATTTCAATATATGACATATGGGCTGGAGTGAGCAACACTAATGTGCTTAAATAGCCTGAAGCAAGTAGTTTAATAGATTCCATGACTACTTGATGAGTCCGAACACAAAAGAGATGCCAGAGGGACTCTGGCAAGAAGTAGCAGGAGGAAAATGAAGCAGGGACATACAATGAACCAGAGGTTTTCTCCTGTTTCTTAAAGTATTGGTATGTCTGCTCTGCTGAATGTACTGTTTCTTTTCTTCTAAAAGCTTCTGGAAATACTCTAACGAAAATTCAAAACACAGCCACAAATCATTTATAGGAGACAAAAAACAATAAGTAGTGTCAGCACAGAGGGATATATTTTACTTGGCTGTGCCATGAGGAATTATGGTGGGCTGTGATGAGTGGAATATAAAGTAACATAAGTTGCCTGTTGACAACAGGGTTTGAAATTATAAAATGTAAAACCAATATATTTCCCTCACAGTATCAAACAGCTGGGATTTTTTTATAGTTGGTAGCAGAATACCATGTCATTCTTCAGAGCCCCATAATTCTGTAAGCATGTTTAAGTACATGATGTTATTTATTTTGTTTGCTTATTTGGTTTCAAGTATAATGTAGATTGTGATGCACTGTGATGAAAATACCATAATAGTGGTCAGCATTTTGTTGAAAACTTATTACAGATGATTTTCTGGTCTTAACTTTGGTTTTGGTCATTAAAAGGATTGCATTTAATATACAAAAATAGCTAGCAATAGTACCACCCTCTTATGAATCATCACTGAGCTAAAAAATCCTACAGGAATCTTATTTTTTTTATGCTATTTAAAAATCTATTTATAAAAATAAATCTTTATGAGGAACTAACAGCAGACAAGTTCAAATAAGAGCTTTTCAAGTGACAGATGGTAATAAGCAAGTCAGACAGTTAGATGATGGTTTATGTGCTAGACATTATAGGTGTTGTAACTATTGACCCATGTTAATGTGGTTACTCTGGCAAATAAAATGCAGGAAACAAAGCTACCTTGAATGACTCTTATCCTGGCTGCTGATTAGTAGAATATCTGTCAGTCAGCAGTCAGATCTGGACAGTTGCTAGGTTTTAAACCTTTACCGCCTTGTCTTTTCCCACTCAGTCCTTCTTTTACATGCTTTGTCATTCCTGTTGCTGTTATCTCAATATGCCTGTTTATTACCACTGTGATATTATTCATAGGGAACCTGATTCTGATGAGTAGAGCTATTAGGGTCAAGAGGAAACAGAGGTGGTAGGGAAGATACTTATCTCCTCCTGCAAAAGGTAAATGAGGCTGTCTACAAGTCACTCTAAAGGTCATGTACAGAATGGTGCCAAAAGAAAATGATGTGCAATGATGGGAAAGGCAGCAGGGATAGTTGTGGGGTTTGCCATCCATATGAGCCGAACCCATCACCCCTGATTGTAACACTGAAGGAAAGCTAATAATCTGTAATCTGGAACCCTGTGATTCAAGTGTAGAGGAAATATGTGGGAATGGCAAATAGATTTGAAAAAATTCAAGCTTGGTTTGTGAAATATTTAGCTTCACAAATATTTCAAAAAGAGCAAATTTTTTCACCTTTTGTAGTAATTGCACTAGGATGTGCAGTTAAAACACAGCATTACTGTGGTTCTACACACTATTGCTTCCTGCCTTCTTGTTTTGTTTTGAGTAAAGCTGGCATGGCTTTTGGGTTGTTGCCAGCCATGGGAAGTACGCCTGCACTCGAGAAATGGGCTGTTATTAAGTGAACCAGCAGGATTACAGCATTTCCTTGGTAATTATTATGGGATGACTATGATACTCTCTAGCTACATCTCTCCTGGTTTATTTATGTTATTCTTAAAACCAGACCACAGGAATGGCAATTCCAGTCTTTCCAGGAGAGAAAGTGAATGTTGACTGTCTATCAAAGCTGTGGTTTATAAATTGGCTGTCTGTGTAGGGTCAGGGAGTTGTAGGGTGGACAATGGTGTGGTGAAGATGTGGACGGCATTGCAAGGCATATGTTTGAGATAGCCATGTCAAAATGTATTGAGCAGATTCAGCACCTGCGCTGCCTGAGAGGTGCCTGAGCTGTTAATGGAAGATGTGTGCCCATTGTCAAAACATGCTTATGCAGGAGGTACTGCCTGGATCATGTGGCATAGCTTATGACATCATATAACATGTCCAGGTATGAGTTTGTGATTTCATTTTTCAGTCCTTTGCATTCCTTCAAAACCAGAAGAACAGAATTTATGCTCTCTGCATTACCATAATGATACACACACACCCATTATATTTCTCCACTGTTGATTGTGCTTTCTGCACAGGACTTTCATCTTACTTTCTAAAACTATTCCTACATTAAACAAAGATGAAGAAACTGAGGCAGGTGCATGTCCCACAAGATTTAGTGTGAATATACATAATCTGCTTTTTGGAGAATGAAATCAAGCTGGTGATGCATGTTGTTATTACAACAATCCAGTGATATTTGTGGTGCTTATAATTGCTGCTACTGCTTTTGTTTTGTGAAGTAATTTTAAAATATTTTTTTTTTTTTTAAAAAAAAAGTGAACTCTTTAGTGCATACTCAACTAGCAGCATTGTTTTTGCTGTAACCTAGGCTGTGACAAACTTGTGTAAGCTATGGTCCTCCCCACTGGTTGTCAAAAAAAGAAAGTTCCTTGCATAGATTGGGGAAATCAAACACATAGGCATACAGAAATCCCATCTATCTCAAAGTAGCCACCAGCACAGTTACTAGAGCCCTCATCTACTAAAGTGGTCTCTCATGAATCCCGAACCATGGAGGCAAGAGGGAAGGTCTGGAGAGAAGAAGACTTTCCCTCGATAGAGGAAGACTGCGTTAGAGACCACTTAGCCAAACTGGACATCCATAAGTCCATGGGCCCTGATGGGATGTACCCACAAGTTCTGAGAGAGCTGGCAGATGTTATTGCTGGGCCACTCTCCATCATCTTTGAAAAGTCATGGAGAGCAGGAGAGGTACCTGAAGACTGGAGGAAGGCCAACTTCACTCCAGTGTACAAAAAGGGCAAGAAGGAGGACCCAGGAAACTACAGGTCGGTTAGTCTCAACTCCACCCCTGGGAAGGTGATGGACTGACTCATTCTGGAGGTCATCTCCAAACATGTTGAAGAACAGAAAGTTATTGGGAGTGGTCAACGTGGATTTACCAAGCATAAATCATGCTTGACCAATCTGCTAGCCTTCTGTGATGTCAAAACCAGTTGGCTGGATGAGGGGAGAGCAGCAGATGTCATCTACCTTGACTTCAGCAAAGCTTTTGACACTGTCTCCCATAACATCCTCGTTAGGAAACTCAGGAAGTGTGGGTTAGAGGAGGGGACGGTGAGGTGGATTGAGAGCTGGCTGTGTGACAGATCACAGAGGGTTGTGATCAATGGAGCAGAGTTGAGTTGGAGGCCTGTAACCAGTGGTGTCCCCCAGGGGTCAATACTCGGTCCGGTCTTGTTCAAGATCTTCATCAATGACCTGGACGAGGGGACAGAGTGTGTCCTCAGCAAGTTCACTGACGATCCCAAGCTGGGAGGGGTGGCTGACATGCCAGAGGGCTGTGCTGCCATCCAGCGGGACCTGGACAGGCTGGAGAGCTGGGCAGAGAAGAACCTCATGAGGTTCAATAAGGGCAAGTGTAGGGTGCTGCACCTGGGGAAGAAGAATGCCAGGCATCAGTATAGGTTAGGGGGGAACCTCCTGGAAAGCAGTTCCGAGGAGAGGGATGTGGGAGTCCTGGTTAGATAGCAAATTATCCATGAGCTGGCAATGTGCTGTTGTTGCCAAGAAGGTCAATGGCACCCTGGGCTGCACAGGTCAGTGTGTGGCCAGTAGGTTGAGGGAGGTCATTCTCCCCCTCTACTCTGCCCTGGTGAGGCCACAACTGGAATCCTGCATCCAGTTCTGGGCTCACTAGTTGAAGAGATACAGGGACCTACTGGGGAGTGTCCAGCAGAGGGCAACGAGGATGACTGGGGGATTGGAACATCTCCCCTGTGAGGAAAAGCTGAGAGAGCTGGGACTCTGGCCTGGAGAGGAGAAGGCTGAGGGGTGATTTAATTAATGTTTGTAAATACCTAAAGGGTGGGTTGAGGGAGGATGGAGCCAGACTCTTTCAGTGGTTCCCGGTGACAGGATTAGGGGTAATGGGCACAAGCTGGAACATAGGAGGTTCCACTTAAATATGACGAAGAACTTTTTCACAGTGAGGGTGCCAGAGCACTGGCACAGGCTGCCCAGAGAGGTTGTGGAGTCTCCTTCTCTGGAGATTTTCAAGACTTACCTGGATGCAGTCCTGAGTGATGTGCTCTAGGGGATCCTGCTTTTAGGCCGGGGAGTTGTACTAGATGATCTCTGGAGGTCCCTTCCAACTCTGAATATTCTGTGGTTCCGTGATTCTGTGATTCTGTGATCTAGGATATACTGATTGAATGCCTAGCTGGGAGGGGACAGGACATCAGATCTGTAGTAGGGATAATGAAATACAACAAGAATTGGTTTTTAGGTGTGGGGAAGTATGTTGAGACGGGTATTTTAGCAGAATATGCTCCATTTCAGAATATTTTGAGTAAGTTTCTTGCTGGGAAAGGCACTTGGCTTGGTGGGAAGGAAAATAATGTTCATTTCACCACATGTTTCATTCAGTATCCAGGTCAATTATGTGGCTGTTGGCATATTCAAACTGGGGACAAAGTATTAGCAAGGTTGCCTGGCTCCGAGGTGAGGACACTAATCATTGAGCTAGTGGTTGTTTTGGGCTAGATCAGGTCTTCACAGACATGATGTGCGATATCCTGTTTACCCTGGGAAAAAAAAAAAGTCATAATATATATATTTCTGAAAGATACTGGCTTCATCCTGATGTGAAACAAGTTAGTGTCCCATGGGATGGAAAAAAACCTCCCTGTGAATAATGCTTAGTGACAAACTGATTTCTCTGTTATTTTCCCTTGTTTGCCTGTTATGTTCAGGTAGGTTTGGGCAGAAGAATGAGTCAGCAATGTGATGCCCACACTGAGCTTAGCACTTCCACTCCATCTGAGAAAGCTATAGCCAAAAAGAGAGGAGGAAGATGCATTAACAGATATCAAACCTAGTAGTAGTGAAATACTGAGGAAATGAAATCAGGTTAGAGGAACAAGGACACATGGTCTCCCGCATTTGTTGAGAAGGAAGGAGGACAGGTAGGTGGGTAAAAAATAAAGGCATTTGCTCCTAATGGGAGGTTGTACCCAACTCTGCTAAGTCTGGCAGAGCTTTTAAGTGTCTGCTTGCCAGTCTCCACTGCAGCAAAAACCACACAACTACTCACTCGTACAGAAATAGAAGGTAAGTATGTGGCATACTGGACCCGTCATCTTTCTGTTCTTCCTCTTCTTTCTGTACTAATCTTGTTAGCATTGTGTATGCATTGGGTTATCCCTGTGTTAATGTCTTGGGTTTTACCCCTCCAGCTGCTTATCCATCCTGCTGAGCCTTGCTGATGCAGCATGTGTTCTTCTCAGATCAAACCACTCAAAGATAAAGTTATTTTATTGTTTCCTGTAGCGTCACAGAAGGTTATGTAGAAGACCAAGTACAAAGGATTCACTTCAAAAAAACAGGTTTGTCTTCATTAACTACATCAGATCTGCTGTTAGTCTTACCCAGGCTTTTGTGCATAAGATTTAGTTATCTCTGAACCAGACAACTTGGATGTTATTCAGTTTTTCCTAAACTCATTCACCTTTGCCAAGTTTACTTGTGCTTCAGGTGCTCAGTTTCATATTAACTGTAGTCCTGTTCATACCGTGCTGGTAGCTCAAATACCTGGTTTCCTAATATTTCTTACTGCTGAGTTCATCTAGAACTGGTTTTCTTTGCCCCCCTACAATATTTCAGTGCCCATGTACCAGCTGGCAATAAACATTTAGGAGCTGACATGGGCTAAGGATTGATGCAGACTGAAGCTAATTGCTCTTAACAGGAAACATGGCACTTCTGGGACCTAGGACTTCACTGGGTCCTGTGGAAAGAGGAGGCACCATTTTTACTGGTGAGAGCCTGCAGCAAGCAGACTTGACAGACCACCTAAATAGTGACTGGAGGGTCATAGTGGAAGGTCTTTTTGTACCATGTGAGCTATTATGCCAACAACAGTTGCCTTAATTGGCCAAATGCCAGGGAAGACTGGAAGTGTGGAGGACTTTTTGCTGAAAGCAGGTACGAACTATTAAGCCAATGTTTTATTGCTCAGACTTTCAAAGAGTTTACAGAGTGCTTGGAATCTGGCCAAAGAAATACCTTCATTAAATCAACCAGTGGCCAGTGTAATGGTTTAGTAATACGCAATGTTTCCCTTGAAAATATAGGACTCGCATCTCTCCTAAACACAGGATCTCTTTTAAAATGGGCTTTCTTTTCTTGGTTGTCAGTTGGATTGTGTGCTAGATGTTGGCAATTAGTAATAGAGTGCAGAGAAATCAGAAGAGAGCTAATCAAAGGAAGAGGCAAGATGTGAGGATCTACACTCTTATTTTGCATGTGTCTCTGGTGGCTAAAGCCACTAGATGCAACTGCGGACAGGAGCCATTTTCAGGTAAGTTAGTTTTCTCTAGCTTAAGCAGGTGGAGGAAAGATCTTAAGGAACTTTCTCAGGTTGAAAAACAATCAAATATACCCTTCAAATATGTAACTGACTAAGCAAGTAAGCACCAGCATAAACATGAAGTGATTTCTATTTGTCTGTTGCACTTTTGCTTCCTGTTAACATTGCCTGGCACCATGCTTGCTTCTCATCATCACATTATTTAAAAGCTTGGATATAGATTCAGATGTCAACATACAAGGATTCATTGTTAAAATATTTGGTTGTGATTTGGTGCTTGTAAATCAATGAAAACTGTTTGAGTTCATAAAACAAATGCAAACAAAATGTTCTGTTTGGATTTGCTTGGCTCAGCTCAGTTTCAGATGACAAGTTATTTTACTAATTTTCCATTTTCACTCAGGTGCCATGTGCCTGTAACACAAAATTGGTTTAGACTTGCTCAAAACTGGGGAAAGGGAGGTGGTGGAGTTGCTGTCCCTGGAGGTGTTTAAAAAATTGAGTGGATGAAGCACTCGAGGCCATGGTCAAATGGCCTAGTGGTTAGGGAGATGGTGGGATAAAGGTTGGACTTGATGATCCTGGAGGTCCTTTCCAACCACAGTGATTCTATGATTTTATGAAAGAAGGCAAAAGTTATTGGAAGTTTACATGGAACTGGCAAGCAGAGTGAACGGGGAACAGGATTCAACTACCAGGTAGTAAATGGCCTTGAACAGAAAAACATTGCATTGAAATGAAGCTGCTTCCCTTGAGACAGACGATACTGAGCTAGCCTGAAAACAAATTCTGTGCCTCAAGCTGCAGTACATTTTTTTTCTTTTGCCTTTGGAAATTGGTAAGGATAAACACTGCTTGCCAAATAGCAGTTTGTTAGCTGTCAGCACACCTGGAGGTGACGAAACCAAACCCCAGTTTTTACAGATTCTCGATAATGGCCAGTTGTTGAGTTGAAAAGAGAGGACTCATCAGATGTTGCTTATCAAACAAAGACATAGTTTTCATGCTCAACACCTCAAAGAAACCTTAGGTTTTCCATTCTTATGACTCAAAAAAAGGATCTTTGTTCCTTTGAAGTAATAGCAGGCAATGTGAAATGAATTTTAATCAGGACCTGCCAATATCTATCAGTGCACAGCATTTCACACCACAGATAGCAAAAGTCTGGAGAAAATGACAGATTGGAAAAAGTAGAATCTGGAGGGAAAGCACAGAGTTTCCAATATCCAGGTCAGATAAGGGCATCAAATGTCTTTTGAGTGCCTTCCACCAAAGGATAAAAAGCACAAGATAACTCCTTTTACATCTATCCTTAATGTGACCCTGTTTTTTTGAAGGACCTTTTTTTTAAAAAAAAAATTGTCATTAAAATCCAAATGGAATGAATGCGTTTACAAAAGAAATACAAATTTTAGCAAAACAAATAGAAATACGGTCTCTAATATAGCTGCAAATACTCAGTGTTTCCTGATGAAACTACTTGATGCAATAATGGAAAATATGATGTAGAAGTTAAACTTAGAAGTACAAAAAACAGCTGCATGAATCAGTAACTGTCACTGCAGAAGCAGTTAAAATCAGGATAGTAGAAGAGATGGATCCAAGAATAAGCGAGGATTCTGTTGATCTTGTTTTGCTCACATGCTGGGATGCATTTTGCCTTAGTGATCATCTTCTGTAACGTGAAGTTGTGACGAATCTGGTAGAAAGACATGATGATTTTTAAAGGTGAATAGATGAAATCAGAATGACCTCAGGATTCCTACTGTTAGCTCTTTTGCATGTGGCACAGAACTGGAGCATGAATCTCAGTTACAGATATCAAGACTCTAAATGTGTTTCTAACACAGTTTTGTGGAAAATAAACAACCAATGCTATTAAACTCCATAAAAAGGGAGGATGACAGAGAAGACAAAACAAGCAAGATGTGCCAGAGCTTTTATTATTTCATCTCCAGTCCTTTGGGGTCGAAGTCTCTTGCTTTGTCTTTTCTGAAGTAAGGCCAAGCCCTCTATTTAACTTCAGGCTTCAGGACATAAGCCAGTCTTCCTAAGATATTATGAGGATATCTTGTCTAAATGTTTTTTGCTATCATTTCTCTGAAGCATCTCTCCTGGTCTCTGGATTAGCCGTAACCTGAATCTCACCCAGTAAAGGGACTCTTGTGTTCCCAAATTCTTCCAGATGTCCCCACGATATTCCTGTTTAGCAGTCACTGGTAAGAACAGCCTTGTTGCCAGGCTTCATAGTACTGACCATGAATAATGAGGAAAATCATGGTGAAGAAAAGAGAAGCAGGATTAGATGGATGTGTGGAAGAAACATAAGATGTTATGTGCCAAAAAGAAGGATTTTACTCTTTTCAGGTGCCAGTGCACACTCTCACTGCAATAGAGAGAAAATGCTTGTTGCTCACAGGACAACCAATGCTTATGAGGTGTTTCTATGTATGTAGGGCCATGGGGAGTGGACACCCACGTGTCACAGCACCAAGGCAGAGTAGAGCACAGCTGGAGCTGGAATGAGATGGCAAATGCTCTTGTCCTTTCCAGTCACTGGACTCTGCTTTTAACATCACCCTCCGATTCTGAGCAAGACTTGTGAGTTTTCTTCCCTGTCTTTTGTCCTTTTCTCCCTCTTCCCTTGTGTAATCTCCCCTGTCACTCTCTCTGATGAAAAAAAGATAGAAGTTAGGCTAGTTGTTACAGCATTTGTTAATGTGCTGCAGGGACAGAGATGGGTCTAAAACAAGATTGTCATGCTTGCAGCTAAACTCACAGAGAGCTAAAAATGAGCATGCACAACACCCGCTGTCATGTACTTAGAGAAACTAATAGAAAGATACTCAGAGTTGAAAACAAACATCACTAACACTGAACAACAATATACCCCAGGCTTGTGTTCCTATCTAGGGAAAAAAAGTGCTAGAAAAAAGGGCATTTTCCTGTGACCTTCTCACAACACATCAGAATTTTTTATGTCCCGTAAGGATCTGTTTGTTTATTGGGGTTTGTTTTGTTTTGTTTTGTTTTGTGGTGGGTTTGTTTTGTTTGGTTTGTTTTGTTTTGTTTTTTTTTTTTAATCTTTCTGAAAGAATACAGAGATATTTTGCAGCCTTCTTATCAGGCTGAGTTAAATGCAAAATGGATGTTTAGCATCCAGCTTGGGATGAAACAACTAGACACTCTCAGGACATCTATCTTTATGATATGCATCAAAACCCCTGATGGTAAAAGAAATATTTATCCTTTAACTATGAAATGGTACTTTAATTGGCATAGAAAATGCCAATTTCACACCTGCCTACAAACTTCTTCTCAAATACTGTCATAACCATCATGTTCTCCAGAAATTCCCACTGCAACTCCTGCTGAACACAGCAAATCTAAAATTCAGGCATGGCTAGAATACTGTAGTGTGCTTGAAAGGAATCTAAAAAATAACCTATGTTATTGGAGAGAGTTTATAAGCACCAAGGCTGTCTCTTGAATCTGACAAGAAAAAGGCATGCTGTCTGTAAAAAAACACTCAGGAGCTGGACAGATTTACTCCTAGCTGAGAGATGCACATCATCCTGACTATAAAAATCTCATGAAATTCATCATGCTTGTGTTCAGATGAACTGTGCAACTTTAACACCCTAGATTACTCTTCTCATGGCTCCAATCCTATCCTGCTTTCTGAGCCAGTAACAAACTAGAAGAACTACCGAAACAAAACCTAACTGAACTTCCTCTTTAAAAATCTGTTTAGCCATCCATATAGCTATTCTTGGTATTTCTACAGTTACCATCTCCTTGTGTCTTCAATTCTGAGGGCTAGAGGTTGAGAGGATTTGAGGCAGCATCAGACGATGATATCAAGAGTGAATTGCAGAGATTCCTGCCCCTGAAGCGGCACAAAAGCCACTCTGGAATTTCTTACTGCATTTGTGCTTTCTCCTCACCCTGTAATCATAAAAGTCTTCATTGAAAGCCATGTCCTGTTACTACAGGTGCAGAGGAGAGTGTAGCTGAGAGGAAATGATGACATCTCTAATTTCACAGTACCAATTCCTGATTATGACTGCACTTGCTGGATTTATTGTGATATAATAAAGTAATGCAGCACATTAAAACCCAGGATGACCTCTGGACACATCCTGTCAGGGAGGGCTTTTTGTCATTTTTCTTTTTTTTTTTTTTTTTGTGGACAAAGAGGTTGTTAGATCAAATTAAGGTATGAGGGGTAAAAAAGAAATATTCTGGTTTTATGTGTGTCAACTTATCAAACTGAGTGACAAAGTTCAAGTCTCAATAGGGGAAAAACATTAAAAAAAAAGAAAGTTTTACATTTTTGCAGCTGGTTCCAATTTTATTCTCCAAACATATAATTTTTTCTGCTCTGTCTCTTTCTTTATTCCTTGTCTCAAAGATGACAGTGGAACGAAATGTGTTTTGCTTCATCGATGTTTCTCACCAGTTTTCCGTTAGGAAGGCTGGTGCATGTAGAGGCTAACTAATGCCTTCAGGATCAATACAGATAGTTTGAAATTGTTCCAGCTTTCCGTTTCTGGGAGACAAGTGTACTTTGTGTACTGTCCTCCAAAGACAGGTGAGAGAAGGGCATTTTCCCACTGAAAAGATGGAAACAGACAGGAAAATTATTTTGTTTACCAG
This sequence comes from Podargus strigoides, assembly GCA_028020825.1. Classification (NCBI taxonomy): domain Eukaryota; kingdom Metazoa; phylum Chordata; class Aves; order Caprimulgiformes; family Podargidae; genus Podargus; species Podargus strigoides. The sequence goes on along the minus strand of CM051663.1, from coordinate 79,101,811 downwards.
GGAAAAAGAATTGTATCTATCTTTCTCACTCAACTAGGAAGCTCACAAAAAGTCTGTGTTTGCACTGCTGGGGTCCATGCTGCAACAAAACAAAAAAAATCCTGCCCCAAAAGCTGAATTTTGTTCAACGCTTTGACACAACATTTAGTTTTAGAAATATTTCAGTAAAAAATTAGTATCTTGTCCTATTCCTAGGCCATTGAGTCTTCACTTCAGCATTTCAGCATTCCTCAGTACATGGAGAAATCTTTGATGTTTTCTTCAGTGTTGCATCCCCCCAATCTAAACTAGGAGTGCAATCTCTTCATACAGCCCTTGCCCACAGCCTTTGCTATGTCTGAACAGCTTTTTCACATCTCTCTACATGCTTCCCTTCTGAGCTGCCCTCTCACTGTGAGCCACAGATCTGCACAGCATCTCTGACTGCTTATTAAGCTCTGAGAATGTGTTCACTAACATAAAGATATCAACTGAAGGCAGTGGCTGCTCTAGAGAACCTAATTGAAAATGTATGAGAGAGGAGTCTGTGCAACTGAGAAGCACTGTGAAACTGAAGGAAAAGTCTAGCTTTCATACACCAGTATATGTATGTGTGCATATAGCATGATTTTGTTTGCTGCCTGAATGCTTTCCTTTCTGTTTTCAGTGCCATCAGTGGCAGCCATAGGTGTAAGGCACACACCTGCCAACATCAGTGCATGTAGAACTCAGGTTCTTATTTTAAAAAGTAAAAAAGCTGTATTTTGTCAAGATTGGATTTTGGTTTTGGAGACAACAAGCAAGTTCTTTTAAAAAACTTACCACCACTCACCCACCCCACTCCCAAAATGTGCTTGTTTTCAGTAGATATTGATGGTTTTCAGCAGCATGGTGACTGACAGTTTGCTTTTCAACCTGATGGATAATTTGTTTTTTAATTTAAAAAAAACAACAAAAATGTCTTGCTCATTTCCAGGCACTGTGTCTTAAGCCTTAGTATTTAAATGAGTTTATTAATAGGTTGTGCATACTCTGTTAGACAGCCTTCCATTTCCAGATCCTCCTCTCATTGTAAAGTCCTCGTTTCGGTCCTCAGGCATTCTTTTTTCCATGAGTTCTCTTTCTGCATTTATGCAAGAAAAATGTAAAATGGATAATAAAATAAATTGGAAGCTGTTCATGGAATCCATAAGCCTCATGTAATACAGTAAGGAACATGCCTGCACAGCATACATATATGCTAGAACAGCCAGTAATAAAAAAAAATAAGAAAAGGTATTATGAGGATATGCATCCCCAAAGCACATGGGTACAATAGAAAAACAGGGGATTTTCTTTACATTGAGCTTCAGGGTATGCTCAATGGGTAGAATCAGACTCCTCATGTAGTAACAATTGATAAGGAGCCAGATGAGCCTGGGTAATGAAATACTCTTTTTCAAAGTTAACAGTGGACTTTCCCAAGTCTTTTCATTCCTTACTGGGATAAGTTTTCAAGACGTCATTTGTTGAATGTGGCTGGACCTGCTTCCTGTCTGACATTGAAGAGTCCAGGTGAGAGCTCAAGGATCCCCACTTCCGCAGTTACAAAGCTGCAAATAAAAAAAATCTTCTATGCCTTAGCACTAATCCTGCCATAAGGCAACATTATTCTCACCTTCTAAATGCCCTAGTGGTGATTGAGACAGATGAACAACGTCAGCTGTTGACAGATAGGGAGGTGGGGTGGCACAGTTGTTTCACACAGAATCACAGGGTGGTACGGGTTGGAAGGGACCTCATTTCCAGGACCTTGGATTCTCTGCTTCTGGTATTGATGGGTTTGGATAGACACAGGATCTTTACCCATAAATACTTCACTTTTTTTGGGGGGGTGGCTCGGGTAGAGTTCACCTTGAAAGTCTGCAGCTTCAGAAAGCCTAGTCCACAGACTGGTCTACTTAATTAAATGAGAAATCTAATAAAGGTTGTATGATACGTCTAAGAAACTTGCAGGGCTTCTCTGGATGAGGCAAGGGTTCCTTTGTTAGGAGGGAGAGACCTGGGAAGGTAGCATTTCACTGATATCTGGTTCCCACCTCCCGTGTCAAACCAAATCTTACTCCAAACCACTCCCATTTCTTTTACACATTCATTCCCTTATGCTCACCTGAAGTGTGAGCTGGAGACAAAGTTCTAAAAGGAGTACACAAGAATCAGCACTTGTGTGTTTCTGATTATTCAAGAGATGAATGTTTATTCACTTTGTGCAGCAAATGATATTGACTGGGTTTATTTTCCTCTGTAAATTAAGTATTAGAGGCAATGTAGTTCTTCAGGTCTGACTTGTGATTTCATGGCTTCCACAAGCCTATAATTTCTAACTGTGTACAAGCTGAACACATTATTACAGATGATGTATTCATTGATTGTAGTTCATCTTTCTGTTTGCATGCTGTTAACAGCATGCAGATGGATTAAAATACACTTTTTTGTTTGCTGTTCAAAATTGTTCAAGTACTTTATCTATTCATTTAAGGGGAAAATACATCAGAATAATGAAAAGGATTGTCAGAAAATGTATTTGATATGTATGATGTATGATTGGTTACCTTTGTCATGTACCACTCTTTCTGTTTCATGGTTTTGTGACTGTAACTTTTATAAGATAGAGAACAGAAGTCAGAAATTTCAGTATGGCCATGGGAACATTTTTTAATAAAAGACCTCACATTAGTACATGCACTGTGACAGAGCAATGAAGGAAATGTCTTGCAGATTTTACCGAAGAGTGACTGATACCTGGGCACTGCAGCAAATTACTTCTTTCTTCAGAATTATATTCTTCTACAGACCTTGTTCCTTAAAAGCTGGTGTAAAGTCTTTTCACATGGATGTGTAATGTTCCTTAAAGGAGCTCGTTTTGTATGTGTGTATTACTTCAAATAAAGGAGCTGGGTATTTTTTTCTTGATGTAAAAAAATAAGTTGTTTAGTGAAATGGTTTACGTGTGCCTTGATGTTATCTCAGTTATACATCTTTTCATATAGGCAGGATAAAAAAAAGATCCATTAGACTGGATAGGGTTGTAATTGCCCACAAAAAAAACCCCACCCAACATATCATCTTTTATACAGTCATTATAAGTTACAAGTACCTCTTGCATTGTTATCATTTGCTGTACATTCAGTTTTGTTAGTGACTTGGGTGCATTGTAAATATCTGTATGCATTTTACATACGCCTGTTAACAGAAATGACTTTGGATTCCTTAGGAAGCGCATGTATTGATCTGTGCTTGCATAGATAAACAGATCGATACAGCAAAGCCCCTAGATGGAAGTGAACACCAAGTACAAATGCAGCAGTACAGTAAGACATCAGCACAAAAACTACAGCACACAGTAGAAACTGTGAACTGAATATATTCAGAAACAGCATAATCCTCATTCTGGATTCTCAGGTTCTCCTTGCACCAGGGAGGAAAAGTCACAGAACTTTTAATATCTCCCATTTGTCACGCTTACCTCTGAGGTGCATTGCAAAAACGCACAGCATCCTAATTGTGCCACGAAAAGGGAATTATTTATAAAAGGGTAAGCTAAACCCTACGGACTGTGAACCATTCGCATACTAACTATAAACCAAATCAAATTAATCTAACAATTCCAAAGGGAGATATATACTTTAACCAAAGCAGGGGGAGAAAAGAAGCCCACAACAGTTTGATAGAAAATATGTGGAACTACGTTAAGCAAATGGTGAATGTAATAATTAGACATAAAATTCATTATTTATATTTTTCCAGAGCATGAGTATTAATTGCTATCTTGATGTGTTTCACTGTTTTCTACCAGCTTACTCAGAAACAATCTCAAACAACTTTGTTCTATTCTGAAATAAGATAGAACTGGTCCCACAATATTCCCAGAAACAAAATAATTAGATAGCCCTGCATCCAAAGAATATTTTTTTTTTGCCTTGATAAAAAATGACTTTCCCACTAAATTCTTGCTGCTGGGAGGTTTCTTTATGTGGCTACCCCAGTTTACAGTCATGTAATTTTACTGATTTCTGAGAAGTTGTGCCTGATTTGCACCAGCGAGAGAAGACAATTAGTGGCCCTGTTTTCATTTTGCTTCTATGTCACCTTCAGTAGCAAGCATGGGGGAAGTAAGGGTCATTTACTCCAGCTAAGCTTTCTTACTTTCACTGTAAGTGCACAGTTCTTATTCACTGAATGTAACCCAATGACTCTGGCACTTCCCCAGGCCAGTAAGGCAGGAGGCATGATGGGGTCCGTCACTCACCTGCAGAGGGGCAGTGGCAGCAGGCAGCAGACCTTTGAAAGTTTCTGCTCAGCTGCTATCCTGTGAATGGCAAAGTCCTCCAGCAGAGGAGAGAGGAACCAGGACAGAAAGGGTTGGGGTGGAGTGCTCTAGAGAAGGGAGAAAGCATTTGCTCTTTTGTCTCCCATGGAGGAAGCCATGACTATGCCTTGTAGAGAGTTATGTATCCCTCTAGAAACCGCAGTCTGACCAACTGTCTAGCCTTGGCTGTAACTGCTGGCTGATGAGTGTGAGTTCTAATTTTTTTTTAATTTTTATTACAAATTAAATACAAGCCTTCTCTGGTAATATGTTGTATCAGGACTGTATTCTAGGTCTCATATTTTGTCAGTAGTAGCTTGAGCCAGGAATTGCAGAAAATGAGCATACTTCACCTGGAATCAGATTAATATCCACTGTACTTACTACTGTAGGTTTACAGAGTCACAGACTGGCTGAGGTCACAAGGGACCTCTGGAGGTCATCTGGCCCAACCTCACTGCTCAGGCAGATGTTGATCCTCAGGGAAAGTCCCATGGACATAGAGACCAAAACCCTGTTGCTGATGTCAGCTCCAAAACCAATTGTTGACATGTATTATCAGGGACCTCTTCCTCTCTCTCCAGCTAACAGTGCTGAGCAGAACATCATCTGGGTGCCCATGTTCCTGACTGTCACCTCCAGAGCTCTGTTTGATTCTCCCCATGTTGTCCCAGAAGTATCATTGGTGCTCACATGTAAGAACATCAGAGGTTACTAGTCAGAGGATTGGGCAAGCCTTAGCAGTCTCCCCACAATATCCCAGACCTGGGCCACCAGCAAAAGCAGCAAAATTCTGCATACAACACGTCAGGCTGGCAGATGGGTGCTTCTGACCTCTGTCACCCACTGCTGTCACTCACTGCTTCCTCATGATGGTCTTCAATGGTTCAGAGACACTTCACTTAAAAGCACAACTGGTTTTCTCAACCTTGAGAGCAGTGAACCTATGTTGTATTCTCTGCGCTGGCAGGGACAGTTGCTTCAAGACCTGCTGGGCAATGTGCCCTGGCGGCATGTCACCACCACACCCAGGAACATTTAGTCTGGTCTGAACTCAGAAGAGGACTTTTCCTTTGCACCTTTCTGCCCAAACTGCTGCTGCCCTTGGGATCTGTGCTCTGGGCCTGTCTGTTATTAAGTCTTCTCCATAGCACCAGCTAAAAGGGTGCTTGACCTTTGTTGTGGAGTGCCAGCAACAAAGGCTCCCAGTGCCCTAGGTCAAGGGTGGCTGGCCAAGGTCTGAGGTTCCATTCCCTGTATCTGCTGGCCCAGATAGTTTTCTTGTTAGGTGGGCATTCTTATTTTTTCAGGGCTGTTAAATCTCATTAAGGGTAAAAGTTCTGCAAATTGTAGTACTGTTAGAGATGAGATCTCTGTTACTGATTAGTCTCCTCCCTAAACCCTTTGGAGACTAATTGTTGCTCACTGTTGTCTGTACATTCTTCCATGTGTTCACCCCAGATGGTCAATTGATCTAATTTGATGTCCAAGCAGTCACAGCTTCTAGTGGCCTGGCAGATATTGATGTTTTGCAGCAGCGTGATTACAGATCCTTTTCTTCTGGATTGCATTCTGGCTCCAGTGGAAGGGAGGCAGACCCTGCTGCCCAGCCCAAGGTGAAGAGTGATCTGTGCAACCACTGACAGCAGGCGCTTTGTCTGCAGGGCGGTGGAAACCGTGGTGCTTTTCATTGCTGCTACTCTTTCTCATTTTGAAAAGGAAGGGTTTGGATCTTTTAATAAATATTTGGATTTAAAAACATGCTACTTGTGATTGAATGCTTGGTTTTGATTATACAAGTTTTACATCAGCTTTTAAGTTTTCAAGGGCTATTTATGATGAATCCCAGACAAGGGCTAACGAAGCATCCAAATTCTGATGTTTGGTTTTTCTAAAGACTACTCAGATGAAGTAAAATATTTACGCAAAACTTCACAAATGTTGCTTTCCAAAAAGGATAGCCAGTCGTCTATTTTTAGAAACATAAATTATAACTAAATTTGTATATAACCCACTCTATAAAACCCCTTCCTTCTTTTGCTACAATGTATTTCTCTTTTAGAGACTGAATTTCCCCCAAAGTGCTGTTACAAGTGATGTTCGTATCTTTTTTTCTTTCATCACTGCTTTAAGCTTGGCAACCGCATTGGACAGAACCCAAATGTTCTTTGAAACTGATTAAATTGTAATTGGAGAGGGAAGAATAAAATTAATAAATGCCCAGCTGTATTTCTTGATCTCTTCTCTGGTTTGTAGTTAGTAGAAGATAAAAAGAGGCAATCACTCTTTAACAGTGTAATTAATTTAAATATTGGAATAACTTAGCATTCATGAATGCATCTCTATTTTATCTCCTCATTTTATATCTTTGTTTATCTTATCATAAAATATGCAAAGTCTGTTGTCCAGGCTTGTGGCTGCAAAGGAAGGGAAGTCATTTTAGTTTTGCCATGATTAAAATATAAACACTGAATTTTTTACATTGGCCTTTGCTTTTGTGGACAAAGGTATTTTGATTTCTAAGGAAAATATCAGTGGCTATTGATATCTGACTGGTTGGATTTACACTAGTGATGATGTCTTCATTAGCCAGAACAAATGATTAATCTCTCCTTGCCGCAGCGGCTGTTGTGCTTTCTCAACCAGCCATTTTAATTTTCAGGTTGACAACCAGTCAGAAAGAATCCATTATGGATGATCAAAGCTCATACAAGATAGTTTTTGCCTCTACAGTGATGAGTGGAACTGGTCTGAAGTCTGGGGAAGTTATTTATGCTGTAATCTGAGGGTTTTGGTGCTGCCTGCTTAGCAATCTGCATGTGGACACCTACCTCATTCTTCCCTGCACTAGCGAATTCTGTCCCTTTATCCACTGTGTTGTGGTGAGTGTGAGAGCTGGGAGGAAGCCTGTCCTACAAACTTAGCGTGGGCCAGAGGAGGGTCAGCTGGGTCCCCTCCCTGGGCAAGCACAGCTCTGCGATCCTCAATGTGCTTTTGGTTCGTGCCAGCAAAATAAACACAAATCCTAAACATGGATTGGGAATTACTGAGGGCCAAGCACCATTCCCTATTAATAGTTTGAATGAGCCAGGGCAGGGTTCATGGTATGCTTTCATTCATTGGTATAGACACAGCCTCTGCTGTTTTCTTCTGGTGGGCCTGGCAGGGTACACAGGACCTAAGCCCTTTGGCTGGCTGCATGTGAGTCTGCCCCAGAGCTGAAACTAGTAGAGATTAATCAGTACTGACATTTACCAACAAATTCTTCTGTGACATAGGTTTTCTGGCTTTTCACTGAGACTTGTCGGACCCACGATGGAACCATAGCACCACAGTATTTTGCAAATTCACAGCGTTTCTTCATAATTAGAGATCACAGTAACTCTACTGAGCCAGGAGTTAGAGCATGTGCCGCGGTAAGAAGGTAGAATCTCCACAGCCACTCCACGAATTAAAGATGCTGATGCATGGGTCTGACCGGGGGTTTTAACTAGCTCGAGGTTCTCCACACACAGCCTGTGTGTGGGTGGTCAATTTGTTTCATCTTGGAGAAAGGTGAGAAGTTTTATTACCTTCCATTGAAGCCTTTAAAGACATAAAATGTTAAAACTCCCCTTCAGGATGAGACTTATATATGTACATAAACATGCATACACATATGCACACGTATATGTATACTTTTATGTATATATTTGTATTTCCCTTAGGAAAATATGGCATCCTCTCAGTGGCCTGTTGGTTAGGTCACGCAGTTCAAATTGAAATACAAGTTCAAGTCCCTGCCCTAAACCGGACAGAGTGTCAATAGGGTAATGATTTTACATTCCCACAAATTCACACTCTTTCTTCCCATGTAAGAACTAGACCAGGTCATTCAGGAAGCCCTGGAGAATTCTTGTGTGCACAGCATGCACGCAGAGTAAACACTGCTATTCTCCCAGTGCTTCAGTATCACCCTTGTTTGTTCTGCCTTCTTACATGAAAAGAAAAAATACTGCCTTCTTTTCAAGTGTACATTTACAGTCATTTTTCAAGGCTTTAAAGTTCCTCACAATAATCTTATTAAAGGATACGAAGGTACTGTTTTTTCATGAAACAAATTTCCCCTTGTTTGTAAGATCATGCTACCTATTCTTTTCTGTCAAGGCCAGTGTAATTCCTGAGCAAAAGAGAACTTAAAACTTTTTGTTAGCAGGATGGATGCTATATATGACTTTTTACCATGGCAGGAAGTTTACGGTGTTTTCTGATCTATCTTTTCTTATGGCATTTTTCTCTGTGGGAAATTATTTGGAAAATTGCTTCTGTATTTTCTATACTTCAGTTAGTTCTGGTAAGAAGAAACATAGAAAATTGTATTTATTTGCTTATGGTAATTCCCCAAATCTCAACATGTGAAGTTCCCCTCCCCTGCCAAAAAAACCCAAAACAAAACAAAAACAACACAACAATAAAAAGAAGTATTCTCACTTTACAACACCAATTTTAGGTTTTCTCAAAGTCCTGTGTTTTCTGATGACAATGGGAGGGGGAAAAAAAATCAATAAGGAAAAAAATACCGTCTGGCTTGTAGTTTTAAGGTTCCTTTTTTTTCACTAAGAAAGTAAACATTCTGTATTTACTCCTGCCCACACACTTTTGGTTCAGGTGTTCAGATTTTTCTCTGTTTCTCAAGTTCTGAATGGACTTTTAGTATGAGTTCCTTAAGCACAGGAAGAAATAAACAGTTCATTTTTAGAGAAAATTGTATCCAACAACTTAAACCTGCTATTCTAACAAAAAAAATCCTTCCTCTCTGACACAGTCAAATCTGTAAAGCCTTATCACAGAATACACTATATACAGAAAGGTCCATATATGGAGCAGGGTAACAAGACATTTATCTTCTGAATAGCTAACATACTCCATAGCAATTCAATTTTTTATTTTTTTTTTTCATAATTGTAACAGCTTAATGCAGTAATTCCACTTAGATGCTCTTGTGATTTCAGCAGTCCCCAGAGTCTGCAATCTACAGCCCAGAGTTTTGCAATCTTGGGGTATTAAATGCTTCCTCAGTCAAAAAGGACCCCTGGAAATGTCCGTGCATAAACATCACGTGCCCCACCCTGTGTTAGACACAATGGTATGGGTGGTGAAAGCTGCTCAAAAAGCTTGTCTTTTTCTCCAAAAATAGCAAAGCTAAAGAAAGAAAGCATGCTTGAAAAAAAAGTGGCTTCATCTGAAAAACTGAGACTCACTTTCCTGATATTTTTTGCCTTTCTTCAAATGGAAGGTCTTCCCTGTACCACTGACTGCCTTTGTGATGAATGTTGTACAAGAGCATGTACCTGGCCAGGAAGCACCACAAGAGATGTGTTCAGGCTGTGAATCTTTTCCTGTAGTAAACAGTAGGGACATAACCTAAATGAACAATTAATCCTACAGCAGTCTTGTGTAAGAATCAGAAACTTTTTGGGGTGCTGGAATTATCAGTCAGCTTACTGAAGAAATCAGTTGTAAACCGACTATGTGGAAGAACAGCGAACAGAGAGAGTGGAGTGTTCAGCCAAGATTTGTGGCAAGATTGTGATGTGTTCTTAAAGGAGCTGTTGCATGGTTGCATACATTTACAGCTGTCCTTGCAGCAGGGCCTTGGTATAAAATAGGACAGAATTTCAGTGAGGAATCTAACTTGTTTTCTCTATTACAAAACTGCTGCTGTTATCTGAAAACGGAAACATTCATGCATTTAAAATGTTGCAGGATAAAGATCTGTAGAGCCTTTCAACTCTATGTAATAAAGGGAACTTTATGTTACTTATTTGTGGCAAAAGTTGTCCAGCAGAACAGGAGAAAATGTGCTAACACGCTTGGTTTTATGGAAAGAGAATTTCCTTGTATAACCAGAAGAAAAGGCGCAGAGCCAACCAGCACACAAATTTGTAAAGGGGGCAGGAGGGAACTCTGAATTGAAAAAAAAAAAAAAAAAATTGTGGAGACCATTCCTTGCAAAAATATTACTATCTCTATGAAAGGAATAAACATTTAGTGATATCCTACTAGTGATCTTACAGTAAAAGCAAGTCAGGTGGATTTGCAGCCCTTTTTTGTTCACGTTCACAGGAAGGTATTTCTAGTAAGGGCTTCCGAAAAGAACTAACTTGGAAAACTCACAGAGAAAATCAAGCAAGATTTTCTTCTAAGGGTCCTCAGAGCCTGATTACACTGGTGTGACCAAGCTGCTATAAATCCATGGATTATTAATAATTTTACTAGGTTTATTTGTATTTTGTATTGTGGCATTTCCATATAATTATATGTTTTCTGTCTTTACCTGGGCTCTCTGTCTAAACTGATAAATCCAAAATGTCTTTTTTGGGCAAAACTTGACACAAAAGTCTTGAGCAGTCTTAATCTCTTTATATGATATTTGTTTCTTAGATTTGCATTGCATTGGATCAACTCAGACATGCTTGCACAGCTTAAGGGACTCTGAGTTGATGTGAAATACATGCCAGCAAGGCAAACTTCAGTGGTTCTAGTATCTTATACATTCTTTTGTGCCTTCCTGATGATGGCTGAGTCTCTTAATACTTACTGTTGAATCCCCTGAAATTTGAATAAAGTTACCACTGACACCGTATGGGCCACTGAAGCAAAGAAAGATTGGATAGACAAACTTCTACGATTACAGGCTTGTGGATGTTTTGTAAGAAAACATTTCAGTTGTATGTGTGTATATAGACTAATGAATGAGTGTGATATCTGCCATTATGGTATTACTATAGCAATGAAAAAGCTGATGGATTTTAACTTCCTTGTGCCAGGCATTTTGCAACTTCAGACGTACTGATCGTCAGCAAAGGTACAATCCAGGTGTGCTTTCCTCTTAGGCAGGAGGCATTAATATGAATAATGTTATCTAATATTACTAGCACTAACACTGCCATTTTCCCCAACTCACAAACTTCAACAAAATTCTCATTATGTCTCAGCATGACTGAGATATTCCTTCCCTGTAAGACACATCGCTTCTTTGAAAGTCTCCTTTTCAAAATCTTGGCTTTCAATAATGAATAAAAGAAGCTGAAATGTTCATCCTTTTCATTAAGATCTCATTGTTCAGGACTATAGAGGTAAATAAGAGCTGAAGGCCTGAACTGAAATTGTAGTACTTCACAAAAGAGGTGAAGAGCAAAGTGTTTTGACTTGTCAGTAAGATCCCGTTCTTTTAAAGCCTATGAAAGTGCCATTATTGATGTTAAATAACTGATTAATTAAGGCCTGAATTTTGCTTTTCCACCAAAAGCTTGTCCAAAAATTGTGTTTTATAAGACTGTAAAAATGGGTTTGTAATTTATATTTTTGGTCCTTTTTGAAAATGCGTTACGGGAGTTTCAGTAATAAATTGCTTTCCTATTTTTATTGACTTTTTCAACAGGTACTAGTGATAGATGTGACAGGTCATTTTGTCCCCTATTGTAGATAATGGGAAGAATTCAGAGCTTCTTGTGCAGTGCACTGTGCAGTGCCAAGCACTTTGTATTTTTTCAAGAAGACCCAAACAACGTTTTTAGACATGCTTTTGTTTCTTGCACTTACACAAACCTAGAGCAACTGCAACAACTGGTCTTGCTAAAAAGCTTTCCAGTGGAAGAAAATGATGATTTAGTCTGATTTAATCAATAAAGTTTGTGGAAAACATTCCAGTGAGTCTGATGTACTTTCTGTTGATTTCATTATTTTGTTTTTACTACTACGTATTTTATTATAAGATGTTGAAGTCTGTATATTTCAATTTTAATGAATCTCTTTCAAGTTTATTGACAAGGAAAAAATAGCAAATGCTAAAAATGGCACATATCAGACTTTTCTGGGTGACCCAAGTTCTGTGAATAGAATGCCACAGCAAAATCTTGGGGTGGCGCTTCTGCCCTGTAAATCAGCTTTACATTCCCTCCTTTCATTCAGCACTGTTTTCTTCATAGTTGTCAACACAACAACTCTGACCTAATCCAATTTTCTCAGTAACTTAGGGAGCAGGTCTCACGGCTACACCTAATGTTCTTCCGAGCGCCTTTGGGGCACCAGGGTTTTGCCTTCCTGCAATTCAAAAGTGTTGTTTTGGCTCAGAAAATATAAGTGAATTAGATTTAAGACCATTAGTTTGGGCACACAGGGGTTGCAAGTTTGTTAAGGAGAGTCTGTAGATGTTCCAGACTAGGGTCCTGTACTGATCTGGATAATGAGTCAGCACAGACCTGCTTTTAAAGGAATAAATTTCCAGCAAAGCTAATTAGCTTAGACATGCAGTGTGTGCCTCAGCAAGGCATACTGGCCTGGCCAGTGACGTCCTTAGGCAACACACCAGTTTCTGGTCTGGTTTAGGCCAGATGATTTGGAGAGGGCGTGAGGGAAAAAAATTTAGGTTTGTCACCACTTACTTCTGTGTTATAAAAGTAATTGTGCTTAGTGTATTAGTTTAAACACGTAAAATAGCTCGTATCTGTTACACAAAATTGGCTGAAATACAAACCCCTGTGACTTACAGAAGTTCAGTATAAGTCATTTCCTTAACCTTGTTAACTCTGAATGCTATAAATGTAAAACACATTCTTGTCTCAGACATGAATCCAGATTTGAAATCCTCAGAATTCTCTTTCCTTTTGCCAGCCATAGCAATGGTTTCTCTAATCAGAGATATAATTTTTATGAGCAATCTATTTTCTGTACAAATGCACTTGCAGAACAGCTTTCTGTATTACATGAAAAGGTTTTTAATTTTCAGGAAACTTAATTACTTCTAAAATAAATACTTTCCTCAAAAATGGACATTTCAATATTTTTTCTAGAAATTAGCCCTTTGTATGGAAAATTAAATGACCATTTTTCTGTTTTGTTTTCTCCATCTCTTTAAAAAAAAAAAAAAATTGTTCTAGAGAAGATTGGGTAGAATTACACACTTGCCAAATTTTGTTACTCAGGCTGCTGTAGCTTGTCTTGGCCAGACAAGCTACCAATAAAATTTTTACAAGTAAAATAATTTTATATGTGTCTTTGGCAATTTCTTGTCCTCAGTTTTTTTCATTTCCTCCTCTCTAAATTCCTCTCCGTAAACCAGAAACCCTGGGACAAATGAACTTTTATTTAGTTGATCTCAGTTATTCCATAAAACAGCCTTGTACTTTTAACCCGAATTCTGCTGTACAGAATAATGGTATGCTATTTTCTTAACTCCATAGTGAGTGTATATTCATTATATCTTCAAAAACTCTCAGTTTTCCACAGTAGGAGACATAAAAATGTTGAAAATGAAGGAGGGAAAAACAGAGGGTAAGCACTACCACAATGTATATACGGGATTACTTGTTGTAGAGATAACGAGGTCCATTGATTCCTGATGAAATACCTCCAGGCAGCAAAGGTACCTCCCTGGTTTCTGTAGATGTTACTAAGGTGAGCTCAGTGGTAACTGTTGCCAGAAGTTCAGCTCAAAGTACAAACACATTATATCATTATAGATCATTACCCATAGTAAACTTATGCTGCATTATCTAATTACCCATTTCTTTCTGTTCTACAAGGACTGTGTAAGCCTACCATATTTAAAGTACAGATAAAAACCCACATAACTTTTAAGCAGAGGTAATTATTATACCATAATTTATCATATAGCACCTTGCCAAAAAATACTGGGTTTTCTTTCCCTTCAATCTTTTTATTGTTAGCTTGTGGTAATGTGTACAAAACTCAGTTATCAGTCATCCATCCTGAAGCTCCATATTCTGAAAAAGCAAAACATAAACCTGGTCATTGCTTTAAAATTGTCGCAGTTTAAGTGGAGATCAATGACAGCTGGTAGTTTTTATGACGTGTAACCATACTTTAATGCAATGTTGTATTTAGGAGAATAAACACGGTTATCAAATTTTTTCAGCATTTTGATAACTGCATTGCTGGAAGCTCAGTCTGTCATTTTTTTTTATGTGAAGTTCAGCAGTAAATCCTTACACCTTTCTGATCTTTGATTCTAGTGATCAGTTTGAAGACTTACATGGCTTTCATCAATAAGGACAAGCAAGAGTGTAAAAGATGTTTCATACCATCCAGACTGAATACAACAAAAGAACAACAGAGTGCCAAGCGAAGTGTTAGAACTGCAACCAGTTCTAGTGTTGTTTATTAGCTTAACTTACCCATGACATGGTCCCTTTCCTTACAGGATCCTGACAGACACTTCTACTTGTCTGCTGGCCCCACTAGCACAAACGTAAGGTTTGGGTTAACAAAGCATCTCAGAGGTGATTTTCTCACAATAGCAGCTTTTATCACAAGACTTCCATCCTTTTGGGCCGTGTCTGGATCAAATTTAGAACAGAACATTCTCATTCTGGCTCTGACTAAATCTTAGCTTCCTGACTCAGAACCCTTCATCTTGATGTGTGCACTGCAATTAGATTTGAGTTCCCAGCACCTCTCTGACATAAATGTAGAACTTTCCATGCTGTGTCACTGACATAGTCATTGCTCTAAGTAACAAGTATTTGAAAATGCACCTTTCTCCTTTCAGTTTTTCATGTCAGATTCAAGTTGAATATCATGTGTAGAAACATGTAATTTCCAACCAGTGAGTTTTTGTGCTGAAATCCATGTAGGTTTTGAGACATTTGCAATGAAGTGCAAACCGATATATGTTTTCCTTAATTTTCTCTTTCCTTCTGTTAAAATGCAACCCTCTAATCTCTGCCTTTTCTTTGCTGGAAAGGTATCTCAATATGCAAACATAGACACTGGCTTCCCTCCTGGACATATGAAGGTTTATCCTAGACAAGGGTCATTGTAGGAAGTATGACAGGAATGTTGACTTTTTCTCTCCTTGATAAATTCCTTTTGGTAGGTTTTTTGTGCTGGAATAGCTGGAAAAATCCTTTCCATTCAACATGTAGCTATGCTAAAGCTGCGTACTCAGGGCAGTTCTCTTTTTTCACTTTTCAATCCATTTTTCTATTCCTAACTTTGCCACTTGTTCACTTTCTGATCTTGAGGAAATCTCTTCTTTCCTCTTTCCCTTTCCTTTCCCTCTTTCCCTCTCCCAATTTTCGACATGTATTCTAAGATCTCCCTTCACATGCTAAGATCTACTGATAGAAAGTACTACACTGACCAAGTTTTTATACTTATTTATAGCCAAAATTCTCTGAATATATGAAACTTCAACAGAAATAAAAATACAAAAAGGTACTGAAACCAACTACTGGCTTGGTCAGCTAGCCATAATATTTGAAGAATATAAAACCATCCAGGCAAAACTAATTTTATTTGAGTGGCACTGTCCCAGGAATGTGTTTGTCCCAGTTGTGTTTCCTGTTAAAGACAACCTAAAATTAAATCTCTGTTCCCTTTAAACTGCCACTAGGTGAAGAAATATTTTTATGGGAATAATATAAGGTATGCACTAAATTCTTACAGGAGTAAAAGTTATCTCTTCTTCAAACTGCATGGATCAAAAAGTAAGAAAAACAACCACCAATTAGGTTATTTTTTTTGGTATCAAGGTTTTTTATCAAGTTCAAGTTATGATAGACTGAAAATGTATTTTGGACCTGTTGTCTTACAACATGATCAAAATATTCTCCTGTAACTTGTAAATTTACATTTGATAGCATCACAAAATGAATATATATTTCAACACATCTAGTATTATCATAGAATCATAGAATAGCCTTGGTTGGAAGAGGCCTTTAAGATCATCAAGTCCAACCATTAACCCAGCACTGCCAAGTCACCACTACACCATGTCCCTCAGCACCACATCTACATGTCTATTAAATACCTCCAGGGATGGGGACTCCACCACTGCCCTGGGCAGCCTGTACCAGTGCTTGACAACCCTTTCCATGAAGAAATTTTTCCTAATATCTAATCCAATCTGGCACAATTTGAGGCCATTATACTTCGTTCTATCACTGTTACCTGGGAGAAGGGGCTGACCCCTGCCTTGCTACAATCTCCTTTCAGGTAGTTGTAGAGAGCAATGAGGTCTCCCCTCAGCCTCTTCTTCTCCAACTAAACACCCCCAATTCCCTCAGCCACTCCCCATCAGACTTGTGCTCCAGACCCTTCACCAGCTTTGCTGCCCTTCTCTGGACATGGTCCAGCAGCTCAGTGTCCTTGTAGTGAAGGGCACAAAACTGAACACAGTGTCCTTAGGTTAAAATGACATCAGTTGCAGAGTTCAGGGTTGGCAGATTTCCTTTCTGTACTATATGAGACTCTCGGCAATAAAATTGTCATTCATGTCCATAACACTAAAAATTGCCAGAGTTTATTCAAAAAATTAAGCAAGGAATGTGTACCCATGCTTTTTAGAGTAGGATAATATCTCTATGAGCTATCAAAATGTATTTGAGTAACCACTCACTTTTTGATAGAGAATAGAAAGACATACAACTCCTGGCAATGTCGTAGAACCAAAATGCATGCTTCAAATCAGAAAGTGCAGCAGGTTAATTTCAGAGGTACAGTTTTACCTTGCAGCAAATAGCCTTTAAGTCTGTATCAGGCATTTGTAAGTGTATTGAAATTGGGTCAGTGCTAAATCGTAGATCACAGCAGCTGAGCGGCTTTGACGTTGACTGGTAGCAGGGAGAAAAAGAACAGATGAGAGCTGATGATATAGTACACCTTGTAACTTCAGCGGGTAGCATAGCAACTGGAGAAACGCTGGAGAAAAATCCCCCTGTTGACTTCATAGAACTGGAAATGTATTTAGTCTACAGCATAGCTTTTATGCCCAGCTTGCAGAATTGCAGAATTTTTCAATTTGGTGTTGCTCCAGGTTAAAAAACACACCAGCTGAAAAATGTGAATTGGAATCATTTGCCATCAGTTCTTAATATAATGACTGATTTCCCACTCTGTATTCAGCAAGCTGCAGGCAACGAGTTTGAACTGAATCCAGGTGGAAGTAGGCCAGGCACATTAAATTTAAGACCTCTATTTCACAACTCCCTACAGAAATTGTGCAAATAATGTAGCTGAAGTGCTTTCTACATGCTGTGTAACCCAGCTCTTTTGGCATACTCATTAATTCCTTGCCCTTTTCTGCTGTATGCACCGTTAAGAAGTACACTAAGAGGAGGAAGGAATTGTAATAGGATCTGTCAAGCATTAGATGTAAAATGTTCTTGTATTCGTTTTAAATTTAGATATAAACAGCAGGAAAAAGACAGAAGTTCATATACTGATGTGGTAAGTAGTCAGGCTTTTCAACTTAATTGTTATTTCCACACTTATTGTCTCGTTAGTGCTGCCAGCAATGAAAATGTATAGCAGTAATCCAGTTCCCAAAGTTTAGATATGCTCTCTTGTTTATCTTGAAGTCCAGGCTTAATACATATACTTCCACTCTAAATCCTTTATGTCTCTTTCTGAGAATTGTGTGGTGGTAAAGATCTGACTTCTCAAAAACATAAATAATGAGATGATTTTCATCCAATTATTTAGCCTCTTGTAGTACTTTACTGCAGTGGAGGCTTCCAATGAGAAACGCAATGCCAAGACTAGCACGCTCAGTTCTCTGCATGCCAACAGAAACCTCATTTTTGCCAGATGGAACTAATGTGTTAAATAGATCATTTTACTTCAAATGGAAACATTTTAATGACCGTTTCTGTGCTGTCTTCCTGTTTAGATTTTATTAAAAATTTGCACTTGAACGGCCAAGGGTGTAAAAGGTCTTGCTAATGAATGCTAATATTATCATTTGGAAGCCGAGTTAAACACGTAACAAAAAAATAATAGCCCATACAAAAATAACTAAGAGTAAACTGAAACCTTAGGAGAACTCATGGGTGGAGTTAGGGATTCTCTAAAGACAAAAAAGATTTGGGATCGAGATTCAATTGAAGTTCAAAATATGAAATGGAAATCCGACAGCACAAAAATCTTAACTGAAAATCCCACAGACAGAAATTAACTGTATTAAGTTGTTCTAGCTGAATAGTGTGTCTGATGGCTGTCTGCTACAAACAGGAGTGTGTTTGATAAGGTAGAAGGACAGCCTTCGATTTCCTGAGTCTTAAACAGAGGAAGATCTGGCATATCCACCCAGTGTGAGCACATAAGCAGAGGCATGGTTGTGTTATTGTAGTATGTTGTTGTAGATTCGTGTTCACTTTGGATTTAAGAGTCCTTGTTCCTCTCTATTACAGAATTACACAACACCATATAGACAACATTCTCTTTTCTCTTCTTAAGCTAACTTTCCTAAAAAAAGTTTTTTCCTAAGAAAAAAGATACTCTATTTTTGGTGGTTTCTTTAACGGTTTCTTCAACCATGTGCACAGTTGCTTTTGTGTCTTGTGATTGAGGAAAAATCACGCAAAAGGAAAGACTCTAGCACTTAAAAGACTGCAATTTAAATTAACATGTGAAATATGAAAGCATGATCATAAAGTGAAAACTAAAAATAATTGTATTTGATCTGACACTTGTGTTCAGTGGAAATGTTGAATATTTGCACCTAATCAAGAGAGAAGTAGAACAAAGATATATAAACTTGAACACTGAATGCATTCAAGTAAATTAGGACTACTCAGATATTGCCTCAGTACAAAAGGACTACATTCCATACATGTTATTTGTTGCAAATGGTTTGTCAAATTTCTGCCACATTAACATTGCTTCTATTTAATAACCAGAAAGGTAATGCAGAACATACACAAGAAATGCTGAATCTCTTCTCTGTATGCCTTCATTTTGTGCATTTGACTCTTAGAAAGGTTACTTTGCTTTCCACAGCAGCCTCAGGAGCTGGTGGTTGTGTAATCTGGCCAGTGAGCTGTGAATAAGTAAGAAGGAGAATAGTACGTTGTACTTTTTCTAGTTAACTCCTTGGGTTAAAAATAAACTGTTATTGAGTCATTTCCCTGTGTAAAAATCTTTTACTTCCTTTATTTAATTTCCTTACCATAATTCGTCTTTCCCTTTTGCTCATGTTCAGTTACTTTTTTTGTTGCTGAGTTCCTCAATTTATTTCTTATTTCTCTTATTATCTTTGTTCTTATTCAAAGATATTTTCTTCTTCAATTGTATAAATTCCAAGGTATTGCAGTTCCTGTGTCCTTTATTTTCATTGTTTCTTCCCCAGTCTGTACATTTCCTGCCCATCTCAGAGGGGGACCTGCTGTTCTGTTAAATAAAGTCAGCTCAGAAACCAGTGTTCCTTACTCCACTGTTACTTGTCTGGAAAGCAGCAAAAACAGTGCTGCAGGTGTAAACTGGCACCCTGCCCACTCCAGTCCTGATAGCTTCATAAATCTTGACCCTGCCATACCCCCACAATTACATTTCATGACACAAAGCCAAGCAGTGTTATTCACCCAGTGCCCTAATTTACATTTCCCAAGACAAAAGAACACACAGATAGAGTTTCAGAGCTCTCTTTGTTTTTACATTTGTACAAAGGTTACTTTCAGGTCAAGTACAAGAAACCTGGCAAAGGGGATGGTGGTGATTAAACTTTAAAATGAATTAAAACTAAATAAAGATTAAGGAAAATGCAAGACAAGCTCTCATTGTTCTTGTGCCAGCTGAAACTATAGATCAGCCTATATTCTAATATCAGAAATGAGCAGCTGCTATTTCTTTTGTAGAACAGAAAATAACTATTATGTTCCTTTTGCCATGTCTGACGAGACAAACTTTCCCTGCATGTAAGTCCTTGGCACAAGTTTTGTGCTTATAACACCTCAAATAAAGAAAGACACAACTTGAAATGCTCTCAGAAAAGTATGCTGCCTTGTGCCTTCAGATATGACTAACTGGACTGGGATTTATATTGTCTAACTTTAGACCTCTGCACTGCATATACGTGTTTCTCCACTGCTGCTCCAGCCATCTTCATAAGCAATAGGAGGAAAAAAGCCCAATGAGGCCATGACTCACATCTGCTGCAGACTGTCTATTTAGGGTGAGAAGAGCTATGCCCAGAAATTTTTGTTCCATTAGTGTCCACACTAGAGGAAGTCTAGGCAATTACCGCAGAGAGAGATGTCTAGTACCAGGTGACTCAAATGCCACCCTACTCTACTTAGGTCCAATGTAATAGAGTTTCCAGTGAGAAAGTTCAGTGTTTTAAGAAAGGCCTTAGGAGTATTAAAAACACAGTGGTTTTCACTTAGAAGAGTTCACGTTCATTACTGTCATGTTGTATGTTAGAACTAATATTTGATAAGCTTGTGTAACCACAGCTTCCAGGGGCCTACACACTGAGCTGAGATTTCCCTCTGCTGAGCCTTCCATAAAGATGCAAAGCACAAATTTGGTCTCTGGCCAGCTTGCCATCTGGTCTGCATGGGAGATTGGGAGCAAAAGGCAACAGGGAAGTGACACAGTTAAAAACAGCAGCTAATGAATTGGATGCACCAATGGACTAAGGGTTATCCAGGTTCTTTTAGAGAAAGGGCACTCGCATGAATTGTTTGGAAGATTGTACGGTTGTTCTGTGGGTTTTACTAGGAACTTCTCCCAAGCATAAAGAGGATCGCGTGTGTAAGTCTGAAGCTGCTTGTTTGAAAATTCACCAGATCAATTATGAAGGAAGTAATAACAAGCTGGAAGTGGGGGTTCAATCTCTTGAAGCTGAGAGATAATAGTTAAACAGGGAAAGGGAAAGCTGTGAACAGCTACAAAATGCCAGTTACATGGCAGTAGAGGATGGAGAGTCTATGCTCTAAGGTGAAGCATTGTTTGTTTCACTCAGTGAGCCAGGGAAATTATCTTTGCAAGCAGCAGTATTTTGAACACACCAACGCATTGGGATTCCTTTTGTCAATTCCAAACAAAAGAAAGTTGTGATAATAAAGACATAAGATGATCACTTGGACAAAAACTTTAATTGTGTGAATCTGTGGAAGGACACATTTGGATGTGCTGAGCAGCAGAGGTCTGAAAAACCTTAGGCATACTTCTTGACATATGAAAACAAGGAGCAATCAAAGTTAAAGATGACATCTTTGTGATATGGATACATATTATACCATTGTTCACAGTAAATGAGTAAGAAAGTAGCAGAAATGCCTCAGGAACAAGATGTAACCATTTTGAGCCTAATTTGACAGTTATCCACAGGAAGTCAAAGAGAGCTGCTGAGAGTTTTGTTTGGAAGAGAGTTAGATCTGGAATAAAAGGATAGATTTGTGACTCTGGAGCCCAGAGATGGTAGATGAACTTCCAAATAATATGGTGTGTGTAAGGGTCAGAGAGAGGAGAGTGGAGCTTTGGGGAACCCTATGATGAAATCATAATGGGTGATTAGAAGAACCCTTGAAAGGCCAATACTGAAGGAACGGAGGGAGAACTCAGGGCTTGTCCAAGAGAAAAGGGCATGTCTGCAACCCATTTATGACTTACCTGTGCTAGAAAAAAGCAGAAAAAAATGGAAAATAAACAAATTGGACACATTTTGAAAATAACGCACACCATAGGATTTCTCATTGGGCTCACAGTATCTGCCATTGATGAAAAAAAGATTTCAGGGCCTGAAAATCTACAAAAAGAAACAGCTAGTCTAGAAATGTTCTTAACAACATGAAGAACGACCTGTTAGCAAAGGAAGTGCTCATAACATCTGCAGCATGTGGGACTGGGTTTTACGATCCTTAATCCAGGTCTTTACAAGCCCTGTATGCAGTATCAACATGTAAGAGAGTGGGTTATTGTTTAGTCCTACTGTCATTTCAGGCAGTGAACTACTTAAAGGGGAAAATTTGTATTTTGGATAGAATTGACTGCTTTTTTTAATCTTCAACAGTTGTCCATCTATCTGATGAAGACTGGTTTTGAAATGCATCCCATCTGGATGGAATGTGGACATGACAAGAGGCATCCGGGGTTAAAATCAGATAAATGTCTATTTGAGTGAGTATCCTAAACTGTTTGGAATGCAGCAGATACTACGAGAAACAAATAAAGCCATTACATTCATTGTTAACAGAATTAGGCATCACAGATGTTTCTGTAATGTACAGATTGCTGCCATCTCAAAGAAGCTTTTCAGCCGTCCTTTCAATTTTAAGAGTAAAATATTCTATTAAAGGAACAAGTGAAAATAAATGAAACATATCATTACTTTTACAATGGGCAAATTGTCAATTTGTCAAACCAGAGAGAGAGGAACTCTAAGTTATAATTCTCGTTCCCATCTAAGAATGTGTTTAAAGAAATAATTAGAAAAATAGAAGCCATCCCCCTCTCTCAATGCCTTCCTGAAACTTCCTTTACAGACCCATTTTACTACTTTTTTGTTACTATTTTTTAATCTTCCTGTGCTTTATCATAGGGATCATTTGCAGTCGAAAAAGAACGCTTAGGGTGTTTTAACAGTTTTTTAACAGTTCTCTTGAAAAGTGAGGACATAGTAGGCTTGCACAAATTCCCTGCAGCTTGGATGTGCCAGACTTTTACAGCTGCATTCTTCTTTATCAACCTATCAAAACCCTTTAGTGCTATCTTTCAACAAAGCTGTGAATTATTTATCCCTTTGGATTTGGACATTTTTACAAATGTCAGTGTAGGTTTAGTGCGCAATGAAGCCAATCATTTAGCTGCCCCCTCCATTATGTGAAATAATAGTGCATTTTTGTGTGGACACTATTGATACAAAAGCAAATGAGCTGTGAAATCAAGGTGTGAATCACTGTAGGACTGGCTGCCTCCCTTTCCCCTTCCCTTTGTAGAAATTTTCTTGGAACCAGATTCTTGGTAAAAAATTGTATAATGCTTGCACAATCTCACAACCTATTTCTCAGTATTTTATTGCCCCTTAGTTTTGAGAGATCGAGTTCATGTCTATCTTGGACATTATTGAAGGCAACCTTGACCCAAACTGAAGTGTGATAAATGACACTTCTAAACTCATATTACACATGCTCTCACTCTCTGTCATGTTGAATTAACAAAAGGAATAAGCAAGTTTCGTAACTTAAAATCCTATTTTGCAACCAGTGCCCTTGAAGGAAACTAGGAAAAAAATAAAGAAAAAGAAATTTGCTTCTGTTTTCCCTTCAGAAATATCATAGCTTGTTTTCTTTTAGTGACAGATGAGTTTTAGGTTTCCATCACTAGGCCGTGTTTTTGCATGGGGGGCGAGAGGGAGGAGTAGTCTATGGAAGGACAAGAGTTCTTTTGAAAACAAATTAAAAAGTAGAATGTGCTGACAAGAAATACCAGAGCAGTGTTGGATAGAAAACTTCTAGTAAACTTTTTCTTCCTCTTCTAAGACCTTAGTGCAAATGTAGACACCATTTTTCAAAACATCCTGCATTTCCCACTATCAGCATACAAAAAGAACCCTGCATTTTTCTTAATAAACTAGACAGTTCTTGCATTTTAATGGATTCCAGTTACTGGCTAATACTAGAAAAACTGACCAGTCTATCATTTGCTTCAGTTTTGGGAGGTTCAGTGTGCATTGTAGAGCTGTCCCCAACTACTCTCACTGCAGTACAAAAAGCACTGTGAAAGTAGCATTTGCACTGGAAAAAAAAAAAAAATATTCAGGCTGTGAGACCATAGTGCTTCCAGTAATCCTAAGCGAACACTAATTCTGGGTCTGTCTGCTAAATTGTGAAGTGTAGCTTGCCACAGGATGGGTGAGGAATATGTGCACCTGCCTCAGGGCAGAATGATCAGCTCAGTTTCCTGCAGCCTGACCTAGGTGTGATTGTATAGGATTCACTGTTAACATTTCCTTTCGTCATAAAGGGTCTTCTTTCTATCTTAATAAATACCTTTTAGCCAGCAGTGCTGCAACAAACCACATGCTGGGAGGCAGCAAAAGGAGCAGTAGCATTTTCTTTTAAGAAAACTATTGTTTTCATTGTACTGACAGTAATTTAATCTTACTGGTTGTCTGTTGAAGGAAAGGACTGTTATTCTTGAACTCCACTTTCAGAAAATGGCTGGTGAAATATATGCCAGAAGCAACAGGATCCATAACTAATTAAAGAAGTGAGTGTCTTATCCCTTGGGATAGGTTCTGTTGGGACAGAACTGAATGTACTAGGCTCTATATTAATTTATACGGAATTCATTTGTTTACACTTAGCTCATGGGTCATTCCCCTTCTTCCCCTTCTGCCCCTTTCTTTGGCCAAAGTTACATGGTGCAAGGAAGCAAGTGCCTAAAACTACAATGAACAGTATCTGAATGAATGTATTAAGGTGTTCATTGTTTTTGCTATATTTTAGCATTTGCATTGCTTTTGTACCACTGGAAAGATCCAGGGCATCATTTAATCATTATTTGTTTTTCTTAGAAGATGTCTTCTTTCTTTACTTACTGTAAAATATCACAAATATAAAACAACAAAAAAATATCTGTTGTAGTTCTTGAAGTATGTACTTACTTGGCCTACTTTTCCAAGCTACCAACATCACTTTTTCTCGTAGGTCGTTTGGAGTGAATGAGGAAGTTACCACTCATTTGACTAGGAGCTAGGCTTTCAGTCATTCCCCAAATACAGAGAACTGCCAGAAAGATTTACAGATTTGCCACTAACTCCCTTGAGTATAGAGCTGATTCAGTTGAAGAAATCTACGTGTGATTCAACATGTCTCTGTTAATGCTCAACAATACTCTGCTCAGAGCAGGAAGAATGACATAGATTTCATCACCACTAACAGGAACAGCATAAATAAATCCTACAATTTGCAGTATGATGAAAAATTGCCCCAGTGTGTTTGATCTCAGTATTTTCCTATGGAGTCTTGCAGTTTTTCCACTTTCATAGTTCCCACTTAGAAGACAGGTTCTTTCTTTATGACATAAACTTTTTTCACAAGTCTAGTGTCTTCTTTTTCCTTATACTCTTCCCAAAGTATTCCATTTTAAGCCAAGTTTTCATTAAAAAAAAAAAAATCCTCTTTAACCTTCATGCCTGTGTAGAATCCTTAAGTGCTTTTCTTAGAACAAAAGTCTTTTAAGTATAGTAATACATCAGCAAACTGTAAAAGCATATGACCTATCATGGTGAAATGGTGCTTGAAAATACCTTCAAATACACCAAACAAGAAAAACATATGTAACAAAAAATCCCATAAACCTTTGAACTGTAGGCTTTCTTTTGGAAACTTTTGCCTCTGAACATGAAAGAGGAGATCAGACTGTACATATGTGTAACTAATACAACATTGATTCCCCAAAATGTTACTGAAGGCTTATCTCTTGATACAGGAAATAAGTACAGAACTTAATGGATGTGTTCTTGGAAAGACTAGTCCATGTATGTAAATAATATTTCACAGTTTTAAGTATAAACCTCGCTGTTAGCATGTAGATTGCAGTTATAATAAATACTTTATTTCCAATAGAATTTTAATGAAAAAAATGGATGTTAGAATTTCTTTTTCCATGAGAAATGGTACACAATACTAAGGAAAAGATGGTGTATTGCTCTATCAGCAACTAAGACTTCTGAAAACATTGATAATCACCCCAAGCATTTATTTAGACATCTTTAGGTACAACCACATGGCATCCATCAGTACCTCTTACAAACAAGATGATAAAAAAGTGTACAGTTTTAATTGGAGTTCTTTCTGTGATTAATTGCATTACAAATGGAGTTTTAAAATTCTGTTTGGCCAACAGAAGCAACAGTTTTTTCTCCAGCTATGGCAGATGCAGACTTTTCCCTTGTAGCTGCCTGTAGATTTTGTGGTTCTGATTAAACCACAGCAAATTTTTCTTCCCTGTTTATAGCACCCTGCCACGCTCAGGTCATCTAAGGCTGCTGGAAGCCCCAGACCATCAGGTCTCCTGAGACAGGGGCAGTCTGTGGTGCCAGACTGCAGCGGTGGGGTTTGGTCCTTGCAGAAGAGGGGCTGGTGAAGTTCTGCAGCCCTTCTTCAAAATGTGTCAATTACAGCCCATTGATCGGCTAATCACCACCAGGACCCACCTCGCTCATGAGGCAGGGAGAGGCTCGCTCTGAGCTGCACTGGTGAAGGACAGGAGCTAGTAAGGGAAGGGTTTACCAAAACACACGTGTGGCAGGTGAAGAAGGAGCAGTAATATAGGATCTTTCTAGATAATGACTTAGAAATCAAGGCAAATGTTAGCAAAGTGTGCTGAGGATTTAAAATGATTGATTTTTCCCTGTTATCCTCTTTATGCTGGGTACTTTTATGAAGAGTTTCACAGGTGCAGCTTAACAGTTTGTTAGTGCTTTATATCCCACCTAACCCAAATGACAGGAGGTAGACTACACTTTCAAGTAATAGCTGAAGAGAATCCAGGCTTTGCATAATAAGCTTTGAATTTGTTGTCGCTGTTCTGCAGAGTTGTGCCTAGGCACTTCCCATATAACTCTGGAAATACCTGTATTGCTGTACTGAGAAAATCTCACACAAAATTATAAATGCAGAGGAATCTGGCAGTTTGAACCCAAAACTCTCAAGATTTACCCTGTTGCTCTGACAGGGTGTTCCATGTGGACCTGATCTTGCACCTCACACAGGCAATATGATGAGAACTGCCATCCCCACCACCCTAACGTCATTAACCTTAGCATAGTTTTCGCTCGGATTATCGACAGTAAAGGCGTATCTCACCAGAAAAACTCACTCTCACATTTAAAAGACCCACCAGATGTATTTTGCAGGGGAGAGGGATGAATGAAAACAAGAATGGGAGAGTGACAAGCTGAGTACTGGGAATATTAAGCAGAGGAATGAAAAACAGGAAAAGAGAGAGGGGAAGATTTTGCTTTTACAAACAACCCTGTTTGTGTAGCTAGAAATGTAATGAGAAGAGACAACATACTGACTTCCTCCTAGTACATGTACTCTTGCTTATTTTAAAGAACTAGACAGGAGTATCTAGCCTCAGTGCTAATAAAAAATTAATATCAGTAAATTCATAGAGAGAAAGACATTTTGTCTTCAGTTCACTGATGTAAGAAGGTAATTTCTTTTTTATTTTTTGTCCCTCTTCAATGCATGGCTATTTTACTTATATCTGAAACCAACCATAAACCACTTACTAACATTGCCAAAAGGGGCCTGTGAAACACACATGAATAAAGGGATCGCTTTTTCAGCTACAAACCTGTGGTTTGCAAATTGGAAACAAACTGGGGAGGGATTTGATGGTTATGTGCAAATCTTCAGGGTTACTAGATCGTAGTGCTTTAGAGTACTCAATTTCAGATTTGTTAGTTCAGAAGAAAAGCATGTTAGAAAACTTTACCTGTCTCCAATCAAAAAAGAACTACTGTACTGCTGGAATTATTGCTAACGATAAGACCCTACAAAGGTAAGGAAGCATATTATACCATGGTGATTTGGATGGCTTGTATTTAACCAAAATCATGTTTTTCCAAGGAAACACTATATATTTGACAGGATTTATTTAAAGACCTCAAGATGGTGCTCATTTAGGTGCTAATGAAAATATGTTTGAGAGCATACAGAAGGTCATTTAAGGATCGAGAAGTCTATGGGAAAATCTTGAGGCATTTGATACTGGCTTCCCTCCAGACCAGATCAAGAAAAAAATGCTATTGTTACCAGTCCAGGAAACACAGATTTCTAAAACAAATAAACATTTGTTTACAGAAGGAAACCTCTATACTCATATTCAGCAGTATCCCAACAAATTTTGTGAGGCTGGGTATTTGATATGGTTCCATCATGGAGGGAAGCTGGCATGACACAACCGTTCCCCTGCGCTGGCATTTCCTGGAGGTGATGGATTTGCTTACTGACACACTTAATCCCAAGTACCAAGATGCACATACCTGCTATGCAGTTCTGCACTGCCTTTCTGTCTTTCCTCAGTAAATTCAATATTTTCAGGTAAGGATTCATTTTCTTGTTGCTAATTTACCGATTTATGTACAATATGAACAGTGTATATGTAATATACCTGTTTGGATATGTGCAGTGCTATTGTAAGGAAAGAGTCTGAGATGTGCTGAGATAATGGTGGCTAAGCCAAATCTACTGCCATTTCTCAAAATCTCCCCATCCTGCTGGGAAGATGTCAGTGAGGTCATGTCTTGAGAGATGCAGGATTGCCTGGGTAGCCCAAGTGCCTTGAGCATTTTGGTGATTTTCACTACTCTGAAATAATAATCTTGTGGTAAATTTTACTGACCTCTCAGGTAATTTTTTTTTTAAACATGGCAAGTACAGCATAGTGTTCTCTGACAGTGGATCCTATTTTAATGACTGTGAATTTAAATGATTTTAACTGAGGTAGGAGTTTAGATATTCAATTTTTATTCTTTTTAATCTCCAAAAATTAGTAGAAAATTATGTTGAAGTGCTCACAGAAAAAGCCTGATGATTGAGACCCTAGCCCACATTTCAAAGAGTAAGATACAGTCTAGTTATTAGGTTTTATGAGTATTGTTACATTACAATAACATAATTTTTAAAATACCTTTCTTATTAAACTTTGTCTTGGAGAGGAAAGGTCTGAAAATGAGGAGAAAAAGGGGGAGGAAAACAATGTGGCCAAGGGGCTGTCAGAGCTGCTGTTGTGGGTGGAGTGGAGCCAGGCACGGAGTAAAGCATCTCTCTGCAAGCTTAGACACTGAACAATCTTCATACACCACAGACACAGCTGGCATCCCCATGTCCCTTGTCTGTCTTTGGGCCAGAGCTGGCATATGCCAGCCTTCCCGCAGCAGCCCCCAGGGAAAGGAGTCGTCATTTTCTCTCCTTAAAGTATCTGTTCGTGCTGATACATCCCTCCCACTTCTTTTCTTCTTTTACGGCCACAGTACATTTCTCCTTGTCATTGGTGTCCTGGGGATTAAAACAAGCATAAAATAGGCAATATGTGTTCCCTTCAACATTGTCAATACATATGTGTGTGTGTGTGTGTATGTGTAGATATATATTTAATTATTTAGATAACTAATTAAAGCAGTATTGGTTCCCACACACACGTGTGTGTGTGTGTGTGTGTGTGTGTGTGTGTGTGTGTGCGTGTGTGTGTGTGTGTGTGTGTGTATTTAATTATTTAGATAACTAATTAAACCAGTATTGGGTTTCACTTTAGTTTGAGATCAAGGTAGATGCACTGCTCTGTGTTCACAAAGGTTGTCTGTGTGAAAAAAAAATATTGTATTTACACTGTGGTTGAGCACACTTCCACTCCCTAAGCCTGTCAGAGTGTTTTTCTCTTCATCTGATTAGTGTTTATCTAAATACTGATTTACATTTAATAAAAAGGATTCTTTTTATGTCCCACGGGAAAGGATGGCCAACAGATGGATCACAAGAAATGTCATTAACCACTTAGGATGTTTTGACATCATGCTGAAGATTGCTTCATTATCAGTGAAATGAAATTGCTTTTCTCCTCGCCTAGCAACTAATATCATTTAGAGAAAGCTATTACTACGACAAAGATACTATGAAACATACATTTGAGCTACTGAGATATAGATGTTCTTGAGACGCTTTGGGTGAGGTTATTAGAAAATATGTAAATTTTACAATTTTTTCTCATATAAAATTTGTTTGGATATTATTACACAAAGATTAAATCTTCAAATTTTCAGTTCAAAGATTGATTTCATAATGAAAATAAAAGCTCCATCAGGTAGGCCGGATGGAATCCGTTTAGACACCTTGCTCAGATTTTCTTTTGCTTTGGTTTTATTTTACCATAAAGCTTAAAACTGTACTCCTCAAAACAGATTTTAGGGTAAAGCAGAATGGATTTCATCAGCCTCCCAAATTACACTCTTATTTGATAAGACAACTGGGAAATCAATAGTCTATGAAATATTGAAAGAGTGAATTTGGTTTCTGTCCTTGCCTAAATAATGGCAATAGTAAGCATCCAGCTCCAATAAAAGAGGGGTAAATTTGCCACAAAACTACAGCTGAAAAATATAAATAAAATAACTAAGAAATCATTTGTAAGGTGTTAAAGAAGTAACCGTTCTACAAATTAATGATTGAGCCTCTACCATAAGATCCTTGTTAACTAACTAGAATATTTTTTCCCATCAGTTTTTGTTCTGTACTCAGTGATATAAAGTTCAATTAATTCCTTGTGCTAATTTTCTTTCCAAAATTAACATACTGCTAAATGATGACACTTCCATTAGAGTAGTATGGACCGATGCTTTTGCAGAAGCTGGGAGAAGATGT
The DNA here is from genome assembly GCA_028020825.1 of Podargus strigoides. NCBI lineage: Eukaryota > Metazoa > Chordata > Aves > Caprimulgiformes > Podargidae > Podargus > Podargus strigoides. The sequence goes on along the minus strand of CM051663.1, from coordinate 79,071,325 downwards.
CAGATTGGCTGGGAAACAAGAATTCTGAGATAATATCTGGGTATGTCTAAGTACGCTTACCTTGAGCATGTAAGGGGAGCAATGTGAAGTTTTCCTAAAATGTTTTGAAAAGTTATGTGAGTGCCCTAAAACAGTTCACGGAGGGTTGTCCTGTGTCCTTCATGAGTGCCCTTAACCGCTAGCCAGTGAGCTGCCTTAGGACAGCTGGGACTCTGTCCTCCCTCCTTTCCCTTGTCTATTTTGCATAGAGGTTGGAGAGAAAAAAAAAAAAGAAAACAAAAAGTTATCAGGAAACCATCATCCATCTCTTAGAAATATCGATAGAAAAACATTTCAAATAAAGTCTGTGAAATGCTGAGTGAAGTATGCTACTTAAAAAACACACATGAATAAAAAACAAAGCTCCAGCCTTAGATCTTTTCCCAGACTTGGTCAGGGACTGTATATTTCCTCACTAATACACTGTAACAGTTAGATCTTTATTATGGTCTCTAACCACAGTTTTTGGAAGACACATGTGGTACTGCAGGAGAACGAAAACATGTGTCAGCTCCTGCTGCCAAACAAAGTTGTTCTTGGCATCGAGTCACTTGCCTGCACACTGTGATTGAAGCTGCTGTCCAAAGTCACTGGCCTAAGATCAGACGGAAATTGCTGAAAAGCTAAAGAGCTAAACTGACGGATCTTGAGTTTTTGAAGGACTAGTTGGAGGTTGGAACCTTTGGAAACACCATTTTCTATGCTTTATGTGAAACTCCTAACACCTTCCAGTGAATGAATTTCAGTTCACTGCTTCTGTGGCCTGAGAGAAGAAATCACCTATGGAAATTGCCACTACTTTCTCTATAGTCTTCCAGCTTCAGCCTTAGTTTCAAACTGGTTTCACTTTTTTTAAAGACTTTACTTGTGTGAGTCTGCAAATGAATTTGCTTAACAAAAAGTATTACTATTTTTAATATATTTATATATATTTAAGTAAATATATTGACATTCCACTCCCTCCCAAAGCATCCATGATAGATACCATGCAGCAGATTTTTCTGTGATGGCCACTTCAATATTTACTAACCATGCAGGACAGCTGCAAAACAAGGTATATTATCAGAGGAGACCTTATTGCCCTCTACAACTACCTAAAAGGAGGTTGTAGTGAGGCTGGTGTTGGTCTCTTCTCCCAAATTACTAATGACAAGACGAGAGGAAGTAGCCTCAAGTTACGTCAGGGGAAGTTTAGGTTGGATATTAGGAAGAAGTTCTTTACTGAGACGGTGGTTAGACATTGGAACAGGCTGCCCAGGGAGGTGGTGGAGTCGCCGCCCCGGGGGTGTTCAAAAAACGGGTTGATGAGGCACTTGAGGCCATGGTCTAATGGTCTAATGGTTAGGAATATGATGGGATAAAGGTTGGACTTGATGACCCTGGCGGTCCCTTCCAACCATAATTATTCTATGATTCTATGATTCTATGGTATTTATTGCTTCTCTACCTGAAGGATCTCAAAGCACCGTGAAAGCTTGGAGTTGAGACTTGTGCACTTAGGCATAGATGCAGTTTAGTTATGTGTCTTGAACGGATTTCTGAACATTCTTGAGTCAGTTACTGAAATGGGGTTGAAAGCCTAAAGCACCAGTGGAATGGAGGTAGTGATAGTGTATCCAGAGTTCCCACTACACTACAGAAAAGGAATGAAAGGGAAATCACTGACTTAGCTCAAAATAATAAAGCCACAAACCCCAAACCCCCAAATCTCGGGACTGTGCAAAATGCAGACTCCTTTTGTGAAGCTTCCCTCGACATATCTAGGAAGTATGCATTGTAGTTTGCTTCGGTAGATTGAAGTGTTAAGTAAGGTTTTCCTCAGGTACCAGTACGGAGTACTGTACTTTTATACCAGTGGCTGTAAAAAGATGTATTCGTTATCAGAGACAAGTTATGGGATTTTTTCATTGAGCCCAAGGAGATACCAAGATCATAGAATCACAGAATCACAGAGTGGTAGGGGTTGGAAGGGACCTCCAAAGATCATCTAGTCCAACCCTCCTGCTAGAGCAGGATCCTAGAGTAGATCACACAGGAACGCATCCAGATGGGTTTTAAATATCTCCAGGGACGGAGACTCCACAACCTCTCTGGGCAGCCTGTTCCAGTGGTCTGCCACCCTCACAGTAAAGAATTGTTTTCTTATGTTAAGATTGAACCTCCTATGTCCCAGTTTGTGCCCATTGCCCCTTGTCCTGTCACTGGACACCACTGAGAAGAGTCTGGCCCCGTCTTCCTGACACCCACCCTTTAGATATTTATAAGCATTAATGAGATCCCCCCTAAGCCTCCTCTTCTCCAAGCTAAACAGACCCAGTTCCCTCAGCCTCTCCTCACATAGGAGATATTTGAATCTCTTTATCATCTTTGTGGCCCTGCACTGGACTCTTTCCAGTGGCTCCATGTCCCTCTTGAACTGGGGAGCCCAGAACCGGACACAGGACTCCAGATGAGGCCTCAGCAGGGCAGAGTACAGCAGGAGGAGAACCTCCCTTGACCTGCTGGCCACACTCCTCTTAATGCACCCCAGGATCCCATTGGCCTTCTTGGCCAAAAGGGCATATTGTTTGCTCATGGTCAGCCTGCTGTCTACCAGGACTCCCACATCCTTTTGCCCAGAGCTGCTCTCCAACAGCTCAGTCCCCAGCCTGTACGGATTCGTGGGGTTTTTCTTCCCCACATGCAGGACTCTATACTTGCTCTTGTTGAATTTCATTGAGTTTCTCCCTGCCCAGCTCTCCAGCCTGTCCAGGTCACGCTGGATGGCAGCACAGCCCTCTGGCGTGTCAGCCACTCCTCCCAGCTTTGTATCATCAGCAAACTTGCTGAGGATACACTCTGTCCCTTCGTCCAGGTTGTTAATGAATATATTGAATAGGACCAGACCCAGTACCGACCCCTGGGGGACACCACTGGTCACAGGCCTCCAACTAGACTCTGCCCCACTAAACACTACTCTCTGGGCTCTGTTCTTCAGACAGTTCCTAATCCACCTCACTGCCCAGTCATCCAGTCCACATAGTTTTGTCCAAAAATTATGTTATTTTGTCCCTTGGATAATATGAACTGGATTGGAGGAACACCATTCTCACATTCTGTGCACGAGTGATGAAACTTGAGCACTACTCTTTCTACTGGATTTTTAAAATTTTCAATGACTGGGTAATTTCCTTAAGAAAATACAGTTTACAGGTGACAGCAGCACTGTACTTTAAGTGGAAATATACATATTGCATTCTGGCAAGAGATTGCTTGACACTGATGATAATGACCACAGTCTAAAGCTCAGCAGCCACCTATATTCCTATTTTATCTGTACAATGTAATGTTAACATTGAAACGTTTTGTGATCACAGCTGATCCTTGTGTGTTCCTGCCATTCTATACATTTGTAATATGTAGAGCCTTGAGAGTGTTGTTCTGCATAAGAACCTTTGCAGGGTAATGAAATAAATAAAAGTTTAATACCTCTTAGTATTGTGGCACAAAGCATATTAACATTCATTGCACTCTCTTTCTCTCAGTCTCTGTAATTACATAATATTGAATCTATTACTATTTTATGTGAAAACAGTAGCTAGAGATATTTTACTGTCCTCATCTTAGTCAGTGTAACATTATATTGGCAAAATCTACTCATACAAAACATTACTTTCTGAAACTAATGCACACAAAATTACCGATCAAGTATACGAAAGAGGAATAGTGACTTCCCTGGTTTTAAATGAAGACTAATACATTTTACATTCTTCATACTTACTGCTTTGTCTCATTCTGAATGCATGGCTCTGTCACAGTTCCTGAGTGCTCTGAATTTTAAATAAAATCTTGTAAGCCGATACACTTGACTCGTGGTCTGTTACACTCCTCCACAAAGTCAAATCAGCTAACCCTGCAAGAGGAAAAGGGGAATCCTGAGTGGTTGATGGTTTGCAGAAACGAGATCCCACAATATAATGTGCATTTTTGTTAAAGAATGTGTGTCCCTATATAAGTCTATTAGGGAAAGGTGGGGAGAAGAGAACTAGACTTAATTAAAGAGGAAAAGTCACGAGGGAAAGTATGGAATGAAAAGGATGTCTTCCTGGATACATGACTAAGAACAGAGACAGTGTTTCTTCTTCCAGCCAAGTGTAACCCACATAATGTTTGTAAGAAGCTCCATGAACAGGAATGGGAAAATGGAAGTAACTCTGGGTGAAATTATAAAAATTATAAATTTGTTCCTAGGAAGAAGATTGAAATGGCAAAAGAGTATGGGTCAGGGCTACGTTTAGTAAGGAGAAACATAATTTTTCTGCTGCTTAGGACAAGCACTCATTTGTTATTTAGACTCTAGCTCCCCTGTTCCCTCTGGATGAAGGTTAAGGCTTTAGCAAAAGATGTCCTTGACTAGACTGATCACTTGTTCTCAGCTCTTTTTGGTGCAGCTAGATTAAGCCCAGATTGGGTATCTCTGCTTTTCTCTTGTCTCTTGTGTATATATAACTGGATGTTGTATAACATCTCCTTTATTCCCAATCTCATAGTATAGTATTGGGGCACCTACATTGAGTCCATGCCAGGCTGCAAAAAAGAAATTATGTATACTATTCATGTAGACCCTAAACTATCAGCTGTTGTAAAGGATAAGTTTCTATAAGCTTTGTCTGGCAGTGACATAACCTTTCTCCTGCTGTCTGCAATGCCAATAAATTTTAATTCTTATTTTAAATTTTAAATCTTTTGAAATGCATAGTCTTATCTCTAATCAGAAGAGGCTGAAAAGAAGGGCAGCACTTACCCTGTTTTTTTTCCTGCCTGATGCTTATCAAAAGGATGGGAGATGCTGCAGGAATGGCATAGTAAGAAAAGTGGATGGTGTAATACAATAGGAAAGAGATAACACTGGTAGTTAGCAATTGGGAAAGATATCAAAGAAAACTAGGATTATTTCAGTATTTATTTTTACTTTCTCCATTTTTAGGAAGAAGAGGAAGAAGTTTGAATAGCTATTTCAGACTTGTTTTGAAGGAGACAACTTGTGAGGCATTGAAGAGCTGTGGGCAGTATAAGTATGGCTTCTGGACTCAGTGCTAAAATATAGCTGGGCATGAAGAGGTGTCGAACCTCATGTGAACATCACAAAACAGTGGGTCTCATTGTCCTCTAAAGCAAGAATGGCTGAGAGGGAACCCTATGAAAGTCAGTGAAAACATGCTGAACAGATAAGAGAATCAGGTCTAGGATAATTTTTGATGGGTAAATGCCTTCTGCCAGCTCTCACTGGGTGTGCACTACAACGTGAACCCTACAGCAGTCTTTTTCAATTATATAGCCAAGTTACAATAATCTTGGTCAGTGTTCCCTCTACAAGCAGAAACTGAGCATGCTAAATGAGACAAGCAGTGATTATTTCTGGTTATTACATTCTGCACATATAGCTAGCCACAGAACTTATGAGCTTTATTATTTTGAGCACAAATCTCTCTTTGGAGGATAGACTAATATAGAGTTCTAACATTTTCAAAGATGTTTTCTTTTGGTTCTAGAGATACTTGAAAGAGTGTATATTAAGCTCTAAGAAGTGAGGCTTCTCAAAAATCATGCCCACACGCATACATGTACACACTATTTGTTTGGTGTTTCTTAAATAAATTTTTCATAAGATTAAGTTCTGCAGGAAAACGAAGCTGCTATGTCACTCTTGCTGTGCATACAGAGGCTTTTTCTGACAGTGTATCATTTACAGAGTCCTGAATCCTCATTACTGTGCTCAGCAGGAAATAGAAAACTGCTGTACTGATAGCAATCCTGTTATCTGTTTTAATAAAAACTTTCCCCCTACACCTACAGATTTTTTATTATTTTTTTTCTCAGTGGTACTGGTCATCTAGCAAGCATCAAAATCACACTGTCTTAATCCTTGGCGAAAGGAATAGAACAACTTTACTGTGAAGGTAAGACCAGACTAGACAAGTAGGATGTCTCTAAGTCTTTGACAGTTTATCACAGAGAAAATGTTCTTAGGGCATCCTTGACATCTACAGGTCCATCAAATGCTTCACTGTACATTTCAAAAGTGCTGATCAAAGACAGTGTAACAAATTAGAATAAAATGTATTATCAAGATTCTTCTCTTTTTTCTTTTTTTTTTTTTTTTTAATTGCAAGCAACACTTACTAAGAAGCTGCTTTTCACAGAATGGCTTTTTTAAACATTCCTGGTGTAAGAGTGCACCAGTTATGTCAGGACCTATCATATGCGTTTTTAACATTGCTAGACAAGATGTGATGTGTTGACTGAAGTGGTCCACTACCAAAAATATATCAAAATAGGCTCCTTATACGGTCCTTTCCTAAACTATAATTTCACTAATGTTAGTTTTTGAGGAACTGTTGGAAATAAATTATTCATTTCTGAGGTCTGAAGCACTATGTGAAGCCTTCATTGTGCAAGGAAAGGCAGATCTTTTTTTTTGCCAACCACATGCTTTTTCAGTTTGTCAATGTGTGAGGCAGAGCACAAGTACATACAATCACCCCCCTGATGTGCTTATTTATTCATTCTGATCTAAGTCCTGGTAGGTTTTTATATAGGGTAATTTCTCAAGTTCAAGTGTATCTACCTTTGATTTATGCTGGTAAATCCACCGTGCTGGGTGCTCACAGTCCATTTGCTGCTAGAAAAATTCAGAGAGTGGCTTCATTCACTGTTTTTTAAAACAGTAGGATAACACGTAGGATTTCTGAAGTCCAAAGGGAGAGCTGACACTGACTGACCAGGTGTGGAAGTTTATCTCACATCTTAACCCAAACCACAACTGAAACAAATCCAGTGGCAAAGTACAACCAGGATGAAAATCTCATTAATGAAATCATAGTCATGGACTGATGTGACACCCTTTTTAGATGAGATTTTTTCAGAATTGGTCTTTCTGAGCAGTGCTTGAGTGTACCATCTCTTCAAAGTAACAGAAGTGAGAACATGAAAAGAAATACAAAGCAAAGAAGGAAACTTTATTTTATTTTGGGAGCTAGGTCTGGAGGGTGTTTCTTCTTTTGCCCAAACTGCTTCATGCGTTCCCTCTCCTCATGTTGCTGAGCTCTAGGCAGCATCAAAGTTCTGCTACAGCCTGTGACCAGCATTTGACTAACATCTAGTTTCGGAGTCAGAGATTGAAGGCAGTGAGAGGTCATTCTAGGCTATTCTCAGGAACTGAATTTTGCCTTCTAGTGTGTTTCCTAGAGCTTTGATATATTCAGTGCTTCCTGTGTGGAATTTTGTCTGTCTGATGAATGGTAGCACTACAAGTATTTGTTCCCATTATATTACCAACACCTATTTTTTTTCACTAATTTACAACAATAAATATTCACTGTGCACTGAAAATAACAAAGCGTCATAGTTCTGGGAATAATTTATATCTAAACACATTTTTAAAATAGACTATTATGGCTATTTTAAAACTGCAGTAGTATGAGACGTGTATTTTAAAAGCTATCAGATTCCATTGCAGGGCAGAGGCATTGATTCCTTGTTCCCTTGATTGGATCAATTTTTAATGAATGAAGTTTCTTTATTTTTGTTGTAAAACCTTTGCCATTTCAGGTTATATTATTATTGACTGAGCTAGCAGAGTGATGCTGCCACTTGTGTAACATAGACATTTAATAAAAGAGTTTCATCAGAAGTCTGTGGTAGAGTTTCCTCTTTAAGATATACCTCTGCTCCCATGAAACCATATTACTTTCCCAGTCAGACACCAGTAGAGTTACAATGAAACTAATATCTGAAAATGACAATTAAGCAGGTCTCAATAAATTTTTAAAAACGATTGCACGCTTTTTTCCAACATTTAACTGAAAAACATAAACTAAAACTAGTCTTTGTATTAATCATTGTTGTGTTTAAGTCCTCTTTTGGTGCACAATGTATCATTTGCCATTTGTTGTATCAAACAGAGTGAAAAGTCTTCAACTTAACTCTCCAGGAAGAAAGACAGAGAGAGAAGAAAACACAATCTTACTTGAAACAAACTAAAGATATTTGTAACTCATTACACCTACATTAGCTCATATGAAATCATCAGATAGAACACATTAAACTTTCACATAAAGTCTTCTGTCTAAGGAGGCAGAGGAAAGCAGTAGGAAATATCTAAGGAAGACTTGTAAAGAAGCCTTTGCAGGAGTTGTCATGTTACAAATCAGTTGGAGGACTTTACTATTATTCTGTGTAAATGCTCAGAAATAGTCTTGTCTTAGCCTTTTACAGAAAGGGAATTATGAGTCAAGCAAAGAAAATCTGAAAAAGACTTTGTGGAAGTCCAGCAAGAGGAGACAACTTTTTAATATGTGCTCATACACAAGAGGATTTCTTTTTTTCAGTTAAAGGATAGAGGGAGTCCTGGGAGTTTTAGCCCAAAGAAATTGTCCAGGCTTTAAGAAGAGTCCTTTTAAAGCTGCCTTATTAATGATAGCAGCCTGCAGATAATACACATCAATGACTTCAGCATAGGCAGTTGGGATTTGAATGTTCCACTGCCGCATGTCCTTTTCAAGCCAACTATTCAGATAAAGCTTTCTTTTCTTTTCTTTTTTTCTTTTTTTTTAAATTTTTTTTTTTTTAAATTTTTTTTTTTTTTTGAGGGGGTGGGTATTTGGGAAGTGCTATCAAACTGGGACCTCTTAATTTAAAAGGATTCCTCTTTTCTTTTTCTTTCTAAACCTTGTTAAGACGAGTAAGAATAACACAATGTGAAACTGATTTCCCCTAGAAGATAGAACAGCAACGTAATGAAAATAAAGCAGTTGTGTTGCAGATTGTAATCCTTCCAAAGAATAAAAAAGACAGAGTTGAAAGTGAAGCACTGCTGTATGCTGCCTAAGATGAAACCTACTGCGATAGGTATTGGCATTTTGAGCTAGTAGAAGAGTAAAGAGAATAACAAGGTTAAATGACCTCACGCTACTTTTTAAATCCCTGCTTTCTTAAAGGAGCATTTTGTTTTCAGCAGCTGTCTACCAATTATATTATCTAATGACATACCCTTCACCTGTAAACCAGTGGACTCTCTTCTTTCTCCCTTTCTACTTTTAAAACAGAAATCAGAAGAAAGGCCTCATCTTAACTTCAAGTATGCTTTAGAGAGATTTAATGTAAGTTAATTTGAAATGACAGTAAATAATCCTCCACCATTCAGTCACTGGTTTTACATTTCTCTGTAATTATCATTGAATAAGCTTCTTTTTAAGCATGCTTAATACATAGAGTTTTTTCTTCCTTTACTACTTTATGCCACAGATAAAAATGACATTTCTGTAAGGAAACCTAAGCCACTATTCTTTGCCTTTAGGGATCTGTTCAAGGAGATTTACGAATTGTTCAGGTATTGTAAGTGCCAGCCAATGCAGATTTTCACCCTGCTTCCCTGCAACTCTCCCACTGCTCCAAAGTACACAGCTGTGTCCTGCCAGCCACCACTTATCAGTGCCTTTGTGGTGACACAATGAGCTCCCTGAGAGCAGTAAGAGAAGAGAGGAAGGTGATTAGCACCGGTGTAAGACCTGTCTGCAAAAGGAAAGAGGGAAGGGGATAAAAACAAATGCACACTTCAGGATCCCATGGAGGAGTATGTGTGCAGGGACGGGGCTGACACCCAAGCAAGTGGCACGCCCTGCTTTATGCCCCCACTTAAACACCATCCTTACCACCTTAGTAGTAGTTACCTCCTGATGTATGACCCAGTCTTTCTGTAAAAGGAAGGAGTCCATGTGGCTAATTTTTCTAAGGCACTTAAGGGTCATTACTCTAGCACTGTAGCAAATGTTTTATTCATTTTGCCACAGTCCAATTTCTCTGCTAAGACTTTTGTAGCAAAATGCTACACAGCTCAGCAGAGAAGTGATTGATTAGCAAGAAGGAGCACAATTTGGGCATCCTGATAAAATTTTCCCAGAGTCTGCTCGGTTAACATCAATCAGTTTTATTTAGGTAGTAACACTTGAATACTAGCTAGGCAATTTCATCCATTAGATAAAAATGGATGATGATACTGTGAGAAACGAGCTCACTTTTAAATAATTTTTAAGTGGGACAAAGTCTGTGGAGCAAAGAATATTTATTTACAGCTCTGGGTGCATGTCTGATTGGCCTGCATGCACACCGTTCACTCAAATTTACAGGCTTTTTATAAGCAAAACCCTTCCTTCCCCAGGTTGATGCAATTTCTTCTCCTTCATTTGCACATGCTATTCTGGCATAGATAAGGGTTAATCGATGAAGGCTCGTAATCTTCCCCGGTCTTGTCCTTTTGCAAGAGAACATGACATGGCACTGCACGTGCACCTTAAGTTTTGAGTTTCGAAATTCTTATCAGACCCTAACCTAAAATGTTGCCAGACCCCAACCCAAAATGTTGTCAGACCCCAACTGAAACTCTTATCAGACCCTAACCCGACTGCAAAGAGTCCCCTGTCCCAGTCCCGATAACAGGTCCTGGAACTTACAGACTTTCTGCCCCTCTACACATCCTGCATTCTTAAGCAAACAATATTTAATTAAGCTTTAGCAGAAGCAAAATTATCTCCCTCTTAATTATCTATCACAATACCTTTAGGTTAATATTACTTGAACATTTTGTTCTTGAATAATTTATACCTGTTAGTGAGCATCATTGATTTTGTACCAACAGAAGTGCTTGTTTTCTTCTACCAAGCTTTTCCAAGTAGCATATCCACTTGGAGCGGAAAAGGCAGAAGCCTCTTAAGCTAACAGAAACATTGGCTAAACTGCTTTGGATACCTATCAAAGAGAAAAAAAGCTGCCTGATTTTTAAACTTTTCTGTACTGAAACTGATAGGTACATTGTCACCAGAAGTTAGTGATCCCTTTTTCACTTTCTATTCCAAAATTTTTAACTCTGCACTCTAAAATAAAAAGATCTATCTCATATTAGTGAGGTTCATAAGTGTTACTCACATAGCACAAAATGTTTAAATTTTTATATAGAGTGATAATTTTACAGAAAATTTGTATAACAGTTATGAAACATTGATTATCACACAGTGACTGTTTGTATATAGTAACCGAGTGCCTTTTTGCCGCTTGTCAAAATCCAGGGTTCATTTTGGTGTCTTTGTGTCTGTCTTACCTACAAGTATTCCAGTCAGCCCTCTGAGAAATGTTTTTATCTCCAGCATTTATTTGGATTTAACACTATTTAACTTCAGTAGACTGGGGGGAAAAAAAAAAAAATCTAATTCTTGGGAATTTGATTGAGGCGAATGTGATACAATTTGGATTGAATGTGCTCTGGGCCTCTTTAGGTGCACTTGAGCCAAATAGAATTGATTTGTATTGGACATATGTGTAAAATTATATAATGGACTGACCTTTGTAACAGAAATACATGGCTCATTCTGAGATGCAGATTTCCCAGTGATAATATATTTTTAAAGAGAAAACAGGGGGAAAAGGTAACCAGATCACATCAGTCAGAGTAGGTGAACTGAGCCAGGAATGTGTCAGCTTGAATTTCCTTCTTGTCAGAAACACCCTATATTATCAGTGAAGAGGAAAACCTATTACCATTACTTTTACATTTCTACATGATATAAAACAGAGAGAAAGAAAAAATCCTTTATGATACACTCAGTTAAAAGTCTCCATTGGACCAGAAAGAGTTTTCTGCACCTCGTGAAACACAAACACTTTTAAAGAGCGACATTCAAGCCTCTGGTACTTACATAGTCTTGCACCAGGAAAACATTTGACAGCTGTGCGGTGGTTTAGACCCTGCCGGGACCCGAGGCCACGTTGCCGCTGCCCCTCCCCCACCCTCGGACAGGGATGGGACAGGGAGTAAAATACAGCCCCCGGGGTTGAGATGAGGAAGATTTAATACAGCAGTGTAACAACAACAGCGATAACAATGTACAGAACAAGAGCTGTACCGCACGGACACAGCACGAGGCACAGACCCGGACAAAAGCCGCTCCTGCGCTGCCCCCGCCCGGGCACCCGGACATGAGGTCATCATGGGATGGAACAGCCCGGCTGTGGCTCCCTCCCAGCTGCTGGGGAAAATTAACCCCATCCTAGCTGAATCAGGACAAGCTGTTACAAGGCAATACAGTTGTGTGCTGTAAGACCTATTCACAGGGCTTTTCCCAGTGACAGTGGACATCTGATACTTGTTAGCTTGCTCTTGTAAGCTCATACATATATCAGTCAGAGGTGCAGGGGGAATTTGCTGCTGTAAAGCCTGTTCTTGCAGAACATATAGCTCGTGCTATGTGCTGCCAGATGCAGAGGCCGTCTGCGGCCACCCACACGCTGTGCAGCGGGTGCCGCTGTAGGATGAAGGGACCATGAGGGGACCCTGGCTGGGCTGAGAAGAGGGTCATTCATGTGCCTTCAGAGCAGCGATGGCAGAGCATTAGCAAGATGCTGTTTTACAGACTTTACCTTTGATTTGCAGCTACAGCACCTCATCACAGACATCTGAGGTCCCGGGTGAGTTCTATGTGATTTTGAAAAAGACATGATTTTCTTATTTAGATAGTGAAATAACCATCAGATTTTAACACATCAGCAACAGACAGGGACAATAACTGTATATCACATGGTTCCAACGTCACCCGTAAGTCTCAAGTACCTATTAGGAAATTGGAGCTCTTTGATGTGGCATTTCTCTGTTTATTTAAGGGTAATTTTTCACACTGCTGAAGCCCTTGATCCACATGTGTGATGGACTTGTGTGCCGCAAAAATCTGTAACTACTGTTTGCATATACAACTGATACTCCTACAGTGAGCGAGACAGTGCTTCCAGGTGAGCTGTGGGGCTGCTTTTTTCTGCTGCCCTGGTGGATTGTCTGCCTGCCTACCTGCCACTAAGAGCAGCGCTCTCCCAGTCTCTTCTAGAGTGCTTTAAAAAATAGGAAAACACCGAACAATTGAACTAAGGTTCTCTTTCTTGCTTTTTAAAGTTCACATACATATTTCTTACATACTATATCTCGATCTGCTTTATAACATGACACTGAATCTGAAGGGAAACACACTAAGGAATGGCAAAGTGCATATGGCAAGAGTAAAGAAACAGGCTTCTGGTGGGAAGCCATAGGTTTATGTGTATATATGTTCAGTTTCCAAGGAGAGGAAATTAATTCATATGGGAGGACATAATTTACTAATTCCTCATGTGGATTTTATTCTCAGTATTATAAGTATTTGTTTTATAATATCTTCACATTTTTTATTATTTTTTTTTTAAAAGAAGATGCAGCAACATCTGTTGAACACAACAAGGAAGATGTAGAACAAGTTATGTAGGAAAAACAGAAGATGGATTGTTTTAAGTGAGTACAGTACTGATGACCTAATTATCACAATACAAATTCACACGCAGTGGGTATTATTTCACCCAGATGTTGTCCACAAAACATGCAAGGACCTTGCTTTTGTATTTTGAAGTGACAGCGATAGAAAAGAAGCTCATGAATAGTTCATCACTATATGAACTGTTGACAAGAGAAACAGAAATCTATGTCCACTTTTGTCTGAAGTTTTATCAATGATATTGAAGGAATTTTCCTATGGTTTTTCAGCTTACAATTGAGGAAAGTTCCTGCTTCTTTTTAAAGAACAGCCTACTGCTCTGTTGGTAAGAGTTATTTTTTTGTTAGAAGCATGAGCAATGTTGGAGAAAGTTTCAGATGCAGATGAAAATGCGGTGTCTGCTTCTCACTGCACCATGTAAAGTGCTTGAAGCTTAGACTTGGGCAAGGAGCATCAGACATTCACGTGATGTAACAAATGTTACGCTTTACAGTGGGGTCTCTGTTATAGCTGACATATGTCTAAAACAACATGCAGCCATACAACTCCCTATTGACTTTACATCTGAGATGGATGAAGAGTGGACTTTATTGAACTTTATTTTACTCTTGTCCATAATTAAACTCACAAAAATTGACTCCAGATCCACCTGCTTCAAACTGTTGTGTAAAAGTATATTTTGCTGCCTGTTTCATCCTCGGTAGTATAAGTGTTCCTTTTCCTAGATGTCCCAATAGAAATGGATGATAAGGGCTTAGCTAGCTTTTTAGTGTCTCTGACTCAGATTCTTCCTGGAGCTGATGAGGAATAGGAAAATACCTACATATCTTTAAAAAAACAGACTTCTAGGGCTAACAACTACACAAAGAAAGAAGTATTACTGAAATCTGCAATATGTTTCTTTTGATAGCATGCTGACAACAAAGTCTATAAGTATCTGCTTCTCAAGTTATAATGTTCCTGAATACTTGAGAAGCATGTAATGATGGACCTTTACAAGCAGATATTATTCATTTACAACTACATTATGATATTGAAGGTATCGTTTTAACTGTGTGTTTTCTAGGCTTTCTGAAACACATTTTACTAGCTTATATAATCTATGTTGTTCATCCCATCTAAATGGTGAATCTGATTTATCTCACACCAGCTACTCATGGTGACGTGGTGGAACCATCTGGCACAGGTAGGGCAAAGAAAGTTGCTAACTAACTAACTATTATCTAACTAACAATTGCTGTTGTGTCTCACATCATGGTTCATTGAGGGCCATCTGTAATTAATGTGTAACACTTTTTTGAAGTGACCCTTATCCTGAAGTCTGTTGTGTTTTTCTAAAAGTATTCATTTGTTTATGCACACACAGATGTATATATATACATATGCATGTGCAAGCTATTTCTGTAGAGTCAAATGGAATTTGGATCAAGACACAAATCACCTAAAAAACTAAGTTCTCTTCTTAGTAGAAAAACAACCTTTTCACAAGTTAAATGTACATCTTCAAACAACAGCTCATGGAATGAAAGGGAGCAGACTTGAGAAACTTGCTGACAAATGTCATCCTTGTTTAATTTCAAGGATCTAGGGCAAAGGGCAAGTTGGAAATTATTAAGTCAGAAAAAAATTGACATGTCAGACAGTCAGGCATTTAAGCTTCACAAACGACTTGTGGGGGAAAATAATTTAATTCCCATATTGGAGTTATATTCTGCAACTTTGATATGTAATAATTTCTTAAGCTATTGCCTTTGAGTTTCAGTATACTATGCACAGGTTCTGAATGCAGTAGAATCCTCTTAACTGAAGCAGCTCGGAGATCAGCTATCATCGTGACTAAGAAAAGACACCCCTAACAACAAGTCTGACAAAATTGCTCTCTGAACTTTTGCCTGGCAGAACTGATTATTTTCTGCCACACCTAAGAGTCTAGGACACTTACTGACGTAATAGTAGAGGAGAATCTCTGAATCCAGATGAAATGCTGTGCCCTGTGTATTAAAGACTTTTTTTTAAGTTAGAAATTTCTATAAAGGCAGATCCAAATTTAGAATTTTACACTTACTTGATTTATTTAATCATCTGAACCAAAGTGAATTTTCAAAAATAAAAATGTGTAAATGTCCCTTTATTTGCTGTCTAACCGTAAAGACAGAACCCTTCACATGTCAGTATGTTTCAAATTTTTGAGAAAAGTGAATTTCTAACTGCAAAACAGTTTCTATTTTTTCAAGCAGCTGTATGCAACAGTAATGTAATAATGTCACATCACAGTCATGCTAGTACATAGCACTGAGGGGATTTTTGCAGTCATTTGCTGGATTGCAGGATAGAAGGTTTGTTCATTACCTTCCTAGATAATATCTTTTTCTATCTACCGTTAGAAAACAGAAATAATTTCTCAGGAACACACTGTTGGTCATTAGCAATAACGTTGGGCTGTGTTGCAGTTGAAGTAAAATAAAATGTACTTTGAATATAGCTAAACAAACATAAGTATAAAATATAAATATATCAAAAACACAGCTTCCATTTCAGAAATAATGACCTTTATAATGTAAACTTCCAGAATGATGTAAGAGGCAAAGAAAGTAGAAAGGTAAAGGGACCTAAAACTGTATCTTTCAACAAACAATAGTTGTTTACTTTGCTTACAGCTGTAGTTTGGTCAAACAATTGGGCAAGTCATGCTTAAAGCTATGTCTCTAGAAAACACATGGCTTATCTCTTTAAATGACAGCCAGATCTTCATATCAAATACGTAAGTCCCTAAGATGAAAATACAGTTAACAGTTGTCTGAAGGCTAATGTCATGACTTGTTGTTTTCCATTTGTCCATGGAAACACAAGGTTTACTACGCTTTGTTCAAGGTGAAAAAAGAAATTGTTTTCCTTACTCATAACTTGAACTCATTCCTAGAAGTATATATACGGAGAATAAAAATTACACAAATAAGTACATACTACTGTAATGCATAGGTATTGTGTAGCTGAATAAAACTTTGTATGTAGACAACATTCAACTCTTTGTGATGATAGGGTAATAAATATTTGGTACAGAATTGTTACCAATCTAATCAGATTTTGATGATTTTGGTTTTAGTTTAGCTAAAAGAAAGTCAGGCCTAATTGAATCATATGATGGAGTGACTGTGTTTTACTTCAGTAGTCACAGAAAGCACATGAAGCGAACAGGTGGTACAAGTAGCTAGGGCCTAGTATTGTATTTAACTAGAAACCGTATAGTCAAGAGAGTAAGATACTATGTTTAAGCAACCACAGTGGAAAGAATAATACAATAATGAAACATATAGTGGCTAAAGTCACTGTGACCAGCTATGCTGCTTGAACATTACCCTTCCCATCCTGATTGAATGTTAGGGGCTATGATCAATAGCGGGACTATGGTGTGACTACAGGTGCCCAATGATTCTTATTAGAAATGAATATACATGAAGTGATGTAACTGGAAAGATCGTTAGGGGCCAATCAATGTAAAGGTTAAATTTAATGAGTAATTGAAGGCGAGCAGTATATGCATTTTTATGTTAAACAGCTTATACAATGGAAATTGAATATATAAAACCCCTTCTAAATGTGATGTAACCCAGGATAAGCTGGGCGGAGTTATCCCCTGTATCCTCCGTGTGTCAATAAAGAAGTGTCTGCTTATCTACATCACATTGGTGTCGATAAGTTCTTTGTCCTGTTTGGTGACAGAATGGTTGCCCACTGGTAGGAATGCTGCTGGGACTTTTTCAATAGTTAAAGGAGAATCGTAGCTTTTAGCACACCATTATTAACTTACACTAAGAATGGCCACACTGAAGATACTGTTGTTCATCTTCTTCCAGAAAAATGATCACATTCAGTCAATCTGGACAGTTTGAGGTAAGTCCAGCCTAAACCAAATCTTATCCTATTGTAAACAACATTGTTTAAAGGCTTTTTGAAAATGTTGTATTCATTATCTTCAATGGAAGTTAATAGAAACTTACAAAGAATTTCCTGATCTTGAAATTGAAAGTCATGTTTAAGCTGGAAAGTCTTGGCTGATACTGAAGTCGACAGAAGGCTGGCAGCTGCCCTTTGTGGTAGTGACCTGGCATGCAGCTGTGGGATCACCAAAGTGTTCCTTCTGCTTGCGTATGCAACCTTAGACTTCGGTTTGTTCCGTTGCATCTGAGCTGAAGGATATGGTGTTGGACTGAGAAGGAAGGTCCATAACATCTGCTCATCAGTGTTTGGACCTGGCGCATACACACATCCATCAAAGATGCTGTGCAGGTGTTAGAGTCATGACAGCTCAAGTCTTTCCCAGGTAACAAGTGACAGGACAAAGGCCTCCAGTTGTGCCAGGGGAGGTTTGGATTGGATATTAGGACAAATTTCTTCACTGAAAGGGCTGTCAAGCATTAGAACAGGATGCTCAGGGCAGTAGTTGAGCTACCATCCCTGGAGGTATTTAAAGATGTGTAGATGTGGTGCTGTGGGACATGGTTTAATGGTCACTTGGCAATGTTAGGTTAATGGTTGGACTTGATGATCTTAAAGGTCTTTTCCAACCAAGGTGATTCTGTGATTTCTTTTAACTATTTAGAGTAGCTCTTGATACCTGCTACACTCTGAGACATTGGATTGCTCCTACAAAGTGACTCTATATACAATCTGCTGCTGGATTATATCTTGTACGTGGTTTTGAGACCCAGATCCTGTTACTTCTGTAAACTATTCTAGTTTGTGTTTTTGAATTACACTTTGGCTGATTGCAGAACAAGTACACAATGATACAACCACCTGAATATCAGAAAGGATTAGTCTGAATGTTATGATTTTGAGGTGAATGAGTGTGGGAGAAATTTTTGGCTTTAATTCAAATACTACGGTATTTTTAAATATGTTATTACACTAAGTGAGAGTGAAAGAATAAAGTGTAGATCCATTACATACCACAAGTACAGATATTCAGAACTGTTTGCTGTGCAAAAATATAAACATTCATCTTAAAAAAAAAATAATATCTGTGGCTTAGCAGTTTGTAGTAATTTTCTGAATTTGCAACATTCACCCAGAGAAGCAGCCAGAGAACATTTCACTTCGTGGTCAGTGGCAAGTCATGGTCATTTTGTTCTCCTCCAACGGACTCTTGGTAGCATTTTTTTGGCTGCCACATGAAATGTATGAATGAAAATATTTTGAAAATTAAAATACTCTGTTCTTGGTAGCAGTTGTCTCTCTGGTCCTTCAGATTCTTCAGTTCTTTGGACAAACCTTTTCCAAGCTCCATGTGAATGCTTCCATCCCTGGGGAGACTGAATTAAGTCCT
Organism: Podargus strigoides; assembly: GCA_028020825.1. Taxonomy (NCBI): domain Eukaryota; kingdom Metazoa; phylum Chordata; class Aves; order Caprimulgiformes; family Podargidae; genus Podargus; species Podargus strigoides. Next base: position 79,052,635 of record CM051663.1, on the reverse strand, counting down.
GAACTGTGAGGGTTTACATTCCACCATAGGGCCAGCTGCAAGATGCCACAAGTCTCCAGCTGCCAGAGGAGGATGGTTCACTGAAGAAAGGCCAAACCAGTCCAGTCTCCAACATTGTTTTGTATCTTCTGGAGAGATGTTCTCTACATCTGCCTCCCCTCCTTGCTGGAGCTGCCCCTCCCCAGGTCCCCTGGTGCCTGGGATGCCTCTGTGTGGCGATTCCCCTGCATCGGTTGCAGAAGTCTGGCAAGGACCTCCTCTGGACTTCATGAAAAAGTGTTTTACTTTTCCAGTGCTGGATGTGGCACCTGTAAGCAATACAAAGTTTCCTCAAAGAGAAATTGTCGAGATTTCCTCTTCCTACAAAAGGTAATTAGGTGACACTTAAGGTATTTCATATTCAAAACTTATTATTAATGAAGTCAGTAGGAGCTACAGAGCAATAGCAAATAAATATATAAGTAAAATCCCTGACAGTACTTGGCGTGATTTATTTATTTCCCTTTTAAAACTCAGCTCTTAACATACCACTTTTTCTTTTAATAGCTTCCATGCTGACATCCTGTATGCTATTCTTTGGCTTCCTGCCACTTTTTACAGGTCTGTTCTTCCAAAACAGGGAAAATGTTAATGATGGAAAGCCTGAAATGTCCTTAATAACACCCCAACAGTAATAATAACATAAATCTGGTCCTGAGGACCAGTAATGTATTTTGCCTCCATGGTAATGACATAGTGCACTTCATCTGAGACAATTAGTCAAGATTCTGAGTATCTGCAGGAGGATTTTAAGCCAATGACCTCGTGCAGTCTTGTGTTTTTCTCCATGAAGCACTCATGTGAGTTTCCTTGAAATTGCTAATAGGAATTGGGGGAACAACAGACACCAGCACTTCAAGCCTTGTTTAGCTTGAAGAGTCACAAAGGACTTATTGTACTTTGTGTCTAATAGGCTTTGCTCTGAAAATCTTTAGCTATCAGTGTGCCAAATATCCTTTTCCTTCTGCTGTATGCTATGTTCAGCAATTGCATTAGCTAATAAATTGCATGTTCCCTCGAAATCCTCTCTGTTCAGGTCCAAGTCTGCAACAATTTGGACTATAACATTTTCAAGACTCTCAGTTCTGCATTTTAAAAAAGGGAAGTAGAACTCTGGAAACCAGCTGCTCTGGAGCCTTATAAACCCCTTCTCTGTATTGTCCAAATCAGTGTGGCTTATGAAAGCTTTTTTTTTGTTCACTAAAATCAGGGAGTGACAACTCAGAAAATGTCTACTGCTCTTTGATCACTCTCTTGCATCTTGAAAAGCCTGGCCTGAGTCTGAAATGCACAGAAAGGAATACAGGATTTCAAAATACAGGAGGCATGGGTACACATATCAAAACTGAGGGATCGAGAGACTGAGTCTCACTTGCAGGACTGGCAACACTGAGGATGGCTGTGGAGACAGCTCTCTTTCTGTGTTTGCTGCATTTTATAGCCTGTGGTGTATGTCTGTCTTGTGATTTTGTCTCCCCTGAGTTTATTCAGGTGGAGGTATAAAACTGATGAGTGCTGGAGAAGGTCAATGTTACATATTCATTTTGTTTTAAATAATTGATGATGTTTCCTGCTTCTGCTTACATTAATTGCTCTCAGGTGTTTGCAAATTGCTGAGTGAGTTCCTTCTTAATTTATTTTTCTAGAAAAGCAGTATGCTGCTTTTCAGGACACTGTAAGTAATGTGTTACAGGCAGTACTTTCTAACTGGAAGTTAATATGGGTGTGCTGAATGTGTGTTTGGGTGCTATTGCCTCTCTGCACATGTAAGTGTGTGTGTGGGAAGAGAGGAAGACAAGGCAGAGAAATGCAGACAGTGAAGTGCCTCATATGCCTCTGTGCTGATGTTTTAAGGTAAATTTTATATTTCCCCGATGTTTAGGGCTGTACATTATGGCTCTGATCCAGGAAAGCACAGAGTACTAAACTGGTGTTAATTTCAGTATAGTTGGTATTATCCAACACCTGCAAGGACCTGGATCACAGGTAGCATAGTTTTGATTTTTCTAAGAGGCAGGCTTAATTCCATTGTGTAATTTATCTGCTTTGCTACAGAAACAAGAAGAAAACAAGATTTACAAACCCACATTACCCGAAATTCAAACAAAATTGTTTTATGGGTATCATGCTTACAGAATAACAGTACTATAATGATTAATTTCTCCTTCCTTACTGTGTCCTTTCATATAAAAATACAGAGTTTCTGCAGTTTATAATTGACATGCCAGTGAGGTTCAAAATGTGCTGGAGGTACACTTTGTGAGTGGAATTACATGACATGATTTGATTAAAAAACTACATCTGTGTTATGTTAGTGTCTTGGGTCCAAGCTTTCACTGCATCTAAACTTCCTGGCAGTCCAGAGAGCCTTGTGTTTTGGCTGAGTCTGGGGTGACATCAGCCAACTGGAGTATCTGACAATGGAAATCAAATGAAGGTGGGGGATGGCTTGAACTCAAGCCCTGTCCCACCAGGCAGTCTGGATGGGTGCTTTTCAGTTTTGCCTGAAACATCCAAGGACAAGGAAAGCAGTCCCATTTGTGGTAATGCCTATTGGCTACACCTATTGAAATTTACATTATTGGTTCACCTTTCTGTGGGAGATCTTACTGGCTCATGGCCTTTGCAACTATTTCATGATTTTTGGAGAGTCAAGTTGGATGCTATCCTACTGTTTTCATTTTTCTGTGCTGGCAAATAATTTATCTGCTGACTTTCAGTTTCCTTACTGAGTCATTGTAGCATGATGAGACTGATCCTATTTTTTAATGTTCCTGAAGGATTAAATATATTTCATGGGCTGAAGTTGTCTATCTTTTCTGTTGCTCTATCTATACATTTTTCAGGAGTCTTTAGAGCTTTCATTTCCCTGTAGCCACCAGTCTCCCTGCCCATGGCTTAGAAAATGACACTGACTTGGCCCAACAAAAAAGCATGCTGAAATATCTGAAGGGCCAGAACCCACCTGTACATTAATGTTGATAAATCAGCCCTCGTGGCCCACCATGTCCTGGTTTATAACCCAGTAGCAATCGTTGCATATCTGATTATGGATGTTTCCCTCAGGTGGATGACAGATTGGAGTATGAATCTGAGAGTTCGGCATGTCTAAAAAATTGTTGTCAAGAAAATTCTTGATGTAGTAGGACACATCTCCTGTGCCTACTACAGAAGTGTAGGACAAAATCTCTAATAGCTCACTGAGTGAGGAGCAAAGGCTGGAGAACAATACCTTTCCTGGGCTGAAGAAAAAATTAAAAAGAAGGCAATTTTTTGTCCACAGTTAACCACAGTGGTTACTATTGCACCATGCTGGGTGAAGGACACAGTACTCATCAGCTCTCTGCACTCTCTGCATACCCGACACCATGGAGTGCCAGAAGGGCTTGCCACATGGAACTGCAATAACCAGCATGCCTGGTCTGCTCTTGTAACCTCGTGTTGCAAAGGCATATGAGATAACCAGCACGTCCAAGTTTGGTCTTACGATTTGATTACAGCTGGCTAATTCAAGAGAGAACTGTGCCTACAGTGTGGCTGTGACTGTCCTAAATACCATGAGCTTGAACTTCAAATCAGTCACACGCCTCAAAACCAGTAAAAATACAAGGATCTAGGCTCTGAGTCGGGCAAGCCCTCATGTTTGTATGTTCCTTGCATATACAACCTTGGAGGATTTCTGAGCCAGACTTTGTATATGGACATTGTATGGACTGAAAGTTGTTGAGAACAGGCAATTTGAGAATACTGTGCTGCCATTCAACGAGACCTTGATAGGCTGGAGAGTTGGGCGGGGAGAAACTTAATGAAATTCAACAAGGGCAAGTGTAGAGTTTTGCATCTGGTGAAGAACAACCCCATGTACCAGTACAGGTTGGGGGCTGACCTGCTGGAGAGCAGCATAGGGGAAAGGGACCTGGGGTTCCTGGTGGACAGGAGGATGACCATGAGCCAGCAATGTGCCTTTGTGGCCAAGAAGGCCAATGGCATCCTGGGGTGTATTAGAAAGGGGGTGGTTAGTAGGTCAAGAGAGGTTCTCCTTCCCCTCTATTCTGCCTTGGTGAGGCCACATCTGGAGTATTGTGTCCAGTTCTGGGCCCCCCAGTTCAAAAAGGACAGGGAACTGCTTGAGAGAGTCCAGTGCAGAGCCACAAAGATGATGAAGGGAGTGGAACATCTCCCTTCTGAGGAAAGGCTGAGGGAGCTGGGTCTCTTTAGCTTGGAGAAGAGGAGACTGAGGGGTGACCTCATTCATGTTTATAAATATGTCAAGGGTGAGTGTCATGAGGATGGAGCCAGGCTCTTCTCAGTGACATCCAATGATAGGACAAGGGGCAATGGGTGCAAGCTGGAACATAGGAGGTTCCACATAAATGTGAGGAAGAACTTCTTCACAGTGAGGGTAACAGAACACTGGAACAGGCTGCCCAGAGGGGTTGTGGAGTCTCCTTCTCTGGAGACATTCAAAACCCGCCTGGACATGTTCCTGTGTGACCAGATCTAGGTGTTCCTGCTCTGGCAGGGGGATTGGACTGGATGATCTTTTGAGGTCCCTTCCAATCCCTAACATTCTGTGATTCTGTGATTCTGTAATACATATATGTAGAATGTGTTAGTTTTTTCAAAAAAACCCCTTATGTTTTACAGTAGACAGCTAGTGAAGTCTTTCTACTCTCCCTTCAAAATAAAAGCTCAAGAAATTAAGGTAGCCAGGTTTTGACCCTGACTCATTTCCTTGATGTGACAGAGATGTGTGTGTTTGGTCCAGCTAGTGAAATATGACATGCAGACAAGCTTTCCACAGCGTGTCATTTTGACCTTGTACATCCTGGCCAAGACCTTTTGGCTTTGTATCGCCCTGGCAGGATAGTCCTTTACTGCTGGCAAACACTCTGACTTGGTGCTTTTCCCCTGCCACTTCTGCCAGCATGTGGGGAAGCCCTGAGGATGAAGTTGGTGCAGATGCCACCTGCCCACCTCTGGGAGAAAGGCTGTGGCCAGCCCAGCTGCTCACATGGAGTATGCGCTACCTTTCCTCTCCCTCTGAGGGGAATTTTGTCCCCTCCATCTCTGAGAGAGAATTCTGGACTAGTCTGTGACATCTATTTTTACATCTGTATCATCTACTGTTTCTGGATATCCACCCAAACACAGACCACAAGTCAATAAGCCCAGCTGTTTGGTATTATTTACATTATACTGGCATCTCTGCTGATCTAAAGAGCAAAAGAAAATGACAGGGCATATTTGAGGCTTAATAAAACATTGCAGTAGGGAGTCCTTTCTAAGCCATTAAAAGCATTTGCTGGAAGTGCATTTGCTGATTTAACAAACTGGTTAGGACAAATGTTTAACATACTGTTGTAATGATATTCAGATGCTTTTCTTAGTATTTGTTGATCTGCGAAAATATGTCCTTGCCCAATTGTGCTAGAGAGTGGGATTAAATAAATAAATAAATGTAATGTGATGCGCTTGCACAAAAGCAGAGCAGTGACTGCCCCTGACAGATGGAAAAAAAGTCAATATGATGTCTGAGACAGCACAGGCTCTGCACTGCAGAATAAATTACATGATTCGCTGAATGCCTGGGCTTCGCACAGGCATACACAAAATTGGAAAGATAAAAGCTTGCATTGGCTTCAGATGATATTTACTGCTTGATGGATTTACTAGCAGCCCCAGTACAGTCATACTGTATTGAATTATTGGCCTCTATTTAGCTGTGTGTCCGACGAAGCTTGAGTGTCCATTTAAGCGTAAGTGAGCTGGAGCCCTGCCAAGGCTTTTTGAAGCTTTGTGTACAGAGGAAGTTGCGAGCTAATGGCTACTAGCTTGAATAAGAGGGAACTTAAGGATGCTGGGGGTAGATGACAAAGCATAAGGTGCATTCCTATCAATATTAATGCTGACATAAATATTAACGCAGGCTGCCTGGCACATCGGTTTTGAATGATCCTTGTTTTCTTTGTATTTCAACACAAATGACTATGATTTCGCTCCCTCTCTTTCTCTCTCAGAAGGGGGAGTTTAAGAAAGACCATTAGCTTTACAGCTACCCATTGTTGCAGCAGCAGGATTTTTACAAGGCAAAGGAGGCAAATGAAATGCTAGCTTTAAGATCTGATTAGAATAGTAATATACGGTATAAAGCTATTGTTATGGATTTGTTATTATACTACACCAAGGCATTTCAGTTTACAAGTAGCAGTTGATATACAGTGAGCCCCATGAGACAGTCACAGCATTGCTGTAGCTACAGCATAGGGACGGCCGGCTGAGCGCCTAGCTGCTTAACGCCTTGGCTTGTGCTTTAAGAAACCTGGGGCTCTGGTTTTGGCCTGGCCCTCACACATGAGGAGTTTAGATTGTGTAATGGTTCAGCACACCGAGGGAGAGGGACTGCCTCTGAGAAATGGCTGTCAACTGCAGTGCTGCTGGCAGAGGGTTTATCCGGTTAACTACACTCCAGTAGAAGGAAAATAACCCTCAGACTGCGCTGTGCTGATCAGATGGATCAGCAACAAAAATTAGCAGGTTTTTGCTCCAGGTGGATTAGTTGCAGTGGCAGTGTGAAAGAAAGAGATGATGAGGAACGATGTGCCTGTGGGAGCAAAGAGGCACACAGACCAGAGAAGGACGAGACGTTATTTTGAGACATGAATAAAATGCACCACAAATCTTCCATCATCTTACAGATAACGTGTTCATGTCGAGGACTCTGACTCATGGTCACTGGCAAGCCTTAATGGGAATATTTACAAGGTTATTGCCCCCAGCTGTCCCTTTGTGCTGCTGCCAAGGGTTACTGCCCTGAAGTAAGCATGGCAGATGTGAATGTGCACTGGATTCTCAGCTGCCCCAGTTTAAAGCCCACACGCTAGCGCAAGCTGTAGCAGCAGAAAATGCCTCAGCTGAATCCAGCAGAGATAGTCAAAGCCCACAGTTTTGTCCATTTTCTTCTGAAGGAAGCTTGGTGTTAAGCAGCTATTTTCTCTGAGTTTTCAGGCATAATGGTAATAGAATTACAGACTTCTGAACTTTACCAATAAAGACTGCTTATCACTGAAAAGAGAGGATGCATCTGCCTGATAAAGTGAAACAGAGGGAGGCATAGGGTGAAAGACTTCTTCATCTGGCATTCTGATAGTTTCATTGTTTTCTCCTCATCTCCTCCTTCCTCTGAAGTCACTCCTTGCTAAAAATGAAACTGAGCTGACTGCCTCTGTCTGGTGGCAGACGGACTGACCCCTCTAGACCCCAGGGTGTTTGGGTCACATGTGCAGAGCCAAAGCAAAGGTGAAGCACAGGTAAGGAAAAGAAGTCTTCTATTTCAAAAAGGCTTTGGACACATGTCTCTTTTGTAGTGTGAAAGGACACACTGCAACTTGCTATCTGTAGCTGCCTCCCTGACACTGTTCCTTACTGCCAAAGGACTTTAAGCTGGCAGGAGTACCTCAATTTCTCCCACTGAAATGCTTTGATTTAAATGATGTCATTGGATTTATTAAAAGTTACCAGGTCAGATGAGGTCTGAACAGGCCCTCTGGCTTTAGGTGCTGTGAAGTGAAGATTCACCCATGCTTATGCACCACAGCTTGACATTCGCTACGAGCTTTTCAGCTGGCCAGTATGAAATGCCATCACTTTCATGTCTTCTGTCATACCAAGACCCATTAAGAGATTCCAATGAGGATCAATGTCAAAATAGAATGATAACTACTGAATTTCACCTCAAAACCCACCATTTTCACATTCTGAGCTGATAGCAAGACTCATGAGAACGCCTGTTTAACATCTAATAGGGATGTAACTACATAATCTCTGGTAACATAATAAAATAATAAGGAATTCTGCAAATTATACATTATGATGCTGCAGAATCATTCCCGATTCTCATTTATGCTATTGTCTCCTTACATATTTCTGCAAAATTAAAGAGCCACAGGAAAATGTAAGTTTAATGAGCATCCTGACTGAGGTTTTCTTGCCTGCCTGGTGCAATATCCATTTCTTCTCTGTAATATACAAGAAGGGGAATTGCGGCTCGTGTGTCTCGGTCCAAATGTCTGTGACTTCTCTAGTGCTTCAAGGTCAAATGTCAGTCTCCTGCCTTCTGGAGTGCCTGACTGTAGATGTTCCCAGATTTAATGCATGCAATCTATTCTAATTATCTTCTTAAAAAATTAAAAATATATTTCACTCATTAGGGGAAAAAAAAATCAAAAGTCCCATGCAAATGTTAAGCAGCATATTGATGAAGCAAGGGTAATTGCTGTGAAAAGAATAGTTATCTGGGTTCCAAGATTAGTTACATGTGCTCTGGTTAATAAAATGAAAACCTTGCATATTTAAAAGTCCTTTGTCTCATCCAGCTGTTTCCAGTCTGTCTGTCATTCAGTGTTTTGGAATACTGTGTCTAAAATCCCTTGGAAGCCAGTGGATGTCTTTTCACAAAACACTGTGTTTGCACAGGTTAATGCACTTTTATTCCCTGTTCTGTAAAAAGTAAACTCTGTGGTAAGAGCATTCCCTATTTCTAAACCCACTTTTCCCTTCTCACTAATAAACATTAATAAGCAATTGAAAATTAATTGTAATAGTTTATCCTGAAAACCTTGATTTGTCTGGGATAGACCTTCTTTTATTTCTGTGGAATATAGTTTAGTCATTTTTTGGAAAGAAAAAAAAAAAATTGTTTTGCCTGTGTTAAATAAATTCTATGAAACTTCCTTCTGAGAAATTGGCACTCCACATGTCACAGGGCAGAAATAATATGTGGATTTTTTAATGAGAAAAGTATGGTTTGCCACCCCTGTGAACAGTGACCAAGGATCATAAGACCACGAAAAAACATAGTTTGTTTCACAGTCAACAGTTTTCTGGATTACCAGGGAACTCATTCAGCACTGGGCAGATCTTATCCCAGGACTGAAAGGAACTTTTCAAGTAATTACAATGCACATGTAAACGTTTTAAATGAGCGCAAGGACTCTCACCTTTTCATGAAACATTTGTTGCGCTATGGGAAAGAAAGCTACCAAATTTGGATGCAGAGTGTCAAGAGCAAAGTTTCTGGCTTCTTCTGGCAGTATTTCTTGGTATCACTTGCACACATGCTTATAGTTTGCCAGATCTCTCTTCAGGAAAAAAATTTCCCAAGGTCATACTGGCAGGCCTATTGCAGTTATTTTGTCTTCCTCTGTGGCATAATCGGTCTTCTAAAGTCACCTGGTAATTTCCGCGTTTCCTGCTACTTCGTGGATTTAGTGCATTAAAAGTATCCTTGCTCTTCTGCTTCATTTCCTGTGACGCTTTATGGCTTCTGTGGTTTGGTTTTGTGTTAAAGGTTTTAATTTTACTGTGGGATATCGGAAAGTTTTTTATGTCTGGCTGAGCATGCGGGAGATATGAGGCAGGGCCTTTGTGGATCCTTTTGATGACTGGCCGCTTCCACAGCTCTCTGCCTCGCAGCTCCGGCAGCCCCTGCCATTCCCTCACTCCAGTGCACACTCCCAGCATTTTCCTCTGAGCTCTTCCCAGTCTGGTTCCCCTCTATTCCCGGAGCCTTCCCCACCAGCAGCCTGCTTTTCTGTCCATAACCTGTCAATCCTGCCTGCTCACACACCCTTATCTCCTCCTGGCAAGACTTATGAGGAGTGTAAGTCTCCAAGAGATTTCCCAAGTGACACCACTACCTAAAGATCCCACCCCAAATAATATGTCTGATGATATAAAGGAGGAAACACTGCATGTTAATAAATCCCTAAAGTATGCTTAGGGAAAAACAAGCTATTAAACTGAGCTAGTTTCCCAGGTGGAGTAGGGACATGATAATCATGACGGTTTTCTATGATTTGGGAATTGAATAACATATTTCTGTAGTAGAACTCCCCTGTTATATATGATTATGATCTTTCTTATTGACAAATACACAAAATTTTTATAAAGCTCCTCAGATTTCAGAATATGTGAATTATGTAGGTGAAATAGATTTAACAGCTGGATATCCATATAAAAACATGAGCCACAAATACTACGTATTGCAATATAGTTCTAATTGAGTGTACCCCATACTGCATATTTAGCATATGGTAACTGAAGTCCTGTTGTGTAAGTGATGTGAGTTCTGAAACGGGAAGGTAAGGAGAACAAATGACTTATTCACAACTGGCAAAAAGTGATGGTGGCACTTAAGTTTTTATTTAATAATCTGGCAGAGATGGTAAATACCATGGTGGAAGTACGCACAGCAGACAGTACAAGTGCTGAAGTGATTCAGTAGTGAAGGAAACTGTAAACAGCTTCATAATACCAGAACAGAAATGGACAGCCTGTAACAAATTAAATGCAAGACATCTGTGTATGGTGGAATGTGCATTTTAAACTGCTGGTGACTATGGCGGCTAAAGAGTGCACGAGCAGGGCTCACTACATGTACATTTGCTTGGAGGGAGATGTGCCTGTTGGGAGGAAGGTCTTTTGTATGTGCCGTTCAGGTCTCATTTTGTGAATACAGCCTGTGACAAATATCTCAAAATGGAACTGGGGAAAAAAATGCTGACATAACTGACATTGCCTCTACAAATGCAAGTGCAGGGCAGCTGCAGTTGCGGCGGCCACAGGAAGCATGGCTTCTGCCAGAGCTGGTCACAGACAATTTTTACTAGACCTCCAAAGGCACCTCTGTGACGAGGGGATCAAGTTACTGCCAAATGTCAAGTTTCTGTGGTATTTTACTCTCCAGCATACTAATTCTGTTTCTAGAAAATATTGCAACACTGGAATTAAAATGAGGAAAATGTAGTTTTCTGCTTCAGCTCCTCAAAAGACACGAGCCAACTTGACTCAAACTTCCAAAAAAGTTTTTTTCTCTCCAAATAACCCTTCTGGATGCAGACTATATGCAGCTTTTGCTACATCTGTTGCTTTCAATTTCCTCTCGTGATCATTTTAATCATGTAATGCACATAGTAAGTGTACAAAAGGCAGAGAATTAACTCATTCTGAGTTTTTGGAATAGGTTTTTCAGTAAGACATATTGTATACAGAGTAGCTTCATTCTCGGTGTAATTGCAGTTATATTTTTAAATAATGAAATATATCACCCCAGATAAAATAATAAATATGTTAGTTCAAAGCAAAACCAAATGCTTAATACATATAAAAAAAGAAATATGAACAAAAGAAATGCATCATTGTATCACCAGATTTTTCCAACTGAATCCTTTCCAAAGTAAATCAAAAATCTTATTGAAATTGTTTCTAGTAATCATGATCTCACTGGGAAATGAAAGGATTTTCTTCAATAGCCTGTTATAACTCAGTCATTATACCACAGTGAGGTAATTTGCTAAAACAGCTGCCTCTGATGAGCAAACCTTTCCATCTGGCAGAACCCAAATAGACACAAACAAACTCACGTCAGTTTTTCTTACCAAAATATAAAATCAAAATAAGCTCCTTCTGCTCTGATGGGCAGGTCTTTTTTGATGCCCTTCTCTTACCCTCATACCCACAGACTTGGCCCTGACTGCAGGAGTGTTGATATCATGCCACCTTTGAGATGGATTACAGCATAACTGGGAATGTGTTTGCAATATAAACCTTCCACCAAGGAACCAGACAAAATTAACAGTTGTCGGAATTTGTTAGCTTTAGCGAGACAGCACTTGTGCACAGTTTGTTTTCATAGAAGTTTTTTTTTTCTTTTAAGCCTCTATTTTATATATTTTTAATGTGCTAAGGAAATTTCCAGTATTTCTTAGTAAAACCCAGGTACTGCTACATGCACAAAACCCTAGCTACGTAGACTACACTTTTCACAAAGAATCAACAAAGAAGAAGACTGATGTGGCTTTTGCATTTTCAGGAGACCTGTATAGTCTTGTAATCTCTAAAATTAATACTAAATGTGACCTTGCTTTAAGTAAGTCAATTGTTTTTCTCTAAACCATGCAAATATTGCTGGTTTTCCATGGCCATTTAGACTCAGAATAACTAAATTTTCTTTTTATTTTTTTAAACCACACACATTTTTTTCCTCCGTAAACCTTAACAACATATATATAGTAAATGAGCATACATATTTCATATGAGCATTTTAATTTGTCATTAGAAAAGTCTTTGCAATATATTGTCAAGATAGAATTCATACTCAAAAAGGCATTTCAGTTTCCTAGCTTTTCTTCTTAATGGAAAATGTAAGCAAAGTTTAAAAACATGTTTATTAAAATTAGTGGTGGGATGAATTCCTCTGTCTAAATATTTTCTCAGCCAAGGGCCTGATGTATTTTGGATGAAGTCAGTGGAAAGTCTCCCACTGGCTTTAACAGAAGTTACATCAAGCACCAAATAGGGAAATCTTGGATCCTAGTGTAGGTCTGGATCCAAGTATTGCCCTTGGGTTCCATTTCTGTAATTAGTGGTGCCAAAATGCTAATTCTACAAAGTCTTAAACTTTCAGGAAGTTTAGCTTGGGATTCAGATGTATCTCTGCACACTCTTAATTCTCTGAGAAGGAAATCTATACCTGTGGAAGTGGTTTTCCCAGTACACAGTATTGTCAATGTACTTAAAATGTTACCCTCACTAGCAGCCTAGTGAATATAACAAGGCCCCTTGACACTGCAGTGATGAATACACAGGGCCAATAAGGTAAAAAAAAAGATCAAAGAAGTACTTAGTGGAGAATCTGACCTGTGATAATGTGCTGTGCACCTTGTTCTGCAGACTCCCTCCAGACCCAGCAAGATTTGGCCACAGTCTGTGAGCTCTGTCTTGCAGAGTACTTGGAATCTCAGAAATTTCTTAAGTGTCCATTAATAAAGTCACAGTTCTGTCTAGAATTGTACAAATCTTTGTACCATGAAATCCTATCAGTACTTTGGGAGAAAGGATATTATGATCTTGTAATATCAACATATTTAATGTTCTCCTTGACTGCTGGATGTAATGTAAATTTAATGTACAATATGGCAAGGTTGTGATACCCGGCATTGTCCGAAAGTATTGGTTGCCTCTTGTGTCTCTTTCATCCATATGCTGTGTATTAGTGGTAATGGAAATATATGATTGAAAGCAAATTTCTCTGTCAGTGGTCTTAGCCTTGTGCCAGCTGTAGTTAATGAGACAGTTTCTTTGGACTTCAAAAGGAAAACCATTGTCAAATACAGGAAACATAGTAATAAGATCTAATACTTATAAAAAAGAAAGGTAAGAAACTTCTGCCAATCAGTCTACTGCTGAGAGGGTTATGAAACATGTTTTGCAAGAATAAACCCTTCTCTCTAAGCACAAACACAGCTAGAAAAGATTAAAAGCAAATATTGTGTTTACTGACATTTAATGTGCTGAGATCTAACTGCGCACCTGTTTGTCGGGTTCCTTTCATTTCGTCTGCTTGTATCGTAGCTCCAGCTTTCCTATATTCATTTAGTTGGATATTATTATTATACCAAGTGTGTCACTCTTTAGTAAACCACACTGAAAAAAAGCTACATTCAATTCACGTATTTTACAAAGAGGTTTTTGTAAACAACAGACATGAGAATCAGACAGATCATTGTTTGGGAAAAAATTCCTGCAACATAACCATTTTGTGAGTCTTAAAGGTGTCTATTTTTACTAATAAAATTATATTAAAAGTCCTTACATGAAATTAGTGTTATAGAAATAAAAAATGGTGACACTGCTCATATTTAATGTTCTGTAGCTGCAATAAATAGCAATAATGACACTGCATCTTTATTTTCATTAAAATTAAAATACATCTGTGGGAAAGCTTAAAGGAACTGGTCTGCAGCAGGTTTCTTAAATATTTCAACAGTAGTAATAATATAGCTACTGCATGCATGTCTGTGTGTTGTTTTATGCATATGGAATTGTTTTTTTATTTGTTACAGTAGATAGCCTGCAGTATCTAGATTTTTGTGCAAGGAAGGTTATCATTGCCCCCAGATGCTGGTGACCAAGAGAGAATATACTCTGCTAGCCCCAATATCTTCTAAAAAACTCCCTGCTCTGGGAGAGAGGTGCTGATTTCATTCACTTCCAGGCAACTGTTATGCTGCCCTTCTCTTTCCTAATGGGGTGGAATATTGCTTTAGATAAAACTAAGTTTTGACAAAAATAATGTGCTTCTGACCTACCTCCTACCTGACTAACATGATGGACCTCATTTTGGTAGCTTTGCTGAAAGCAGGTAGGTGGTTATTCCATATCAGATAAAGGTATGAAAAAGAGAAGTTATTGTAGTTATTGTAGGGAGGTCATTCTCCCCCTCTACTCTGCCCTGGTGAGGCTGCAACTGGAATCCTGTGTCCAGTTCTGGGCTCTCCAGTTGAACAGAGACAGGGACCTACTGGAGAGAGTCCAGTGGAGGACAACGAGGATGACTGGAGGATTGGAGTATCTCCCCTGTGAGGAAAGGCTGAGAGAGCTGGGACTCTTTGGCCTGGAGAAGAGAAGGCTGAGGGGTGATTTAATTAATGTTTATAAATACTTAAAGGGTGGGTTGAGGGAGGATGGAGCCAAACTCTTATCAGTGGTTCCTGGTGACAGGACTAGGGGTAATGCGCACAAGCTGGAACATAGGAGGTTCTATTTAAATATGAGGAAGAACTTCTTTTCGGTGAGGGTGCCAGAGCACTGGCACAGGCTGCCCAGAGAGGGTGTGGAGTCTCCGTCTCTGGAGATTTTCAAGACTCACCTGGATGCAGTCCTGAGTGATGTGCTCTAGGGGATCCTGCTTTTAGGCCGGGGAGTTGGACTAGATGATCTCTGGAGGTCCCTTCTAACTCTGAATATTCCATGATTCTGTGATTCCATGATTGCTTATGGACATCAGCATTCCCTCCTTCATAACCATGAACAAAGCTTTTTTTTGTTTTGGTTTGGTTTAGTTTGTTGGGGGTTTTTTGTTTTTGTTGGACAGGTTTACAGTGGCAGAAAGAGAAATGAAGCAAGCAGATCCATACATGCATCTTGGCTCTCTGACCTTTATGGAGTCAGCCATCATACCCTACCAGTAATTGTGGCCAGGAGTCAAGCCCTGAAATCTCCACACCTGCATGCTCGGTTTCCGTAAAGGTGGCTGGAAAAGGATAGCCTGTTCCTTTATTTAACTTTACTTAACTTTTCTTGACATTAGAAAAGGACTCAGCACTGCCATTTTGAATTCAGATTTACAACACCCCAAAGTTCAAGGAATTTCAACTCAGGGAGTTTTGTTTGGCTTCTTATAAAGAACAAAATTCAAACCTGCCTTTAAGTTCTGACTTACCTAGTAGTTATGTATTGGTTTTGGCCCAGATCCTTTTCTATTTATGATGTAGCTACAGGGCTTACATTTCCAGAGCTTTGCATACTTATGAATATGCAGTGTTTACAAGATGTTACTATTCTGATCTGTAAATGATTGTGCAAGGGGAGGGGACATTTCACATCTACATTTTATGTTTACATGATACTAATATTTGTCAGCCTTTGTGTAGGCACTGTTATCCTTCAGTCAAAGGTGTTTTTCAAAGTGTGTCCATTCAGCTTTTGAAAGTCAAGCATGTAGCATTCTTGCAGAGGAAAGGCCTCTGGAAGTGTGGTTGTAATGGTGCAGCTTCCTTAGTGTTGTTCAATGTAGTAGAGTGAGAGTGGGCACATCACAAAATCATCAGAGCTAGGAGGTAAAATATATTTTCCAGAAAGCCCTCATTATACCATTTGTCAGTGAGCAGCAGGTGGAGAACAAGATGTCCCAGAAACCTGCCTTCCTCCACTTCAGTGCCATGAGAACACGGTGATTGCTTGCTGCACCCCTCAGCCCCAACAAGAGTGGAATCCAGTTTGCTGCAGTGAGGACGCACGCATCTTGGAAAAATGCTTATCTTTTTTTTTTTTTTTTGGTGCCCAAAGGTCAACTAGATGATTTAGAGGTCAGCAGTAAATATGTGGTAATTTAAAAATTATTAACAGCACTTTCAGCTGTGGCTTCAAGACTGAAAACTGTTTGGCACAGGAAGCAATTTTATTGGCTGTTAAAACATTTTTAAAAGGTAGAATAGTATATAAGACTCACTCTGCCACACAATATCCTTAATTTTAAAATACTAATTTTCTGAAGAATAGCTACTTAATTATAAGAGCATTAATAAACCAAATCTGTTGGTTTTGGTGTCTTGAGATAATCAAATTCTCAGAGGTAGTGAGGTGTCTTGCTTCTGCTTTCTAATCGGCCAGGATTGTGATTATTTTGTGATAAAACTGCACCTCCTGCTTGGTTGTACTGCTTAATTAATGTACTCTTTTCAGAAGAACTTATTAGACCATGAGAAAACAGACTGCAGCCAGATCTTAAGACTTGTACTACTGACATCACTTAATATGTAGAAAAGGGTTTGTTTTCTGTTCTTGAAGTAAAAAGGTTGGAGAAAGTTGATTGTCTGCTCTGCCTTATTTCCCGTTTGCTGTGCAGTTTCAGCTCATTGATTACTGAAGTGTAGCATGCAGCATTTTTATTTAGCTCTATCTAATGTATAACAGAATAGAGCAAGAGACAGAAAATTTCAGTCCTTAGCCTAGTTGTAGAAGGCAATATTCAAATGTGAATGTTTGTACAGTTTTAACGCTCAAATAATAACTCTGAGAAGGAATGAGAATACCACAGTTCACATTCTGTGGCAAGTTGGTCTTTGCCACATTTTCAGAGGCTGCCAGTGAGAGCTGTGGATAGGATGATGCTCTCGGTGTGGCTGCTGGGACTTGCACAGAAGCCCACAACACATTTCACCCTGTTGACCTGCTTTTGGTTTGAGCTTGTGACCTGGAGGCTAGGGGTGCCACAGCTGTATCACCATCACCTGGCCCAGTAAATGCATTAGAAAAGCCCATCTCCACATCTCTGTATGTATAGCACCAGACCTTCAGTTGATTGCCTCTCACTTCCCAAGGATTACTTTGATACAAGATTCTGCCCTGGGATTTCAGGCTACCTGTGAGTTTTTGGAAACTCTGGTCCTCCCTTGCCTGTTGTCTTCTGCACTGTTCTTCAGCAGGGCAAGTGTGGTGGAGAGACAAAAATAACACTCTGATAAGTAAATCTTCACAATGTCCCACACTGATGTAGTAGCAATGAATTTAGAGCTTTCATGTTTCTAAAAATGAAATGTTTTGACCTGCTGTTAGATGAGTTGAAGGCTTCTTCAGATCAACTTCAATTTATAAGTATTATATTGCAAAAGCACTGATACAATCGGTGATCTTGGCAGCCATTGGAATAGAAGTACCCTACATCAAGCACATTTTGAAAATAACTTTACCACCTAAAAGCTTCTCTCCTGCAGAAAATGGATTGCACAATACCTTATCAGTCGGAGAAGAGTGCACAGGAGAAAAAGGGAGAAATAAAAATAATAAAACCCACTCCTGTGTAGAACATCAGAAACGTGGCGCTAACAAAGACTTTCCGTTCCACACAGAATTAGTGCTGGCAGAGGCAGCTCGCAGGGCTGTGGGTGTACTCAGCTGTGCAGAGCTGATTATAGAAGATGAAAGAGCCTGGCAATTTATTTCATCTCACACTGAAGCACTGCTGACAACTGAAAGTGAGGACAGAAGGATTCATTTGTTCAACTTCTGTTTTAGAAAGCAGGCTTCAAACGATACCACAGAGAAAGTGGAGGGAAATGCTGTGGTGTAATAAAGTGTCTATTTTTTATTTCGCTGACTCCAAGATTTATGTTTTCAGCTGTTAGGTTTTTTTGCAGGGGCAAGAGCTGATATTTGAGAAGCCTGCAACACCATGTTGCTGGTGAAAAAAATAGGTGGTGTAATAATATGTAATGTACATGTACAACTATGCAAATGGAGAAGCAACAGGTAGGTACTTACCCAGGTTTATATATACATAAAAAGTAAATATATTTAGCACCTTACTTTCCATTCTATTGTACTGTAGCCTCAGGAGTTTCATAATCCCTTTCAGTGCTGAGAAGTTTGAACTGGGTATTTAATTGTAGTATTAACTTTTATTCAGCAGTCATAACAGTGTGTAATTCCTGGCAAATTGCACAACATATATTTTACTCTTACTCCATTTTTCATGTGCCGGAGCTTCAGAGATAGATGGCAGGAGTCCTTAAGCAGGGGACATGTGCAAATACGGTGGCCAAGGCACGGAGCATAGTAAGCCACAGTCTGGCGATGCAAGTCAGACCCTGCTTACCCCTCATCTCTGTGTCTGTGGCAGGTGGAACAAGAGACAGTAGCCTTAAACCGTGGGTGGAAAAAGTTGCATTTCAAAGGATAAGGACAGTGAAGCACAGGAAAAGAGTGTCTGGGAGCCCTTCAGTCCACCCACCCACACCCTGTACTGGAAGTCTTCAAGAACAAGTCAGACAAACATCTGTCAAGCTTGCCAACATATAGTATAATTGATCCCGCCTTTGGGCGGGAAGAAAACTAAATTATGTCTTGAGGTTCCCATGGTTCTCTGTGTATGTTACTTATTTTCGAGGATTTCATCTTTATTTTTAAATTGTGGTTAACCAACCATGTTATTTTCCTTCAGTGCTGAAACATAGTTTACAAGTAAAACCAGCCTTACTATGTATGAGTCAGAAAAAAGTTCTGCTGAAATTGTTGTTATGTTGAAATCTGGTTAAAATCTAACCATGTGTTCTGCATATATACTAAACATTACATGCAGTTAGTAGGATTTGGCATCTCAGAGGACTGAACAACGGCCCCTTGGACTTTGCAAATGGAGACCCAGATTACATCTTCCCTAAGATTTTGCCACAATTATGTGTTTGGTTCTAGAATTACAATAAGCATTCAGGCCAAATTCTCTTAGTTCAAATTCTTTATTTTTTTGTTACTGCAGAGGTACAGTTAATTATTATCTCAAAGTGTAGGCTATGTGAACATAATCAGTTTTTTAAATTTCTGATCTAACAGGAAAATAGTAATATATAGCTTTAAACTGATCTGAAACAAACCAATAAAAAAAGTATTTTCTCATGAAATTAAAATTCAGCAAGATCACTTCTGTATCAAAAGATGTATTTTGCAGAGACTTTATAAACTGAATTACTGAAAAAGTCGTTTTACTATTATTAGAATAAAAAGTTTCGATTCTTTCTAAATTTTTAAGGTTTTCATGTCAAAATTATATGAACAATGCAAAACTCAGAAAATTTTCAGGTGGTCTGGAGCTTTGGTTTTTAATTTTAGCTAAATTTCTTCACCCAACAGTATCAAGTATGACATCTTCCAGAAAAAAAAAAAACAGGTTAAGACCAGTTACAAAAAAGGAGAGGCTTAGGATAAAAGAGATATGCTGAATTACAGCTTTTGTGTTAGTTTTCAGGGGCAGGTGCAGCAGCAAAGTGACTTGGGGCAGGGCTGTGCAATTGCTAATGCATAATATCAAGAGACTACGCGTGGGAGACTACATTAAACTGGATTAAACTACATGTATAATTTTAAGCATTGTTGCCCTTTTCCTGCATTATAAAATCTCTAACATTCCTCTGGCAAATGTATCTGAGTATTTTCCTTGCTTACAGAATATTGTATTTCAGCACAATAATACAAAAGAGAATTTCTCCAGTGCAGCTGTTTTTTTATTTACTCTCCTGCTGCAGGCTTTCCCTTACACATAAACTTTATTCCCTGATTATGTTTTATACCAATGTATATTTGCAGTGATAATAAAAATTTTTGGAATGTCCTCCCAGTTAACAAAACAGTCACTGAGTCACAAAGTGTCCAGGAACAGAAAGGTTAGAGCTTTCAAGGATGATATTTCTCAGTGTTGTGACCTCTAGAAAGAAAAAAAATGATGCTAGTATTTATCACAGCAGGTTGCCACATAAACAGCCATAAGTCATATAGTACTTTAACATACAAAAATCAATTAAATGTAATAATCCAAATATTCTCAATTGCTGCTTTGTGGACCTTCTGCACAGTGTGCAGTGGTATAGCAGAAAAAAAAAAAACGGACAAATATCTGATTAGGAAACTGGTCACTAACTAATGAAAATCAATTCTGCTTTGTAAAGCAAGGAACATCAGACAAAATGGCAGCTTGGCTTAAGCAGGTGATTTTCTACATAAAACAAGCTACTTCTGTGAATTGTAACACTTCTCCATTCATCGTTGTCATGCTGTGTCCTTCCAAACCTGAGTACCTAGTCCTGTTGCAACTCTCCTCTGAAAGAAATGGCTAGGCAAAATGAAAAATCAAGACACAGTTCCTTTTGTCTTTTCTCTGCATCCTTAATAGAGAGGGCTGGACTCAGCCACGGCAAAACTGGAAGAGAGGAGAGTCACACACCTGTAAACAATTCAGAGGTTTTGGGAGCACAGGCTCTGCTGCCCCTCCCAGCCAACACCAGGGCTTCATGGCGCCCTGCAGTGAAACCAACCTAATACATCATGATTTGGCTCCCAGGTCACTCAGACACGCTACGATGTAACCTATTTTACTCCTCTTATTTCCATTATAATTCTTCATACAAACTGATCAGGCTTTGCTAGTCCTATTGTTGCAGAGCACAAACACTGGGACAGAAGTTTACCTGGTACAGTGCTATGCAGATGGGCTGCATATGAGGGAGATATGAGGATCTGGTACATACATTTGAATCCATGTTTCAAACTGTTGGTCTGTCCCTATTGTGCCTCTAAGTCATCAGTAACTACTTCAATGTCATTTTATCCATAGATAGAGGAATTTTTATCACGTGTATTCTGCAAGTGACTTCTAGGTTAATAATTTTCTGTTCTAAATCAATATTTGAGAAAACAAGTTGGAGAAGAAGGAGCTTCAGCATATGAATACTAAGAATACAAACCGTGAATCTGGATGGCAGTAAGCCCTAACTACAGACAGCATCCATTTCATTGACACATTTTCTTTGTTTATGGTCTGTTTGGCCCACATTTTGACACCATAGAAAATGACCAGTTTGCTATTGTTTGCGTTGTTAGCAACATATTGTAAGATAGGCATATATTATTTTAGAAAAATGATTAGATGGTAAGTTGTCATTTTCAGATAAGAGAATATCCAGTTTTATCATGAAGAAATGTGCTAATGATAGCGTATTTCAGAGTATGTATAACAATTTTGTCAAGCAACAGCTTATCAGTAGAAACTGTTTTTGAAGAACTACAGCAGATGCTGATGAAATTATTTTTCCAACATCATTTTGGAAACTCTTTTTTAATAAATTCAAGAACAAACTGCACTAATATATTTACCAACTGCCTTATTTTAACAGGTATGAAAATTAACTTTTCTCTTGTGGAAGCAGTAAGGTTCAGCTCAAACTATAACGTAGGTAATATCGATCTAAGTCACACTGGACAAGTATTTGTGTTTCAAAAGTGTAGTACCACCATTGCCACAATGTGGTGCTCTCTGTGACAGGAGGTGTTATCCTGAGTCAGAAAAACATTGCCAGAAAGCCATTCTTTTCTATAAGGTGATCATACCTCCTTCAGTTAGGGCCGTGTTTGCAGGACTGTGTTCGGAACTTCTGTTTTGAGGGTGAGCAAATGAAAGCAAGAGCCCTGCAAGCTCTTTACCTACAGTGAGCTTGGGGAAAGTTCTTGAGTGTTTAATCGCTATCTGCAGCAACTAATCCTCACCCTGTGTGAAGACATGACAGGGAAGCAGTAAGGAGGTGGTGTCCTTGCCCTTGCTCTTATTGTCCAGTCCTTACTATCATATTTGGAATTTGTTGACCTATACAGTATAGAAGAGACTAGTAGACTTCAAAACTCATATCAGTCCATATCGCATGGAATGAAGGATCATGCTTGCTTTTTTCTCTAAACTATGTATTGTGGGTAAACTATGGAAAAAAACCTACAGTGGCAGTTGATTTCATCACTATTAAGTCAGTGCTATCAAAGAAAGAATACGATAACCAAGTTAGTGAATTGTGGAAAAGGGTCATTTGAAAGATGACCTCCCAGAATCTTTTTTTTTTGGATGGGAGCAGGTACCTGTGCTGTCTTTGAAAAGGTTTGGATATGTAGGTAATGGAAATGAATTCAAAATAATACATGGGACAGAGGTGGTCAAATAGCAAATTAGCAACTCCATTAACATTGAATCTTTTCAAAAGCTCAAAATCCTGAGTCTGCTTATGAAAGACTCCAAACTGATGAGTCTGAATGAATACTCTGTTGGAGATTCATTTTGCAAGCAAACCTAACTCATTGTAAAGTGCTTAGAAAATGCACCAGCCTCTCAAAAGACTCAGGAAGCATGAAAAGGAGAATGAGCTACCTTTTTTTTTTTTGCCTTCTTTGCAGCATTGACCTTGAAAGGAAAAGGTGCATTGAACAAATCATGGAGTGCTATTCATGTCTTAGTAATATTTCTCAGTGTAACAGTAAATCACTAAATGTGTTTATGCCATCACCGGCCTTAATTCCCGATCAATCTAGTGTCTCTGATTTTTAACCTAATATGATGCCTTTCCTTCAACATTTATAGACCTTTGAATTATATACTGGTGTGATGATTATATGCTAAAAATGTAGAAGCACAAGATGAGGGTAATTTATTAGTACATTTTGTCTACCTATTTAAGAAATTAATTGCACATCTTCTGAAGAAGTGTTCTGTAAAAAACTGTTGTTCAGGCCACTCTCTGTCATTTTGTATATATGCTGAGGCCTTATCATGCTTGGATTGCACATGTACTGATACTCAACTCTTCGATAAATAGTACCAAAGTAAAAACACAGTAATCAAAAATTTTACAGTTCAGTCTGTTTTCATAAAACCTCTAAGAAACATTAATTTGAACCACTGCTAGAAAAAAAAATCTGGTCCAAGTTAAACTGAAGGTGGTTTGGATGCTTCAGCATATGTCTGAATACTGTGTAAGAAGTTTTTATCTTTCCAGTGCATTTCAATCCAGTTACAGGAATGAACATTATTTTGCTGGAAAACAAAGAAGGAATGGTTATTCTTTTCATAATGTTGACATTACTACTCCTTTTTCATACTCTAGCAAAGGCCAGCAAGGAATACAGGGAGTCTCTGTGTGCCCAAGAGGTATGAGACTAGTTAGAAATGGAAGCCAGAGTAAACTGTTGTACTTAAGGACTGGAGACAGTGATACTTGTAGGAAAAAAACAATTGGCCAGTTAATATGGAAAGCTGTGTGGCGGAGAAAGGTCTGTGATGTTTTAAGTAGGGAATTATCCACAAAATGTTAAAATATAAAGAGGAAAGAGTCATTGTGGGTTTATTTAGGCTGTGGTCTTCTCACATGCAGAACAGTCTTGTGAGGATATTATCTCTGGCAGTATTTCCTGTGCAGAAGCCAGCATCTTCCAGAATTTAGCTCTTGATCTCTGCCACAGAGGACCAAATCACAAGAGAATGAAGAATAATCTAGTGGATAAGATGTAAGATAAGGATTCAGTTTTGCAGGAAACCTTGGCCCAATTCCCAGTCCTATTATAGACTGTAGCCTTGTGGAAATAATTTAATTATTTTATGCCTCAGTTTGCTATGTATTTTAGTACCTACCTATGTTCCAGGAGCATAAAAAGGTAAATTATTCTGTTAGCTGTTGGAAAGGGAACATCTCAGGTACTAAGGTGGCAGGGCTGATAGTAATCTTTGACAAGTAGGTAATATGCAGTAGCTGGTCAAAGTGGTCAGGTTGCTGAATGATGATGATGGTGTCAACACTGCCTGTCCTTCAATTATCTGCCCATATATACTAAAATAAGGTCTGCTCCTAGAAGCATCCTCCGAAACCATGACATATAGCTATTCTGAATGGTTCCAGGAAGTGCTATCAGATCCTGATGCAGCACTGTTGATACCATTCAGCTGTTACCATGCTTTTGACTCATGGAAAATAGCAGGCTACCAAACAACTCCTGAGAAATTTGAGTAACTAGGTTGTACTGTGGGGCACTACAGCAGGCAGTTTGTGTTGTCTTCCCCTTCTGGAAATGGGAGAGCTCACTGGTGAAGACACAGGCCGTGCTGTCCTAGCTGGGCTTGACACCCAGCAGCTGTGCTTAACTAGACTTTGTTAACTACATAGCTGTGGTATTTAAATCAGCATTGGCTAGAACCTCACTCCCTGAATACTGATGTTTTCAGACATGACGTGGTGCTTTCAAGTCTCTTCCAGAGACACAGATTGTAGCTTTAGCTAAATTGTTTGAAATAACATAAGCAAGTCTGGATGGTCTTAATCCTCATGACCAAAGTAGCAGTGGCCAGAATTTCTAACTGATGGTATTGGCAAGAACAAAAACTTTCAGAGTTCTCTGCTGGCAGCTTAACATTCTTGTTCGATTCTTTCCCCAAACTATTGGGCTTCTAGTTACCACGACTGCCAAGTGTAAATGCAAGAGGGTAGAAAATTGTCAGCACAGGTGATCAAGGTGATCAATTTCATTGAGATAGAGTAATGAGAATAACTCTAAATGAGACGCCACTGAGAAAGAACCCATGCAACAAATCTGGTCCTTGTTAGTTTTACTGATATGTGGTAGCAGTTTCCTTGTAATATAGTTTTATAATATCATTGCGGACTCAAACTGATTCCAAAACATCTAGCAGTACTTGAAAATCAGTGCCAAACACACAATTATTTTCTATACATTGGCCTCTATCTCACTCCAGATTGCTGTTTTACATGCCACAATGAAGACGGGGGAAAAAAAAAAAAAAATGGTAGAGTGAGAAGCTGCATAAGCCTTTGTATATTCCCTTTTTTTTTTACTAGCATCTTAAGACTTCTTTTTCTTTTTTTCTGAGTGGGCTGATGTAGATGCCTGCTCATGTCTAACCCTTTTAGAGTGCTTTGTCCTCATACAAATAATCATGAAAGCACATCAAATAATAACAGCAGAGAAATTATTATGCTGCCAAAAGGTTCCTATCAAGCATCTAGAGTGTACTCATCATTATAATAATTTTGAGATGTTGAATGTAGTTAAACCAGCTGGCTCAGCTCCTCTGAAATCTCTAAAGCTTTTCTCCTAAAAGAGCTCCCAAGTATAAATGAGAATCAGTAAAGTATACCAGAAAAAAAAATCCATCTGTGTCGCTTCATGCACATATATATATATATATATATGCATGTGTAAGTGTGTGTATGTTCAGCTCCACAACTAGGAAGTAGACATTTCTTAGAGGTTTAAATATTTCATTGGCTTGGCTTTGTTGGGTTTTTTTACTTCAAGGTTTTGGCTATTCTTCAAGGTGAAAATGTGGAACGTAACAAGAAAAAGACATCTACTTAGCCATTCTCCTTAATTTTCACTGCTCCTCCAAATGCAGTTCTATGTAGAAATGCCTAATTTAGTAGAGGTTGTTAAGCTTTCCATGTGATATTTGTAGTTAACTGAATTAGAGTATCAAATTAGCTTCCTGTATTATTCCTTGTTGCAACAATTTGTAAAATGAAACTATATGATTCTACCTCACAGACGTGCAGTGAGACTGAAATTAAAATTTTTACTCCCTTTAAAGAAGGGAAATTACCTAAATGTGTCAAACGTTATGTGAGTGCTGATATTAAATTAGTATATTTTTGTATTTGGCTTCTGATTCTTAATATTATTTGCAGAGGCAGCTGCACTTTTCAATCTCTTCCTGAAAACTCATTTCATTTTCTTAATTTCTGCTTTGAAAAAACTCCATTTGTGACTCATTTTTCAGTAAACTTCCTTTTTCTGTTTTTTACCCTCTGTCTCCACTTGTTTGCTCCTGTCAGCTACCTTTTTTTTTTTTTTTAAAGCTCTGACTTCAGACTATCAGATTCATTTCTCAAAAACTCTGCTTACATTTCAGGAAATACTTTACATCTAAGGCTACTACAGCTCTCCAGATCCTCCTTTGACCTTCTGACAGCACTGTTGCAGGCTTACCTCTGGCTGATTTCCTCAAATCCTCCACGCTTTGTATTTCATACAGATGGGAAGTATGTGTTGGGGAAAGGGAAGCGTCATACAGTGTGTCAGTTATGCTTTAAAAATACCTGAGGTAGATAGCATTTACGCTAAGGCACTGTGAAAATGCACAGAGTTCAGATGCAGTCTCAAAGAGTGTTATCTGTTCTCTGTGCTAAATGGTTTAGCATTTGCATATTAATCAGCTTGAAGATATAGGGGCAGTTCCCTCTGTGTTTTTTGTACGTATTTCTGACATGTCCTCCAAGTTCTGTGTGGTCTGTTTAATGTTTGAAACACATAATGGGAAGAAATGATATATTTCCTGTAATGTCCACACTTCACCGTAATGTGTGTGGCATATCTGTTCCCACCTCTTACAAGGTCTTTTCGGGGAGTCATGTATTCCACAGAATATACCACATAGTACTTACTGTGAAATATTATAAGGCATTAAGCAGACATTGTAGAAATAGACAAGTGGAGAGAAATGTAAATGAACAGCATAAGTGTGCAGTGTCTCATCCTTAATATTTCTGTTATCAACAATACTGATAGTTTCTAAAAAGTGTTGTAGTTAAAAATATATATATAAATTCCACTGATTCAGTGGAACTGAACTTTTTCAGAAAATTGATTTTCTGGAGTCACGAAGGTACCTAACTCGGCTGTCCCATGGTGATGACCATAGTTCTGAAATCACAATGACAACAAAAATAGCAAAAGTATTGGGATGTAAATTATTTTGTTCTACATCCACCTTGTTTTACTACTGTGTTTATAGTATGCTGTCCTCTACATCTAAAAGAGGAGAATGAGAAAAACAAAACCAAGCCCTTTGATTTTGCAACTCTGCAAATCCTTGCTTAGCTGAGTGACACACATCCCTGTAGTCCACTGAGTGGCCAAGAAACTTGACTTGCAACAGAGTTTTCAAGATTATAGTCTTATGTTGTCATGAGAGGCATTTATTATTTTGATTTCCCTTTTGTTCATTGGACACAGGGAGGGTTTGTACCACTCGCCTTCAGTCACCTAACATTATACACCCAAGTTAGGACCCTGAATGCCCTTAAATAGTAACTTATTTAGGAAAGAGGGAAGATGGAGGCATATTCAGACTGGGATTCAGAGTTGCACAGTGCTGATTAGCCCTTTGGAGGTGACCAGCGCTCTGCAGTCATGTTACAGGTAGCCCAGAGTGAGTGAGGTTCCTGACTTTGGTGTCTCAGATAGGTGTTTAAAGTTGGGTTATATGAATTGCCTCTTTGTGTCTGCTCCTGCCTTCCCTGAAGGCATTAGGAATCCTTTTGTTCATTTGCTCAGAAGTAAAAAGAGCCCTCTCACTCTCTCCTCTATCCAGCCCATAAGCAGAGTTTAGTATATACCTTGAATTTCATGACCTATTTTTTTCTGCAATTCATATTAGCCTTTTTTTAAATCTCAGCACTTTCAGCTATTGCTACAGAAATGACAGTGTTTCTTTTTTTGAAAACTCATTAGCAATGTTTTGAAACAGTCTGTTTATAAAAGCTTTCCTCTTATCCATTAAAACAAATGAATGACTTATCAGATTTCAGAATACTTGTAAGGTGAGCTTTACAGATCCCATTGAATGTTAAAAGCTGTAGCAAGACTGGTGTGTCTGTCTTCAAGTGTTCATCTCACAGTGTGCTTTCCACAGATCTTCAGATTGGTGAGATACAATAACAAAATATAAAAAAGGATTATCCTGATTTGAAATAGGTCAGTCTAAAGGTGCAGTCCTAGGACTGGTTATTTTAGCTCTCTGGTGCTCCCAACAAAGTTCAGGAAGGTTGAGAATACAATACAGGAAAAAATGAAGTACAGAAAAGATTGAGTGAACTGTACAGTCCTGACCCCTGTATATAATAAAGGCATTTTCTGGGCAAAATTAAGACTGCTGTTAGATGTACATGTACAGATTGACTGCAGATATATACAGCAGTGTAATTTTTGTCCACTCTGACTTTTCTACTGCCTGATTAAAAGACTAGACATTTCCCCTTGAGATTCACTCTCTGCTTAATGTGCTGTAATTGCAACAGAGTGGTTGGTACAGCAGCAACGAGCACTATTCTGTAATAAATTTAGGTCACCGCAGAGTTCATCATGTAGTCCATGGCAACAGAAGATAAAGCACTGGTTAGTTCATCTCTAGCTTTTAGCTTCAGTGTCACTGGTTCTCCTGTCTAGTGATATTAATAGAGTTAAATGTAGGCAAATTGTCCAAGTCCCAAGGTCTCTTCCTTCCTACTGTGTATGTAATATTTCAGCGAGAGAAAACATAATGTAACACCATTATAACAGAAATGTGAAACAGAAGAATTCTTAGCCAAGAAAAAGACAATCACATTTTACCTTGGAGCATTCCTTTCCTACTACCATATAATCCCTCACATCAATATTTTTGAAATCCTTGTGTTTTTACAAACCCCTGCACGTATTTCTTATTTCTCTAGTGGAACGCAGACAGGAATTGTGCAAGGCTTTCAGAAGTGTTGATTGCCATTACTAAGTATTTGGAATGAGTTAGGGGAGCACTTTGCTACAAAAAGAGGGTTTGGTTTTTTTTGTCTGCTTATTTACTTGACCTTGTACTTCAGAATATTTTATTCATTGCGCTTGTTTGCAAAGTGGCCATTCAGATGAAATCCCAGCTGCAGGCCATTTGTAAGTTTTATCACATCAAGGTTTTTTTCAGTTTTATTGCTTCACCATCTGATATACTCAAACACCACTAAATGCCTATTTCTGTTCTCACGCTGCATTAAAGAGGATCAGTAGGATTGAAATACTGTACCCTGGCTTATATAAAACTGTGCATGACTAACTTTTTCTTCATTTAGTTATGTATTTTAATCTTTTACTGTTGCTGATGCTTGTTGATTAGCATATCTCAAATGAAAGGACTAAGAGAAAAGGTCAAAGTGCTGGAGCTTAAACATAAATCAGTGGGATCTGAAAAAAAAGCCAGAAGAGGAGGTATGGTTTGAATTTAACTTTGAAATATATTACACTTCGAACTGGGAACAATGAACTGCAGTGGACTGCAGAAGTTGGACACACTTTTTTTAGATTTGAAGATCTTAGTCTTAAGAATCTCAATTGTTTTTTAATTTAATAATAGTTGTATGCAGTGCCATATAAATCTCTTGCGGTTGTGCATGACAAGAACAATGACAAAAAGGGCATCTTACAGGAATATAGAAAGCAGAAAGACATGAGTAAGTTGCCTACCAAAATAGGGGCACAGTGTTGCATCTTTCTTAGCTCTTTGATTTGTTACAGGCAAAACCAAAGTATGGAGTCTATATGATTAGGATGGATGTTTTGAAGGAAATCTTGGGAAGCTAAAAGTTTCTCACCTGTAACCTGTAAATTCTTGAGCATTCATGATATCATCTGGAATTTCCTTGTAAAGCTTTTCCCATATAAGTTCCTAAGGTAGAACTCTTTTTAGTCCATAAATTGCTTTCTGTTTGAGTATCTTAATTGACATTTAAAGATGAAGTCCAAACCATTACTTGTGTAGAATTATATGACTGATGACTCATTTGAATAAGGTTTTCTCTGCAGGTTTCTCTAGTAATTCTTCAGTTTTCAGCTTTTCTTGTTTATAGCAGAGCACTTCTGAAACATATGGACACTAATATTCAACTCATATAATGAATCTACTGTAGATTATATATACATAATATATATAAATTCTATGTGCATAACTCATGCATCTATCTTTAGTGAAGTCAGTGAAGCTGCAAGAATTTTTATCAGCTAATGAGCTGATCCAAGTTTTACACAGTTCTTGCTTATGGAAAATGTTAGGGTTTTTAAGCCACAAGAAAAACCTGTTGGATAGCCTATGAAGTGTTATTTATTTTGGGGTGTATGTGGAAAAACATACTTTTGAGAGAAATAAGGAAAGAAATTACAGTTCTGCTTATACCTTATTGAAATGATTTCTGTGATGCAGAAAAGAGAGACAAAGGGAAAATTCAAAGACCTTTCAAACCTCTACATTTTCAGATCCTTTCTCCAAATATAGCTCTGACCTGAATCTGCAGCCATATGACTCAACCAACTCCTATTTAAAACAACACTGAACTGATTATGGCTCCTGAGTTTGATTCCAGTGCTGTGGTGTGTCAATAAGTTTCAGTGAACTTCATGAAAGATACTAAGATCTTGCTGAGATAGTCTCAGATCACAGGCTTTCCATGTCATGTCACTTTTGTTTCTCACTTTTAAGAGTACAGAGTAACTGCTTTAATATGACTTTTCAATCCTTACCTTATATGCTTCCTTTATCTTTCTACAACATTTATGATAAGATCTTTCTTTCAGGACTGATTTCCCTTGCACTCCAGCTGTGCTTACAGTTCTGTTCTTAGATCCCCTTTTTCCAGGTGTCTCTGCTGTCAATTTACTCCTGTTTTCACTCACTCACTCAGGTTTTTTCCCCAAATAAGGATATTGTTACAGACCTCAAGATCTGTCTTTAGATAATCCTGTCTCCAGCAGTCATGACCGTTTCATTCTTGTTTTTATCCTGAGATTGAAAAACAAAACACAACTTTCTTGTTTCAGCTGTAGTTTTATTGCTAAATGTCCATGATTTTCTTGGTGCCTTTCATTTACTGGAATTTGTTTCTTACATGAGGCAAGCATCTCTAAAGTCACATAATAAGGTCCTGCTGATCATCTACAGGTTTGTAACTTAATGTCAGACTGATTTTTTTAAGATACTTGCAAGACAATAGTCAATAGAGTCTATAATTCAAGAACTTAAAATAGACATAGTTTAGGATAGCTGTTCAGCATAGTTTTTCAGGGATATAAATTTTTAGGGAAAATTTTACTTTCTGATACAAGGCAGTCAACAACTCATAAACTGGAGGCAGTCACATATAATGTAGTCTTTTTAAGGTCCTATTACTAGAATATGGAAGATTAATGATAAACTTTGGAATTTAATATCCCAGTGCCTTATCCACTAGCACGATAGAATGAAAAGAGATTACCGATGGACAAACAATACTGAAAGAAAAGTAAGTTTGTAACACTATCCTCACTGAAAAAAAGTAATTGATTTTTGATAAATGTTTTATTGTGGATGGAAGTTATGATTTTATGAACTAAGAAAGGAAAACTTCACTTAAGACAGACAGCCTTTCAGAAAATCATCTAGACATCTCGTCGAGTGTTTTAGAAGTTTTACAGAGCTAAATCTGTTTTGCTGGTTTAAATTTAAAAGGGATTCAAGCCTTTTGTAACACTGAACAAAATCGGACTTACCATATTCTTCTGTGTCAGATCGCAAAGTTTGTGAAGTCTTTTGGTCTTATATATCTGAGACATTTCTGAAAGCCTGATTGGAAATTACTACCTCGAGACAGTCTGTTTTTTCTGTTTAGAAACATGAAGATGGCCAGAATCCAGCTTTCCAAACTAGCTGTCTAAAGGATGACAAGGTTATACAACAATTCTCACCAAACTGTGGGAAATGGGGAAAAAAATTAAACATTTTATGACCAAGTGCCTCTTCTGAACCTATAGAGATTTCAAGATTTTGATACATGCTAAGATTAACTGGAATAACTGAGTGGAAGGGTAATAGAGTTTTACTAAACATACACTCTTTTAAATTTCTTTTTCCCAATATAGTATGACCACTGTTAAAGTAAAAATGTCTGTCAATATTTGGTGAACAGAAGTACCTGAGTTACTAAGCACTTGTTTTATATTTAATGTAAGATTAACTTTGATTTTCAGAGAATATAAAATCTGAATGGATGTTATTATCATATTGTCCTATAATACATTGTTATTCTTAAATATGAATTGCATAAATAACTGAAATACAAAAGAAATACATTTTCTTTACTGTAGCAGTTACATTCTTTCACCTGGGCATATCACACCCTAAACAATAAATATCATAAGCTGTCCTGTAGCAAATAGGCTTATCATCACTGGGAACGGGTAGGAAGTTCATGGCTTACCCTGGCTGTAGAATAACGTTGAGTTGGGAAATAGTAGTATCCATAAGCTGGAAATGAAGTCTCTTCTAGCCTTTCTCACAGGGTTTTCACCCACATATGTTTTTGTTTCTCTCAGTAATTCATCACTGCTTTCTCTTTTGACCAGTTTACCATTCTGAGCAACCAACATAGAATTAAAATCTGAGGCTTAGTACTAAATTTAGAAGAAAGAGAACAAGTGGATCTGAAGTTTGTACCTGTTAGAAAAAAAATACAGGGTCCATTAGCAACAGAAGTGAATATCTGTCTCGCATCCCTTGTAGGAACAGAAAATAGTTTGTTTTCTCTACACTGCAAAGTGATAGACTTGATCTCTGAGATCAGTCAGTAAAAGCTGCTACTAATCTACAAATCCTGGTTTCAAATCTCATTGACAAATAATTGCCCATAATTTTTGTGACAAATACAGATAAATCATGATTGACGCATCTCTTCATATCCCTCCCACTCCTTCCCCCTGCATAATTACCAACCAGGATAAACATTCCCTGCAGGCAGGGAGGAGAATCTATTATCAATATTTTGATGATCCGTTAATGCAGATCCTATCTGATTGAGTTTTCTGCTTGTTCACTTGGAATGTAACTCTGTGACCTTGAAATATGAGCGTTAAAGCCAGGTATCTTATCTTGCTGCATGTCACTGTCACCAAATAAAGCTCCTATTATGGGTGCTTTGAAATGAGTTGGTGGTGAAAAAAGAACCTCTCCTGTTAAACCCACCTTAACACAAAGTATGTGTTATTTATTTACAGTGTTACATGAATCATCTGCACTTTCTGTGATAAGCCCAGGGCCGTGTGTCTTTCACTGCAGCTGACATTTTGCTGCCATTTGCCAGGCTAAGTAACTACTGTGCAATCACTCCAAGCTGATGCATCGTCATTGCATTGCATAAAATGGATATTTAACTCAGCTGAAAGACCTTTTTGAAGAGCATAATTTGACAAAGTAAATTTTTACTCATAGACAAAGTAAATTTTTGCTTGTATATGAGAAATCAAGTAGGTCTGTACAAAATACACTTTTTGAGATAGGTAAAAGGATTTCTGCAGAGAATTTGACAAACCATTTTAGTTTTGTGCACAAAGTGAAAAAAAAAATTATTAGTTTGAACAAAAAAGATTTCTTAGGGTACTTAAAGACTTTTATTTTGAATTATATATTCTTAGCCTCACCTGATAAGATGTTTGAAAGCTATGTCTTTGTAAAGACAAAGAGCTGTCAGTTGCACACTTTTGAATGTGTTAAAAATGATCCAATATAATTTTCTCTACCTTGTATTTGTTTTGGCTTTTGTTTTTCTTCCACAGAGATTTTATTCTGAATCACAAGGTCAATTCTTGATAAAACTACTACATTGCATGGTCCTTTAGCTTGCTTGATCGTGCCCTAAAATTATAGAATCACTGGGTATGTTGTACATAGAGTAATTGAGCATTTTTGTCTCCCTAACTGTAAGAGGCAGAAAATTGAGCACTATTCAAGGATAAGAAGTTTTGCCTGCAGTTGTTTAGCTGCTGAGAAAATTTGCTGACAGGTTTGCTTGGATACTTATACTCCTATTTGTGCCAAAAAATAAATAATAATAATAAGGCAAGCCATACAAAAATGGTCTGGAATTGTCCACAACTGACAAGCTACTGCTGGTTAGAGATTTAGGGACTGCTGGTTAATAATTTATGAGCTTCTTATGCAGTACACTCTGTGACTTTCATTTTCTTGTTCATGGAGCGTATCAAATGCAAGGTGTTACTTGTAGGTCTGGACAGATATTTTCCATCTTTTTTTCTCTTCCGATTATTTGTTAAATACCTGATGTGTTATGCAGCATTGGGGTGGGGGGTGTGGGGGGGAATGCAAATAATTATGCCCTAAGAAAATGCCATCATGGCATTCAACATCACTTTGTGACATCTGCCGTCCTTTTATTAAACTGCCTGTCATTTCAAGAAACCATGCCTAGACTAATCATACTTTCATAAACTGTTGTTTTCCACTCTTAATTGATTTGATAGTGTTTTCCATGCAGGAATGTCAACATGTTTAACAAACTCTAATGACTAAAACTTTTAAACACATCCTGATGTAGAGTAAAAGGTGCCTTACCTGTCCTCAACTTAGTCTGTGAAGCAGTTTTAATGGCAACACTATGGCTGTCCTATCCAGTTGAAACTGATGTTGAATGTCATTAATGACGTTGAGCAGAGTCAAGATTGCTTCAGTCTAGAAGCCTAGTTTCAAAAACCCCTAAACATGTTGCTTTTTCCTACAATTTCTTTCCTTTCTCCTCCAGTTTGTATTCTTCAGTAAACATACATTTGCAAGGGTGGATCCAGTAGTGCCTTTGCCTGACGTCACATTTATTTTCACCTCCCTGCTGGATGTTTTCCATTACTCAGCTCCGGTGTTACAGTTCATTGAAGTTCACATTCACTTGCAGAGAACGAGCATCAGTAGATTTTTACTGCAGCATTACACAGGGGAGTGCTTGGGGTAAGGTCTCCTTAGCAAGGGAGAGGCAGAGAACAGCAGCCCTACAGTGAACTTGCAAGGGAGATGAAACCCACAGGTTGATCTGCTGCCTCCTCACCCACCCTCTTTCGGGAGATGTGACCCAGAGGACCAACGCACTGTGGGTAAAGCAAGCATACCAGTCCCTGGTGCCATGTGCAAGCTGAAGGAGAGCTGTGCACACCTCAGTTCTCCAGCTGAGATGCTGCATGTCCACTTCCCAGCATCTCCTCCTGCAGTTTCATATGGTCCTTCAGGACTTCCTGGAGGCCTAGTTTTTGCTTTGGTTTATTACAGTCACTTTCCTAGATGCATTTCTATGAAAAAAAATGCACATTGGACCCTTCTTGTTAGGGAGAGTTAAACAGCATGTCTTCTGACCCTAGAATTTAGACAAAAATTTCAAGATATTAATTCCTTGGGACCAGATTATGGATGCAAACACCAATCTGTGGTGGAAATGTTAGTCATTTGTTAGTCATATAAAAAAGAAACGTGAGGCAAACAATCTTATGTGCTTGCTATCTTGTCAAAAATAATTGGCTCATTAATCTTAATTATATTAATTTAGTTTTATTATGCAGGTCAAATGCAAGAAGACCCTTTTGGGTTCTCATGAAATTAAACACAGCACTCTATATATTTACCAGAGTTTTTTTCTCTCTAAAAGTAAAATTTTAATAACACATTCACCAATTAATTAGGGAGAATAACCAGCAATATAGTGAGAGATAAATGAAGAGACCACACAGCTGCAGAAGAAATAAACACTACCAACACTCTCGTGTACATCCCTAATATTAGTTTTCTGTGAAAATAAAGCTTTTTTTTTTTAAATGAGAATAAAATTACCAGATTGCCTTATAAATAAAGATCTACCTATGACGTCTATACAGTTGTAATCTGAGAAAGTCAAGAAAAATCGTAAATGAATTTTAGAATAAAGTTTTGAATAGTTTATTGATATTTGGGCAGTTATCTCTCTCTCACATACACACACACACACCCCCCGTACACACCCCCCATACACACACACCCCCACACGGCCTATTGGCCAAGATACAATACATGATTTTCCCATGTTCCTGACTCCTTTTCCATGATGTAGTCTCCAGAACTGTGGTTTGGAGATTTTTGTAATTTTAAAAAATATGCAAAAACTGACCTAAGTAAGCAATCTTAGTGTTTCTCTTAGTATTTGTTCTCCCTTGCCTGGCAGATAGTGATTGTCTTGGACTGCAGGTTAGCCACTGAGTGAGAACGCACTTGAGGAAATGTAGAACATTAACGTGTCTCCAAAGCCATTAGCTCTCTGTCAAACTTCATAGAATGTGTAGACATTGTTCTGACTTCACAAAATAGCAAGGTAAAGAACTTGTAAGAAGTTTCAACACAGTAAAGGGAAGTGGGTGATACAACAGCTGCTCAGAGGAAAAAGAGTAGGCAGACAGCACTGAGGTTTATAAACGTAATGATTTCAATTTCTATTTGTAAAAACTCAATTTTAAATAGTTGGTTACAGCTGTATTTGCTTATAGACTCTACAGTTTAGTCCAAGTCCATGGTGCAGCATTTTCGGTTGTATGATTTTACATCATCTCCTTGTGCTCTTTCTAACCACATGATTTCAGACATTCTGAATATTTTAGTAACCTTTTTTTTTGCCACTCATAAGCAAGCTGTCAATTCACTAAAACAGAATTGTCTACAACAGATACTTCTTTGCCTCTTGGGACTCATTTAATTAAAGCAAATAACTTACACTCATTGCATCTCTGCTTGTTATTTCAAGACTATTTTTCCTTACTGCTGTCAAAATTTGTGATTTCACCTGACATTTCAGAAACCTAAGTTCATCACATGCAATTTCACAAATGCCAGTCCATCTGGATCTTTGCTCCAGCACATTCAGCTTGTATAGTTTCTTGAACTTAGTTCTCTTTTTGTTTTCAACAGCAATTTGTACAACATATCTATAGTTTAGAATGAACGCTACTATCTTCCACTCAGTTGGGATAACACCGGCTTGTAGATACAAGCAGGCATGGTCATGCAGGAAGATAATGAAAGGGAAAATGCAGATCAAAATCTGTACTGCTGGGTCATGAAATGATATCTCTTTATGTGTGACTGCGACTGCATTTCACCGTGTTGAGTTGCCGCTGTACAGGAAGTGTCACAGAGCTGTAAAAGCTCAACTATCAACCCATTTGCACACCAGAAGGCTCACTGTGAGCATACTGGTCTTACAGAAACTATTCCTTAAAGGAGACTGACACCTGAAAAACATTTCCAAAGTGGTTTTGTGAACCACATGTGGTCAAATGAGATGTATACCTGCACTGCATGGTGTGCTGCTGTGTAGAAATACCTTAAGTGCTCTAAAACAGCAGCCAAGTCCTCTGGCAGCCAAGAAATTGAAATAAATTGCTCAGAATAATCTGTACAAACTCTTATACCTTCCTGAAAAGTATTTCACCTTGCTGGTTTTTACATTATTGTTTGTAATGTAACTTAATCCTAATTATTTTCTCATTAGTTTTCTCTGACAGGTTTTTGAACCATTGTTCCTTAATTATTTTGGCATATCTAGTTCCCTAGATGCTGCAAGCTATCACCTTCATCACTTCATATCCATTTCATACTTTTCCACAGTGTGACAAACCTATCCAGCTAAGTATGTATGTGGAGAGCTATCAAGAAGAGCCTACTAGAATTAAAGTACAATGTGACTCAGGTTCGTGGATAGAAGATGAAATCTGTAGAGCCACTTTGTCCATCCTCTTTATCTTTTTCTCCTTAAGCCCAATAAATCTCTACTCACACACTTGTCCTTCGTGTAAATTGTAAATCTATAGGACTTGTCTAACTAATGTATGTGATCTTCCCCTTACTCACAGCAGCAGAAGTCCAGGAGAGTTCAAAAGTGGCTTTAAATCTGTGTTTACTTCCTCTTAACACATGGATGACAATTTCTGAAACATGAATTTTCTTTTATGTCAAGAATCTGGAATGGTGCCATCTGTTACCTACAGGTAATTACATGTCTGCCCCTTTTTCATGTTAAATATATTATTTAATTTTGGTTTTATATAGTCTAAAATTCAGGATATGCTTGTGTCCAGTTTCTTTGAAATTAGAGAGATATCATATAGCAATATTTCTGTGCAATGTTATGATTTTTTTTTAACAGAATATTACTACTGAAAAGAAGTTGAGCACTGCTTGTGGATGTGTCTTAGAAGTCCAGGGAATCCAAAGAGCATTTGTTTCCTTGCCACAAGCAGAGTGTTTGTGGCAGGGTAGAAAACAAGAAAAGACTTTTCCATTCCCTCCCATTGTGGTTTTCCTTCTGGTTTTCTTACTGTGAGATAAGACACTGCAACCTACTCTGTCTTTTTTCTGGAAGTGAGTCTTGAATGCAGGTTGAAAAATAAGTTCACGACAGTGCAGTGTCTGCCTTGGTGCACTCTAGATTAACTCTTCTACTCCTGTGTCTGCTGGGAGACCATGTGTTCTGAATAAGCATGACAACACAAAATGAATCCCATTTCTATAACTTTACTCAGCTTTTAAAATTTAATATTCTGAAATGATTAATGTACTGTCACCTGGAACATGTACTCTCTTTAAGCAAGATGCTGGTGCAGTGTCCTGTTGGGAGCAATAATAAGACTTGTAGCCTTTACATCATCTGTTTCTTAACTTGGAGTTGTGGTTTTGCCATGCAGTCAGTATAATTCTTTTTTTATGTGGAATTTAGAGGAGCTGTGTGAATGTTGTAGTCAATGATCCTTATAAAGATCATAGATTAAGTTGGAGTAGAATACAAGTACAAAATAATTACAGAAGCAAAAATTTACAGAAAAGAACATTTGATGTTGCATGACCTCAATTTTTCTGCATCTAGCAAAACTATCTTCAGCTTTCAAATATGTGCTTTAATTTAAAATTCTTCCTGCATATTTTGCCATTCTAGCTAGGCAGTTTTTCGTAATTATTAGTCTTGCAGCAGTTTCTAGTCAGTCATAGACTACTGAAAAAAGAGACATTTTTGAAAATTAGGTCTCATGTAGACAACTATACAGATATAGTTACATAAATAATCCCTACACAGATACACGGACTTAGATATGCTGAAAAATTTTTGTCACAGGTCTTTGAGGTTTTCTCACACTTCTGCATATGCAGATACAGCTTGTGCACCCTTCCATTGAGTCTGCACTGACTGAGACAGGTACAAAACCAACTCTGGAAAAAATGAAACATATTACAAGTAGGCTTCATTCCCTACATAATTTATGTCAAAGATTTTGCATATAAGGGAAAATTAGCATGGTGTCTTTCTGTTAGATCTGTTAAAGGACAATAGTAAAATGTATTCTGCCAGCATCGTTTCACAACTTGTATTTGCTGAAAAATGCTGTTTTATTAGCACATGTTCTCTCAGTCTGTGAGACTATCAAAGTGTTGATCACCTGTTCATTGCCAGTTTTTCTTTAATTCTTTATTTGTCATTCACTGTGATCTAAATGCCACTCGTCCGTCTTTTTGTTTGTGGAGAACTCAACGAATATATTTTTTTCTTCATTCTTCATAAATGGCTTGTAGTGTGATGCACAATTTACTGTCTTGCTTTGTGGTTGTTCACATATTGCCCAAGGGACAGGGCACTATAAGGGTAACTATTAATCATCATGGGATATAAATAATAGCTGGTAGCATTTCTTAAAACTAAGTTGAACCACTCTGGTTCAGTTAGAAGTTTTTGAATCTTTTTATCAAATGCTGTGATACCATCAGTGTTCTCAGCAATTTCTGCCTGATCTGTTTCCTTTCTGCTTCAAATAGGGATGATATTTCTGCTTCAAATAGGGATGATATTTCTGCTTCCCCGTCACAGCAAAAAGATGTGCTTTTGTGGGGCAAAGTGGCTACAATAATACATTCAATTCATTGTCGTGAATAGAAAAACCTTTATGTAGGTTCAGAGACATGGCTAGAAATGTGAGTGAGAGGCGTCTTGTTTTATTTACAGTGACATGTAGACAGAAGGCAGCCAGCCAACTTTTTTTTTTTCTGTTCATATTTACTACCACATACTGTAGCACTGCAGTTGAATTCCAAACCTCTTGACATTTTGTGTAACACAGGTTCTGGATACAGCAAGTGAGTCATTAATATTATGGAAGGGCATTTAGTTGATGACTTTTATTATTTAAAGGTTCTGTGGAAAGCACTAAATATTAAGACTGTAAAATTTCCTGTCTCCTGCCTTTTTACCTTGCCTGTATTCAAACCTCCTCTAACAAAAATACTTCAGTAAGTTACGTAAGGCACTGCATTGTCATTGTTATCTTCCAAAAACTTTCTCTTCCCCATTGCAAACAGCAATTTTCAGCCTGGTCCCCACCCCCACATTGATTTGTCCTTTGTTTAAAGACCTTTTGTTCACCTCTTGTGATGATGCTAAAACAAAAAGGACGGAGACATGCACAATAATATATGGTCCTTGGTGCCAAGGTTCGTTGTCCTGTGTTGTTAATGATACAACCACTGCCCTTTCCCTGCTGTGCCAAGTGCTGTTAAGCTGCCAGCCTACAGAATTAATATTTATTGCTCTCAAT
This sequence comes from Podargus strigoides, assembly GCA_028020825.1. Lineage (NCBI taxonomy): Eukaryota > Metazoa > Chordata > Aves > Caprimulgiformes > Podargidae > Podargus > Podargus strigoides. Next base: position 79,012,450 of record CM051663.1, on the reverse strand, counting down.
ACTCTCTGCTTCCATCAGTTATACACTTTCTCCTCAAGAGGCAAGAAAGAAAAAGAAAGCAGAATTTAATTAATTTTTAAGTGAATTTTTCTACCCATTGATAAATGATTCATATCAATGCAGATGGCTATTTTTAAATGCTTTGCTCTTGCTCTCCTCTTAGTCACTGCGGAGTAGTCTACCCAATCCTTTTAAGTGTGACTTATTCACTGAGAGCATTTCCCATAGTCTGAAAATGTCCATCGCTCAGCTGTTTCCACATCTTATCTGTGCTGTTCTGCTTTTCTCATGGCTTTTAATCAATGTGTCCTTAAGTAAAGGACAGTATTTACATCATGCATGGTAGCTGAAATACAGATTTAAAAGCTGAAATGGATATTCTGTTAGGGTACATGCATGAACAGGTGCAACCTTAATGAGAAATCAGTGCACTGAGCCCAACCAGCATTAGACATAAGATGGGAGTGAGATCCCTTTGTTCAGCCTGCCAGCACCAGGTGTCCCTTTAAACACCTGTGGGGGGGTGGCAAGACTGGCTGTATCGGCCCCCCAGACTTGCCTTGCTTATGAAGATGGGCCTTTGTGTACTGTCCTCTTGCCATGGTACTAACACGATCAGGGTCCCAGGAAAATGTAAATGATACTAGCTAGCACCTTTTTGGGGATGAGAGTGAAGAACAAATAGAGAGGCCAAAAATTTTTTAGCTCCACACTTTCCTATAAATCTATGCCAGGCTGCACACAAACAGCGGAAAAAGCTGTAACTTCTGTTAAGGATAAAAATACATAACCCATAGGATCCTCTCAGAAAAAGGCATGGGCCTTTCTCTCTCCTACTGTTTGCCAGTCAACACCGTCTTTTCCAGAAGTGCATACAATTGGAAAAGGGTTTTTCAGACATGCTAGGGATTATCTGCTCCCGTCAAAGGCAGTAGTAAAACTTCTACTTCTGACAATGCCAAGAATTTAGGCTAATTTTGAGAACAGTGGAAATCTTATCTTTGGCCTAGTTAGGTGTTTATTTTTGTTCATGTCCTAGGAGGATAATAACATCTGTTTGTTGTTCTACTCGAAAATAAATTCTAAAATAAACAGTATGCTTACTATCTTTTCTTATTATTTTTTTTACTATTAAATGTTGATTAGTGGAGTGCTTTGACATGGTACACTGCTTCCTAATCTTGCCTCACTTCAGGCTTGTAAAATAGTACTTCATTGCCCAGCCTTCTCTCTTTTTATTTCTTAAATAATATGAAACACTCTGTGTCATGCATTTCTAGGAACAAAGCCCACTCATTCTTCACATGCTGTATTGTTTTCAATAAATCAGTTATTTACAGTGCAACCCAAGAGAGTAATGTTTTTTCTGACTATTTGCAATGCTGTTCTCCTAGTGCCTTAATAAAGATGAACAGTATTTAACTGACAGGCTTCAGAGATGTCTATTTTAATTAGCAAGGGTGCTTTTCCTATCATTTTCCTTAGAACAAAATATATCCTAGAAGATTCTTTACACTGCTCCTCTAACTGCTGATTTGCAGTGAATTAAAGGAAACATTGTGAAAGGTGAATAGCTGGGGAAAATAATAGGGTCTAACATTAAACAATATAAATGTTTCAGCCTTTTGCTCTATCAAACCTTGGGGCAACGTCTTTTCAGTGTCGTGCTTTAGTAAAAGTCTTTTTAGCCCATGCATGTCTTTCTAAACAAGACAGACGAGCTTTTATTTTAAAAGCAAACAGCTAAGTGATTTGCTGTACACTTGCCATGAATAGTAACGAGTAGATTTGTGGTGTGTTCCTCTTTTTAATTAGCACATTGCTATAACCTGACTGCTGTTGTTGCTGTATGGATGAGTACTGTCTTATTACAATGTGTCTAGAGGATACCACTTGAAGCAGTTCATGAAACAAGTTAGAAAAAAAATGTCACAGAGTATTCTTGGGATTGCTTTAAAATACTTGTTTTACTCATTTTTTTTTATGGAAAGAATTAGCTGTTAAACCTCTGAGGAAATGCAATTGTAGCTATTGCATGGTACAAAAATAACTTTAAAATAGATTTTTGTAAACATAGTTGGGAAAGGTTTATTTTCCAGAGCTAGACTATATGTATGTGTATATGCTGGGTTTCTTTGAAAAAGGCATTGTTTGACTGTGTTCTCTTGTTACAAACCATTTATCTGTGCCTTAAGTATAATGAAATTTTGGGGTTTCATAATTGAATAAGATGGAAAAAAGATTTTTTTATACCACATTTTTTGATAAATTTAGCTGATGTACAATTTTAAGTGCTTTTCAAAATTCTCACAGCTGCTCCAGGTAGACCAGAATTTTAAAGTAGTAACATGAAAGTAGAAAAAACATTATGGTTATAGTTGAATGAAAGGGAGAATGGAGGCTGACCAAAAATTTTGTCAGAATTTTCAGACAATGAAAGAACAAAAAAAAGAAGGGGCTGGCAGAAGAGAACTTGTATTTCATGATCACAGCTGCACTTTTAATGGAGACTTCTGTCAATCCATGAAAATATCCTCTCCAAGATAATACATACCATACTTATTACATAAACAAATCATAAAATACATACCAAAGAATAAAATAAAATATCTAAAGCAATTGTAAATTTCTTCTGTTGCCACAGATTTCAGAAATACTCAATTTGGAGACTTTTACCCAAATTTATTCATGAAGTCTTCACATTCAGGGGAAGTTCAAGATTTTCTCCTAGTGTTTTTCCACATGGGTGTAGAGGACGTCTGTAATGTCATCTGATATTATTTGCCCTAGGAATCCTCTCTGCCATATCCTGTAGAAGGTAAGTGTAGTTGGGTGTCCATATATGGTTGACCGAAACCAGGAACAAGGACATGCAAATGGTCATTGCTGATTTTGCTTTACTGCAAAGTTGGCTGTGGATCCTCACTAGAAAGGTCCATAAAGTATCTACTGCACAAGGAATATGTCCTCCTGAGTTATGATTGACATCAAATTATCTAAGAGAGACACCAGCTCTTAAAACAAATTCCTATGAAAATATCAGGAGTGTTCGAATACAGTGTGCTGGATACTGCCTAGACTGAACAGAAATGAAGCTGTCTTATGACCTTCACTTTTTAAATCATGGTTAAAAGTCACTGCAAATACACTTGTCAATAAATAGTACAGAAAGATATTAGAGAAATTTACAGTACTTTACTCTGGAATTCCTATTTTTTGAAATTATTTAATTGGTCTTCAGCACCTTTTTTTTTAATGAGAGACACTAATTGTTAGTCATTGGTAGTGAAGCCCTGATTGAATTTATAAACCATGAGTTATAAAATGGTTCTAAATCCTTTTATATTCTTACATATTGTTTCTATATATCAAGAAAGTTGCAGAAAAATTACCCATCTTGCAACATTAAAACCACTTCATGGGATTCTGTATCCAATTGTCTGGAAAACCGAAAGTTCAAATATGGTGCCTGAGAAAGGACTGAGAAAGAGGAAATTATGAAATTATGCAATTATGCAATTATGCATTATGAGTTAATAACTGTAAAATAAATTTGAAATTACTCAAAAGCCTGCGTGATCTTTTCTGTAAAAACTATATAGATGTGCATATACCTATAGAATATACGTAAAATAAATGTAATAATTACAAAGTCTGTTTTCTATTGACTGTCTAAGATTATCAGATGTAAATCAAATACTGTCTCTAGTAAAGTAAGTTGCAAGTTTCTAATCTTTTGTGAGTGAAAAGTGTTGATATTTAAGCTACCATCCCATGAAACTGCCTTTGACTTTGGACAGAAGATATTCAAAGGTGATCTTGCAGGACAAGAGGCTACAGAAAGTTCCACATTTGGGAAAAAAAAGAAGAAAAATATGGATTTGCTAGCTGGTTTTCAAAAAATGGAAACTGATGTTTCTGATGTTTCTTGGAGGTTCCAGATAGAAGCTCGAGAAGGACAATGAGCAGAGAGCAGATTGTGCTGTCAAGCTGAAAGTTAAGTAAATATTTCACATAGATATTGCCATATATCATGTATCCATAAAATTTGTCTGTAGAACTAAAATGTACAGCACCCATACTGAGGTATAGGTCTGACTTCTCCATCACAAAGCACATCTGAGTGTGTAGACACAGACAGCATACTGTGTCTGAAATTCTTCCAGAACTTGCTTTTCATAGCCTTTGCCTACAGCTGTAACTGATAACGCACCACAGTGATATGACACCTTTCTTGCAAGGTCTTTTGTTGGATACATCTGCTGTACAGTAGGAAAGCAAAATATGAGTCTTGACTGAATCTTGTGGTAAAAAGGACTCAAACTGGGAAACTACTCAGCACAATTTGCATATTACGCAGATGAAAACCTAATGAAAATAAAGTGCATTGGCAAGCTCTGGCTTGGTGTCTGGAAATGATGTGTACAGCAGCATGGCATACCTAGACATAATCTCTTCTAATATTATTTCGCAATTAAAAAAAATAAAGACAGAAATGCAGTGAGAACCACATATGCAAATAAGATTCACTTGTGAGGAACCATGTAATCCTGTACAATCCAAGTAATCCAGTTCACTTTGGGACACAGGCATCATGATTGTATGTTATTAATTCTGGATGGTGGAAGAGGGAAAGTAGCCAAGTGCTTACTGAATCTTCATTTCTGCTTTGAGCGGCTGCTCATCTTCATCCTTGCTTGCCAGTTCTGAGTGTATTTCAAGGAACATTACTGAGAACAAAATCGAACACCATCAATATTAATGATCTGAACTAGGAAGATAGCTTTTAGTGTGCAAATTAATTACCCTAATCACAGGGTTTTTTGTATCCATTTTAATGAAATAACTATTTATTTCACTGAGTCCTGAGCTTTTCTTTTGCAAATAAGGCACATTTACATGATAAATACATGAAATTTAAATGGATGACTAAATTAAATTGAAGGGGAAAAAAGACCTTTTTAAATACAATTTTCATAGGAAAAACAGTTAGATTAATGGGTTGGTTAGCTGAATGGCATCTGTGATTAAATCTTTTTAATGTATGTCAAATAGAATTTAATGGACCTCAAGAAATGTCTACATAGTCAGTAATATTCAGGGTTTAGTGAAGATGCATTTTATCTCCTATTATTGAAGTGTAGACAGCTGAAGGCTTATTGCTTGTTGTTGCCCAGTACAGTACATTACAGTTGGAAATAATAGGAATAAAAATTTGCATTTTTTCTTTCCTGTACTGTGTGCCCTTTCCTCTGAAAAGAATTTTTTCTACCTACAGAAATTTAAGATAAGAAACTTCACTCTAAAATGGTGGTTTCTGATTGTTTGCATAGTATTCTTATTTAATAACCACATGCGCATTAGTTTCATACTGTTGTTTTCTAATAACAACAAGAAGGGGGAAACTGCTTAGTTCAGACAGAATTTAAGTGTATCTTTTAGATTCTATGTGTTTTGAAAACTTTATTTATTGTAGCAAAGCTTTGAAGGGCTCTGTATTCAACAGAAGCAAGATTTGCAACATATTCCAGCTCATTTTTTGATAACAGTCCTGCAGAACAGAGCATCTTTCTCTGCTTGCTTTTTTCCCAGTCGAGCCACAAGAGACATCTCCAGCTTCCTTTGATTTGAAATGATCAATGGCAGCTGCAGCAGGCAGGCAGGGTGCCCCAGGCACAATGCAAACAAGTCTCTCTCCCAGCTCGCTAGGATTTACATTTCAATTGCTGCCACAATTTTAAAGATAATTATAACCTTTCTATATTAATATTTTTCTGTAGCCTCTCTGATATTTTAACAACATAAATATTAATTTAGCACATCAAGGAGAACAAGCTTTCTTCACTACAATCACTTGAACAAAAAATCTCCCAAAAACACAGGGGATCAAACATGGCATCACACTCTCCGAGCATTAGCCACACTTCGAAGGGGGGTTTCTGCTGGATTTGATTTTGCATGGCCCTGCACTGTTTTAAAGATTACCAGAGAATAACCTTTCCTTTTGACTTGAGACCAGACTGTCCTGCTACAAAAGCAGAATGTGTTCACTGTCTGAGCTGACATCTGTGACTTATGTGACTCCAAACAGTGTCTTTACCATAATGAAAAATATCAACTGGACTTTGCTGCCTTGATAAAATCGTTTTTCTTGGAAAGAAAAAAGGGGGAAATTCCTGCTGGTGGTATTGAGATTTTCTAAAGAGTTTTGTATGTCATTACTGCAGTCTTTTTTATTCTTGTTATCCCTCCAGCCCTCTATATCCCTTTTTGCATCAGGAAAAGCCATCACAGGGTGCAAACAGATGTTGCTTTACCTACCCAGATGATATGTTGGATAATAATAAATTTTTGCAACCTGCCCTATAAAATTTTAACATGTAGCATATTTGACTTAAAAAAATAAGTCCTCCTTACCACTTTTTTCTTCCACAGTTTCTCATGCAACTACAGCATTCTTAACTGCCCTTCTGTGCCGAGCATCACTAGAGATTTTTACATTCAAGCAGATGTGTGGAAATTAGGTGTTTTCAATAGCAACTGACAAGTAAGAGGAACTGAAGTATATTACAAAGAAAATTGATACCAATATCCATCAGATGGTACAAGGAGGTCGTTCTGTTGCTCTTCTTGATAAAGTGCAGAGTTACAGTCGTTGCCTTGGAATATTTTTATGAGCAAGACCTTCATTTCCTACACACCAAAGCCATGAGCTTGAGCATCACTTGAAACTGACTAGGGGAATAAAACTGCTCATGAAATATGCATGACTAACACATATGCTGCCAGGGGAACTTAGTGTATTATGTATGACCCTTCTGTAATTGTAAGGAAATGATATTCATTTAAATGGATGTTTATCATAGTTACAGGTACACCTAATGAGACAAAGGTCATACGCCTAAAAACACAGTGTTAGCCTGCTATTTCTGGCCTTGTTTGAAAAGACTATGCGTTTTTCATACTTGTTTCTCCAGCACATGTGATCTATGTTTATGCAGCTTAAAAGAGTCCCTGTCTTCAGTATTTGGATGCCAAATGCAGTGTTAAACTCAATGAAATTCTAATATTTGATGCATACATCTGGGAAATATCTAGACAGAATATTAAAATTTGCATCAAAAATAACTTTTTTTTATCGCCTGCTGTTTGGGGCAGCTATATAGTTGTTGTTGTTGTTGTTGTTACTATTATTATTTTCTTTTATGAAATGTATGTAATCAAACTCAAGTCTCCTAAAGGGTATCAGGTTTTTTCAGCTTACAAAATTGCTTCAACGTGACTTGTACATTTCTTCTTCTATCACTCCCCCTCCATGCGAAGCAGATTTTGAGCAATATGTTTTAGTTTGTTTCTTCCTAAACTGTAACATTTTTGTAATATGGGTTTGACTTTATCTTTTCATGAACACATTTTCAGAGTTCAGGGAGAGATGTTACAAAGAACATCACACACAACATCCTTCAGCGAAAACCAGGTTCAGTGCAATAAATGAACTTTTCGATTAGTGCCGCAGATCTTTACCAGAGGTTCTTCTCTCAGACTTATGAGACTCCAAAAAGACCCCTGAAACTTTCTTGCAGTGCTCATGAGAACGAGCCTACAGCCCAGAAAAGCCACTAAGTCAAAGAAGAGAAAACCAATTTAACACAATTTAAATCCCTGACAGGAGAAGCTGACAAGTTTCAAGACTTGTAACTAACTGCTCCAGAAGTGAAGCTCAGTCTGGATGTTATTATGCTCAAGGAAGTGGGCCAAGTTCGTCTTGGTCTAATGCCATTGATTTAATATCACATCATCAACAGTACTGAAAGCTGCTGATAAATCTAAAAAACAATCACAGTGGATATTTGATCTTCCTTCAGGCCAAGAGGATATTGAACAGCACAGTACTGCTGTAGTGCTATAACCGGCTTGAAGCCAGACTATCTAGGGTAGAAAAAAGAACTGCAGGTATTTCAGAATATATTTTTTATACTATGTCCAGGAGCAGATAGTTTGAAAAAGACAGAAAATTAGTCAAGTGTCAGTTCAAAAAATAAGTCCTTTCTGCTCTCTGTGCCCTGAGTTTCAGAAGCACAGCCTTGGAGTTTTCTGTTTGGTCTTTCCTCTTCAGTATGGACACAGGTGCTGTTCACACCTGGGCTCCTCCTTATTCTCCTCATGTCATACTGGTTAATAGTCACACAGAGTGCTGGCTTGTATTTCTTGAAGTTCATGAAAAACTTAAACTTTTCACTTGGGTTACCATATAGCATCCATGGAACCCTGAAGTCAAAATAATTCTCTTTCCTTTCCTTGTAGCAGCAGTAAAGGTGTGACCTTGCAGCTGCATCCCAGAGTAGGTCCGTTTTTTCTGCTAAAAGAGATATCATTCAGTCTGCTGATGTAAATTCGGGGGGGGGAGGGCTAAAAAAAAAAAAAAAGCCCAGAACAATTCCATCATAAACGGTTTCAAGGTGTTTAATTATTAAGTTGTTTTTTCATCCTATCTGGTGTGAGAAATTATCTGAATAGGAATATTTGTACTGATACACTAGCAACAGCTAATGTGGGGTTACACCCAGGTAAACAAGAACAGAATCTGATCTGCTTTTTGCAGTGCTATTTTTGAAGAGCTGAGGTCAGAAAATGAGTATGTGAATCCAGTCGACTCTATGAAATAGGATGATGTGAAGATGGCAAAAAATGCAATATAACTTGAAGAAAACCTACAACCATACAAAGCACAAGCCACTTTTCAATTTCTTATTTATTTTCTTGCAGCATGGGTATCGTGCACCCTATTCCTTACAGTAGCTCCAGGCCATTTGCCTGGTATCAGAGGTTACTAGTTGCTAAACGAGCTCTCTAAAAATCCATCTCAGGTAAAGTGAACAGGAAAATAACCTGGAAAAGTATACTGGACACAGTCACAGATGGGTGTTAATAACAGTAGCTATTCCTCTGATTTTGCAATCAAATGAAATTTTTTTATTAGTCCTCTGTAGCAAAACCTTACATAGGAGGTCAAAAGTTTTAGTTGTAACCAGCCCAAGACATCTGGATACAATACCAAATACAATACCAATAGTGACAGAAGCATAAGGAGTCCTAGTGGGCACTGGTAATTCAGTTGTGCTGCCTAAATCCCACATGTAGACTTGCAAGCTGCCTCTTAGCCTGCATAATCCAGGGAACGAACAGTTTGCTGGAAGCTGTGAAAAGCTTGAGGTGGTACAAACAGCTGGCAAACATTTTTCATTAAAATCTGGAAGAAAGGGAGAATTTAAGAGCCCACAAAACATGCTTAGGTGACTGAATCACTCTCTCTTAAAAAGCAGTGGTATATATTGCAAATAATGTTTTAGTGTTCTGAATATACTCTGACAGCTTAGATTTCACACACCTCTTCTGAGCCTAGATCAAATGCAAATTAATTAAGTTAATTAGCAGGCAACATTGAACACATGCCACTACAGCTATTCCTGTCCTTGAAACTTAAGCAAATTTTCCCAGCACAGTCAGAAAATGGAAAAATGGGTTGTTTGTATTCTTTATCTCTTGTAAGGAGATAACTGTATTTTTATCCATCTTGCTACCTAAGCAGAAGCCGAAAGAACACTGTCACTTACAAGCATGCATTTATACTGGGCACCCTCCGCAAGGAGTGCATCCACATCATTATGCTGCTGCCTGCCAATGGCAACAATTCCTTTTCAACAGGCATGAACTCCCTGCATATTTCTGTTACTCTGTGAACTATTAGAAAACCAAGAGTAGAGATAAAAATGAAAAATAAGAAGAGAGAGTGCCCAGCATGATTTTGGAATATTTTATCAAACAATTTTTCTTGAACAGTACATGCACAGGAAGACAGTGACTCTGTACACACTTTATATGTTCCTTAAACAGACATACAGACACACAGCATTTGCATACTGTAATGCTCAGAGTGCTGTGGAGATAATGTTTCACTATTCTAAATATACAGACTGCTAGAGGGATATTCTTGGGATTAACATCACTATATCTGTCTTTTTTTTCCCCCCCCAAGGTGCATTAAGAAATAACAGCCCTTTTCTTTTTGATATTGCTTATTTTTTGTTTTGTGATAACTCTAGGGTTTTCTCTGCCTTTGTGAAAAATTCATGTGAGATAAAGCTGGGTTCGATATAGTTCTGAAAAGTAATTTTTCATGTAGCTGCTGAGGCTGTTAAAATTGCGGAGATATTGCCTATCTTAAGGCATGAATTTGGTGATTTGAATTACCTTGTAAAATCCTAGTATTAGAAGCAGGTACCTAAAAGGACCAAATACCCCAAATCTCCTGAAATCTCCCTTTCAAATGAAATGTTTAGCTTTATTTTTTACACTTGCAGCATTACCTGTAAAGCATTCTAAACGAAATAACAATTTCCTTAATGACTCATTTGGAGAGACTGGAAGGAAACGGAATACTGAGCCAAAATTGTCACCGACAGTCCAGATTTCACTGTAAGACTCTTCAAAACATCTATTGGGAACAATGGGTCAATTCCATTTCTGTAATATTTAAGATTAAATACCCCTAAATAAGGAATCCACGTGCTTTGCAGAGGACAATTTCCATGGAAATATTCTCCTTACCATTGACCCAAATCATGACAGTAAGTACCATTTCTACTGCTATTTTATTTTATTTCAGAATCACACTTTCAAGGCCCATCTTCTGATCCTTGTCATTTACCAGGTAATGGCTTACATGGTGAGGCAGAGTTGGAGTGCATGAACTGGACTACAGCATATGCAGCTAATGCACTCCCATTGCTAATGGACATTGCTAATATGGATATTGCTAATGCATAAGACCTGACTGGAGCCAGTCTTCATGAACTGGGTGTGAAGTGCTCTTTGCCTCATAGAACCATGTAAGTTTTTCTATACATCTACTTCTAAGGTGCTTCACCTCTTGCCAAGGTAGAAATGGCCTGAAGCACTGTACACTAGAAGAGAGTGAAAATCTGACTCCCCTGGAACAAATAACGAAAAGTCTCATGATAAGGCAAAGTGAGTAATCAGCGGTTAATTACATTTTTGGCTATTAAAGTAATAATTCTGAAAATGGCAGCTAAAATGGTGTTGCCTATTAATGGCTTTGTTTCCATTTCATTTTGCATGCACAATTATAACCTGAACCTTAATGCCCAGATTTAGCAATATTTTTTTTTTAAAGATGATCCTAGATGATTCCCTACTTATTATCCCTTTGTGGTTTATGGTGTGGGGGTTTTTTTTACGTTTATTGACTGTTCACATACATATCTTAGTTCACAACTCAATCTTAATTAAAACTTCTTTTCACTCATGAGGTTGATGACTTCTTTATACGCCACTACTCAGAATTCCCCAAGCTTTCCTGAGTCTATCTTTAGTTTTAACAGTCATATTCAGTTCATACAACTCTGTTGTCTTACTTATAAGAACTGTTCATTTATTCATAAGGTGCCATCAGTAGAGATGGAGCAAAAAAGGACAAACTGAAAGTCATCCTGAAACAGCAACAACAGATAACAAGCTGGGACAGCCCATTATTTTATTACCTAGAGCCATATGTCAAGGAGTAACAAAAAAAATCACAACAATGTACTGAAGTGCTGTTGTGTGCAGAGTTTGAGAGAGATCTACTGAATAGTAAACCTTGAATAATAAGAATTAGTCGTTTGAGTATTTAATCCCAAAAGATTACTGAAAACAGCAAGCAAAAAACACGTGCAAACCAAAAAGGCTTTATAATTTCATATCTGTATGTATTCTGCTAGGCTAGCTACAGCCAAGAGCTTTTTAATCTTCTCCCTGAAGGATACTTTGAAAACTTACCAAATAAGCATTATACTGTGGTATAAGGTAAAACAGTGTGTATTTGGGGGGGGCTGGGGAGTGGGCACATAGAAGAAAGAAATTGCAGACTCAAACTACAATAAAGAGTGTTAGCATTAGCGTGTGTGCATATTGCAAACAACCAGGAGAGATCAAATAGCAATCAACAGTAATACTGGAAACTGCAGCCTAGGCTTCTGCTGGCTCTCAGCTGTTTAGGATTAAGAATGTATGAAGTTCAATGATAATTTTCTTTATGGCCTAATAAATCTCCCTTTCCCTTGCTGTATCTTTTCTACACACATACTAAGACATGTGCATATACACACTTCTATCTACCTGTTCAACCTGGTTGTACTTGAAACCAATTCCTCTAGAACAGCTTCCCTGCTGCACCGAGGCTACTAGTATGGTTTTAGCCATTTTTACGTCTCAAGTGGACTCACAGAGACTATTTGTTTTCTCAGCAGAAAGCCTTCAGGAAAGGTTCTCGAGCAGTGTCTAACAGCATCTTAAGAGTTTATTGGGAGTTTATTTTTTCCCTTGACAGTGTAACCATTTTGTGGGAGATACAGACAAGATCTTGAGGCTGCCTGCCTATGGCTCTGTTGTGGTACCCAACACTTGAGGCATCTGTGATCCTCTGCAGCCAGGCAGCAGTTCCTGCAGCAGGCTAGCTCACAAGGCTTGTGAAACAAAAGGGGTTTCTCTGGGCAAGCTTGTCTACATTAACAACCCTTGATTCTAGATAGTTGCAGTGCACCAACAATTCAAACTAAAAGAATAACAGTGGCTAGGCAGAACAAACTTCCAACTGTGAAGCAATTATAGTGCTGTTGTGAATGGCTGATTGCTTGTGTGTGGTCCCCCTGCTTCCCTGATGTGGTGTGCTTATAGTTTTGCAATTGAATAAAATAGATTGGAATGAGTGCTGTCATACAGAACTGCCAACTGTTCCACTGCTAATAGAGACACTATTTAGCTATTAATACATCCCATTCTTCTCTGCTGTGCTTATTCAAACAAACTATCTTTGTTTGTAGAGAGGGTGTGACTGCACCTGTTCTAGATTCAGGAATCCATGGCCTATGAGAGACCCCTTGATATTCTCCAATAACAATGCTAGTTTCCAATCAAAGCTCTGTACAAAGACCAGACAGAATGGGCTTGCTTTTCCAGCAGGTTTAGCAGAAAATGTTCTTAAAATATACTGGCTTTGGAGTTAGCTTCCTACTGCTTCATCATATGCTTTTATGTATTAAGCCAGCTAGTTCACTTTTAGTATGGGGACCCTTTATCAGCACTCAAGTTTTAATTTTTAGCACTTCATAGGAACAAAGAAAAAGTGTTAAAATAAGTAGAACTTGAGGTGATTGCTTAAGCCATCCTTTGTATTCATTTTTACTGGACAGTCAAGTCTTGATTCTTTGCATTTTGAGGGAATTACCCCTCATAATCCAGGAAATAGTAGTGAAGGACCTTCTAAATCAATTAGACACCCATAAGTCTATGGGGCTGGATGAGATCCACCTGAGAGTGCTGAGGGAGCTGGTGGAGGAACTTGCCAAGCTATTCTCCATCATCTATCAGCAGTCCTGGTTATCAGGTGAGGTCCTGGATGACTGGAGACTTGCCAATGTGACGTCCATCTACAAGAAGGGCAGGAAGGAGGATCTGGCGAACTACAGGCCTGTCAGCCTGACCTCGGTACCCAGGAAGATTATGGAACAGATCATCTTGGGGGAGATCACGTGGCAAGTGCAGGACAACAGGGGAATCAGGTCAAGCCACCATGGCTTCATGAAGGGCAAGTCCTGTTAAACCAACTTGATCTCCTTCTATGATCAGGTGACCCGCCTAGTGGATGAGGGAAAAGCGGTGGATGTTGTCTACCTGGACTTCAGTAAGGCATTTGACACTGTTTCCCACAGCATTCTGCTGGAGAAACTGGCTGCTCATGGTTTAGACAGGTGGACTCTTCACTGGGTTAAAAACTGGCTGGATGGTTGAGCCCAGAGAGTTGTGGTAAATGCAGTTAAAGCCAGTTGGAGATCAGTCACAAGCGGTGTCCCTGAGGGCTCAGTTTTGGGGCCAGTCTTGTTTAGTGTCTTTACCAATGACCTGGATGAGGGGATTGAATGCACCCTCAGTAAATTTGCAGATGACATCAAGTTGAGTGGGAGTGTCGATCTGCTTGAGGTTAGGGAGGCTCTGCAGAGGGATTTGGACAGGCTGGAGTGATGCTATTCAACAAAGGCAAGTGCCGGGTCATGCACTTTGGTCACAACAACCCCATGCAGCGCTACAGGCGTGGGGAAGAGTGGCTGGAAAGCTGCCTGGAAGAAAAGGGCCTGGGGATGCTGGTCGGCAGCCGACTGAACATCAGGCAGCAGTGTGCCCAGGTGGCCAAGAAGGCCAATGGCATCCTGGACTGTGTCAGAAACGGTGTGACCAGCAGGAGTAGGGAGGTGATCGTGTCCCTGTACTCGACACTCATGAGACCACACCTTGAGTACTGTGTCCAGTTCTGGGCACCACAGTGTAAGAAGGACACTGAGCTGCTGGAGCGAGTCCAGAGAAGAGCAACGAGGCTGGTGAGAGGTCTGGAAAACAGGCCTTATGGAGACCGGCTGAGGGAACTGGGGTTGTTTAGTCTGGAGAAGAGGAGACTGAGAGGAGACCTCATTTCTCTCTACAACTACCTAAAAGGAGGTTGTAGTGAGGCTGGTGTTGGTCTCTTCTCCCAAATTACTAATGACAGGATGAGAGGAAATGGCCTCAAGTTGAGTCAGGGGAAGTTTAGATTGGATATTAGGAAGAAGTTCTTTACTGAGAGGGTGGTTAGGCACTGGAACAGGCTGCCCAGGGAGGTGGTGAAGTTGCCATCCCTGGAGGTGTTCAAAAAACGAGTGGGTGAAGCACTTGAGGCCATGGTCTAGTGATTAGGGAGATGATGGGATAAAGGTTGGACTTGATGATCCTGGTGGTCCTTTCCAACCATAGTGATTCTAAGAAAAGGGCCAAATCTTCTTCTGGCATAAGGCTACTGCAGCCATCTTACTTTCATTAAAAGACTTTTTTTCTTTAAAATACGTGGAATATTTACCTTTATATGAACTTGCTAAAAACTGTATTTTGTTGTGTTGGTAAAACTAACGGAAAACCTGGCTTTAAACAAAATAAAGACATGCTAGAATAGCCTTAGAAAAGTAATTTCCTAAATTTGCAGTGATATATGACTGGTTCATTTTTACTAAACCTGGATTCTAGAAGAAGGTGAAGGTTCACAGGTGACTTATGATGACCCCAGGTCCTTAATTTGGCTTCATTAATGACCTGCAACGAACTTGGGAAAGGCCTTTCTTCTTTCTCCATGGAAAAATGTTGCTATTCTCATAAAGTTCAAATATGTGAAAAGTTCACCATAACTGCCAGTGGTGGTTAGCTTGATTACAGGTAGTAAGGACATTTCTCCAGTGTTCTGTTTCAGAGCAAGTGGCACGCAGAACAGAGAGCAGCGGCTGTGGGAGCAGTGGGGCGGCTGCGGCTGCGGTGAGTACTGTTCGCTTTTGCATTTGCTGAGGCTTTGAGAAGGAGCCGGGCTTCCCGGAGACGGTGAAGCCGGGGCAGAGCAAGGAAACCCGAGTCTGAGCGGGAATCCTGAGAAACCTGAGACAAACCGAAAGGCTGACGTGGCAGGGGGCGTGACTGAGAACCGCGGCAAACTTTAAAAGAGGCCATCTCGGCAGCTCCCCTCAGAGCAAGCGGCACGCGGAGCAGAGAGCGGCGGCTGTCTCCGAAGAGGCAAGCGCGAGGAGAACTCCTGCAGGCTTTCCCCAGGAGCCCCTGATCCCTGTAGCCCCAGAAGAAGTCAGGATAAAGGAGGAGTTTGCCTTGGTTGATGAGGATTGGGTTAGGGATCAGTTGAGCAATCTGGATATCCATAAATCAATGGGACCAGATGGAATGCACCCAAGGGTGCTGAGGGAGCTGGCAGAGGTCATTGCTAGGCCACTCTCCATCATCTTTGGTAAGTCATGGACAACAGGAGAGGTGCCTGAGGACTGGAGGATAGAAAATGTCACTCCAATCTATAAGAAGGGCAAGCAGGAGGACCCGGGTAACTATAGACCGGTCAGCCTCACCTCCATCCCTGGAAAGGTGATGGAACAACTTATCCTTGGTGCTGTCTCTAGGCATATCAAGGATAAGAGGGTCATTAGGGGCAGGCAACATGGCTTCCCCAAGGGGAAGTCATGCTTAACCAACCTGATAGCCTTTTATGAGGACATAACCCGGTGGATAGATGATGGTAGAGCGGTAGATGTGGTTTATCTTGATTTCAGTAAAGCATTTGACACTGTCTCCCACAGCATCCTTGTAGAGAAGCTGATAAAGTATGGGCTTGGTGATCAGGTAGTGAGGTGGATTGTGAACTGTCTGAAGGAAAGAAGCCAGAGAGTTGTGGTTAATGGGACGGAGTCTAGTTGGAGGCCTGTGACTAGTGGAGTCCCTCAGGGGTCGGTACTGGGACCGGTGTTGTTCAATATCAGGTCAACGACTTGGATGAGGGTACAGAATGTATCCTCAGCAAGTTTGCTGATGACACCAAACTAGGAGGAATGGCTGACACACCAGAGGGTTGTGCTGCCATTCAACGAGACCTTGATAGGCTGGAGAGTTGGGCAGGAAGAAACTTAACGAAATTCAACAAGGGCAAGTGTAGAGTTTTGCATCTGGGGAAGAACAACCTCAAGTACCAGGACAGGTTGGGGGCTGACCTGCTGGAGAGCAGTGTAGGGGAAAGGGACCTGGGGGTCCTGGTGGACAGCAGGATGACCATGAGCCAGCAATGTGTCCTTGTGGCCAAGAAGGCCAATGGCATCCTGGGGTGTATTAGAAAGGGGGTGGTTAGTAGGTCGAGAGAGGTTCTCCTTCCCCTCTATTCTGCCTTGGTGAGGCCACATCTGGCGTATTGTGTCCAGTTCTGGGCCCCCCAGTTCAAGAAGGACAGGGAACTGCTTGAGAGAGTCCTGCACAGAGCCACAAAGATGATGAAGGGAGTGGAACATCTCCCTTATGAGGAAAGGCTGAGGGAGCTGGGTCTCTTTAGCTTGGAGAAGAGGAGACTGAGGGGTGACCTCATTAATGTTTGTAAATATGTCAAGGGTGAGTGTCATGAGGATGGAGCCAGGCTCTTCTCAGTGACATCCAATGATAGGACAAGGGGCAATGGGTGTAAGCTGGAACATAGGAGGTTCCACATAAATGTGAGGAACAATTTCTTCCACACTGATTTAAACCAAAGAAAAATACTCTGAAAATGCCTTGCCTTCTTTATACAGTAAGCTTGGAACAGAGTGAGAAGCTATCTCCCTAATATAATCCCATTTCTAAAGCTAATTTGTAGCATATTAAAGCAAATGGCTCTGTTAATTTTGATTAATGAGTAATGATGCGCAATATAATAACTGCAGACTAAATATCAGTCCAGACTTTGTATCTATGACTGGCTGTGAAAAAGGTTGTGAAAGAACTGCTTCTCGGCCTTATGTGATGTCTTCAAACTGTGGGGGGGGAAAAAAATTCACTGCTAAAAGTCAGTGCTAATTACTTTAGAGGACACCAATTAATCACTTTTTGAAATAATCTGGGTTGATTAAATAAAATACCAGTACAGAGATACTGTTCATTGATTGTACTTTTTGTTTAAGTCTAAGGCCAAGTTTCAAATACAAACTAACATGTGTTAATCATCTGAGAAACCCAAATATGGGTATCTTTCAGGTAAGCAGAAAACCAAAGTGAATTCTGGGATACTGTCAAGAACAATAAAATGTTTTAAAATTCACTTTTAACTAAAGTAAAATATGGTAAGTTTTTTAATTTTCAAGTTCACAGAAAGAAGGAAAATATATCTGTACTTGCATAAAGTAAATTATGTGTTTAAAAGCTGAATTTTTAAAAAACATAATTTAGAACAAACAGTAAGAATTTAGCTACGTGGCTTGCCTGCTAATTGTCAGAAAGAAAGAATCTACAAACTCCAAGACTCATTGTTCTAGCAAGAATTTGATTTGTTCTCCAGAATTGTCCCATGTCTAACCAGGCAAGCTATTAAGACAAATACTAGTAAGCAGGTGTTTCTTTAATTCATTCACTCTCCTTGTTTCATTTGCTACCGCAAATTTTTGAAGGTTCCATGTTTGCAAGATGAGTATGAGGGCTTGGAAAGGGTAGGCACAGCTCTGACTAGTCCTGTACTTGATGCTTATCGAGTGGGCTGCAACTGCAAATCCTGACTATGGCACATGCTTTCTGAATAAGCTTGAGAAAAATGTATCATTTCTGGGGCACTGCTCCTCATATTTGTCTAGGAGCAATAAGAAATTGGGAAGACACACCTATTTATTACTTTCGAGGCCTTCTATCTGTCTTCTTTGTGTAGGTGGGAAGCTCTTCTGGTCAGATACTGTTCTTTACTTTGGGCCTATAGAATTATGAGTGTAACAAACAGCTGTTTACATTGGTGCTCCTTTGTGTTAGTACAAATAAATAGATAATAAATAGATGACGAAATGTCCTTTGTGCCAAACCCTGATTTTTATTTTTTTTTTTCAGAATAAAAATTGTGAAGATCATTCAAAAACTATCTGCCTAGGTAATTGGTTTATTGTGCGGCTCAGAATTTCTTTAAACATACTTTAAACTAAAACAGCAAACGCAGTATTTTGTGGGCTGCACAAAAGAAACAGAGGAAAAAAAGAGGGAGGTAAACTAAAAGAGCTAAATGTAAATATAAATATAAACAATAAAAATACATAACATGAGCTTACTTTTCCTTCTGAGGAAATAAAGCACTTGAGTCTGTCCATCCAGTGCAATTTGTTTTAACATTCCACTATTTAAAAATATAGCATATCAGCTCACTTGTTGAGATTTGCATTATTGATGTGCTTTTGTTGTTAAGCTCACACAATAAAATATTTAAACAAAGACATTTTGCAATACTAATAAACAGCAAACAAAATGAATCGGTGCTGATGACTTGTGAAGGTTACCTTAAACACATTTATTCTGAGTTGCAGATTGCACTTATGTGTGAGTCTCACAGTATAACTCTGGGCTCAGTTCTGCTCTTGTTAATCAGTTTTACTCCGAAGTAAATGCTTTGACTTCTTGGAGTTACTCCTGGTCCATAGCAATGTAAGCAGGAAGAGATCAGGCCATGAATGTTTTTCCTATGTCTGTAACTTGTCAAAAGATAACAGCTGAAGAATATTGTCTCTAAAGGACTGAAGCAAATACTTGTAAATGTTAATATCTTGAAGGAAGATGAGATTTTACTTTTCCTAGAGGCATTTGTTTGTAACATTGACACGTAATAGTAAACCCCACAGCGAATGATAAAATGATATTTACATTTACAATTCTGTCTTCCTGAATGTTTTTTTTAAAGAATTGGCACTGAGATGATGGATAAACCACCTGCCATAAAACATCTGGGATTAATCTTTAAAAAGGATCTAAACCAGCTCCAGCTGATGTCATTGTAAAACCTTTGATTACCTTGAAAGTGAGCAGGAACAGGCCACACTTCAGTGTTTTCCTTTTAATGCTAGCCTGACTACAAAATTTTCAGAGGACCCCAGTGGATTTCACCATATGCACTTAGCTAAATTGCACAGCATCAAGCTTTGGTGTTTGTTTCTTCACACTGCATTGCTCAGGGCCCAATGTGTGACTCCAGAATAACAAAATAGGACAAAGCACAATACAGTGAAGTTGAATTCCAGCAATAAAACTAATTCTGTATTATAACCGTGGGTAAAATGCAATTTCATTTGTGATTAACTAAGACTTTTCACTCGATGCAGGATGGTCTTTTATGGGATTTGAGAAAATAAGAACGTGAAGATGCCCCCTGGGGTTTTAGTGACATGAACATTTTAATGGCAGAACCACTGTATTAACAGCAAGAATTTCAAACCACATGTTGATATGGGAAGTGACACAGAGAGAGCATATAAACAATTGTAATCCCAGCCTGCATTCCTATATAATCACATTCTCTGTTTCTCCTGACCTCAATTCAGGAATGTACCCATGCTCTTTAATCTTTCTTGTTGCACCTGCTCCATCAGTCATATCTGGAGCTGACTGAACTACTCATCACAAGCAATTTATCAGATCGGCCGAGGGGATTTTTTACAGAGGATTTCAATGACTCAGAAGCCAGAGAGCAATTTCTAAAAGTGGCCCAAGAATTTACTAATCTAATTCAGGACCTCATGACTGGTTTCTAAGTGCTCACATCACATTTAGAAACAGGACCTATAATTTTACCCCATATTGTTTGTCACTTCATGGTAGCATTTGAGTGCAAAGCTTAGTTTTTATTCATTTGTCTACTTTTCGTAATTTATTGACAATCCATGCCTTCAATAGCTATAAAATTGGAGAGGGTGTTATGGACTGTTTGTGTATGGTATGCCTTTAAGAGTCTCACTTGCTACACCTACATTTAGTCATCTTATTTCTGTGGCTTTTTTTAGACTTCTTTGAAACAGGAGCAAGTTCTAGAAGAAATCGCTAGGGTTTGCATTTCCCAGGTGGAGGATTGGGAGTATTTGACAGAAAGAAATAAACATGAAAAGTGCAGATGAAAAAATTGTAAGAAAATCTTTTCCTATACTCTTCTCATGTCTTTCTGTTGACTGATTTCCTAGAATCTAGTTTTAAAATATCTGGGCACCTTACAGGCCAAGGGAGAGAGGAAGATACAAGCCTGATTTATTGGCTGTCTAGCAGACTTTACTTTCAATTTTCCCTTGTCACATTTCCAATGAGTAATTGGCCACCCTAAATATAGGATGGCCAGGTAGGCACTTTCAGCATCTGTACACTTGCTTGTCTGATAAAGATGAAGTTAATAGCTAAATGTTCTTCCTTGTGCGTTATATCAGATGTTCTCAGTCAAAAATTTCTACTGAGGTAATAATAATAATAATAATAATAATAATAATAATAATAATAATAATAATAATAATAATAATAATAATAATAATAATAATAATAATAATAATAACGAAATTAACAATAATAATAACAATAATAGCAATAATAACAATAATAACAATAATAACAATAAAGAAAAAGGTAGTAGAAAAGTGACCAAAAGATAACCAACCATTTCAAATCCAAGTTTGATTTCCCCTGTACTCATCTCTGGGGAGGCTGCACCTCGAATACTGTGTTCAGTTTTGGGCCCCTCACTACAAGAAGGACACTGAGCTGCTGGAGCGTGTTCAGAGAAGGGTAACGAAGCTGGTGAAGGGTCTGGAGCACAAGTCTGATGGGGAGTGGCTGAGGGAACTGAGGTTGTTTAGTCTGGAGAAGAGGAGGTTGAGGGGAGACCTCATTGCTCTCTACCACTACTTGAAAGGAGGTTTTAGCGAAGTGGGTGTCAGACTTTTCATCCAGGTAACTAGTGATAGAACCAGGGGTAATGGCCTCAAATTGTGCCAGGGGAAGTTTAGATTGGGTGTTAGGAAAAATTTCTTCACTGAAAGGGTCATCAAGCACTGGCACAGGCTGCCCAGGGCAGTGGTGGAGTCCCCATCCCTGGAGGTATTAAAGAAACATGTAAATAAGGTGCTAAGGGACATGGTGTAGAGGTGAATTGGCAGTGCTAGGTTAATTGATTAATGCTTGGACCTGATGATCTTAGAGGTCTCTTCCAACCAGGGCTATTCTGTGATTCTGTGAAATTTCTGTATTATGTCAGTTCTACTGTTTGTATAGTTTGAGCTTTTTCAATTTTTCTCTTTCCATCAATAAGCAAACACTTTTCCCTCTTTTTTACATTCACTCTACCAAATAAATCTTGTAGGGTCTCTATGCTAGGCCACTCTCCATCATCTTTGGTAAGTCATGGACAACAGGAGAGGTGCCTGAGGACTGGAGGATAGCAAATGTCACTCCAATCTATAAGAAGGGCAAGAAGGAGGACTCGGATAACTATAGACCGGTCAGCCTCACCTCCATCCCTGGAAAGGTGATGGAACAGCTTGTTCTTGGCACTATCTCTAGGCATATGATATCTCTAGGCATATATGAGGGGGTCATTAAGAGCAGTCAACATGGTTTTACCAAGGGTAAGTCATGCTTAACCAACCTGATAGCCTTCTATGAGGAAATAACTAGGTGGATAGATGATGGTAGAGCGGTAGATGTGGTTTATCTTGATTTCAGTAAAGCATTTGACACTGTCTCCCACAGCATCCTTGTAGATAAGATGATAAAGTATGGGTTTGGTGATCAGGTAGTGAGGTGGATTGTGAACTGGCTGAAGGAAAGAAGCCAGAGAGTTGTGGTCAATGGGACGGAGTCTAGTTGGAGGCCTGTGACTAGTGGAGTACCTCAGGGGTCGGTACTGGGACCGGTGTTGTTTAATATCTTCATCAACGACTTGGATGAGGGTACAGAATGTATCCTCAGCAAGTTTGCTGATGACACCAAACTAGGAGGAGTGGCTGACACACCAGAGGGTTGTGCTGCCATTCAATGAGACCTTGATAGGCTGGAGAGTTGGGTGGGGAAAAACTTAATGAATTTCAACAAGGGCAAGTGTAGAGTTTTGCATCTGGGGAAGAACAACCCCATGTACCAGTACAGGTTGGGGGCTGACCTGCTGGAGAGCAGTGTAGGGGAAAGGGACCTGGGGTTCCTGGTGGACAGGAGGATGACCATGAGCCAGCAATGTGTCCTTGTGGCCAAAAAGGCCAATGGCATCCTGGGGTGCATTAGAAAGGGGGTGGTTAGTAGGTCAAGAGAGGTTCTCCTTCCCCTCTATTCTGCCTTGGTGAGGCCACATCTGGAGTATTGTGTCCAGTTCTGGGCCCCCCAGTTCAAGAAGGACAGGGAACTGCTTGAGAGAGTCCAGCGCAGAGCCACAAAGATGATGAAGGGAGTGGAACATCTCCCTTCTGAGGAAAGGCTGAGGGAGCTGGGTCTCTTTAGCTTGGAGAAGAGGAGACTGAGGGGTGACCCCATTAATGTTTATAAATATGTAAAGGGTGAGTGTCATGAGGATGGAGCCAGGCTCTTCTCAGTGACATCCAATGATAGGACAAGGGGCAATGGGTGCAAGCTGGAACATAGGAGGTTCCACATAAATGTGAGGAAGAACTTCTTCACAGTGAGGGTGACAGAGCACTGGCACAGGCTGCCCAGAGAGGTTGTGGAGTCTCCTTCTCTGGAGACATTCAAAACCCACCTGGACATGTTCCTGTGTGACCTGACCTGGGTGTTCCTGCTCTGGCAGGGGGATTGGACTAGATGATCTTTTGAGGTCCCTTCCAATCCCTAACATTCTGTGATTCTGTGATTCTATACCCCTCCAGACTTTCAATCTCCCCATGGGACTTCAGCTCATGTATTTAAAAAACCCAAAAAACCAAACCAAGAAAAGGCACTAAGAAGTGCAAATAATATATATATTTACTTTGAGATTTTGACCCTTTTGGCTTTCCCATCCACTTTTTCCATTTCTTTTTCTTTTCTGCCTTTCAACTGATAACTTCTGCTTTGCATTCTGGTGTTCCATGTTCTTTTTCTTATATTTTGCTGGCACTGTTCAGTTGTTCATGAGTTCATTCTGCACTGATTTAGTGCTGCTAGTGTCACCAGGATAGAACACAGCTACAAACTCCAGTCAGCTCCTCTTTCCTAATTCCTTCCTTCCTTCCTTCCTTCCTTCCTTCCTTCCTTCCTTCCTTCCTTCCTTCCTTCCTTCCTTCCTTCCTTCCTTCCTTCCTTCCTTCCTTCCTTCCTTCCTTCCTTCCTTCCTTCCTTCCTTCCTTCCTTCCTTCCCTGCCTCTGTCCTTCCACATCTCCTCGTAGCTTCTTCCCACTAATCTGCTTGCTCTTAATTTCTTTCTTTCAGCATAATAGATTCTTTTATTTTCACTTCTGCTTCCTGCTTCTGGTGACCAACCATCCAGAATATTCACTCAGAAGACAGTGAAAGAATGACAAAACTTGACAGAAGCAGCATTACAGAATACATATCCATCAGGCAGTGCATTGCAAGATGGATTTAATCTGTACATTTTCAGTCTATCTGTGCAAAACAACTGATTTTGGTTTTGGACTAGTGTTGTTGTGGTATTCTATTATGTGGGAATGCAGAAGAGCACATACCGTCATCAGGCTGTGTTAGTTACATAGCCATTGCAGCACTGGCTGGAATGGACTGTACTCAAAGAAATGTAATGCTGAAGAATCAAAATTCCTTGATAGTTAGGAACTTTATATTTGTTCAATATTTACATGCTTCTGCCATGCCAAGGAATTTCTTTAAGTTGTGCTATGCTGTTATCAAATTGCTTCCATTTGTAACTTACTCATATGAGACAAAAGCTTTTAAACATGCTGGACAGAACAACTTCTCTAGTAAAGTCACTGTGATAAGAGAACACTGCAGGAGCAGAAGTTATTCAGATTATATACAAAATCTCCTCTGTGTGTGTGTATCATGATTTTTCTCTTCTCTACTCTCTCTCCCCTTCTTTTCCCTCCCTTCCTTTTCTTCTGGGGAGGGAGAAAGGTGTGTGGAGGGGAGAGAGAGATGTTCCTTCAACTAAATGCAATACAATGCAACAAGCCAAAACATTGCCACAAGTAATGTATGACTCTGTCAATGTGCAATGCAGTTCCACTCATGGGGTTATAAAACACTGAGAATGAAAATGTAGCCTAAGGAAAAGTTTTGCATTTTAAGCTCAAAAGTAATCTGAGAGACAGTCGTTATTAGAAAGACAGCATGCTACTTATTGCTTTAGAAAAAGACAAGCAAAAGGAGAAGGCATGAAGTCACTGGGCAACCTATCTAGCAGAAATAGGTAGGTTAAAAAGCTGAACATAATGCTAGAAGGCAGAAAAAGTGATGCTGCTGCCATTGTCTTACTGATTTCTTTGTCTTGTGATATAGGCCAGCAGCTTTTGTTATAGTTGTGTTTAGATCCGTTAAAAAAAAAAAAAAAAGGGAAAAAGAACAGAAGACTGAAAAGACTTTTCTTATCCTTCTTTTAATCAGCAAAGAGGTGGAAAACCAGGCAACAGATATAGGAAAAAGTGTGCTTTTCATTCCCTTGTTCTAGGCCTGAAGAATACACTTTTATGAAACCTGAATAAACAGTTCTCCAAATCTGCTCTGTGGAGAAGAGAACACAGCTCTTCGTTAAGTTTTCCAGCTTAAAAAAAATGTTAATTTCCAACATGGGCAGAAAAATTCTGGCAAAATATTACCTTTCCAGATTTTGTCTTGCTGAATAGGACTGTTTTTCTAAATTGTACTCTAGTTGTAGGGTATAGTTTTCTTTCACATTTCACATTAAAGAAACCACTGTAAGAGTAGTAGGCAACAGTAAAAACAATCTTATAGTACACAGATTTACTGGAAGGATAAATAAATATATATAAATTTGCAATATCTTTTAAAGATTTAGCAAAGAAACCAGCATACACATTTATAGCATACAACAGTATGTGAGATATAGCTGAATCTTTCTGTACTTGGAAAAGGTACTATCTCAGAAGTACAATAATTTTTAGTATGTGTTGTCTTTTCCAATGGCTACCTCTGCAAGTCTGATTTCTCTCATGTCAACATTCTGTATGCATTGAACCTGCCATCAGCAAACTGATAATTTGAAAGGCACTTCCTCCAGGTACACTAATGAAAGAGGTGTTACCAAATTCAGTACTGGCATAAATTGGTTGTAGCTAATGGGCACATGACTGACCTGGTAGTTGAATATGAGTACAAGTACACAAACAGTGGGAACAAGCCAATCTGGCAAAATGTGGGATAGTGTAGAGGTTCAAGAGCGCTTAAGACACCACCCCCTTTTAAATGTCTTTCAAGAGTCTGGATACAGAACAAAAGTTAGACTGAGTTCATAACAGACTGATTTCATTTTGCCACGCACTGCAAGAGCTTCTAGATCTCTGTTGTTGTCAATGGCTCCTGCAACTTATGACAGTTCAGAGCTCAGGCACTAAACAAGGCTGAGTGATCCACCTTTTAGATGTATTTGTTTCCAGCAGGCCTGAGGCTTGGATCTGTGTGACATTACCTGACAGCTCAGCAGCTACCTGAGAGGTACATTCAGGTTCATCCACGATAGCTGTGATAACAGGTGACCATGATAACAGGTATGAAGGCTTAAAGCAGCCCTAGTAATGATGTATGAAAAGGGTTGTGTCCATAATTTTAAACAAGCAAGCACTATTGTGTGTGGTACTGATACACAATTTTAATCAGCTTATTCGGAGATTGGTAATATTCATCATGCTGTTAGTATTTTAAATTTGTACTGCTGTAGATAGGAGTCACACAGCTTTGGGCCATGTACCTTCACCTATTGTTTTCCCCATGTTATGATAAATTTTCAGCAACACTTGATTAAAACTTCCAATTTGTTGGGTATAAAGAAAATCTCTCGACACTACCAGGACTAATTACGTTGTCCTTGCCAAAGGGTTAGTTGAATAATTGCATGCGATTACTGCACAGCTATGGTGCTTTTCATGTCAGTGGCAATGCAATGAAGATTGATTTCCTTTAATTAATCATTCAAAAATACCCCCTCATCTCATTCCTCACATAGTAGCAAACATGTTCCTACATCTTTCTTCCAAAAGGCTCCTGAATGCAATTGGTTCCCTGATGAGATAGCGTTGCAGTGCATGTGTGCATGTCCTAGATAGGAGGGCTTGCTTTGTAATTATTTGATGGTTCTACTCTCTTTATTCTTTCTTCTTGTTCTTGAAGACCGTTTATAATTTTGATAGCCACAAGCACAGGAATGTAGCAGAAAATCCTAAATTCCTAACTGAACTCCAGACAGTTCATTAGAAAGAGTGTCACAAACTCTAAACTTATTTATATTTATCTACTAATTCCCTGTCCTTTTGAGTCAAACAGTCTAATGCGATCATGCAGTTTTACATTACAATATTAATTATTGCCTGAATATCTTGTCCCCATAAAATAGTTGGAAGTCTGAGGGTTACATCCTGCTGTAACTGCTGCTCTCTCTCAATAACTAGATGTGTAATAAAAATTAACCAGTTGTACTTGCTTCTTTTCTGTATCTGTGTTTTCTAAAGTTCATAACATTTGTTTATACGGAAACTGATTCTTCATTTAATTTCCTTTCTATATAGGTACTGAAATCTCTGATAAGCTAACAGGATGGTATCTTTTAAATGTACCAACCATTTATGATATCTGATACCACAGAATAGACTGCAACAGCTAGGTTGCTCTAACTACAGGACATGCATAAAAGTCTTTATGCACCCAAGATGTCAAAACCAAATCATTGTTTGTATTTTGTTGTTTTACTACCTATGTGTATTGGATACTATTCAGCACTTTACCTGCAAGTGTACTCAATGTCAATGGCTCCTGCTTGTCAGAGGATATGGAGACAGAAAGAAAAGCAGCTTGTGGGTTTGCGAAGTTGCAGCCGTTTGATTTAGTGACAGCTGCTGGGATAAGCATGTGAGTCCTGGCCAAATAACTTTTAGATTCTAGAAGATACTGCTTATTGGAGGACTATAGCAAAGTGGAATTTAAAATTGCCCCGTTGCCAAATACAATCTGTATACCAATATAGTCACGGACAAGTCTCCAAACTGCAACTGAAAGCACAAAATAAAACTTTTTTATCTGTTCTTGGGGAGGTCTCTAATGGGCCTGACGAATTTAGTAGGCCAAGAATAAATGTCTGCACCTCTGTGTGTGTAAGCCAAAGCACTGAGGTAAAAATTGCTTCTATTGTTGTGAAATGAAAAACAGGAGCTGAAGCTATGCAAGAAGGGCTCTCCCTGCTTTTCATGTTGTTTACATTGTGAGGATGTATTCCCATGATATTATTACAGTCTTTATTACCATAGAATGTGAGAGCTTCATGGTCCCTGTTATAGTTATTCTCATCACTAGCATGAGCAAGATGGAACTGCCATTTTCCATATTGTACAGCTGGGGAGCTGTTGCTCGAAAATATAAGTAACTTGCTACATGTCACCTCGTAAAGCTTCTGCAGCTCCGGGTTTTGTGCACAGGCAACCCAAATCCTGGATCACTGCTACTGCAGTTTTTCATCTGTGTGGTAAAGGTAGAATTCCTTTGATATGAGAGTCTGTATTCATCAGTTAGCTAGAAATGGCCCTTTTCTTTCTCTTTCTGGTCTCACCGGTTCTAGAGCTTTGGGCTTGTCAGTGGCCCAATACCCACAGAAAGGACAGTGAGTGCTCTAGCCATACCCCACATGGACAGCAAAGTCTCTGGGCCAAAGGAAATGGCTGAAATGGGAATGGGTCTTGAACCCACTCTATACCTTAATGCTTTAACAAACTGAGTACCCCTTTACTATATCTCTGTTACACTGTAGTTAGTGCTACTGAGGCTCTGAGTATGTTGAGCTTTTCCAGCAGAGGTTAGGCATCTCTCCGTTTCATCTCCAGATCATGATACAGAATAGCAGGAGCCAAATGTTTAGTTTTTAAGACTGGGAAGCTTTTCTACATGGTTACTTATTTCCATTAGATATCTAAGAAAATTTCAGGGCAAATTGGAAAATGCATAGTGAATTAACATATAAAACATGGATTTTCTTAGTCACTTCTTTTGACTTAAATGCTTCTTAATTTTTGCTAGGAAAGTTTGTAGATGTCAAAGCAAGTGCACTAGAAGAAAGAGACATTTAAAAAGCTGGTTATGCTTTCTCTGATCAACCTTGTATCTGCTTTCATTAAAAGACAGACAAAAAATCAAATTCTTCTACATTCTCCACTAAAGGGAACTTGGCAGCTGTTGCTGAACGGTATTTTGAAGTCAATTAGATCAACATTTTCCTTTGGAAAGAGCAGTGTATATGTCCGATAATGACATAAAATATCTCTCTTTTGACCCTGTATTTACAACACTGTGCCAAGTTCTGAATGTGATGTACTTATTAGCTTTTGATACTAGACTTGGAGTGACTCCCAAGCAAGGTCTGATTCTGACCTTGCTGAAGTGGTGTGTCTCCACTGACTTCAATGAAATTATTCCAATGAAATTATGACAAATGAGGTCAGAATCAAGACAACAGTTCAAGTGAAAAATGTAAAAGATGGCTGAGATGAGGCCTGTCTTTGCCTGTGGGGTGTATTGTGGGCCAACAACTTTATTGTAAAGGTAAATATATATATTTGTTTCAGACTTGAAGATACAGCTGGGTTACACAGGTATAGCCAGCTGTCTGTGTTGTGGGAACATTGTACCTGTTTCGCTTGTTTGGAGTTGAAGCACTGAATGCACAATGTTTATGCTTATTTTGCGTCACCAACAGCAAAAGAAATTCTGCCTGATGTGACACGTCATTTGAAAACATCAGACAACATTTCTCGGCTATGTTGCATCCCTGGATCAGTCAAATGGCAAGATAAAATACATTTTTAATTTTTTAATTAGGTTTTTAATTTGCTTTTTTTGTTTCTAATTTCAAGATTTTTGTTTTACACTAGTTAGAGGTAAATAAGATGTAGTGAGAGAGAGGTTACTCAACAAATGTAACTTTGTAGAAGTAATCAAACTGACCACAAATCTGACTCGATTACACAGTAGTGAAGCAATCGGATAAAACTACAGTAGCAACTTGTTTTTTAGTAAAAAGTCATGTAGCATTTTGATTACTGGATAACAAAAATCTGGCAGCTACAACAAACCCTTTAAGTAGAACTTGGTGCAAGCAGTGTAATGTCACATGCAAAGGCATGCTAAAAGGCTATGCAGTCATTTCATGATGAATATATTAGAATTGTCTTAATGAAGAAAGAACTGATTTTGCAGAATTTGCTGCAGTTCTGAGATATTTCTACAAGAAATCTTTTTAAAAAGAACTGTATCAGTAA
Source organism: Podargus strigoides (assembly GCA_028020825.1). Classification (NCBI taxonomy): domain Eukaryota; kingdom Metazoa; phylum Chordata; class Aves; order Caprimulgiformes; family Podargidae; genus Podargus; species Podargus strigoides. Next base: position 78,982,642 of record CM051663.1, on the reverse strand, counting down.
TAGGTTTAAGATACTCTAAGGTTTTGCAAGCAGGGTATCTGAAGTAGGTTCCTATGACTGGTTTGGGAATCATCAAATCAAATGCTCATAATTATGTTCCAAATGTGGTGTCTAAGACAACATGGGTGTAGAACTGCAAACCTAGTTTTGCAAATACAGTTCATTGCCTCTACTAAGTCATCTGCTATCAAGCTTCAGCTTAGGAGACGTGGACTAAAGGTCAATAGATGGCATTTAGAAGAATGTGGTTCAAAAATGCCCAAGGTTGCATCAGAAAGAGCAGACATACCTACAAGAGGTAAAGCAGCCTATTCAAAGATTTTAACTCAGACACTGGTGCAATAATCCTAAATTATCTCTGCACTGTGTCTGCTGCTAAGTCCTGTCTCTTGGCATACATTGTTTGCTCAGGTGTAGAGCCATGCTGATGACATTCTGCTACTACTAGTTCCTGAACATCAAGAAAGCTGGCAGTGAAGCTAAAATACAGTCTTTCTGAGGTAAGGATATATTCACTTTTTGAAGAAGAGCACACTAGACCAGAAAAAATTGTAGTGATTAACCTAAGATTTCCAGTGGTACAGACCAGAGCAAGATGTAGTGGCTCACACTATTGACTGTCCATTCTTCCCACTAGGTCCTATTAAAATATTTACAAGAGGAACTCATGAGACAAAACTGGCACTGTCAAGAAGGACTTAGTCACAACATCACAAGTCTGTATGTGACATTGTACCTAACAAGTGATTTTCACCACATGAATTCTCACATTACTGTGCTGAGCAAAAGTGCCATTTACAGGTGAGCATCATTTCCATGTTGAGAAAGAAAAGAATTAGAGACTTGGTAAAATGGAAATACCCTGAGCAGATGAAAAATTTTATATGAAGAAAAGAACAATAAAAACATTACAGTAGCTGTAGCACTGTTTTGTAAGATGACTACAAAAAGAAAATAAGCTGAACATGGGAAAATCTTATTTGAGAGCAATAAAGGCTTGATGTACATTCAACAGAGCATTGTTTTCCAGAGTTTAAAAGCAAAATATTTGACAGTAATTCTTCTATGGATAGTCTGCACCTAACTATTAGAATCTTAGAATAAAATTAAAGATTAAGAAATATTACTTTATGCTGTGTGGTTAAAATTATACCATTTCTGGCAAAGAGTAGAATCATGAAATTCCCCATTTAATTATGATCTGCATTTATCCAACAATTTAAAATTAAAATCCAGCACTACATATTGATCTCCTCCATTGATAGATATCACCTATGCTCTAATAAGTTGTCAGTCCTTCAAAAATCTACCAACAGAGACCTTTATAATACATGACATGATTTAAACATATTTTATTTAACCCCTGGGAGAATTTGCATTTCATCTCTCAGCCATTTGCAAAGCTGCTGTAAATGATTTAGCTTGGCTTTTAGATTTCAGAGTAATTTCATTTCAATTTGAACTCAGTTTTGTATAATTCCTAGGTTTTGTTCAACCAAGTGTACTCTACTGACACTTACTATGTGGAATAACATGTCAAAAAATGTGGGATGCTTAAATTCATGGTTTATGGATTTAATAAAGGTGCAGGAAAAAAGTATTTGATGCACGCTAAAATCACAGCAAAATTTAAGGTGAAGCCTAATGGTAAAATGTGAATTAAGCTAAATTGTTTACCATGCACTTCTCGTTGAAATCCTGCTGTGTAACGCGTGGTACAACCTTTCCAGGATATGTCAGAGCCCCAAAACAGCAACCAAGACACTTTCAAATACCTTGATTTTTTGTGCGTCAAATGTGGGACAGCTTTTCAGATGAAGAAATGAGCCTTCTCTACTAGGAGTATGAAAAGAATAGACTTAGAAAACACAGGAAACATTACTTATTAAAAAAACCACCAAATATTAAAATGCATTTTGTCGCCCAGAAAATAATTAAGTAACAAACTTTTGTTGTACAATTTAATGGCTCCAAAATGATGTTCTGTTTTGGTTTTAAGGGGAAAACCAGCTTCCTATCAAGCTCATTAGTATGATAAGCTTCCATTTAAAACACAGTCCACTTCAGTGGAATACTTACCTCAAAAGCCTATACAAAGCCTTCTAAACAACTAAAATGCCAAAACAGAAAACCAGCTAAGGCACTAACAATTTCTCTGACACAATGACAAACTGGCTTCAAAATGACATTAGCCCATGTTAAAAGGTGGGGTTTTTAAGATTGTTTTAAATTACATTTTGGGATACAGAGGAAACAAGGTTTTTCTTCCCTAGTCATTAGTGTTCAGTATACGTCAGGTGTTCTCTTCTGAGCATATTACATTTTTTAAAACCAGTTCTAACATCTAGCAAAAAATATTTAATTTTCCACCAGCTAAAGGAATATTTGCATATGCTGAACCCCTGATTCCTTTCTTAAATTTGCGCAAGCTACATTTAGACCAAACAAGTATCTTTTTAAATAACAGGCAGCACTTCAGTAGTAGATTGCCAGCTTCAAATTCTACTCTCATATATGACCAGAGTTGGTCTCTGAGTTTGTACATTTGACAGGGAACACGGTCCTGGTTCTGACCATTACCATGAGCAGTTTTTGCAGTCCTGTAACTCATTTTCCAGTGCAGCTGCTTCTTGCTTTAATCAGTATGCAAAAATTCTCTGTCAAATGCATTGTCTTAATCATGACACCCCATTTCAATATAAAATGGTTAGATAGTGTATTCTATTAAATATATAATAATTACAAAACAGATCACATAGGACCTAAGACTGCAAGATTCTGTAGTTTTTTTCAATTAAAAATTATTTCTTGGCATAATTGTTCAACCAGAACAAACCTGGATATTATCTGACTGTGTCAGTCCAAAGTAGTGAAAGAAAATTTAATGACATGGTAGCCACTGCACTCTTCTTTTGCTGAGTGGCAGGGGGGTTGGACTAGATGATCTCCAGAGGTCCCTTCCAGCCCCTAACATTCTGTGATTCTGTGACTGTTAAGACACCAAAGACTTCATGTCTTCCCATCTCTGGTTAATGCAAACTTTTCCAAATACCGGAGTCTTCAGGAATTGTGTGGTACAGCACGGCACATGTAACAGAGAGACAGGGGGACTATATGAGATAGGTTCTGTGTGCCTAAGACAACCTAGTATTAACAGCTGTGCAACATTCTGAGGTTATACAAAGGTATAAATCAAGTATTCAATGGAAGTCTGACAATGAAGGAGAGTTATTGTATTTACTTGAGTCTATGGCTTCAACATCCATTTCCTTCCACATGCATGATCACAGTGTAGTTTTGTATAACTATATAATGTTTCTCTGTGTCCTAGAGTTCTGATAGAGGAAGGAGAATGTGTTTCTCCTAGAATCTTTTCATGAGGAGGGCTGAGTTTTATTTTACTTTTTAACTTCAGCTGCAGACCTCACAGAAATCCCTCTTATTTCACATCTTCTGCCTGGCATGCAGATTAAGACTGAGTCCTCCCCATTGAATCAAGAGCTGTACTTTATTATGGGTCATGATATAATGTGATTTCACACATGTAAGTCTGAGAGGCTCATCATTGTAGTGCAACAGAAATATTGGAGCAAACTCATTGTGGAAATAGTGAATGTATTATAAAAATGCTATATTTCTGTTGTCATATTCATTGCTACCTAAAATGTGTACTTTAACTGGAAAGCTTGACTAGATTGTTTCTTCCAGTCCCCTCCCTTTTTATTAGGAGAAGGGGATGTTACAATGTATTTAGCTGAATCACAGCTTTAGTCTATACAGTTGAATATACAGCTTTTCAGTCCCTTGAACAGGTGCTAAGTCCTTGCTGAAGAGCTCATGTTCCCGCTTCTCTGCTGTCACTGAGCACTGTGGGGTGGCCAGTGAGAAGGTAGACCTCAGGATTTTGTCATTATGTATTTCCCCCCAACCTGTCGTGGGCAAAATATTCTCAGCCTGCTGGACAAAATATTCTCAGCCAGACCATGGAAGACCACCCTTCACAAAGGTTAGTGCAAATTTGGGCTCCAAAACTGTAGTACAGCATGGGCTGTTTTTCCAAGGAACTAGTGAGACATCATTGAACCCCTTCAGATGAGGGTCTGCAACATTTTTCCAGGGAAAATTGGGTCCAGACCCATGTCCTCTTGGTTACAGCTCTGTTATCTCAGAGCTTTTTTTCTTATGCCATTCTTTTCCACCTGAAGGATTTGTTTTTCTTCCTTGGGCTCATTCTTGTCCTGTGATTATCCAAACAAAGAGTATGAAGTTCTCATAGTTCAGCTGCCTTCATGCCCATATGCCAGCTGCACTCCTGCTGCTGTGTATAGCTACCCTTCTTATCCTAGACATTATTCAAAATCTTTTACCATTTGCACTTTAATGGCAGTTAATTGTCATTATTGTTATACTGTTATATAATTATATATATAATAATATATATTGTTATATAAGATGCTAAGTAACCTGTGTCACTGGAAGAACTAATGCTTTCTCATTTCATCAGCATGGCGCTTCTACTATTTGCAGTAATTTGATAATGGATATATAGTACTAACTAGAGTGGGCTGAATATGGCAAAAATACTGTTTTAAGGATTTTACACAAGCAGATTTTTAATTACACTTATTATCAAGAGATTTTTTCATATTAACATCTGTTTTCATGTTAATACCAAATCATTCATGTGTTAACAAGTGCATTCACTTTGACTGTGTACTAATTTCTGCTTCTGAATCATTCTTTTCCTGTTCTCAGAAGTTTTATGCATCCAATCAGAACATAGAAACAATACATAAACACTCAGGTAATTAATCACAGATCACAAATAATGAGCAGCAAATAAAGTGAACAGTGTCTAAATAATCCATTGTTTTAAAATAGTCCATCCAGATTATTCATCTGATCCTTATAAATAAGGCAAACATAAAAATCAATCCAGTGTCACAACAAATTTGAATAAGATAAAGGGCTACATTTTTCAGCTCATTTATTTGTGGAGAATGACTCATTCAGATATAATGCAAACCTCGTCAAAAAGAATTAGTATCTTCAGTTCTCTGACTTCTGAAAAACATATAGCAGAGACTCTGGATAACAGCCCCACAGAAAGAGATCTGGGGGTTTGGTTTGGTGACAAGTTGAGTATGAGTCAACAGTGTGCCTTGGCAACCAAAAGGGCCAACTGCATCCTGGGGTGCATTGAGCACACCATAGCTAGCCGGTCGAGGGAGGTGATTGTCCCACTCTACACCGCACTGGTGTGGCCTCACCTCAAGTACTGTGTGCAGTTTGGGCACTTCAACATAAGAACAATATCATACTATTAAAGTGTGTCCAGAGGAGGGTGACCAAGATGGTTAAATAGAAGGTAAGACCTACAGGGAGCAGCTGAGGTCACTTGGTTTGTTCAGCTTTAAGAAGAGAAGGCTGATGGGGACCTCATCACAGTCTGTACCTTCCTCAAGGGGGGCAGCAGAGGGTGGAGTGCTGATCTCTCTCTGGTGACCAGTGATAGGATACAAGGAAATGGACTGAAGCTGCGTCAGGGGAAGTTCAAATCAGACATTCAGAAAAGGTTCTTCACTGAGAGAGTGGTGGGTCACTGGATGGGGTCACTGGTGGGTCACATCTGGACAGTACTCTAAGTCATATGGTTTAGTTTTAGATTGTCCTGTGAATAGCAGGGAGTTGGATTTGATTATCCTTATGGGTGTCTTCCAACATGAGACAATTCTGTGATTCTGATGTTTGAGATGATAAGCACTGGTTTTTCATAAGCTGTGTAGCTCTCAATAATTTAATAGCATATACATATACCCATACACATATATGTGTACATACTCCCAAACCAGAAAAGCACTTTTGCATGTGCTTAATTATAAACACGTGAGTGATCCCTTGATTTGAATTGGGCTACTCACATGCTTAAATTTAGTCATATGTTTAAGTGCTGTACTTAGGACTGAAAACATAGAAATGAGGATAAAACCCATAGTGTTTCATTTACTCTCTCCTGAAGCCAGTAAGACTCTTGCCACTGCCTATGGCGAGAGCTGGATCGCATCCAACCCTGGATGAAATGCTCAACATAAGAAAGCCACTGAAATGTGGTAGGCATTTATAACTAAAATCATTTCTGAAGGGAAGTGACATTTCCTGACATATAAGCATGAGATTGTGTTGCATCTGTGACACTGAAAGGCTGTTATCTATATTCATGTATTATCTAAGAGGGAAAAACTAGCAGCCATCACAGGAGTGAGGCCTCTGAGGTTATGTGGAAGAGAGAAAATCTTAAAAAATGAGGCTGTGCCCTGCATTTAGGAGGCAACAATAACAAAAGCAAGCCACTTTTCCTCAAATCACACTGCATAAAACGTATGTCCGAGGTGTTTTGTTTAGTTTTCTTCTTCTACCAGCTGAGCAATTTTTTATCTATTTCTGAATACTTAACAATACAACATTCAAGTATGAAATGTGAAGTCATATTTTTCAAGCATAACACTCTCAGATAGCTGTTAGCAGTCTCTGGAAGACAAAACTATTTTGCAGCCTACTTCCTTGAGGACTGCCTATAAACAAATTGGATATTTCAGTGGATTTATTTTCTGCTTCCTGGCTACCAGGGATGATGGTATTCTTAGCACCTTGGCGTCCTTCATACGATGAAGCAATCTAGAAAAGAAAAAAAAAAGGAGGGGAAAAATTGGTCTCTAGATGGAATACATGAACAAGGGCTCTTCTTTGTCTCTTTTTGAAAGCCGTCTTCCCTCAGTGTTGTCTTATACTTCATCCTTCTTTGTCTCGTCTGGTCAGTTTTTTGTCAAAGTTTTATCATCTGGCACTTGAAGTCCTTCAGGTAATCCATGAGGTGAGCTATTTTCCTTAAGCTATATTATCAACTAGAATAAAACAGAAAATAAATGCTGATTCAAGTCTAGTTATAAACAACGGCAAAATTGCCTGAAACTGATGCACATCACTTCCGCTTTTATAGGCCAAGTATACAAATGTATATCATACAGCAAATTAGCAGTAAAATATGTACTATATTGTCACTAAACATTATTATTTTTCTCTGAAGTAGTTATTTTTAATCTTGGACAATATCTTCACCCCATAAAAGTCTGTTCAACTCATTTCAAGACAATTCTTCTCCCCAGTTTTACGTATTAGTTTTATACCAGTGAGTTACTTTTAAACTACAGTCATAATGCACAAATGCTTTAGGCACCAGAAAGGGCCTTTATTAAAGGAAATTAAGTATGACAAATTCAAGAAAATTTGACAAAAGTTCCTATAATTCAGTGAAGACTTGGAGTCAGAGGAAGGAAAATTGTCTTCATATAGTTATAGAAGGTATAAATGTTGCTGTTCTCATTTTCCCTAAATAATAGCACAGTACTTTATGCATAGGCCTTTATTACTTCAAATTTTCAGTAAGATTTTTTCTTCTCAGATTACAATACACACATTATTATTATTTGACTTACAATATAAATTGCAGACTCCAGTTAAGACCTAAAGATTCATTGCAGTAGGTGCTATCCACAGATATACTCGTGACGTCTAGATGAGTAACTTGATGGCAGCTTCCCTTGTACCTCAAATTTGTCTAAATTATTTGTCTTTAATTTTTTATTTTTTTTTAAATGCTGCTCTCTTCTGTGGTACATCTAGGAACATAAGAAGAAAAATAATCTTAGAACTAGAAATTTAAAGAATGGATGGAGTTCTAAATTCTTTTACTGAGATGTATCTCTTGTGGGAATGTTTCTTAAGCTGATCCATGTAGTGACAAACCAGTGAATTCTAGGGCTGTACATGTGTTTGTAAGAACCACAATTTGCAGATACAGGGTATATCCTATGTGGTAGGGCCTGAGTAGAGGCACAGGCTAATAAAAATCTTAATCCAAACAGTGGAAATGCTCAGACTCTTGTACTGTGGCTTGCAGCTATTGTCCAGGTCTCCACTGACTTTTATAGGTGAAAGTGGAACTTTTTAGCATTAGGAAACCAAGTAACTGATTTCCACTGACTGTATAATAACAGCAGATATTCCTGAGTGGTTTGTAACTGCATAATAGTCAGTGGGATTGAGTGTGCCCTCAGCAAATTTGTGGATGACACCAAGATGTGTGGTGTGGTCGACACGCTGGAGGGGAGGGATGTCATTCAGAGGGAACTGGACAGGCTGGAGAGGTGGGCCCATGTCAACCTTATGAAGTTCAACAAGGCCAAGTGCAAAGTCCTGCACCTGGGTCAGGGAAATCCCAAGCACAAATACAGGCTGGGTGGAGAATGGCTTGAGAGCAGCTCTGAGGAGAACTTCAGGTTGCTGGTTGCTGAAAAACTCAACATGAGCTGGTGATGTGCTCTTGCAGCCCAGAAGGCCAACTGTATCCTGGGCTGCATCAAAAGAAGTGTGGCCAGCAGACTGAGGGAGGTGATTCTGCTCCTCTGCTCTTGTGAGACCCCGCCTGCAGTACTGTGTTCAGCTCTGGACCCTCCAACCTAAGAAGGACATGGACTTGTTGGAACAAGTCCATAGGAAGGCCACGAAGATAATCAGAGGACTGGAGCACCTCCCCGATGGGGAGAGGCTGAGAAAGTTGGGGTTGTTCAGCCTGGAGAAGAGAAGGCTCTGGGGAGACCTTAGAGAACCTTCCAGTACCTGAAGGGGCCTACAAGAAAGCTGGAGAGGGGTAATGGCTTCAAACTCAAAGAGGGCAGATTTAGATTTTAGATTTAGAAATTAGGAAGAAATTCTTTCCTGTGAGGGTGGTGAGACACTGGCACAGGTTGCCCAGGGAAGCTGTGGCTGTTTCCTCCCTGGAAGTGTTCAAGGCCAGGTTGAATAGGGCTTTGAGCAACCCAGTCTAGTGGGAGGTGTCCCTGCCCATGGCAGGGGATTGGAACTAGATGATCTTTGAGGTCCCTTCCAAGCCAAACAATTCTGTGATTCTATAATTCTTTGATTCTATGAATCTGTGCTGTTTGACTACTTCAATAGGTGAAATGGCAAATCTGGGTTTGCATAAAATGTTTGGATTAGCAACAAAACAAAGTGTACAAATTAAGTTCATTCATTCAAACACAGATATTGATAAAGTTTGAAAGAAAGGAAAAAAATAAAGGATAGGGGAAATTGTTCTATTTCTAGTACAGCTTTCCCAATGAACCATGCAAACAATATTTTACAACCAGACTAGCCCGTCATAAGGGTCTGAACTACTGTGTTGATGAAGGTTTCTCTAGTTTCTTGGGGAAGCTGGATTTCATTTTCTTCCAAATTTCTACCACTCCTTTCTTCACACAGAGATCCTCAAATGGCGAGTGTGTAGCAGAGTCCAGCTGAGAGAAGTTAACAAGCAACGGGCCAGCATTTGTGCCTAGTTTGTGAGTTCTGCACAGCTAGCCTTCCAGCTATGGAGTTGTGTGCTGAAAGCTATTTTGAGAGGGGGTAAATCCTGCCTTTCGCCTTGCTGCTGGCATGGAGAAATGACATGAAGGAAGCCTTATGGTGATAATCTCCTCCAGAGCTCCCTTGAGATGAAGGGGATCTCAGGTGATTTGGGGCAGTATGATTAAGCAGATGTAATCCTCAAGAATGAAACATGAATCTCAGGGGAAGTTTACACAGTTTATGCAGGACACAGTGCCAGTTTTACAAAGTGATTTTGTGTCAGCTAGGTGCTCTAAGTTCCTCTACAAATACACAAGTTCTGATGTAAAACCCACACAATGAAATTTAGTAGCTCACAAAGATTTTGGGAGGTTTGCCAAGCAACAGCTATGGGGTTATTCCTAAACTTGTACAACTCCTTGTCTTACAAAAACAGGGATATTTTTAATTCAAAATAGGTTCTGCTGACATTAAACACATTTAAATAATGCTGCAATGAGGATCCGTTTAAAGACGTTAACCTACTTTCTGATGTAAATATTTTATAAATATTCAGATATTTAATGAAAGGCAAAAAGCCATTGCAATTCATACAGATTGAGAGAGCAGAAATTAGAAGTGAGACAAACCATGTGATCAAAGAACATGATTCTAGTCCAGTTGCTTTGCAGTCAGGGCTAGTTTTAACCTCTACAGCATTCAAATTCAAAGCATGTAAGCAATTTTGTCCTGCAAGACCTTGCTGTTCTCAAAAGAGGCTAATTCAGCATTTTAATTTCAAACCATTCTTGCCTGCTCCTTTTGGTTACATGCAGAGTTTTGCACATCTAGCAAAACTGTATCTGACAAAACTACTGTTATGTTTTGCATCTAAAAGATCATAATCACTGTTTCTACCAGGGTCACTCTTTTCCCTCATGAGCTGCCTGTGCCTTAGGAAACAGGCTTGTTTATAATTAACGAAATAAATGGGTGGCTTATTTTTAAAGATGTCTTCCCTTTGCTAATAAACTGGTTTTCATGAACTGCAGCTGCTCCAGCTTTAGAATCATTGATCTGTCATGTGAACATAGACACAGCTCTTTCCACGAAAAAAGGAGTGCATAAAAAGGTAAAACAATCAGGCAATTTCCTTTTGGATACATGATCTATGTTCTTGGAAATGCTCATGAGTATCTCAGGTGGTACTGTACAAGCAAACTCCCACATAAATGGGCTTTTACTCTGTTTACCACAGGCAATAATTCCTTTTTAGAGTGCTTCATTTTCATTTAGTCTCTGGTTCAGTTCTATGCTGACACTTTGCATGAATGCAGCCATGTGTTAATTGAACATAAACCACAATATAAATACAACATTTCTGTCCTGAAATTAATAACCATAATTTGTAGACCACATCATGTATTTTATTGCAGAAATAATTTACTGATAAGGTAGTTTATGCTTAGCAGTGATTAAGAAACGGTGCAATTTACAGCAGAAACAAAAAGAGCCATATAAAATAGGTAATAAAATGTGTGTAGATGTATATAAATTTGTTTACATGAAACACAAATTAAAAATTAAAATACTTCTGTAATATAAAGTAAAGCAGAAAGGGCTTTTCATACTATTATCCTTCAAATTGGTTTGCAACCAAATAAAAGATCCAGATTTACAGGATTTGCTTTATACAAAAACAAACCCTTTCACTAGATGGAAGCGTCTGTTTCAGCCATTAATACCATGTGTAATGTATACACTGCTTCAAACTAAACATTTCCATTATAACTGAAAGTCCATTTACAGAGGGAGAAGCAGTGCCTGAGCATGATCAGTCATAGTGTCACCTTAGCATACGATAACTGTGTCAGATCTAGGAACTTGGGCATTTGCTTCACCGAAAGCCTCTAATGTGACTCCCTAGCAGCAGAGGGGAAACGTTCAGTGCACCTTGACACCATTAGTGTGGAACGTAGCATAAGTCCCTATGATTCGCTTGGCAAGTTGCACTTAGTGCTAGTACATGTTTATAAAAGATAAACAGCTGCACTGAAACTAATGCAAAACCTATATTCTTGGTTTACAGTTTATCAGCACCAATCTCGAATTCTCTCCTGATAACAAAAAAATGACATTCTTTCTTCATTCTCCCCCTATTGTTTTTTTCTTTTTAAAGGTTTGAGCAAAAGCCACTTTCAAATAGAGTTGTAGGAAGAAGTTAGCAAGATTTCATATTGCCGCTTGAAAGGGAGAGAGCCTGCACCTGCATTATCGACCTTAAATACTGTTAGCTAATGTAGCGCAAAGGCATTCAGCAGATTTTTCACACCAAAGTTTTCTGGGCAGCCTTCCAAAACATAGCAGCAGTTTAAAATGACCCCAACTTCGTGAATGTGAATGGACCCATTATAGGGTAATCGTCTTTCCTGAGCTTTAAGTTACATTTAGTGGCTTAGACTGAACTAAGGATTTTTTTTCCAAATGACAAGTTTAACTCCTTATAAAGCTAATTCTTCTGCAGACTTTTTTTTCAGTAATGCACAGTGAAATCATTGCTAGTCTGTCCATGTAAGAAAAGTCTGCAATAGCTTGATGAATCCAAATATTGCAGAACTCTCCTTGATGAAATGTAGACCATTTTAGTGCTCAGGCTTTGAATATCATGTTTATAACCCTGAAATATAAAATCAGTGCTTGACTCTGCTAGTGCCTTGCAATGCATGATCAAGAAATGTGTTGAGCATGGGAAACTAATGCACATAGGGCTGGAGGGAGGGATGTAATTTAGTTGCAAGGTTCTCTACATAAAATCCTTTGAACTATTTCCTGTAACCTGTATAGAGTAAAAAACACCTGGGCAGATGCTGGGTATTCTTTAAACCCTCCAGCTGTGTAATAGAAACCCTGTAATTGCAGGGGTTGCCCCTTCATGTGGCAGAGCTGCCTTCCTAGTTTTGTATTTTGGAGCGGTGCTGAATACAAGCTCTGCAGCTGGTAAGCTCCCAGGACTCCACAGAATCACACTGAAAGCCTGTCAGCAGAAACTCACAGAAATGGTTATTTTTCTGTGCAATGTATTAGTATGATCAGTTCAGTAACCCATGATAACACAGTCTCTCAGAGTAACTGCATCTCAGTCACATAGTGCATATTACGTTATTTAAGCAAAGACAAAAAAACCCATCTAGTTTCTTAGAAAAAATATATTTTCTTAGAGAATCAGAATTTTTGGTCATGGGATAAGAGAGTGACCCATTGGTGAAAGCCTATTTTCATAAGACCACATGAAAAAAAGTCATAGTAACCTTCTAAAAGCTGGAGAGGCATAAGCATCTGTGGGAAGCTGGACCAGAGGAAATTCTATTTTTTGATCTAAATAGTATCTAAGTGCGATTAATGTTCTACTGAGTATACTGTGATAACAGCATTCAGTATTATTTTTGTAGTTTAGGCTATTAATATTTTAGGAAGAAAATACAATGCCTATAGGAATAAAACAATATTTTATTGCTTGATAAGATTGCTTACATTTCCTCCTTTTAGCTGAAAATCAGAAATTAATCCTAGTTGAATTACTAAAACAACTACATTTGTCCTGAAGCAATGACAGAGTTTGGTAACCCAGTAAGAGAAGGATGCTTCTCTCACAAATACATGGGAGGCTCTCATACTGTCAAGCAATTAAGTGGACCTGAATAATCCTATGTAATTAAGCTTCTTACTGCATAATTATCTTTATTTTAAATGTGTCTTTTGATGAAACATCTGTTCCCTGCTCTAGATTTGAAAAGATATACCCATGCACATGATGAAAATGGTGCTTGTGAGGCCATCACACATGGTACTGCTGCTCAGCTCCTTGGCGACAAACATTGTAATTTGTTCCGTCTTTGCGTGCAAAAGGCAGGTGCTGTTGCATCAGTGGCCTTCTTTGCCTGACCTCCATGCTCACTGCAGCTGCCTTTCATATTGTTACCCAGAGAAATAATTGTTTTTGACAACCTGGCTGAGGATCATCATGCAGTGAAGTGGGGAAGGGGTGCTCATACTGTAAGTACTGTCAGAGCTCTTGGAGATGGCTATGTCAACCCACTGGGCAGTAAGAGGGGAAAAAAGAAAACTGAGCCCTAACGATAGGATTCAAGGTTTTTTTCCCCCTGTTATCAAATACTGTTTAACTACTGCTACAAAGAAGGCTGTTGAATTTCTGTTAAATATGCTATCTTTTCCCAGATATTTTCAATTTGTAGACTAAAGTACAACTTCAAATATAAGCTACAACCTCTATTAAGCAGAATTACCTCCTCTTACTGGTTTTTAAAACAGGAGGAGCTTCTACGAAATGTAGGAATTATTTTCCCCTTGGGCTTATATAGTAGATGTGTTATTAACTGTGGATTTCTGCTAAGAAATAATTTCTTCTCAGCAAAACCACATGAAATACTGGTGACTGGTTTTTTTAGGATCTGAATTGTGCTTGGCAACTCTAAAGGTTGTGGTGGCAGGTTCCGGTTCCGTCTACTCTCTTTGACTCTGGTATGCTCAGAAATGCATCCCTAGCCTTCTCAGAACTATGCATGGCCTCAGATGAGACTTCTGCAGACCACCAGACACAGAGGCATCTGTATCTCACTCATCCTCTCTTCTTTGTGTGATATCTATGTCTGTATCTACAGGATGAGATCATGTACAAACATTATAACAGCCTATTTTGCAGTTCCACAGGGTGCCACACGCAGGAGGGAAAATTGCCCACTTTCTGGTTGAACAGGCACTATAGCTATGTTGCCACAACATAGTTCATAGTCAGGTTCAAAGTCCTTAAATTTGGCTCTGCCTAGTAAAAATGAACAAAGGCATAGCTGTTAACCTCACTAGGAGCTGGACCAGGCTTTAATTTTTCAGTACTACTCTAGTAGATGCTGTTATACCCTTTTTTCGGGTGTGGAACCTGGCAGAGAGTAGCTGAACACTGCTTGTAGTTGTAGAGAGGTAATGACAGAATCAGAAATATATATGATTGCTCCTGGGCTCTCACTTACTTGTTACACTACCACACAAAGCTTCTTTTCTTTAGTGATCCAATTCATTGCAAAATAAACCATGCTTCCTAGATACTCAAAGCTCAAGTTGGTGATTCTTTTTGATAAAACATGCCAAATAGTTGAGATGTCTTAAAACTGTGCATCGCTTTTGTTGGTCAGCACAGCTGAATGAGCTGTTGAAAATAGCCTGAGGAGGTTTATAAACAGGCTGACAAGCTGCAGTGTTTAGGGTTCCCAGGCACAGCCTTCACTAAATTTTGAAATGTTTTGGAAGGAAGAGTTCTAAGCAGAACCCTGTCAGCAGCCCTAATTACCGTCGTGTATCCAATTTTCAAAACAAACTTTCATCCGCTTTGCTGTAGGATTCCTGAGGCAAACCATTTGGCCTGAGTCATTGTCAGAATTCCCGGAGTCATTGTCAGAATTCCCGGACCTTCGTTTTTCATGACAATGCCTACTAACACCACTGTGAACAACTTTATGCCTAGCATTTAAGGCAGGGTGAGGGACAGTATAGTCGTATTACCTATATGTAACTGAAGTCTGGAGCCAGTGTCACAGGAGGACAGGTTGGGATGATCAGACACTTGTAAGAGGAGAGCAGATCTCAGCTCCCTGCAGCAAAAAGAAGCTGTCTGGGCCACACAACACCTAATTAGTGCTGGTCATCACATCTGGGTCCTTTCACCTAAGAACCCATTATAAACCACTGAGTATAAGACATACTATCTCCTTACTCCCTTACCTTTTCTTTCTGCCAGGCAGCAGGCCCCATCATACTTGAGCATCCAGACTGCTGTCATTTCTTGCACATAACATTTTATCTGAAAAAGCAATGTGTAATGCTGATGGAAATGATAATAATGCTAATGGCAATGCATCGTGTCACCCCCAATTCCCAGTTTGACCATTGCATCCACTGTCACCGTATGCATCTGTGTTGCATTATCCCTTTAAGATTGTCTTTCCAATGAGATTTGACTCTGATTTTTCCTCATGATGTATGAGTATATGATTCTTTTTGAAACTGATAATAGTTATAGGGCAAAACTTTTGAGAACATCTCTGAAGAATTTTCAGAGAGACTTAAACAAGGTGGAGGAATAGGCCAACAGGAAACTCATGAAATTGAACAAGGACAGAAGTGAATGCCTGCCATGGGAAGGAATAACTCCTTGCTCTGATACAGGCTGGGGTTCACCTGGTTGGGGAGCAGCTATGAGGGAAAGGTCCTGGGAGTTCTAGTAACAGAAAGCTGAGCATGAGGCAGCAGTGTGTTCTGGCAGATGTGGAGGTAAATCACACCCAGGGCTTTTTAAGCAGGAGCACAACCAATCAATTTCTAGATGAGATTCCCCCTCTACACAGGAGTCTTTAGGCTGCATCTGTATACTGCATTTAGTTTTGAGGCCCCCCCAGTACAAGAAAGACATCAATAAGTCAGAGCGAGTTTAGCAGAGAGCCACCAAGGTGGTTGGGGCTAGGTCACTTGCCTGTTAGGAGAGGCTGGAGGACCAGGGCTGGTTCAGGCTGGAGACGGGGCAGCTCCCTAACAGCAGCCTCCAGTGCCTATGAGGAGCTGGCAGGGAGATGGAGCCAGGCTTAGCAAGAGGATGAGAAGCTAGGACTGGCTGTAAGGAAAACTTTCCCCAGGATGACATGTGAGTGGCGGCAGAGGCTCCCTCCCTCCATGAGGATCCTGGTCTGACCCCGTGGCTATAGCATACTGCTATGATCAACATGTTAGACCGGACACCTCCCCACCAGAGTTATCCTCTGCTTCTGTTCTGTGATTTTCCTAGGATGCAAGAAACCTTAACCTGAATTTGGTTTGTAAATGTACTGAAAATATATAAATGCTGTTAAGCAGTGTGGGCTTCATTTGAGGGAAAGGATGTTAATAATGAGACCTTATAGTCCTGCATTGTAATGTACTTCTGCTTTAAAGCCTCCTTGCAATTTGTTCATAACTTTCCAAGCCTTTTCCATTCAGGCTCAGTTTTCTACATGTTTGCAGTCACATGGTTCTTCCTTTTTTGGGCATGGGATTAGGGAGAGATTAAGTTTGCCTTCACAGCTTTTTCTTTAG
Source organism: Podargus strigoides (assembly GCA_028020825.1). Taxonomy (NCBI): domain Eukaryota; kingdom Metazoa; phylum Chordata; class Aves; order Caprimulgiformes; family Podargidae; genus Podargus; species Podargus strigoides. Next base: position 78,966,118 of record CM051663.1, on the reverse strand, counting down.
AAAGGTGCTGTTTGGAGCAATAGACTGTAACAAGGCTGAGGAGCAGTCTTTACTTCCCAGGTGTGCCTTTTTCTGTCATTGTAAGAATATTCCTAAATTTATAGAGAAATTACAAAGCTGTTGAAAATTAGAGTTTTAGACATCCACTTTATTTTTAGATTTGAGTTACCAAAAATGGAACTTCACTACCCATGGCTGAGCAGTGTGTGCCTCCTGCTACCACTCTTCATACTGCTTGCTTGGCCCTCCTCTGTATTCTTTAACAGAGGCTGGTCTCAGGCAAGGTGAAGGAGAAAATAGCCTGAGTTGAAATCAAACTATTTAAGCTTCAAATAAGTTAAAGAGCCAGGGAAGGAAAAATAAAAAGTAGGACTGGAACATGGGTTTGGTAGGATAAGGACCAATAATGTAAGAATGTTTGAAATACGACCTGGGAGAAGTAATACTGAGTAAAATATCACGAGTGAGAAAGAAGGGAAGAATTAAGAATTAAGGTCTCTACCAGATCTCTACAAATGCAAATCTGCCTATTTTTCTGTGGAAATGTTTTACACTAGCTGTATTGAGTAATTTTGCTCTTTGCTGGCTTTTTACTCATGTATATGGATTGATGCCTCAGTCTTTCCTGAGGTGACGTTCCACTTAAGCCAAAAGAGATAAAACAAAAGGTAAGGCTTGCTATTTTAAATTGTAGTTTGGGGGAAATGTACTTTATTTAGGTAGCAAAGATATAATAGGATATTGAAATTACAGTAGTATAGCCATAAATATGTTGAATTCATGCAGGGTTTTTAATACAATTTCCACTTGTCAACATCTATTCCAGACGGTTTTATTGCCAAAGACAGTAGCAATTTAGATAAAATGTGTTTTATGAATACTATCTATCCTACAGTCTTCTCTGTGAAATACTCACTGCATACAGAACTTACTTTGCTTTTAAAGGCTTTGAATGCTGACATGAGAAGTGCTTTCCTTTACAATAAAATGTGCAAATTGCATGTCCTTTTTGTGTGCACTGTATGCAAATTATCTTGATTGAACTCATTTGAATGTCTTACATGCTGTGTGGGTGTGTAATGGCTAACAAGATTTTTTTTATGTTCTTTCATGGATTATTTTTTTCAAAGTGTCTTCCAATGAAATCTCCTTTTCATAAATTTAAAAAGCCCTTCCGGGCCATTTCATTATCAAAGAGCAGAGATGAAATTTTAGAAAGAAAAACACCTTAATAGAAACTGTTCCATGGTCCCTTCTGTCTTAGTTCTGTTCCTGCATCCCCTACAGGTCAGTTCTAATTCTGTCACTCTTTCTCACCTTCTGATCCTTGCAGACTGCACATTCTCCCATATCTGGATGATGTCATTCCTCTGCAGAAGGTCCAGCTTGACAGAAGAGTGCTGTCACTGAACTGGTAAGGTGAAAAGAACTCTTGTTTACACCGATATGTATCTGAAGGCACTCACTGGAGGCTCACCACTGTGAAACTAATGTATGTGAAAAAGGGATTAGGCCTCTTGGATTAAAAGAGAATATTTTTTTATTATTATTTTATTTTTTTAAAGTGAGAAAAAAAGGGATCTGAGGAGGAAAAACTGGTTTGAATCTAGCTCTGATTACTTTTGATGAGAATTTTTCAATGTTTACACAGGAACTGCGGGATCTGATTTTGATTATCATCTGAAGTGCCAGTGGCCACTTTATTTAGTGGATTTCTGGATGAATATCTCTTTGGAGCCAAAGGAAAAGGCTGTTTTCTATGTGATAACCTGGGCAGAGAGAGTATGTGTAATAACTGATTATACTTTACATGAGTTTCAGGTCAGAATGCAGGTCACAGCTGGAACGGCCAGTTAAGACCTTGCCTCTCTTTGGGGAATTTTTCTAGCACCGTAAGGTTGACAGTCAGTTATTTTAGTGTGGATACATACATTTGCTAAGCATCATTTTCTCTGTAGAACAGTTGAAATTGCCACTCAGGTCTGGACCTGAGCTGGTACTGTCTGCTGGTGGTCAGCCCTCAACCATGAGTGAAATCTACCATTTCTAAAGTTCCAGGGAAAATTTACCTAAAGACACTGAAGTGTTTATGAAAACGAACAAACAACAACAACAAAACACAGGAAAAAATTTAGAAAATTATTACTGCATTCTTTTCAAGATTTTCAATAAAAATAATAGTTTCTTTGGCAAAACTTTGAAAAATCTCTTTGCCTATGTTCACCAGTAATTCTTGACACTGATGGAAAGATTTTTGGCACTGGGACAATTGAGTTGGGGATGACTACTCAGAGCAAACAGAGAATCCTGTCTAGTGGTGTCCCCCAGGGGTCGGTACTGGATCTGGTCCTATTCAATATATTCATTAACGACCTGGACAAAGGGACAGAGTGTATCCTCAGCAAGTTTGCTGATGATACAAAGCTGGGAGGAGTGGCTGACATGCCAGAGGGCTGTGCTGCCATCCAGCGTGACCTGGACAGGCTGGAGAGCTGGGCAGGGAGAAACTCAATGAAATTCAACAAGAGCAAGTGTAGAGTCCTGCATCTGGGGAAGAACAACCCCATGGATCTGTACAGGCTGGGGGCTGAGCTGCTGGAGAGCAGCTGTGGGGAAAAGGACCTGGGAGTCCTGGTAGACAGCAGGCTGACCATGAGCCAGCAATGTGCCCTTGCAGCCAAGAAGACCAGTGGGATCCTGGGGTACATTAAGAGGAGTGTGGCCAGCAGTATCAAGAGAGGTTCTCCTCCCCCTCTACTCTGCCCTGGTGAGGCCTCATCTGGAGTTCTGTGTCCAGTTCTGGGCTCCCCAGTTCAAGAGGGACATGGAGCTACTGGAAAGAGTCCAGCACAGGGCCACTGAGATGATGAAGGGATTGGAGCATCTCCCACATGAGGAGAGGCTGAGGGAACTGGGTCTGTTTAGCTTGGAGAAGAGGAGGCTGAGGGGGGGGGGGATCTCATTAATGCTTATAAATCTCTCAAGGACGGGTGTCAGGAAGTTGGGGCCAGACTCTTCTCAGTGGTGTCCGGTAATAGGACAAGGGGCAATGGTCACTAACTGGAACACAGGAGGTTCAATCTTAACATAAGGAAACACTTTACTGTGAGGGTGACAGAGCACTGGAACAGGCTGCCCAAAGAGGCTGTGGAGTCTCTGTCTCTGGAGACATTTACAACCCATCTGGATGTGTTCCTGTGTGATCTACTCTAGGATCCTGCTCTAGCAGGGGGATTGGACTAGGTGATCTTCAGAAGTCCCTTCCAAACCCCTACCACTCTGTGATTCTGTCATTCTGTAATCCAAAAAGGAGGCAGGAGAACTGCAGAGGAACTGATGATGTGCTAAGGTTGAGGGGCCATTTGAACAAATGTTGAAGTAGCTAATAGAGACCTAGTAGCAGGAAAGATATGCTGATACAAACAGAACAGAATGAGAAATAGTTCTAACATCCAATAATGCATTTACTCTATGCTTGCATTACGAAACAGCCTTAATTTGTGTAATGCAATGCAAGTTTGATTTCCAGCCACTAATCACTGTCATTTCATGAAAAAGTGATGTTTGTAAATATAAATGTGATTTTGAGATTTTATAGGCAGAAACGTTATTAAGGCCACTTCACCCACACCCCTACATAAAAGCTTCTGAAAGATAGTGTACAGAGTCTAGCCCTCTGTCTTTAGAGATTTTTTTAATTTAAGGGGGAGGGGGACAAGAGAATAAGCAAGAGAAAAGGGAGGAAGTTTCTGCAATGCATTAGGATATTCATATTTCAGACTTAGTCTGTCATAAAAAGAAGAGCTTCTGTGTGCAAAAATATGTGTATGAGGCCTCAAGTTAGAAGTGAACTGAGTGGGAAAGCTTTCCTTGGATGATAGATGCTTCAGGGTGTACCTGCACTGTTACATAGTCTGAACTCTAAATTTCTTTGTAAAAGGATATCATTCCCCACTTGCTTAGACTTGAGCTCTTATGTTGCATAATATGTTCACTTGAATGCTTTCTGAAGTCTAGATAGAAATAAATTTCTCTCCCCTAAAAAATCATAATGTGATAGTTCCTGTGAACATCTTAATTTTCTTCTTCTTTCTGTACATATTGTTAAAGTTTCATAATTACACTGTAAGTTATAAAAGTTACCTATGGCATGTATTTAACAATTTGTGTGCATGTTTAATACAGCATCTTAAAGAGTACAAGTTCAGGCCCATAACAATAAGAGTGTAGGGACAAAAGGAGAAAGAACAAGGAAAAAATCAAAGATCTTGACCTTGCTACAGGCTGCTGTTTTGTGAAAAACACACTTGCAGAATCTGTCACAAACTGAACATTTTCATGATCTCTGGCTTTCCGGTGAATAGATGATAGCTTTGTTGGGTTTGATCCTTTGAATTTCAGAGTCCTTGTGTGTACCACAGAAAGTGCAAAGTCTGTTTTGTTTTGTTTTTTTTTCCCTCCCTTATAAAAAGGGTAACTGAGTTACTGGGACAAAGAAAAAATTTGACTTAGATTCCTTTGGTATTTTCATCACTTTGTAATCTAGGAAAGAGACACTGGATTACAGATGGCTCAGCATAATCTAGTGGTAAAAGCATGTGAAAACATTTGTATTCCTCAAGGTTCTTTTTCCTACCTTCCTCAGTTCAGCAAACAGAAAAAAATGAAAGTTAATAATATCCACTTTGAAAGAATGACTAAAAACACTACCTTCTTTATATAGTGCATTGTATTAAAAAGGGTGTATCACTGCCGGACAAAATTTACAATGTCGTAAGTGGATATGCAAACAAAACAGAGAAGTAAAAATTAAAAGGCCTTTCTTATGAGCAATATCAGCTATTGTTCTGCACTCTGAAAAATATTACTCAGATTAAACCAGTTTTAAATATACATCTGCTATCTAGGTTACAGCCACTTATTGTAATGACTTCCACCCTAGCTGTATTATTATAGTTTGTATTGCTCTTGAGTTTTCTCCTTTTCTCATTACACGTTTGTAACTAAAATGCCATTAATAACTGAGTTTTTAAGCCCTGGATAACATTCATGTACGTTGTTCTGCTTATGATTCCTAAATCAGAATTGCCATTCTCCGAGCTCCACATGTTACACAGTAGTTTTCTAAAACTAACCCGTGACCTTTCAATACATGACTTCTATGTTATATTTTGTGCTTTGAAAACTCAGGACTGCCTTTGTCTTTTACTTGGAGATATCGAGATAAATGCAAGATCTGTTTCTAAAAGGTCCTTGGGGATTTGCTTTGATTCAATTTCTCTTAATGACATGTAAAAGAATTGCCTGAGAGCACCTTCCATCACTAATAACACTTAGGATTTGTTTAGTCACCTCTGCTGTCAGAGCTACCTCACCTAGCAATGTAAACAGTATCAGAAATATTGGGGAATACTAACTGATGGACAAACACGTAATGTACTTTTGTCAAGGACTCTTTTCAAGGTATGAAAAACAGGTAATAAAAGTACTTGCATTTTTCAAGAAATTGAACTGAATTTAATTGTGTCTCTTTCATCACTCTCAGTGGAAATTGTGCTTATTATAAGGCACAAGTAATTAATTTTTTTTTTCGAATTGGTTTCTTTTTAAGATATTAATTTTTTACCACTTGAGGAAAAATATATCTCTTGTGAACATTTTATTTGAAGCTTTTGAAAAACTTCCTTGTGTGAAACCCATTAAGGAAGTCAGTAGAGGTTGAGGAAAAGATTCTAAATTGAGCCATAACAAAGATAAAATAGGTAAATCCAAAATTTAAGGCATTATTAATCACATTTCCAGTTTTCACAGTGCTGTGGAAGAGTTAGTAAGCAGCTTTTCTCTCTCTGGTCAGTGCTGCAGAGCCAGTACAGCCAAGAGCAGGACTCAGACTTCGTGACAGCCAAGCATTACTCCACACTGACTCTCCTCTTTGAATTCTGTGTTCACTCTAACTTGTAACAGTGGTACTCAGTGAAGAGGGACAAACATCAAGAAGGCACTTTCGGTAAAATTCTCCTGGGTGTTTTCCTCAGAATACCTATCTTCACATAACTATTTTGATAGATGTTTCCATAAAGAAGATTGGATCATGTTGTTTCCTTGAGAAAAAAAAAAAAACAAAAACAAACAAACAGCAAAAATATATTTTCTAAAAACATTATAAATTCTGTTCATGGGATTCTCACCAAGCTATGCTCTCTAGTTAGAGCTGTCCTGTAGTCTTCTGAGCATCCACACTGGGTTGTAACATGGATCTCTTAGCTGTCCTTTTTTTGCATAGTCCCCACTGGTTTACTGTCTTGGTTGAAAGTTAAATTATTTTGGGGAGGTTTTTCAGGTGGGTCTTTTTGCATTAACAAGTTAATCTGACCTCACTTTGCAGCCACAAGTTGTGGAAGTTGGGCAAGAGGAAAATGGTGAGAACCAACTGACGAGAGCAGACAAGAGGCTTTTCCCTTTCGGCTACAGGTCAGTCTTAAACCAGCTTAAGCCATCTGTGAACCCGCACGCTGTAAAATACGGTGTTGCCTTGTTCCTTCAAACCTTTTAAGCCTGACTTGAAAGACTTCCCCTTCCATTCTTCAATGTTTGCCAAGGCTTTCAGGAGGAGGGAGTGAAAGGAGGTGAGAAGGGGGAGGAGGAGGAAGGGAAGGAGGAAGCTAGCGCTGGGATTTGATTAAGCCTTTTCTTTGTGAAGGCAACAGTCTGTTTCACTGTTAGCTCTCCCTTTGGATGCGTTGAAGGAAGCGTTCTGCCTGCATTATCTGCTCCTTTTCCAAAATCCAGGTGTCTTTGTTTATTGCAGGGAAAGATATTTTCTTTTTAGAGCATCTTTCACATTGAGGAAAATACACATTCATTACACATTCATACTACATTCATGCTACAGACAACTACGAATTCCAGTATGCAGATTTCCTGCCATTGTAAATCTCACCAAAGTGGTTAGTCCATCTTTTTCTTCACTTTTCTTCTGACTTTATGTCACTCTTCCATTGTGTTAGTTATTTCCCCCCTCCTCTTGACTATTGTTGCTTTGTGCAATTTTTCCCAAAGAGTGTTTTGAGATTTCTAAAGTACTATGTAAATATCAAACACTAAATAGTAATTATGAGCTTTTAAACTTAGTTTCTGTTGGTAGAGTGATGCTGATACAATGCTGTCAAACTGATGCTTGAAAACAAAATGTTCAAACAAAATCAAATCAGCCTTTGGTACAGAAAACGACTCCTAGAAACCTTGTTTGGAAATGAACGGTACACCAGGCAATAAGTATCTGCTTTTACTTTGATGGAGCTGCCACTCATGTTGACTCCTGTGCCTCCTTCTGAGGTATACAAGGGTAATACAATACCCTTTTAGAGTGGGACATAATTCATGTAGTTGTCAACATTTTCGGCCACACTCTCTTATAAGTTTGTACATTTGTGTAGAAGTTTGAACTCCCATCAAGGTGAGCTGTAAAGGGAAGATGTGCTGTGAGCTCATGATTCTCTGCATGCTCTGCTGCAAGCAGAGTAGCCTTCATCAATTAACAACAGCTTCACAGCTCTTTAGTGAACATGAATGGGTGTCTACACACTTTTTTCTAAAGATGGTCTCTGAAAAGCACTAAAGCTGAGGACATGCTCTAGTATTAATATCTTCATCTGTGGTTTTTTCAAGAAGCTAACAACAAAAAAGAATTGTCAGCTATGCTGATTTGTACCCAGGAGGTTCAGGATACTTTGCTCTATACTAAAAGTTCTGCTCTAAAATATTTTCTTCTAAAATAACTAGAACCTGTGTAAAGTTAAAAATTACAAAAAATTAGTTCTTGGATGACAGCAGTTCTTAGCTGTGTATGAATCAGTCAAGCTATTTTAGATTTCCAAAAAAAAAAAATAACAAATGTAAATCTAGTTGCCTAAAACATTTTGCACAGAAGACATTTGTACTGTGGTTTTTATTTTTTTTGAAATTAAACATTAAGTTCAATTTAATGAAGACTTCAGACCGGAGAAGCAAATTTTCTGACATTTCTGTAAAGTACTTGTAGTACATAGAACTTTGCCACCTGAAAAGAGCTTTTGCCAGCATATTTTGTTTGAGAATTTGGTTTGGTATCTATCAGCAAAAATGCTCTTCTTGCCTACTGCTGGCACAAACGTAGAATAAACCTGGTGATCTTGAGTAGAATAGGCTTCACGCTGTCCTTGAAGCATACACCCTGCCAACTCTTTGTATAGCACTGACTATAGGACTTAGGACAAACAAATTACAAAGCTAGTTTATTCAGCTATTGTATTTTGTCCCGAGTCCTTTCTGAACCTGAAGCAGTCATTGCAGCAGGGTGCACTAATTGCTCATTTGCTGTAGTAACCTTTTCAACTGGACAGCATCTCATGTCTGATTTTGTGTTGATGTCTCTTTCTTTAATTACAGTGTGCTAGCAGGAAGAAAAAGCTCAGTTGTGTGAAGTGGCATATAGTGCCTGCAATGGGCTTGCTGTGCTCTTCAGAGATTTATTCTAAGGACAGCGTAGCATGAGTGTGTCTTCTATGCACTTTATTTTTATACTTCGTATTCTTGCCAAGCTTAAAACCAGTAGCATGAGTACATCACTACAGTATGTATGTTGAAACTTCTTTAAAAATCAATTGTGAAAAAAGGTAGTTGCTCAAATTAATTTGGGAAGGTATTGCCTGTTCAGATATGAAAGGAACTAAATAAGATCAGAAGGTGTGGGAGGGAAGAAGGAGAAATAAAGAAATATATTATCTTACTTTAATGATTCTTCAAACAACCTGTAAGTGATTGATTTTATTAATGATCATAGTAATGATAATTCTTACTTCTTACATGAAAAATATTGCTACTATAAAGCCCTTTTTAAAAAATCAGCCCTAAAATTAAGCAATGCAACAGGACAACTTTTTTTTTTTATTTTTAAGTCTTTAAATATCTGCACCAGAATAGGTATGTCTCTCATAGTGCCAAAGGAAAATAACAAATGGGTCCCAAGAGCTCGCTAGCCAAAAAGGAGCACTAGTAGACAAAGAAGTTCTGCATCGTGGTAATGCTTTCTTCTGGTTTGAATATTTCTCTAGTACAATTTCACTGATGCAATTTAGAATTTAAACATGGTATTTGTCAACGTGACTTAGTATCATTACAATTATTTTGTATATATCTTTATCTAAATGCAAAATTCAGTGCAATATTTGTGTTTCAGTAAATAAAATACAAACGGAATAAAATTAAACATGAAGGAAAAGTTATTTTAAGCCTGCCATAACATTTATATTTTACACTTATTCAACTTTCTGTCTTCATCTACTGAGAGGAAACATGACAAAGGCTTTCTATTGTTTACTTTTGACACTTAAAGCAAGAACAAAGAGAGCAATCAAAGATTATTCCATGAAATCCATCCACCTGTCATGATGTTTCATAGCATATCACTGTGACTGTAAAATCAAGCATGAAAATTTAAAATAAAATTAATGTACTGTGTTTGGTTTTTTGCCCCTTTTGGTGAAACACATGATCTATAACCAAACTGCTCATAATGCAGACTTAAAGACTGTCATTTGTGAGATTCAAACTAAAAGCCTGAAAGTGTCCATATTAAGAGGTTTTGTCAAAGTCTCTGCCTAGTTACAATGATGACGGGTAAATCTACTGGAAGTTATGTTCATTCTGTTTGTACTTGAAATAATAACAACAGGCTGGTCCAGCAGAGATGAGGATTCACTAGGAGTCCTGAAAAGATGTAAGTAACATATTCTGCCTACAAAACATCTAGTAAGGCACTGAAGGGAAAAAACAAACAGCACTCCACAGTCCAACATTAAGAAGTATCCATTTAACATATTAGTTTTTGCATTGCTGCATTATAAAATGTTATATTTCTATTTGAAACCAATATTAACAAAATCCCATTTTTGAACTTTAAGGAAAGAAGGAAAAAGATCTGAGAAGTTCTGACATAAAAATAAGACTAAAAATATTCCCAAAGGATGAACTTCCTTATTACTAGAAATTACATTTGACAGATGTCATTTTGTCGGCAAGAGTTGCTTCTCTTTGATTTTTTTCTCCATTTGCAGAGATGTATTAACTGCTTTGGCAAGACAAATTGACATAATGAAGACAGGAATATTAACTGCTTGAGTTTGAAAACCAACCCCAATTTCTTACTCACAATTAATTATAGCCATACATAGCAGCAGTTAGATCGCTAAGAGCTAGACATGTGTGATCTAGCCACCAGAACAGTCTTTCGCAACATGACAGCAAAGTAACTCTTTTCCATTTGCCACTATCATTGAAAATAATATTTATAGAACTTAATCTCAGTAGAAGTTCTTCTACACTTTAAGAAAAGAATCCAATAGAAATGCAATGATTTTATTCTTATCTATGCTTTTGAACTGTGTATTACTTCCTATAAGACCTGACCAGGTCTGACAGATCTAAGTGGAGCAGCTGAAGAAACAACTGACTTTACTCATGAGGGTATATTACAACTATCTCATTTCACACTACTACTCCTCCATAAGACCCAGAAGACCAGAAGCATGGTGACACCTCAGGAGGTCCATGCAGATTCTGTAGTTTAAGCTCATAGTCCTTACAGGCTTACAGTTTGCCACCTGAATTTTCATTGAAGGTAAAAGGTCTGCAAGTGTGGTATCTGTGATGGTGACAGAAGTAGCAAACAGCTGTGATAACCTAAGGCTATTTTAACCAAGTATGCTTGTCCATAATCTACAACTGGTCTGTCAGCCCTATCCCAAGCTATTTTGTAAACTCCTAAATTTATCCTCTTCAAAATTATGCTGTTACTCACTAGGTGGCTGGCTTATAGCTAACATCTTGCAGGCAGGAACAGCTGAACATGATATTGCTGCAATGTGGTGCTCACTGTTAGTTTTTCGTTTACCTTTTCCTAGCGCATTCCAAATTCCAAGCTAAGCGATGTGTCCACTGTGCATGCAGAGGTTTATGCAGTCAAAACTGTAGTAATTAGTTTGTTGTCATATTATAAAGGAAAAGATTGTACAATTTTTCTGTGCAGTCAAACCACTAGAAAGGACTTCTGCAGGAAAATTCACCACATCTGAAGGAGAAAGTAATCTTCTACAAACAGCTCCTTTTTCAAATGTACCGTTCCACCTTCACACTTCAGGAATTTCCAAACTAGACCACAGAAACATTGACTGGAAAGGTGAGAGAGAAAGAAAGGAAGCCTCTACAGCTTGCATGGGATCACTTGTGTGAAGAGCAGAAAAGAGCAGACCCAAAAGAATTTTCCCCAGTTCCAATAAGAAATGTCTTAAGCTACGCAGGAGGAAGGAGAAGGTGGGGAGCAAGACAGAAATTAACAGATTCATATTTTTTAAGTAACAGGTAAAACTGGCCTCACAAAGAGTGACGAGAGAGCTCCAGTAAGCCAGGGAAAAGTTACAGTTGCTGATCCCTTTATAGCATGGTACTGATTCCAAGCAGAGTGTTGGTTCCAAGAAGTTTCAGGCCACCTGTAGGCTGCTGTGAACATTCTGTTGTTGCCAGCCTGAACCTTCAGACATCATGATTCATCCTCAAAACATGTACAAGTGTGATAGAAGAATGTGAGCATAAAAACTGATGTGTAATTTTTATTTGGCTTCTTGATCTTAACCCTCCAGGATACAGTGGGTTTGCTTACCCCCTCATTTGGCTGAAGCCCTGAGAGCATTTTTTAAACAAAAAGGAAAGCAAGTAAACAGGGTTGTCACATAGTCAATCATTTCCTGGAACTACAGTTTGCTGTAAAGCATCAGATGTCATAAATCTCTTAGTAAAGCTATGTAAATTGGCAGTACTAGTTCTGCAAACATGGCATCTGAGACTTCTGCCTACTGCTTCCTAGGGACATACTCATTTCAAGAAAGGACACCCATGAGGAGAAAGGGAGTGTGAAGCAGTTAAGAGAGGCTTATGACATTCAGGAGAAAGTGTGTGAGAGAACAAATAGGGAGGACAAAGAGTGATGGAAGAGAGAAAAGTAAGAGAGAGGGAAGGAAAACAAAGAAGCAAAGTAATGTTTGGAAACATAAAAACCATCTCAGTGTGAGAGGGATAAAAACCCACTAGGGTATAAAAAGGAAGTGAGAGAGAAGTGGTACTGTCTGAGCTCAGGACTTGAAGGAAGGCAGTGTGATAAAGGGCTAAGCAAGACATGGGGAACTGCCACCAACAGGGAGTATAGGCTGTGCTAGGAGTGCCTGGGAGGTGGACTGCGTGGACAAAAAAGGAGACTAAAGAGATGTAGCTTCATGAACAGGACTCAGAATTGGGAACATGAGGGCTGCGAGGGGAGTTTTGAGACAGTGTGAGGGAGTGTAAGATGTGAAAAAGAGGAACACAGTAGTTTGAAGAAGGCAGGAGAAAGAAGATTAAAGGTAATATGAGAAGCAGGAGATGTTAAGTATCTTAACACAGGGGCCAGAATGGAGTAGACCTGATAAGGTAGCTGTTCCGATGGATAGGACAGGCAGAAATCCAACTGTCTTCCACCAGTGGTTGGGGGAGCTAATGTGAAGTCGAAGAGTCAAGTCATAATTCGATGCGTACAATTAGTATTGCAGCTGTAAATGGGAGCACTTAACCTTACAACGTTTACTTTAAAGGGTATGGCAATGCACAAGAGCCTGAAAAGCAGGAAGAATAAAAATAAAGATATTTGTAATATTTGTTATGATTCTTTAGAGCCAGTCTTGTTATTTTTTATAGGGGTTTTCATTTGTGAGTTCTGAACACAAGGGATTTGCAGTTATATTTTTAGAATTATTTCACTGCAGTTTGTGGAGAAGGAGGATTAATAACACCAGTTAAGAAAACAAACCTTAACTTCTCATAATTTTCATTATATTTAAGGTTGATGCAATTCTTCTAATAGCAAAGCTGAATGAAGAGGCTTTGATAAGCATGAAGTAAAGACTGGTGCCTGAAAAAATCAAGTACACAGAGGAAGATACTGTTTTTCAGAAAGCCATTTTCATTCCCATATAACATACTCTGCACTGTTCAGCTTTCGTAATACAGAGTCATGCCAAGTTATGTCCCATCACATGAATTTAGGAGACCTGATGTAATCTGGCACATCATCACTCACTGATTGTTGCCTGACCAAATCTGTGCTTAGCAAAGTTCTTTAAAAACAAACAAACAAACAAACAAAATCTCCCACCAAAATAAAAAGTACTAGCAAATAATTATCATCACAAAAGGGCTTTACCTAGCAACACCGAAGTCCTGATGGTAAGAAGAGCTTTCATTCTGTTTTATCTTTGTGTCACTCACATTTAAACCTAACCATATGATAATCCAAACTGCATATTTCACAATGCCTTTTCCAGAGTGCTCAGACTCATGTCCCCTAATCTTCCTAAGTGACCGCAGTGAAATGTATTTCTTTCTAGATTTTATACAAAGAATGATTGCAGGTGGAATTACAGTTACTCTACACTAAGTTGTAATTTTAATCAAAATAAAGAGTATATCATAGGAAGCATTTACTTTGGCCATTTGGAATGGACTCAGTTGTCCAAGTACATAGCAAAATGCACATATTAGGAAAAAAAAACCTTTTTGAATACAGTAGGGGCAGAGTTTCATGCTTACAGTTTTTAATTCCATAATTTAAAAATTATTCCAGACTACACTCTCAATCTTGCAAAATTTAAGTCTTTCATTGTGAACAGCCTTGCAAGGAATCATCTATTTTCAATAATGACTTTAAATTATAGAGCTGGTAAACTGTTCTTGTCTGTTGGTTTAAAAAAAAAAAAAAAAAAAAAAGATACTGTTACATCTGTAATAAAAATACAGTAAAATTGTATAAAATTTATATTATCTGTTGAAAGGGAGATTTACGATAAAAGCCTGGACTGAGCAATTATTGAAATAATGCTTGGTTGCTTTTTCTTTTGTCTAAATGTAAAAGATAATGTTAGTACAGGCTGTTTAAACTCGAAGCTTTGACTTACATGGTTACCACATGGTGTGCTAGCTTGTGTTTTGACCTTGGCCTTGGTGTACTTGGTTTTGACCTTGGTGTACTCAGTTTTCATGTTACTCATCTAAGTATACCTTCTACCTGATGCCAAGGAACACGTGGATGGAAAAAGGAAGATAAGTGGCAAAAGCAGAATAAAATTCCTTAGTGCTGTGTAAGTACTCACAAGTCTTAGAAATAATATACAGATGCAGCCTGAAGAAGTGACTGTTACTCATTCCCCACTACTCTCTCCAGCAACTGAGGAAGAAGCTACAGATACAAAAGTGTGTTTTTCTCTGACTCTGCCTTTTATATGAATTTACAAAGGGAGGGGTGATGAGGACAAATTGAGTTATGGCCAATCTGTTAGATCTTGGGAAACTTCACAAACTCAGACAGTTGTTTTGGAGCTCTTCACCACAATCATAATCACATTCTTCCTGTTAGGAGACACAAAAGAAGCCTGGGAATCCGTCTGGTTCTATTTATTTATTTATTTATTTATTTACTTATTACAAAAACTCTTTTTTTCCCAGTGGTATGCTAGAGATGATTGTTCTGTGAAATAGTGATCTACTCCAGAACATACAACTGACCTCTTTTCCTTTCCGTGTCTGTGTATATGTAATCTGGTAATAGAGCCCACCCAATTTGTAGGATAACAATGTATTTCCCTGCCTCACCCCTTCCTTTATCTCTCTCTATAGAAGGCTGGACTAAGTAAAACAAATTTAGCTATATATGTTTGTTGTGGATTTTGTATTTTAGTGCTCCATTTACACTGGACATGCCTGCCTGATAATGCCTGTTAACGTTTTTGGCAAGATGGGAACCTGTAGCTTTGTACAACTGGAAACAAACCTTTCCATATTTTAGGGTGACAAGAGATGCTTTAGCATAACTGATCACAACAATTAGAGAATATTATTGCATTACAGCTAAATTCTGATTTGATGACATGTGGCCTAGAGCAGACAATAAACTCCTTGCTCCAGCGTAAAAACATTAATCATTCTCTAATAAAACCATGAAATGTCAACATGTACAAGTCTAATTGCAATAATGACCTCAAATTTGGGTATTTCTTTTGCATTAATCCCACTAGCTTTGGTAAAACTATCTAATAGAACCATATAACTCTGACATGAATGGGTCTAATTGTAATAATCACTCCAATCATGGGTATTTTCTTAAGTTAATCCGACTAGCCTTCATTAAACCTTCTGTCAGGAGTTAAATATTTACTTAGGAAGAAGGTGCTTTTTAACTAACTGGCAATAAAATCTTGATTCTATAACAATTTAGGTTTTGAAAGTGAGAACAAAACCCAAGAACAAACTAGAACACTTCTTATTTCAACGCATTTGTTTTTTCTTCTGTGTAAGTCAAATTCATCTTCGTAACATGAAAGTTCTGATGTTTTACAACCTTTATTGCAACCAGTTGTTTTTTCAATATTAGTCTTAGTCTAGATTATATATATATATATACTTTTATTATTATTATTCTGCTTAGTCTGAGTTTTAACTCCGGTGTTCATTTTGGGCCTGGGGCAATTTACAAATTATTTCATGGATATTCAGTGAAATCTCAGGCTTTGTTATATTCTGTGGCAAGGCAGGATGACTTCTGATTATCTATGTAAGCTTGTTTTCTTTTTTTGATAGAGTAATTGCTTTCCAGAAACACAGACAACTGTTACTGTGGCTCTATGCAAACTGGAGATAAATCCCAGCAGCAAATTCTCTCAGTTGTAATTACACTGAGTTACATTAATCCTAGTAGTAATACGAAATTCACTGCATTGCAGCAGTAATGGATTTGGCCCACTGATGTTAAATTTTTTTTCACATCTGTTGTGGCAATATGTAAAAAGCAAATACTCCTCCTCTTGTGGTAAAAACAAAGGGCTCTTTACTAAATGTGAAAGGATTATGACCGCAGTTCTATGGCCAGAATATTACTTATATTCATAAGCAGAAGTCATAAAATGGCAGAGTATAATATGTAATTTTCTGTAAAATTTTTGGGACCTTAGTAGGTAAGGTCTTGATCCTTGATAGTCATAGTATAGACATAGTAAGCAAGTCTTGGAGAGATGAAGAGCAACATGTGAGAGCTTTTCAGGTATGGATACCTCCTCTTGACACTTAGCGCTTAACCTAGATTGCCTCCCATGTTCCACGTTAATCAAACAAATTTTTCCTGACTGCACTGTTCATGCCCACATGGACACTTTAGCTGCTCTGAAACCTGATTTCTCATGCCTAGTGCCTTTTAGTAACTGTCCCTGGAAGTAGCATTCAGATCCTCTAAATTCAAACTCCTACAGTGCAGCCATATACAAATCTGTTGTCCAAACCTCTCTTATAAGCACAGGAGAGAAATAGGCCCTTGTGGGTACTTGTTTCAGATATTTTAAACTTCTCCACCAGGACAAGATCAAAGAAGCCTTGGAAATGCCTCTCTCCCTTGGCTGATTACATAGACAGTATGGCTAACAACCTCAGTTGTAGATGTAGATGCCTGCAATGTGTTAAATGAGGTGAGTTCCCCTACACCTCACTTAAAACATACTCAGAGCTTGAGCTTGGGTTTTCTATGATTATGGGGCCAGTTCAGCCACAGAGGCTTTCTACAAAGTCCTGTGTGGATGTGGAAGGTAAGAAGGCCTTGAGTTCTCTGTAATGTCGACATCAAAGCCAGTCATAAGAAACAAAATTATGCAAATGACCTTTTCTATCAATCCAACCATTTTGTGTTGCCCAAGCACAGAAATTATTCACACTCCCTATGTTTGTAGAAGGCTGTTGTTTTTCAGACTGCCTATTTCTGATGTTATCACTATTGCAAACTGTGTTCTTGTCTTTCTTTGTAAAATGAAGGGTATGAAAGGTTTTCTGCTTCCAAAAACATTGTGTCACAGCTAGACCTATATGGTCTTTGACAGTGAGCCACAATTTATTGTTCATCCTAATAAATCTGCAGGGGTGAGCAGAGAAACACAGACCCTGCCCTCACCAACTTCCTGGCATGTCTGCTGGAAGTATATATAGTGTCCTGGTCTAGGAGAGCAGATTGGCATCTCTGGCAAGACAAGAGGAGAAATAATATGACGTCTGTGATGCAAAACACACCTGATATAAATGAGTCAAGAAGTCTTCAGGATTAATTGTTTGAGGCAGTTAGGTGAATTGTTGGAATATAATTGATCATTTTCTCACTCTTGGCAAAAGTAATGTTTATTGCTAAGCTCAATAAAGCACCTATGCCACCTAGGTATGAAATTGTTGCTAGCATTAGCTATATGGACTGGGTTAATGAAAGAGATGCTGTAAAGTGTGCTTGAAAACGTAAAACAAGTCTGAGGCCAACGTGAAATAACTACAGAAATTGTGACTGAAAGATGTCAGGCTCTGAGATAGAATCTTTATTAATGTCACTGATATATCAGAGAAATCTCTTACCTTCTGAGAACTAGAGTTCAGAAGCTATGCAACAGCAACATAAGTATTTTAAAGCATCCACAAAATCACTAAATGAAATGTGTAAGCAATTATAGGTGTGTTCCATAGACAGCTGGTGCTCACTCTTCATATTCTCATTGGCACATTTTTTGTAGACAGGAAGTTTAAAATCATACTTTTAAAAATATAAGAACCAATGTTTGAGTTTCTTTTCACCATTCTGAGACTAGGAACCCTAAGCACAGCTATACTGTCTATTTGATCTAGCTCAGCCCGTAACTACATGTCATACTTTAGTTTCAGTCAGCACCCTTAGATTTAATATTGGCATGGGGTAATAGCAGTGGGGGATATAGAACTTAATGCTAGTGAGTCACTAATTTTCAGTTCATTTGATGGCAAAGGCCCTTTCATCACTGTTGTTAACTGAAGTGCCAATCAGTTTTACAAATCGAATTGCAGTAATGACTAAAGGATTTAATGGTAACCTTCTTAAACTCCACCAGTAGGGTTAACAGGGCCATGACTGTTGGCTAAAAGTGACACTGAAATATGCACGCAAAGTCCCTTTAGTATCAACAGGAGTTCTGCTTCTGTGTCAGTAATAATTTGGCCTTTTCTTTTAGTGGTATCTCAAGATTGTATTAAGGACACTAGTTTCCATCATGCTATATTCTTGTGGAGTTTTGTTACAGCTATAGACCTCCTATGACATGTGGTAGATCAAAAACTTGCATAGTAATTTACAGTTTTTTCATCTTTAGAGTTTAAGTAAGTCAGTGTCTTTAAAATAATAATCTATTTTCCAGAAGGCCCCTCCTGTTCATTATGGGTTTTGAAGTTTTTTTAAAGTGGAAATGAGTATTACAAGAGGAAATGCCTGTAGATGTGATTTTATCTGTAACATACGGTGAATAGTTTTGGCCTAACTCCAAGACCACAATTCCTGATATGAGAACTGCAGCTCAGCAGAAGACAGGAAAATATTTCTTAAAGCTGGACTTCTGCAGGAAGAAGAAATCACGTAATCTCTACCATATCTTCATACACTATCCCAGAACTGCCATATTTCAGCACAGCATATCAAATTAACTCATACAAGATGAAGCTATAATCCAGGAAATGGGAACGGTTCCAAAAAGATTTAGATTATCTTCTGGAAAGGAAGGTAACAGGATGGAAAACACAGGGTTCTATGATAAAGTCACGAAGTTATTAAAAGCTGTGATGTGATCAAACATATAAAAATCACATCTTTACCTTTGTCTTTGTGTTCAGCCTTTAATGTCTCCTAATGAGCTCAGTGGCTGTAACAGTTCAGCTTGCTGAGATACTGAACTAGATCAAGCTGGTTCCTATTCCAATTTTCTTTCAATTCATAGTAGTTTTAATTCTTTTCATTCATTTTCTGCAGTATGACAGCAAATAAAAAAGATACACTGCATAAAAATCAATTTTAACTACTTCTAGTTAATGTAATTTTGCACCTAGGCTGCTTTTTTTTTTTTTTCCCCTTAATTCTTACAAACGTTAAATGCATTAAAAGAAGAATTTATTTTGGTTCAATATAGAGTATTGGTTTTACTATGGAAAGATTAAATCCCTTACGATCTTCTGATACTTTATTGAAGAAGAAGTCTATGAAGTAAAAAAAAGTGGAAGAAATGCACAAGACAAAGATCACACTGTAATTCTCATCTCTCTTTAATAGACCAAATAATTTTATTTCATGTACAGTACAGGGGAAGAAAACAGGTACAAAATTCCACATACATAGCCCAAATAAACATCAGCTGTGCACAAACAGAAGCAATCCCAGTTACACTGAGCACTTCTTTTCAGTGTAAATTCAGATAGTTATTTGGCATGATGCTGAATTTAATCTGGTGTGTGCAACACTGGGCAGTCATTTGTAGTTACACTGTAGCAGTTAACTTTTAACAATCACATTAATGTTTTCTACTGAGCATACATGCTCTGTGTTTATGCAAAATAAATCCAAAACAGAAGATGTTTCCCTAGCATCCCTTTTCTATTCCCTTTATAAGAGCTAGAAGTGCCTAGAGGCTGTAAAAAAGTTTGTATAGGATGAAGTGAACAATCCTCGTTCTGGATCTAAAGAAAACAATCCCACAGAGATTTTGTGCTCAGTCCACAGAGTAACTAAAAAATTTCTATAAATTAAATAGGCAGTAGCCCTCTCTGGTAACACTCTCAACACAGAACCTGTCCAGGAAGTACAAAAAGGATAAATCCAAGTGAAAAGAAAAGTGATTGGGGTGGAGAACCCTACTGGAAGAATGACAGAATCACAGAGTGGTAGGGTTTGGAAGAGACCTCTGATCACCTAGTCCAAACCCCCTGCTAGAGCAGGATCCTAGAGTAGATCACACAAGAACACATCCAAGCAGATTTTAAATGTCTCCAGAGACGGAGACTCCACAACCTCTCTGGGCAGCCTGTGCCAGTGCTCTGGCACCCTCACAGTAAAGAAGTGTTTCCTTATGAACCTTATGATTGAACCTCCTGTGTTCCAGTTAGTGACCATTGTCCCTTGTCCTATTACTGGACACCACCAAGAAGAGTCTGGCCCCAACTTCCTGACACCCACCCTTGAGAGATTTATAAGCATTAATGAGATCCCCGCCCCCTCAGCCTCCTCTTCTCCAAGCTAAACAGACCCAGTTCCCTCATCCTCTCCTCACGTGGGAGATGCTCCAATCCCTTAATCATCTCAGTGGCCCTGTGCTGGACTCTTTCCAGTAGCTCCATGTCCCTCTTGAACTGGGGAGCCCAGAACTGGACACAGAACTCCAGATGAAGCCTCAGTAGGGCAGAGTAGAGGGGGAGGAGAACCTCTCTTGATACTGCTGGCCACACTTCTCTTAATGCACCACAGGATCCCATTGGCCTTCTTGGCCACAAGGGCACATTGCTGGCTCATGGTCAGCCTGCTGTCCACCAGGACTCCCAGGTCCTTTTCCCCACAGCTGCTCTCCAGCAGCTCAGTCCCCAGCCTGTACGGATCCATGGGGTTGTTCTTCCCCAGATGCAGTACTCTACAGTTGCTCTTATTGAATTTCATTATGTTTCTCCCTGCCCAGCTCTCCAGCCTGTCCAGGTCACGCTGGATGGCAGCGCAGCCCTCTGGCACGTCAGCCACTCCTCCCAGCTTTGTATCATCAGCAAACTTGCTGAGGATACACTCTGTCCCTTCATCCAGGTCGTTAATGAATATATTGAATAGGACCAGATCTAGTACCGACCCCTGGGGGACACCACTAGACACAGGCCTCCAACTAGTCTCTGCCCCACTGACCACTGCTCTCTGGGCTCTGTCCTTCAGCCAGTTCCCAATCTGCCTCGCTGCCCAGTCATCCAGTCCACGTTTGTTAAGTTTGGTTGTGAGGATGCCATGGGAGACGGTGTCAAAAGTCTTGCTGAAGTCAAGGTAGACCACATCAACTGCCCTCCCCTCATCAATTCATCTAATAATAAGAATAATTAATACAAATAAGAAGGCTTATCAACTATTCATAAGAAAATATACAACACAAGACCTCTTTAAAACAGTTTCAAAAGCCTTTAATTTAGCCAGTGTGATTGGGTGGTCATGAACAGGATTGCTTATTTTACCCCCCCAAACAGCCAAACATGTTGATTCTAAATCAATGAATTTCACCTAAGGAAAAAAAGAAAGAACAAAAGTCATATCTTTACATGGGAGCGTGCATAAAACAGAACACGTGAGCTGCCCTTTTGAAGCTGCTTGCACCTATATACTACCTTCAATAGGAGATGAGTAAAGAAGAGTACAAGAGCATACATTGCATTCCTAGATTACTTTCCCATCCTCCAACAATTTGCAGCCTAAGAACTTCCTGAATAATAGAAACATAAATAATAGTAAATAGATCTATCAAGCAATATTTGTTATGAATTATTCACCACGTGATATATATAAACAGTCTTTCTTTCATACATACACAAACCCATAAAGGTTAATCTATGTTGCAATGTTTAAATGTGTTCATAGCCACCAAAGAAGACTATTCTACTCTATGAGTGACAGAAAACAGGAAAAGGGTCACCGGAGGTTTATTTCATTTTTTATATTTGTAGCATTTTGCAAAGTCTGAGCTTGGAATGCTGTTTCTATAAGAGGAAAACTTGACAAGGGAGTTGCATATCTCTGTTGTAATATTTTCTATTTAAAGACAACATCTAGTCTTGCTTCCTTTAACATATGAGGAATCTAATAATAGGATGTTGCGTCATTCAGCCAACATCCTGTCCAAAAGGTATCTCCTTCTTGACTTTTGCTTTCAAGGGCATGTCTCTCTCACTAAGATTACCTCATATTTCTTCTTATCTCCAAGACCAGCAGACAAATGCAGCTCGAACACATGGGGCTTTCCTCAGTTATTTGCTTTACTGGTATCCAGTGAAACCCCTTGAACCATGTGATTCTGGTTTTGTTCACAAATCTGTTGTGTTTCAGCTACCTGACTACAAAAAGGGAGTTTTATCTAGATACGTTAAGTAAGAGACTGTTGTTATCTGTCCATTATCTTCAAAGATGTTACTTGATACCTAACAGTACCATTTCTTGATCACATGGCATGACTGAAACTACTTTCTTTAAGGGAAATATAGAAAGGTCTGCCATGTTCAGAATGAGAAACCTCTAATTTACGGTCTTGATTTTGAGTATTTAGGAGGTGATAACAAAACAGAAAATAAATATAGAAGCAAAAGAGGGGTTTTCTATTTGTTATTTGTTTTAACAAGATAAATGCTGTATGGCTGAAAATACTGGGGAAGCAAAGAGAAGAGACTGTCAGTAGGAGTACGGAGATTACTGTTTCATAAATTTATTCTCTAGAGGATTTACTCATAACCTAAGGTGAGTAGTTCTTGACTGAGCTGTGCATCTGGCCATAATCCTGTTAAGGGTTTAGTTTTCTGTAGATCTTACATAGTAACATAAGCAAGGCAATTGGGACTGTTTCTGTCTAGCAGAATGCCCTGGTTCAGTAGTCTTCTCAGGCATAGCTTTTGGTTAGCTCTGTCCCACAGAGAAAGAGACAAGAAGTGTCTGGAAGAAATACAGTGGTCTGGTGACTGCTCAAGTGTAGTGGCCTGTATGTTTGTGCTTTACTGGCTGTGCAGGCAATGAAATAAATAATGATCAAATGAACACCATGCCTGCAGTTTAGATGACAATTATTGATCTGTGTAATTTATCTTCTTGTTAATTACCATAGTTTTGAAATTAATTCAACTGTGTGGGTCTGTTCAGCTCAGCTGCATGTGTATATTTTAACACAAGTAGAGCTAACATATGAGTAGCCCTATGACGTGTTGTCTCTCCATTAAGTATCTTGCCAAACCAGGACCCAATTCCAAAAAAAAAAGATGTTTACTAATATCTTCATTTAAATATGCCTGTAGAATGGACTTGGTTATATTTCCCGAATCCTTCTCTTTGTTAATTTAGATAATCAGTAGAAATAACTCTACAAGAAAACTTACCTTTCTGCGCTTCTCTTGGCTTATGGAAGAAACACCTTTTTATATCGAAAAAAGCATGAAGAAACACCTGTTTGTACTGAAGAAATGACTTCTTTGCCACAGTCTTACTCATGACGCCTGCTCCCAGGCTTCAGAAGTCTCAGGACACAACAGCAAACTTTGGGATGAGAGGTACTACCAGCAGTGGAGGAGAATTGCATAAGGAATTGCATAACTACTCAAGGAATTTGAACATAAACGAGTTCACAGCCCAGATGGGATATGTTTAAGGATTCTGGAAGAGCTGTATGATACCATTGTGAAACTGTTCTTTTTGAAATGTCATGGAGTTTGGGAGAGGTCCTCAATGACCAGAAGAAGACAAAAAGACAAGAAGGAGCATTTGAAAGTATGAGCTGATCAGGCTCACTTCTATATCCAGGCAAATAGTAAACATGAAAGCTGTGAAGGTGACTGGAAATAGAAGGTAAGAAAAAAAAAATGGTTGGACATTTTGGCTCACAGGATAGTGGTCAACACTTTGGAGCCAAACTAGCAGTGATTGTAAACGGCACACTTCGGCATAAAGTTTCAACAACTTTATCAACAACCTAACCGGTGGGATGACCCTCAGCAAGTTTGAAGGACACCAAGGTGGGATGAGTGAACAGCTGATACACTGGTGGGCAGGCCTGCCACTTGAAGGGACCTGGGTGGGCAGGAAAAGTGGACCAGCAGGAACCTGACAGACCACCCCAGGGGCAAACAGAAAGCTGAGGTAGAACAGTGCAGGCTGGTTGGCTACCCAACAGCATTGCCCAAAAGGCCCTGATTGTCCTGCTAGACTACCTGAACAAGTTGAATAGAGCTTTCATCTCAATTGCAAGTATGTATGTCTGGAATATTTTCATTGACTTCATTAATTATTCTAGATTACTTCAATGAAGTTGTTACAGATTTACTTCAGTATAACTGAGATAAAGATTGAGCAGTACCATCCTTATCGTGGAAAGTAATATAATTGATTGATTACCATGTATTAAGTTTCCTTCTACCTACCTGTAGTAGCTTTGTCAGGTCTCACCTTAACCATCACACATACCCACACACACAAGCCCACTGTGAACACAATTTTAACACTCAATAAATTAGTCAAAGTGTTCAAATAGTTTAGTCTTGCTGTATTAACACTCCTAACGCAAAAAAAAAAAAAAAAAAGCATTCTAATTCCACAACTGCATAGAAGGTTATTTTGGAAATTGTGGTCTGTTTGCTCCACATCAAACCAGGAAGCAAGATTCTCAATTATTCAAGACCCTAAAAATGCATGATATTCCAAAGTGCTCTGCTCACTTAAACTCAGCTGGAAAGTGAGCATTTAGGAAAATCATGCACAAAAAGGACAAAGATGAAACAAAGAAGAATTGCAGCTGACCAGCACAACCAGAACTGATAAAATAATTATCATATGTACAAATGCAATTAACCTTAACTTCACCCTGTGTTGCTGTTTTGGTTATTCTTTAATTGCTGTGAGGATAAGGAAAAAAGAAGGCTGAATAGGAAAACAAAGAACAAGCCATTATAATATTTTGTCATAAATATGCACTTAATTGTGTATCGGGAAAAATAAATGAAGTCACAGCTTCATATCTCTGCTAAAACCTACACTGCAAAAAAGTAAGAAACATGCATCTAAGACACTGAGGGTGAAACCTTTTCAGTTTTCTGTTACTACGGTTATTAAAGAAATCCATTCAAACACATTGTCATTGGCAGCAACCTAGATCTCTGTAGGTAACAAACTCAGCATCAGCGCTAGTGGTTTTCCATCTTATAGGTAAGTGCCATGTGTTTCTTACATCCTACTGTGTTCAGTTTCACTTTGTTTTTCCTCACTAGTTGAGTATTTAGACTTCCTTGCACAGCTAACAAAACCATTCATGTTGCCTACTATAGAAATGTAGATCTTTACATCTTCGTTCTGCATGTACATTGTTTCATTCAGAAGGGTGAACTGAGTGCTAACTGACATGTACTTGTCCTATCCCCAGGCTATTGTGGCTTTCCATTTCGCTTCCACGTGTGATTAATCATATTAAAATTTGCCAAGGAACAAGTTTCATCCCATGTCAAATAGACAAATGATATCTTTACAAAAATACTGAGACTGTAAGATAATGGAATGTAGTTCTTGTTTCTTGTTTTTTAGGGGTTTTTTCCGGTAAACAACCCATTCTCTTTCCCATAATAATCAAGATTAACACTCAGTTTAGAAAGTAGAGATTATTTTTCAAAGTCTTAACATAATTAGAGGACACAGCATTGTAGACTTTCTGAACTGAAGCAGCCTCAAAAGAAAATAAAAGCAAAAAGAGCCAAATTCTCCACACATGACAATATTTTCTGAGATCATCACAGCTTGGGCAACTACTAACAGAGGTCTGCCAGCGGCTGGCATTACAATATACTGCCTTCACAGTCCTTACGCCAAATACAATTTGTAATGGAGAAAGGGACCAGCTTCTATAAGCAAGACGATATTTGGTTTAAAGTGCTTCTTAAAAATCCCACTGGGAGTCTTTATCTTTCTTGCATATTTAATTTCCTTGGAAGCTACCATCTGCATGTCACAATACCCTAGCAGATAGGTGTGAATATTTAAAATATGACTTTAATTGCAAAAACAGTGTCCTGAAACTTGTTTAATGTTTCTTGCTTGCTTTGCTTTAATACACTGTGGAAACTTCAAACAAAATTATATACAGTGAGGACAGGAGGGGAATTCTGTGAATCTCAGCTTGCATTTTACTGACATCTTGAATAGTGTTTTATTTTTGCTGAGGGATTTTTTGCTGTTGTGCTTTTGGTGACTTTTTTTTTTTTTTTTGGTGCTGTACCTGAATAGAAAACCAACTTTTTTTAGGCACTGATACACATCTGACTTTGTATTGTGATATCCCGTGCCCTGTCACACTGGAGAAGCCTGCAGCTGTCTAAAGCTTAATTATGCATGAATACGAAGCCCAGATGCTTGGCCAATAGTGCCTCAGCAGAGTACAGTTTCTCACTTGTTTTTGTTTGAATTATAATTGGGTAGATTTATATTTCCCAAACCATTTTGCCCCTTGTGCATGTTCCTCCTTGCTTCTGTTGCCTTTGTTTGAACCAGCTTCTGAACAAGCCTTTTTGAATGTGAAGTGTCTATTAGATCTAAGATAGGTCATTAGTGGATTTGACAAATCCTTTCACCTTAAAGACAGTTAAAAAAGGTACAGAAATGAGTCCCCTCCCCTATCAGTTTTACTCCAGATGGTTGGGTGGGGGCGGGTATTCTTTGTTTTTTTTTAATGAATAGTTAAATACAGGCTGGCATCTGGGTTGAAACAAAGGAGGCTTGGAGCCAGACTTCTAAAAGGGAGAGTAATATCAAGCAATAAAGTGCTACACCTGCTGAAGGGAAGGTAATAGAGGCACTGAAAGCACATTTGAAGCCACAGTTACCCTGTATAGAAAGGCTTTCTTCAATCGTTGTCAAGCAGGCATAGGTGGTCAATCTACAAAGTCAACAAATAACACTGTCAGGGGTGGTAAAATATATTGCCCTCTCATTTTATATGAATAGCACAAATCAGTGACAGCACTAGCACCTATTTTCTGAGAGCCCTGCATATTTATTCAAACTTGTTCTCAGCAGCTAAACATCTAGGTTGCTGCTCTGCCTTTTATTAAATTTATGGTGTCAACATCTGTACATTGTAAAACACACTTCAAGTCAACATCTGCATGTATATCCTTCAGAAATGCATAGCCGTAAACATGGAGAGATTAAAAGAAAACCTAGAGGCAGGTGGCTAAATCCTTGAGTTGACTGTCCTAATTCTGGGAAAATTGATCCCAATTGAGATGTGGACAACAGCTGTTATGAGCAATGTAAACCTTGGAGAAGGAGCTACTCCCATGAAAGGGTACTTACCCCAGTATTTCCTGAGGGGCTGCTGACAAGGAGAGTGTTTATTCCTCCGCCGCTGTCTTCTGATTTAAATGCTGCTGCATTGAGGATTATTGCTCTTTAGCTTTTTTAAAGGTACAGAAGCAGTTATCTCCTCTCTACCATGATCCCAGCACAGTCATCAGTTCCTTACTGCCAAGCAGAGCTACTTCATACTCTGTTTCATTTTGTAATGCAGTTCTGAAGATAGCAGAGGATATTCAGAACAGTTGAAGCAACGCACATCCCTGTCTCCCCCCCTCCCCCTTTCATGAGAGTTTCGTGTGACAGAGTACCTGGGAGAAGGGCAGGGGCTGTGGTGTGTCCCAGCCAGTCTCCCAGTCCTGCCCCATTGCTCCCCTCCGGTCCAGAAAAGCGCTGCCGTGAGCGTCAGCCCAGGTACTGCAGAAGAACACTGGCCCTCATTAAAGTTTTGGCACAAGGGAAATTTGAATTGCTGCTAATAAATGACCACTGTGCCAAACAGCTTAGCATTTTGACACTTGATTCCCTGCAGATTTAACTCTGTTTTAACATGGTTTTAATGCAATTTTAACACTGACCTGAATGTGAAAAGGATCAGGTTTTTCTTTTATGTCTCTTTCCTGGATTCTAGCAGATCACGTCAAATAGGCTTCTGGTGAGGGCTTCTCACACCTGCAGGTGTCTCTAAATATGTACTTTAATGGAGTATAAAGGAATCCTTTTTTTTTGTTGTTGTTCATAATGTATTATTCCCTGCTGGCCCTGACACATACCATTCAGCATATGTCTTACAAGGGACTGCAGGGTAACAAAGAAAAATAATATTCACAATAGATAAGGGCTGTTTTCCCCAGTGGATGATGGGAAAACGATTGGGTGTGTAGAGGGCAATTCCTTGCTCTCTTGAAATTTGAGGCCCAGAAAGATGGAGCTTTTGTGTGTCTGTTTTAAAAGGAACGAAATTCATTTACACATCAATGTCAGCTCCTGCTAAAGAAAGCCAACATTGTTGATGTTATGCTTGTCAAATACAAACAATTTGTTTTCAAGGGAAGACAAGTACAAAGCTTCTTGTCCACTAAACAGAGCACGTTAAATATGACCGTTTGGGCACATGTACACTAGCACAAGAAAGCACAGGAGATATATAATTAATATTAGCTAACACACAGTAAGGTTAATTGTTGCTTCTCTGAACACTTAATCTGCAAGCAGTTGACAAATCCCACAATGAATAAAAGCGGCTCGTATTTAGGTCACACAAAGTCATTGCTGTTTTTTAATTTAAACTGTGCACTAGATTAAAACACAAGAGTATTGCAGGAGGACAATTCAGAAGCAGTAGCAATAGCCTGTCATTTGGCATAAAAAGTTTCCCCAGCACACCCTAGGGACACGTTAATCAAAGCTTTTTAATGGATTCAGTCTGATCTGTGACAGGCTTTGTTCCAGAGATGGCATTTGCAGGATAGAGCTGCAAGTTATCAATAAGACACAGTAATTGCTGGGAGTGATTGAGCCTTGTTCCTCAGGCTTCATACCATTCACTCCTTTTTATTATCAGTCAAGGCCAGAGATGTCTTGCAATAGGCAGTCAAGTGATGGCTTGTTTCTTTCTTTAATCTTAAACCATACAATGAAAGAAAACGAAGCAACATGAAAATCTACATTAATTAAAAAACACGTAAAACTCGTTCTTGTTTTTCCCCTGCTATGATTTTTATTATTTTTGCCAGGATTTAATGGTAATTCTTCAGCCTCTATCATGAACTGATAAATCCTTTTTAAGCAGTCAAAGCCTTCCACTGCTTGGTTAAAGGCTTCAGTTCATCCATTGACAGTTCTTTATTAAGTTATTCATTATCTTTTGGAAATCAAAGCATTGGCACAATCAGTAATGACTAGGGATAACACTTATCACCTACATGGATAGTTAGCCCTACATCCATTTAGGGAAGATAACTCCCTACACTGAAATGAAAATTCTTCACTGCTATTCAAGAAGGTAATGGAAACCTAACATTTTTATATAGTGAAAGGTCATAATCCTCCCTTTGTAGCACCACAGTCATTCCCATAGCAACAGATTATACCTAAGGCCACCGGGGATTATGACCTCTCAGTATGAACAAACAGAAAAAAAGTTTAGCTGAGAAGGAATCTCTGCTAGTAAAAGGCAACACCAGCCAGCCTCCTGTGTGTGCACACATAAGACAGACACGTATGCAACAGCTAAATTGATTTTTGTTTGGAGTACGAATGGACACTGAAAAGATTGTTAAAATCAGTTTTGTTGGTTTCAGTCAGGGTTTGTTTTGTGCAGCAACTGAATAAACTGTAATAGATTCTGCCCACTCTCTCTTATTATTTTTTTTCTAGAGTTATGTTTGTTGGAAATCAAGTTAAGGTTGAATTATTCTAGTAACTTTATTCTTGACAAAGTTTGGCCATGTTAGTCGGTGAAAATTGCAGCCTGAAGAAAAACAGAGGTAAGAGAGTAAAGATTAGTTCTCTCTCTTTGTTTTTTACTACCTGGTAAATTATCGGTCAGTATAATAATTATAGATGATAGGAATATGCATTTTTGAGGCCCTATGATGAAAAAAAATGCTTTTGCTAAAACTTTTTAAAGTGCTATTTTCAAATATAACAAGAAAAAAGAGGTTAAGTATTACAGTACTTTGAGATATGTAATGTTCTTGTTTAAATCCTTTTTTACTTCTGTTTTAAATTAGCAAACTTTTTTACATATCTCCTTTTTATTTTAAACAGCTAAACTCTGAAAATGCTATTTCATTTTTGTCAAAACAACTTCTGAAATTTTGTAGCATGGAAATTTATTTTTTTTCTGTTTTACTTTTGCCTTTGGGGAGGTATCACAGCATTTTCTATGAAGCAGCAAATGTAGTATCCACCTTGCCTATTTATTATGTTTTCACCTCACAAAGGAAATTTTTGCTTTATGTTTGTTAAATATTCTGAGCTTTTCAGTTTGAAAACACTAGAAATACCATTATCGTGTTCTTCTGTGTCAGTCATGTCTGCGCTAAAATTTTAAATCGTTTGAAATATTTTGAGAGTTAAAAATGTATAAATGCTAATTATATATGAACTTATAAAATTTGAGTTTTCCATCATCTTTAAAAGCTGCTTAGTTTTCTTATAGTACTGCCAACTTATTGCCAATTATTTCATTGAGAAGCAAGATACTTCCTCTTACACATAGGAACAGTCTGCATTATGTTCTCCCATATCACAATGTATGTATGTTCACAGTTTTCAGTTTTAAAGATGTGAACAGTTCATGAACTACTCTGCATCCAGCATACAAAAAGTGAAGCACTTCCACTCAGGACCAGCATTCTCCTGATGATATGTAGCATACTCATTTTCTGCTCCCTCTTTAAGCTGCAGTTCATGTAGTAGGCATCTCGGCAAGACAAGTCACTATGCATGAGCGCTGAGCATTATACTGAGGCACTGGGAATATAACCTATGACCAGGCTATATACCTTCTTTGCTTGTGTTAGGTAAAAACATAAAGCAAATACTGATACCTAATTTCAGTCTTTACCCTCAAAAATACAATCTAGTTCTTGAAGTGTTTTTTTGCTAAATTGTTGGAGGGTAAATAAAATGCCCAGATATTTATTTTTAATAAAAAATACTGAGTTTTCATTAACGTACATCTAGACTTGATATGCTAAAAAAGGTTGTGTGATACTTGACTGTTTTACTAAAAGCTGTACAGTTAAATATATGCAAGTATTTTCTAGACTTTACAACCTGTTTATAAAGTGGACTAAGTATTTACTCACAATTGCTTAAAACCTTGCAGCCAAAGCCAAGCAAGTTGTGTGTTTTCACAGCCTGCTTGAAAACAAATTCATTGTTAATTTCCCTTTGACATTATTCAGTTGACAAAAGATGAAGGCTTTGTTCTAAGCACAGCAATGTAGGAGGATTGTGATCACTGCAGTAAAGATCAAAAAGCAAGGTTTGTCTGATTGATTATTTATTGCTCTTAATATCTGTATTATCATGGTCTCATATCACTGCTCCAGATTTGGAATTTTAGTGTGAAATAGTTATTCGAATGACTGCTGAATTCAATGCAGTATGTGGTCAAACAACTGGGCCCTTCTTACTTGCCCTGAAGAAGTGAGGAGTTGTAAAAAAAGGAGCATTTATATCAACATTGAGATGTCCCACATAGAAAGCCTTTCATAAAGTGTTACTTGGTCATGTTTCTGAAACTAGTTTTTAGATCCTGTACCCTAGAACAAAACCAGAAAATTGTTTCATTTCTTGGAGTATTTGAACAGGAAAGGGATGATAAGGGCAGGTCTCCACTGAGAGTGTGAAGCTTTCTCTGAGATTATTGCCCTAAGGATGCTTGGAAATGTTTTTGACTTTTTAAAATCTCTTATAAACTTTACATTTCTAAGAACAACCAGATTCAGACATATTGTGATGATAACACTTCCTTTACCACAGTAAAGCCTAAGATAACTAATTTTCCATCAAATTGTCACTCAAGGAAGAAAAGACTTTCACAAGATGAGGGTCGGGGGGCAGTTTCCTATCTACCTCTGGGTGTAATCCCAGAATAAACCTGACTGTTTTGGTGGAGTTCACTTCGAATTTCTACTAAGGTAACAGAGTCAACCTTAAGCCAAGGTTTTTATTAAAAAGAAATGAAATAAAATGCTTACACAGCAGATGCAAACATTGAAGGGGAGCTAACATGAGTCTGGGAGGAAGAACGTGGTATAAGCTGCCAAACCACAAAGTGATTTTTCTCCAGTGACACAATACACATTTAGCTTCCTTTTCTGTCGTGTCCAGCCCCTACCCCCTCAATGCATTTATGTTTGCCTCGTTTTATATTTGCCTTTCTTGTCCTGCCTTCAAACCCTTTAGTGTCAAGGGCTGTACCTCTGTAGAGAGCTGTTTATTTCAGTGCAATACTACAGAGGTGCAGGATGGCACACCTGTGAATTTTCCTGCAGAACAGAGTATAATTTCAATATTGCTAACCAAAACCTTCCTAACTCTGCTGTCAGTCACCAAACACGACTTTAAAATTTATTTTTAGCATTTTATGAGAAAGGCTAGTAATTTTTACAGCCTCTCTCTTTTCCTTTCACACGGAGATGACCATGAAACCTTTTTCAAAAGGTCTGTAAGTCACCTAGTGTTTTGTAGAACTGAAATTTTTTTTTTTAAACAAAAAGTTTTCTAGGAAAAAAAAAGGGCTATGTAAAACAAGAAAATAGGACTAAAAGAGTTCTGTCAAAAAGAAGTTATAACAGACACTGTAGGAAACGGATGTTAAAAGGCCTGACCTTGCTGGGGACTGAACCTTTCATATCGCAATATCTTCAGTGAGAGCTGAGTCTAGTCAGTGTTGCAAAAGAAGAATTCAATACCTCTTAACGTATGGTAAGAAGTTTGTGCTGACTGTCGGAAGAGCTACAGAGGGAAAGACCTCTATGTGTTTTAGGAATGCAGTCTCATAAAAGAGGTATGAAGTGTGATGCCTCAGGAATTCAGGAGAAACCACTGGAGAGAGGTAGTGTGGCCTGATGTTAATGTAAACTTTTGAAAGAAACAGAGCCTTGGAGTCTGCCAAAAATAGAGTGGTTTATTGGCCTATTACTGCAATAAAATCTTGACTTTCTGTTGGTTCTTCCACATAACATTTGAACACTTAATATCTTTGCAAATGTATTGTAAATACTCCTGGGTCTCAAAGGAAGACAGGAAGCTTATACTTACCTATTTTTACTCTTAAGTAATCAAAGAGTAGAGTGCCCAATACTGTTGGTTTTCAAGATAGCTCAGTACCTATTTAGAAAACAAATTACAGTCTAAAGAACACAGTGCACAATTTTTCTGCTTCCAAAATTGTGGCCCCAAATCCCTCATGTTCAATGCTGTAGACCTTTAAAACAATGATTTTTTGTGATATTTTGAACAACTGCAACTGGCTTGCCTTGGATCAGACAAGGTAACTGCCAGAGCCAAGATATTAGAGCATATCCCTAAATCTGACTGTAGGAACACAGCAAGAACAGAAATTTAGCATAGGTACATGCAGATTTACCAAGGAGACTTTGTGCTCTCCCATTTTTCTTCACATGATATTGTGAGTTACCTGTACAGTTTGCAGCTCGTGCGTTACAACTGAGGAGCCGTTTCCCCTTTGTTGTTTGCCTTTGTGGCCATTTAAACAGTGGCTCCATCTACCTTGGTGGAAAAAAAAAACAAAACCCAAAAAACCCCTATAGATGAAACAGAGGTGTACACAGACAGGCAGGATAATTCTATATAAAACTCGGATACTGGAGCAAAGCAGACATAAGGACTGTCTTCAATGAAGCTGAGAAACAAAGGAGATTTATTTTGTGAACAGTGTGTACATTCAAAAGCTGAACTTTAGTAAACCTGAAAGCTTAACTACATACATATATTTGTTGTGGATCTTCTAATAATACTGTGATCAAGACAAATTTCCTTTCTAATTTTTCTTTTGAGTTAACAATGAGAAAAGATCATGGCTGTTCGGGAAGGTACTACTGTCACTGCCATGGTATAGAAATAACAGCTCACAGTACATATTTTTAACTTTACAAGTCTATCAAATTCTACCAGTTTTTTAAGCCATGAGAAATAATTTTTTGATGTCAAAAGTTATTTTATGAGATCAAATAGTGTGATATGGATGCTTGTCTTTTAGAAAGCAACCAGTTACAAACATAGAAGGACACTGAGATATTCTATTCTAGAGTCTAATTTGATGTGGTCTTGAATCTGAAAATTTAATGATCCAAGCAGAAGTAAGGCAGTAAGGCTTGAAATATGATCCCTTTAGTGTGGGAATATTATTCTAAAAGCCAAAAGCAGAAGAAAATTAAGAGAAAGTCCAAAGCAAAGACTAGCAGATAGTCTAAAAACTTAAAGTAGTATAAGATAATAAAATGTGGTTATTATTCCATCTTTGTTCATACAAATATTTATCAGGCTGTTTGTCATCCCAGGACCCATCTTTTCTATGCGCTGAAAGAAAGAATTGTATCAACAAAGCTGACCACTACTGAGGTTTTTCTCTCATGCTGTATGTCGTAGGGTACATGTTGCCATATTTGTCCTACTGGGATATCATCGAGCAAAGCAAGTAATATGTCTTCTATAATATATATTTTAAAAGTAAATGATGCTCAGAAGTATGTCCATTAAATTTGAAAGAACAAAACAGTAAGTATTAAAAAAATGCAGCCAGTCTGTTTCCTCCAACAACTACTGAATTGTTTGAAAAGAAAATAAAAGCCCCTGCAAGGAAGGTATTACATCCTTGGTTGAAATAAAAATCAGTGCATGCCAAAAGATGTAAAGTTCTTCCTACTTGTTTCACGTGTTAAAATATATTTTGATGGTTAATGCTGCATTAAAATGACATTTCTACAGTCAAATGACATTCACATCAATGTCAAGTAAATCTTAAGGTTCCAACCTATACTATGGTGAATAAGAGGAAAGTTCTTGGGTCCAAGTAAACATTGCTTTGTATTATTCCACAAAATGGTTGCTACTCTGAGGTGTTAAAGATAGAAGACACATCATTAACAGTGTATTCTTGCATTCAGTTCAAATTCTTAAGGAGAAGCTGAATTCCTCTGGTGAGAACATCTTTAAAACATTAAGGTCCAATTTTATGTCTTCTTTCAGTTTTCCTTTTTCCTTATTGCCTCTTATACTCACCTCCTTACCTTTCATTTAAAATATATAAATTACTTTCCCCTATTATTTTTAGACATATTCCATGAAAATTTCTGATTATATTCCTTCTACTAGCACTAGGTGTAGCAATAGTGATTAAAGTTTTTTTTGGTCTTCGTATTTTATGAATTAAAAAAAAGCCATTTTGGAGATCCTGAATTCACCTGCCTTTGCACAGAATGACAGTAGTCACACAGCTTCTTCACAGTGACTTCTGATGTACCTCACAGAATGGTTCTAGCACAGTTCCTGAAATAGTACTGAGCATGAGCTGGTTCGCTTACTTTTGCAGAGACAATTGTTCCTCTGTGTCAAGTCATCCCATCCCGTGCACATCCAGTCATCCTGGCACCCACCAACAGCACTTCTTCAGGGGAAGCTCAAGTGCCTTGGAACAGAAATAAGCAATATGGCTTGAGACCACTTAGCAGTTCCCAGCAGCTAATGGAGGAGAGTCTGTGCATCCCTGCTTCCTCTCCCAGCCATTGGCTTCAACCTCTCACCACTGTCATCTCAAGTGTCCTCACCCTACCCTGAGCTGATTCAGCAGAAAATAAACTAAACAAAAAAGTGAAAAATTTCTGCAGTTTGTTCCATACTGGTTCTAAAATACCTGTCTACTTCACAGTCACAATTCATAAAAGAGAGTCCACATGAAGAAAGAAATTGAAAAATAACTTGAAAAAAAAAGGTCTAAAATATTTTTTCTCTCTATAACTAAGGTACTGCTGATTTCTGCCTCCTAATTATTTCCATCTGTGCATACAAGATTTGAAACTACAAAAACTGCCGTATAAAACCTCTAGATGCAAGTTTAAATTCAACTCCAAACAGACCAATGTTCCTCTGTGCTCCTGATGTCTGTCTCCTTATCACTCTTTCATCCAGTATCATATTATTAATGCCAAAATAGAAAGAATAAGAACCCCTGTGTTAGAAAGGAGTTAGAAATCATTAATTTAAATATTGTTTTCTTAAGATAAAAAATATAAAATACACTGATTTATTGCAGTCATGATAAGCAGTAAATGTGCTTTTCTTTTGGCTAGAGACTTCCTAGCTAAGGACAGAAAACCCTCTTTCATACGTAAAAATATAATGGAGTGGAATCTGTGGAGCTGATGGAAGATTTGAAAGGGCACTTGCACGACTTCCTCCACTTCTGGGAAAAAGTATGAAAACAAAGACACAGGTACTTCAAATCTAAATGAAGGACTGTGCTGCTATGGTTTTACTAGTTATTTGTCTTCTTAGTCCTTAGGTCTCTTTGCTGTGATGATTCTGTGTTCAAAATGGTAATTCTGGATTATCAGGGTAGTCGTTGGGATGGTTAATACCCAAATGGGCATAAATACATGATGTGAACTATATTACATCTTTTCCTCCAAGCTGCTGGGATTCGTGTAAGAGTGTTAGGTCTTTGCATAAGGCTTCCACAAATCAACCAGAGATACATTCGCAATCTCTCTAAGGTTACAAGAAATCAGATGGTGATAAAATTACCATCCAGGACACACATGCACACACACCACATAAGTCTAGCTTGACTTATGGATACCCTTAAACTAAAAATAAATTTAGCTGTGCTTTTGCCTGAGGAATGCAGGAACTTCTCACAGATGGTGTGCATTATTTTCCAGGCTACACCATGTCTATATACCCAGCAGCCCTAACCAAAGAGAATGAAAAATGAGAGTCATCCTTTTTATCTGATAATAATTCACAATAGTCATGTCATGTTTTGTAAATACAGACATAAATTTGAATTTCAAAAATTTTAACAATATATCTCCTATAGAATAACATTCATGATATATTAAGACAGAAACTCAAAAGATATTTTAGCGTGTGGAAAGCTGCCTTTTGAAAGAAATTTTTATTCTAGTGACAGGTTTTAAAACAGATGTCATAGCACCTAGAATTTAGTGAAGACTTGAGGAGCTCTCAGTATGTTGTTTGCAGCTCAAGAGTAAGCATTTACATATCGGTAAGCAGAAGTACAATTTTGTGTAAGACAACCATCATTTCTCTGAGTGTCCAAGCAAAGAGTGGACTAAAAGTGAATAGAATGTATGTTGCATTCACACTGTGAATACATGTGCATGAAAAAAATAGTGTCTGCTTTTGGTTTTGTTTTGATTTGATTTTTTTCCAAAGATGTCTGTAATTGTGTAACTGTGCAGAAATTGCTTGTTACTACTCTATATGCACAAAACCCCAGTGAGCAGGGTCAGATATCTGAATGCAATGTACCATAAGTGCTTTATTGTAAGCATCAGTAACTATATAATAGATAATCATAAATGACAATGTTGTAACTGTGCTGAGGCTTTAGTCTCAGGCTGAATTAATTCTATACTTGTTTATTTCACAGTCTTACCT
Organism: Podargus strigoides; assembly: GCA_028020825.1. NCBI lineage: Eukaryota > Metazoa > Chordata > Aves > Caprimulgiformes > Podargidae > Podargus > Podargus strigoides. Next base: position 78,928,968 of record CM051663.1, on the reverse strand, counting down.
GCAACCTTATATAAGAACAGTTTGGAGAATTTCACCTCCTTTTCTAGACATCTAATTTCAGGACTAGACTCCTCAGGCTCTCCATATGACTGGTTGAAAGTCAGGCTTCATGTGAGGCCAATACAGAGCAAGAACTCCACTGAGCTTCTCTAAGCTACTCTGAGGAGGAGCTCATCTCTTTCCTTTGAAGACAAACAACTAGATGTCAAAGATTGGAAGAACCTGTGTGATGTTGTTTCTCGTTTGTAAAATCAGATAATCATCATGATTGCTTTTTTTATTGTTGTTTTAAAACACTTAAAGCATTTCAGGATGAAGGTGCTATAGAAAGGTGTATTACTACTGTCCATCATGATCTGAAGCTTAAATTAGTATCTGTAACTTGTAGCAGAGTTACAATTGCTAACCATCTCATAATTTATTTTATATATTACTTTTCCATTTCCCTCTAATATCTCCTCTTCTCTTGGTCATCTATGCTCTTCCTTTCTTAGGTTGCAGTTAAAATGCCTGGTACATCCTACTTAGAAACACTCTTCCTCTTTTTCCCCTGCAAAGTTTCTCTAAAAGCTCATCTTTTCTCCTTGGAGAGATGTTAATTTCCAAAGCAAAAGGAGAACAGTCAGCTATGACAATGAAGACACCAGGATTTGGATTCTGTTTGATCTGACTACATTGAGTAGAGAATGAGCAAAGGTATGAAACTTTTCCTATGTGAGAAATAGATTACATGGGTCTCCACATTGAAAAAGGGACAAATAGGACCATGAAATGGGACTGGAAAATAGTAGAGATTCATTAAACTATGTGTGGCATAAAGGTCAATAGGAAGTTATTAGTTTCTGTTTCCTGTAATACAGAGTATGATCTTATAATACAATGGGCATTAAAGAAAAATATCCGATTCAAAACAAACCAGAGGAAGTGTTTGTCACACAATATAGAATTATGCTGTAGAACTGCTCTCGTTAGGTGACAGTCTGCTGTGTCTCAAAAAGCAGTTGATCAAATAAATACTCTAAAGAAAGCTTTCCTAGGTCATCACATGGTTTAAATTGGGTTTTGGAAGGCTGTTAACACCTCTGGGCAGAAAGTAAATCTCTAAAGTGTTTATAAAGTAGCAAAAAGGTAGAGCTGGACAAAAGAAGTACCAAAGTTGAAATTTAACCCTTCCCTTCTGCTCTCTCAGGTTTGCATTTTAAGACTGTTATTGTGGAATTTGATCAAGTTCACTTGGTTGTCAGTATTTTGGTACCCACTGAAGTGGTAGAAAAAGAGAAATTCAGAATTACTGGCCTCCTCCTTTGACTTTTATTTTTTTTTTTTTTTAGCACACATGAACGTTCAAGGATTGCCATCCTGTGAACAACTCCTGTGACTTTCTAGCTGACAGGCAAACTCACAGGCAGAAACAAACTTCACAAGACAATTAAAATCAGTATTTTTAAAATCACTTGATAAGTAACTGGAAATCAGTGCAGTCTCTACAGCCCAAGCCTATACAGTGGCATGTGTCTTGTTAGGCACCGGTGCACCCTACACAAGCTGATGGGACAGTTCCTAGACAGCAGCCTTGACTATTCACTGGGAGATGATAAGGAATTAGTCTCTATATCCAACAGATCTCTTGGTACCTGACAGTCTTAGGGGCAGTAATTTCTGTTTAATCAAAAGTGATGGCAGTGATTTTTGGATTTGTGGATGACTAAGATACAAACCATCCTGAGAATTAACACAGTACCTAGTGGAGATCCCCTTATATCTTTCCTTTCCTCTCTTGTTCATCTTGTGTTGTGGGCTAATTTGCTCTTTAGGTAAAATGAGTGGGTTTCCACCAGACTAACAGATTTTCAAGCACTACAAACTTTTTTTTTTTTTTTTTTTTAGGAAAGTGAGAGCAATAGTATCGTTAAAAATGTCCAAGCACAACTAGAAAACCCATGCAGATGTTTGACCTCCTCACTAAACAATCCTTTCCAGTTCCTCAACCAGATTTCTGAAACATTTTGTGAGAGGAACTGTGGAAGATAGCCAAACTGTTGTAACTTAAAATGAATAAATAGGAAGAGACCTTTGAGAACAGCTGAGCACAGATGTTGTTTATCTTGGCTACAAACTGAGAAAACATTCTTAGGACTGTATATGTCATTTCTAGTTCCTTAGGACTTCAATGTTTTCAGTAATTTGGAATTGAATCTTCTTCATGAAATGGTGTCAAATGGCCTCTTGTTAACTGTACAGGAAAGTATCTGAAGTTAATGGACAAATGTCAATTCAGTTGTGAACCCCCTCAGATATCATTTTTTAATATATAATTTAGGTTCTTGCCCATGCATTATGCTGGTGTAATTCCTTTTCTCTTGTTTTCCTTTTCCACTTCCTTAGTTCGTCTTTCTTCAAGTCATTTTTTCTGAATTCCAGACATGCCAAAAACTCTTGATCCCATTCTCCTTATTCCACTCTGAAGGAGTAGAGACAATCTCGCTCACACACAGAAAGACATCTCTAACCCTCACAGGACATTTTGGGTTAAACTTTGTATTAACAACATATGCTCTAGTCGGTTAAGTTGCTCAGGAAAGTTGTGTATTTCTGATGGAGAAAGAGGGGAGAAAAGAGGCTCATAAACAAAGTATCTGGATTTTCCTGGGTAATTTTTTTAGTCTTTGGCAAAAACAAAATCAAAAGCATTACTTTTCAGTCTCTGGATCTTGACCTTTGACTCTGTTTTCTCTCTGCTTTTTCAATGACGTTACAAAGGCAGCGAGGGACAGAAAAATATTAGAAAATCTGAATACCCAAATATTGGATATATTTTTTCAACAACTCTGAACATTAAGTTGAAAAGCTATTAAACGTTTTAACCGAAAGTTCAAAAGCTTACCTTTCTGAAGTTAAAAATCTATTTTTCATTTAAAATAAAACAACAACAAAAAAAACCCCACCAAAACCAAACAGTGTGTGGACAAAAATATTCAGGGAAATTCCATTAATTATATACATGTAGAAAAAGTGATTTCTATCATAAATTAAGTGAATAACTGAACCAGAGAAAACAAAATGAATTTCTGTCAAAGCACAAAGGTGGGAGGGAACCTTCATTCCATCTAACTTTATAGTTAATGTAGAAAAATAGGTCCTTCTATGGTACTATTCATCTTAACCTAAAGCAGACATCTAAAATAACTGCTTTTAGGGTGCAATGTATCTAATCTGTTTCTCTCAGATGACAGCAAGGGAGCATAGAGTGACTTAGACAAATGTATGCTTTAGGTCTCTAAAGGTGAGAATTCCACCCAAAGGGAGTAGTGCAAATCCTGCTACAAACCAAAATGTATCAGCACTGATGCACACTGTGGAAGTTAGCATAGACTGTGCCTAATAAACCAGACTGAATGACTGCATAGTGCTTTAAAGGTATAAAGTCCTAAACCCATTATTTTCTGAATATGAGAGAAAAACACAGGTTTTTGCATTTTTTCCCTCTCTCGTTTTTGTGCATAGTCACTAGACTTGAAACTGTTTTGATAGCTCTAACCTACCACAAACACAAGACAAGAAATGGAGAAGCTGAGATATTTAGTGATGGGGGGGATTCACTTTAATATCATTATCCCTGTGAGTTTAGTGAACACCATAGAACAGAGGCACCTAGTATGCCACTTACTGATCCAGGAGCTTTGTTTGTTTTGCTGACTTACAGCTATCTAGATTATAAAGACTCTAGTGCAAAGACAACTTTTATAATCTGCATTTCTATACAGCCTAGCACAATAAAGCCCTAATTTTGATCTGTGCATGACTACACTACCAGAGTAATAAAAACTACTATTATTATGATGATGATTAGGCTTAAGCAGTCTTATGCATATTATGCATGGGTTTATATGAAAATTAATATTAAGAAAAAGATACTTGTTTGATATTCAGTATAGCAAGAAATTTTGAATGATGTAGATGTAGGGTTCTCATGAATATTTAATACATCGTGATCATTGTCATACTTAGATAACTGCATTTGAAACAAGCTGGCCATAAAATAATAAATTAGCATTACAGAAATTCATCATGATACCAGCTGTAAATACCAAACATAACTAATTATTTCAGCCTTAAAATGGTCCTGCCAAGTAATTTCTAATGAAGCACTCTGTTTAAAAAATGTTGTTGTTTCTCATCGTGTTTCTACATGCAACCTGTGACATAGCAGTCATTCTATTTTGAGATACTGTCTATATGAGTAGATACCAATTTGAACACAAACTAAAATGAAACTAATCTCACATTTGCAATGTTCTTTAGCTGTTTTGTGATTGTTGTGGAAAATGCAGGCAGGTTCTTTTGTTGTTGACATCAGAAGCGGGGGTCACTCTGGGCCTGCTGAGTACATTCTGAGCTCAAGCAAAAATTGATTTCCTTTTTTTAAAAAGCAGCTGGCATTACAATGAATAGCTTTCTTTTGATTTTTCTTTTCCACTGAAGCATTCAGTGAATGCAGCAGGCATAATAGGCTGAAGTAAACAGTGTCAGGTTCTGTTATATCAAGAGCTCTTTTAAACTAAGCAGACAAGCTATCATCAGCGCCTGAAACCCTGTAAATGGCAGTAGAGACTGAAAATGAGTTTGTTTCCTGACAAGTGTTTGGACGACATTTTGAAGAATGGAAGGAGATGCTTTGCTAATTACTGTGGCTGCCACATGTTCAGTCATGATAGTGTTTCATTAATGAGCAAATATAAACAGCCTGTGTGAATCAGTAATAGAATTAGAGATTCAATGAAATATATGCCAGCAACTCAGATAGTCATAAAGAAGAAAAATATAGGCAGAGCCTTTCAGTTTGCCTGTGTTCACCTTTATTCATCGATGGAATCTGTATCTCTCAAATGTTTTTGAGATCCCTGTAGTAGGGCAAGCTAAGAGCAAGTATGAAAAGGGCAGAGGTTATTTTTTTTCAGTAAATTCAGTCTCAGAAAATTCATGTGGGCTAGGTATCCTTTGACTGTAGTGTAAATTAAAAATGAGAGGAACATTTATAGCAATAGGTGAAATCAGTCTCTCTGAACATGGTCTAACTTCAGCCTTGGTGAGGCAATGGATTAGAAGACTTGCAAAGCCGTAGGTAATGAGGACTAAGCATATTCTGAAGTAGCAGCAAGACAGTCCTAATATGACTTGACAACTGGAAAACAGTACTGCAGCTGACCACTACCCTTTCTGTATCAGGTTTCAACAAGGGAATTTCTGTTTCGGCTAGATTCAGAGTTGGATCCATTAGTAAAGCATGTTTTTACTCAATAGGAAAAATACTTCGAAAAATCTTTTGTCACTCCTCAAGGAGTAAAGCCATGTAAAAAAATATATATACATTATATATACATAAGCTTTAAGCTATCATGTTGCCAAGAACTTGTTGTGTTATGTAAAGTGGATGCTGCCTGTTCCCACTGTAGGACACAGTCTTCTTGTGTTACTTATCTTTGGAAATCTAAAAGCAAAATGTCTTTTGGGGCATATATCTGTCCTTTCATGACAGTAGAAAGGGGCAGGTTGGGGCCGGTAGTGGGGAAAGGAGACACCTATGTTTATTTTGTGCAATTCCTGGACTTTTCTTTACATAAACTCCTTTGTAGTGTTTATGTATAGTTCATATCCAAAGACTACTGTTCTCCTTTGAGAGCGAGAAGAAACTTTCCTGCAGATTCCCTGGTGAATTGCAGTTGCTTCTTACCTTATTCTTCTTCACTTTCTTCCAAAGGACGCATACAACTTGTCAAGCTACATAAATCCCTGTTAAAAATCAGTTTGAAAAAATGTAATTTTCTGTTTTAAAAAATCTTCCATATTAATTGAAAAAACTAAGTTGGTTTTGGCAGGGTTTTTTCTGCATAAGCATGTATTATTTTTTTGTTAATCTTGATGTTTTTGAAACATTTCTAATAGCATGATGAACAAGAAACAATGTAATGTGATTGACTGATCCTCCAAAATAGCTCAAGAGAAGACATGAGATGAATATTAGGTAAATAGTTAAGAACGTGAATGGAAAAAAACTTAAGGGAAAAGGTAGTGGAGAGGATGTTAAGATATTAAGATTAAAATATCAGAGTGATAAAGTGGCTGGTAAAGTAAACAGACTTTCAGGGCACTTAAACTCTGCTAGTCACATCAAACTGAGCACTCGCAATAAAAGTAGACATAGGTTGTGATGGAAATAGACTGAAATTGCATGTATCAAAGGCCCAGTCCGAGTCTCTAAATTAGGTGGCATTTTTTTCTAATGTTGTTTTCAGTCCTTGTCCTCCAAATCTTTGTTAAATTACTGTTTGTTACTACACAGAGTCAAGAAAAAGGACAACTTATAGTTTTTAGTTTGCATAACCATATATATTGTAATAGAGTGGTGAATTGGCAGTGCTAGGTTAATGGTTGGACTTGATGATCTTAGAGGTCTTTTCCAACCAAGGCTATTCTGTGATTCTGTGTAAGCTGGTAAGAACATCAATGAAAAATAAATACCATAAATGTAACCATATGTGTAGAAATTCAGCATTTTCTTACTTTGTTTTTTCTTATTGAAGGTATAGATGGGGCCAGAGACAGAAAAGAGCCTCTAGATGTTGAAAGGGATCTCTTCCCTTGCTATGAGATGTGGCCACCACAGGAAACCAGATATCAGTTCTTCGTCTAGAGGACTTTGAGGTTTTGTTTGCATAGAAGCGGGCGTCCTAAGAAATTAGTAAAGTTTTGTTTGTTTGTTAGGAGTTTACTGTAGAGCTCAACCTGAAGGAATAATGACATTTCTACTAAAAAAATCTCCATTTTCATAATATATTTATCACACTAAAATTGTGGGTAATTTTGAGAATTTGACCTTCCCCAAATGAAAATTGTAAATATCCATGAAAACCCATGTGAGAGCTATTATGCCATAATGTTACCACATAGCCTTCTGAGTAATTTATTATTTTTTTTAGAGACATCTGTATTTGTTACATTTTTGTCAACTCCAATCCAAAGGTGCTTCTTTTAACGCACTACAGTAAACTCTGTAGAGAGCACTTGTGGTGGTTTGACCCTGGCTAAATGCTAGGTACCCACCAAGTCACTCTATAACTTCCCCCCCTCCCCACTTCTCAGCGGAGCAAAAAGGGGGAAAGAAAATAGGATAGAAAAAACCAACCCTTGTGGGTAAAACAAAAGCAGTTTTAATGTAAGCAAAGCAAGGTCCATGCATGGAAGCAAAAAAACCAAACCAGATTTATTCTCTATTTCCCATTAGCAGGCGATGTGGGGCCTTCTCAGGAAGCAGGGCTGCGATACGCATAGCAGTTGCCTCCTATGCCTCGGAGGACCAAGGGTGACCCCACCCCCCTTCCTCCTTTTTCCCAGCTTTATACTTCAGTAGACGCCATATGGTATGGAATATCCCTTTGGTCAGTTCGGGTCAGCTGTCCTGGCTGTGTCCCCTCCCAAGATCCTGCCCACCCCATCCCACTGGGGGAAATGTTGGAAAGAGCCTTGGTGCTGTGTGAGCACTACTCAGCAGTAGCCACAACACCAGTGTGTTATCAACTCCCTTCTAGCTCCCAACATAAAACACAGCACCATGAGGGCTGCTACAGGGGAAAATCAGTTCCAGCTCAGCCAGACCCAGTACAGCACTGCAGATAATGGTGAGGCTACATGACTTTTGGATCAGACACCACATGGGACCAGATATCTTGACAGAGTGATTAAGAGAGTTCTGACCTGTCTCTTTATTTGGGCCAGTATGTGAATATTCTCAGATGATACTGCTTATCTCTCAAATGTGGCATCAGTGATACTGTTGTATTTTTTGCCTTTCTAGAAGTCTGAAAGGCTGCTTTTGTTCATATACATACTAGCCCTTTTTTGTTTTCCTTTTTTTCTTGGCCGCTGGCTCCAAAACCCAGAGAAGGTACTTTAGTTTCTTCGGAATGTCATCTCTGTTTAACAATATGAAACTGCTTGTCTTCCTCTGAGCCTTGTTCTCATGGTAGTACTCACAAGAATGAAGAGGGGGAAATTGTGGCTGCAGAGCCATGTTGCACCCTTGACTCTTTTTGTGTGGTATGGCAAAAGGAATCTTCCTTTTCCTCAACATACCGCTCTTTAGAAGGTGTCTAAGTATCCATGACAGAGATCAAGGCTGAAGATGTATGACAATGGCAGTGCCATTGTGGAGAAGCAACACTGTCAATCAGCCATGGTTACTATGGCTACTATGGCAACTGTTTTTTTTTCCCTTTCACACAGTGCTCGCATAGGTTTAGGGTGCATGCTTATGGTGGCAAATCACATTTATGAATTAATTTGATGTTATAGTCTATTCTGTGCATCCAGCTAAACAGAAATTCAAACAGTAAAAGCAAAATAACATAATTATCTTCCCTTTCAGTTCTGTAAGGACCAAAAAAACCTTACCTAATTCAGGGAAATTTAGCAGGTCATCTGAGTCCTTCCAGGATGACCTTTCTACTTGACTGGATGTCACTGATAGCTTCTCAGAACAATTTTGTCAGGCATATTGCAGTAAAGAGGCAGACTCTGTGTATGTGGTTTGGACAGCATAGATATATGTTATTGGGCCTGAAAAAGGGGCAACAAGAGATCTTCCATTTCCTACTATTCTGCTGTGGTGTCAAAGACCTGATTTTTGCCATTCCTTGGGGAAAGCATACCAAGGGGGTGTTTCTGAGTGCCTGCACTTCTAAGCAGAATGTAATTATGGAAGAAATTAACTTCAAAGCTAAAGATTGTGGTGTAACGATAATTTAGAGGAGTGGGAAGGATGTTTTCTGAGCAATTGCTAATCTTTTCCCTTTCTTTTTGGTTATCACTTACTAGCATTCATTAAAACTGATAACAGGAATTGCTTCTCTTTAAATTTCCTACTCTCAGTTTGTAGAGTTAAACTTTTCTTGGAACAATATATTACTGTCATGCCCAATTGACTTTCTTTATAAAAGTAATAAATCTTTTGTACAGGTTTATTCTTAGCAGCACTAGAAACTACAAAATATACACATGTTGCTGGTTTCTTGTTAAAATAATTGTGAATGCCAACTGTAGTTGTCAGGCACAACCTTTCTACCCTGATGAGTAGCAGCTTGTTGAAGTTCCTTCTTGCAGGAAAGCAGTTTCTGTCTTTGGAATAAAGAGGAGGTTAGCAGACAGCAAAGGGGTAGGCTTCCATTGTTATCAAATCCTCCTCTCATTTTTCACACATTTTCCGACTTCAGCTTGCAGCAAGAAAACATGCTGTCTTCCAGGGAAATTGTTTTTCCTCTGTTTAAGCTCATTATTATAGCTACAGGTCATACCAGAACAAATACTCTGGTCATCCTTCAGACAAAACCCTTCTATATATCTTAATCCATAATGAGCAGAGGAAATTTTGTGAGTTTTGATCCATAGTGGTTGTTTGTAATAACTTTACCTAGGGAAGAAAGCTGTTTTTCAAGACCTTATCCCATTTTGGAACATAAAAGAGAGAAGTGTGCAATGGAGGAAAGCCTTCAATCTATTTACAGTCTGTTGCCCTAAATTAAATGACAAAAAAAGCAGCAATATTACGCTTACTCAGGAGGTGGCTATAGTAAGTGGTATCACTGATCATACCTATTATGTGTGCAAATGGAACTAAAACCACAGAAATAAAGATGAGTTGCAGTTTCCTCATAATAAGCTTTCAAAATGCAGGGTAGTCTATGAAAAAACCCACATTGGCTTCCCAAAACAATGTCTTTTAAAAACAGTCATAGAAGAAGAAGGGTTATGAAACTGTTCATCCCAACAAGCTTTTACCCATTTTGCTGAAGAACATTTAATCAAGAGCAAAGCTTCTGTCAGCTGCAAGAAACGGCATAAATACAAGTTTGCAAAAATGAAAGGTATGTACAATGCATATCACGTGAACACTTCTAGTCACCCAAACAGCATTATACGAATACACAGCAATAAAAATAAAACAGCATTTTACATTATAAGTTCATTTTTATTGAAGCAGTAAAGAGTCACATGACCTTGTATCTAGCCCTTAGGATAGCAATAGAACTCACTTTGACAGCCAGGCTGAAAAATATTGCCATTTCAGAGAGAAGGAAAAGTGCTAAAATTGATCCAGTCCTTGACTAGTGGTGATGAAAGTAGTACATGGGTGATGGCTATTACAATTTAAATAACATATGCAGACATTTTTATTTCAACAGTCTCTATTCATGTGTGTTATCAAAATGGAGATTGGAAGTCAGACCAAAATGCCATTTGTCTGACTGACTGATTGGCTGCTAGAAAAATTCACTGGGTTGCACTCAAAATAAGGGATCGTATTTAGGACTTTGTACAGCAGCAACGTCCTGAAGAAGTCTTTGACAGTGTGAGGCCTGTGTATGTCTAGGAAGTGGAGATACTTGTAACCAAATGTTAGGTGCAAATATAAACAGTGTTTTCATGACACACAAGGTCTGAGCTGCAGGTTGGAACATGCACGCAACTGAACAACTGATTCTGTTGTGGTCATAAGTGGCACTGAATAAAAGCCAACATGGCTTTATTTCCTGAGTTAATGTGACACAGAAGGGTTTTATAAGCAATTTTCTATCAAAAAATAAATTATACTAGTGCGCATTTCCCAAGTTAGGGGAAAAACTGTTATAAAATTTACATGTTTTTAATTGGAGAAATGAGTGCAAAAATATAAGCGATGTCCCAGTGGAGAGACTACAACTTCCTTGTTCTTTTTCCATAGCTTTGAAATTTGGAAAAACATAGGTGACACAAGAAAGAAAATGTATCAGAAAATGTGCAATATGGCAGTTCCCTACTTACTAATTTCTGAAATATTTCCTATTTCACATTCTCATGTATACATCTCAATGACATTTTAAGAATGTTAACCATTCACATCAAGATTAAACACACTTAAACACTTTTTAATACGTTTCAGTTGTACAAAGTACCCAAGAGACAGCCCTGAAGTGTGAAGATTTTTGTTTATATGTTTATATCTATGTTTATATATTGGAAATGCAAAGTATGGGCGAAAATCCAGCCTCTGTAACTTTGATATGTGGCAGGATTATGTGCTGAAGTGAAGTCATAAATCTTCTGCCAAATATTTTAAATCCTAAAGCCACCAAGGCCACTATTCATGATGCTGGGAGGCAGCAAGCGATGCTACCTGCAAATCCAGCTTAATTTTTTTTTAACATAGGCCTGAAATATCTTTCATTAATCCTTTTGGCTAGTGGAATTTATGTAAACACATTGTGATAGTCTGCGTAGTTATACTGGACAAAGTAAATCTCTTCAATTGAGCGCATTATTATTGTAAAATACAAATCAGCTGTCTGATAGCATTTGAGATTGTTCATTGAATTCATTAAAAGTAAATAAAAATAAAATTAACAGGCATCAAACTTTCTCTGGCATCTGTGGTTTGCCCCAAGGTCCAAGATGTGAGTTGGAGCCTATACTTGAAGAGATGTTGAAGAGCTATAGTTATATCACTAGTACTCCAGGCTGCCAGATGATAGGAATTCGATCTTCCCAAGAAGCTGCTATCATGACAGTATTCTGAGAAAAAATGTTATTTCTTTTTATGTTTTACAGACCAGTCTCTACAGCATTTACCTCTCCTTTATTTTTTTGGCTTCTATTCCAGTTGGTGATACTGTTAATAATTGTCAACTTCACCATGCTTGTGTCTTCTCACTTTTTATTTTGTTATGTTCTACATAGTTTTTATCGTTTTAATTTCAATTTTAACAAAATTATCTGGATTCTACTATACTTTACTATACTTTTTCACTGTGCGCAATGGAAAACCTTTCATTTTTAAAAAAACAAACAAACAATATTCAGATAATGGTTCCTGTTGTCCAAAGGTGCTGCTCGCACTGTGATTCTTTTGTAGTTAAGTAAAACCTGTAGAGAACTCATGTGGCAGTCAGGTGAAAGTTAAAGACCTGAAGGCTAATGTAGAAAGTTTTGTTACAGTTTCTGGGAATTAAATTAGTAATTTCTAATTCATTCCGTGTTTGCCATCAAAGAGTCAATGGCCTGAAGATTTGGAGATGGGTATTAACTGGAGTGTTAATGATGATATTATTCAATATCTTCTAATGTCTTATTAACCTACTGTACTGTACATATTCCAGTGTCAGTATACTGCATCTAAGAGAAAGGGGTCAGTGCTCTCACATCAATAAAGGACCAGAAAGCTTTGCTGCTATCAGGGGAGCTGCTAAGCAGAACCAGGACAAGAAGCTGGGCTTATGTTAAGCAGAAGGGTAATGAAAATTCCAGAGAAGAGGCAATGCTACATTTTCCTTCCCATCTGGGTGGTTAATACATCAGGTCACAGATCCCTTGTGTTGGTGATTCATTATTTTTTGTTCCTGGACCTCTCCTGTGTTATATCTGCATGAATAACATTGATCACTTGAAGCTGAAAATTATCCATTTTCTTAGAGCACCTACTTTGGGGCTTTGTTTGTTTTTCTTTTTAATCATAGCAAGTGAATAGCTTTCTACTTTGCTTTTCTTGGTGATGTGACATTTTTATAACATAAACTTAGTATTCCTATCCTTAATGTCTTTGTTTGACATGCAAACTTCTAAAGATCATTGAAAACATGGGCTTTTCAGTGCTTATTCCTTTTCAGACCTCTGTTTTGTTAATATTACAGCCTTTTCCAATACCAGAAAGTTGCAAGCTTCCTAAGGGATATGTTTTATATGCTTGTTCAGATGATGTCAATATCATTATACTGAATTAGCATGATGTTATGAAATCTACATTTAACAAATGTTGTTAAACTGTGTTTTCACTACGGATGCTTCCATTGAGGTCTGCACCAGGTGTCTATTACCTAAAACATTATAGGGAAACTGTTAAGTAGAAAGTGTGAAAAGAGTTTCTTTCTGTTATTTTTGGCTTGGTCTTACTGCTCATATGTAAGAGAAAATGGGAGAAAACAGAATGAGCTCTGGCACCCCTAGGTGCAATACACAGAATCACAGAATCACAGAATGGTAGGGGTTGGAAGTGATCTCCGAAGATCATCTAGTCCAACTCCCCTTCTAGAGCAGGATCCTAGAGGAGACCATGCAGGAACATGTCCAGATGGGTTTTAAATCTCTCCAGAGACGGAGACTCCACAATCTCTCTGGGCAGCCTGTTCCAGTGCTCGATACCAATTGGGTTGACAGCAAAATGGGGATTGTAAAGTGCACTGCCACTGCTGAGATAATGTGACCACACAAGTATTTAGATATACCATAGTGAACACTGGGGACTCAACTTGGTAAATCTGGATTTAGCTCTGGATGCCTGAGCAAGTTGTCCCTAGAGAGTGGGCAAACCCGAAACATTAGGTCCAGACCACCAAGAAAATGGTGAAGTTGTGGAAGTCTCTGGTTCAAATGAAACCAGCTCAGAGTTCTAACTATCAGTTTTTAAAAACATGAATATTGCAATGCTTTTATCTATGAAGCCAGACACAGATAATCACATGCAATGTATCACACTGTGTCATAAGGAAACTACTTCCATATCTAGAATATAACTTATTTTTCAATCTTTTTTTTTTTGTATTTCAATGCAGAAGAACTAGCCTAAGCAAGAGTTCTGAATCTGATCACCTCTAAACTTTGAGACAACAGTGTTCCACATCAGATATAAATATATACTTTAATTTACTACATAAGCCATAGGTCAAGAATAGTCCAAATAAAAACACTATTCTGACCATTCATACTGAACAGTATTTCCTTGGATAGAATCTAGTAGTGTAGGCAGGGTAATAAAATGTACAATAGGAAAAGAAAACTGATAATTGTTAATATTTCTATTGAATGCAAGCATGAGAAAATCTTTTTTTACTTGTAATGCATAAAAGAAGAATGCTGATGGAAGTGGAACATCCTTATAATCTAGTAAAATTGTGGTTTTGCACTGAATTGGAAAAGTATAAAATTGTAATTGAATTTTCGTAGTAGATCCAGGCTGAAAGGTAGTTGATGCATATTAGACCATCTCAGTGTTTCAGTTTTTCTCAACGCAGGCTACAGAGGAACACTTGTCTTTAACCTCAGGAGATTTGGACCAAGTCTCAACCTAGATTGCAACCTTGAATTAGCTTGTCATTCATACAAATGATAGACATCTATTCCTGTGACAAATTTCCCACAAGTGATTGACAGCCTCTGCTAATAAGCAAGCTGGGCTGAGCTGAAATGTAGGCAGAATTTAGTTTACAGTAAGAAAGTCTGTCCTGCCCATCCTGAATAAAGTATTCTGCAATTTGACAGTCACCTCAAACACCAATAACACTACACAATTAAAAACAAAAAAATCCCACAACAAAACAACAGGATTTATAGCATAATTACACTGCTATGATCCTTCTACTTTGTTCTAATATTTTCTCTTTCTGCTTTCTTTTCAGCTGTCCACCATGTTATAGTACCGACTTACAAAATAACGTGGAGAAATGCTACCATCAACGGCCTTAAGCATTAGCAAACTAGGCAGATGCATAGGACAGTGGATAACATAACAAAATGTACATGAAAGAAGCATGAGTAATTCCCCTGCTGCTGATATTCCCCACGTTGTCTCTTGAGAGCACTGTCCTCTGGGATCCACTCCAAATCCCCTTCCATCCTACATGGAAACTGTCCTGCTCCGAGGCCACCGACTCTGAGTTTTGCTGGCATGGCTGAAAAGCCTTGAACCAGCATTAGAACTGTGCTAAGGTTCACTAACAGAACTGAGATATATATGGTCTCTCATTCCAGTTTCTGTAAAAGTCTCTCTCTGAGAGCTAGTTGTTGATAAATTCACGCCTACCAGACATACACCAGAAGAACTGGATGAAATCCAACATCTAGTAGTGTAGGAGGACTTCACATTTCCAGAAATTCAAAAATTTGCATAAACATGTTGAAGTTTTTACTCCTTGTCAGACAGAGGTAATCCACAAAGACTGATCTTATCTTCTTAGAATGAAGAAATCTAAGTTCTGTTTAACTCTTAACTGTGAATGCACTCAAGCGATGAAAGAGAGCAAATTGGAGCATACCATTTGGACTTCAGACTGACCTCTAATCTAAGCTATCGTCAGCTTATGTTCCAGAACAAAAATATGCTTTAGAGTATTTTATTCAGAATGAAAGCTTGGAATTTTTCTTTAGTTTATTTTAGCTCTTACATCATGAAAATGATTAGTAAGTACATGCACTTCTTTCATATTTCATTTTTAGGAAAACTAATTTGCTTCAAATTTACACAGAAATTTTTGTGGTGGGTCACACAGGGCTAGTTTTGTAGTTTTGGGGAAAGGTTATTTAATGCATACTTTCTAAAATACCTAAAATCAGGATGTGAAGGAGAGAAAGAAAGTGAAAGCTGGATGATTATATGCTGAGGTAATAAAGTATAAAAAAATTGCAAGGAATTATATTCTGCACATTTTCTAGAGAGGACTTTCTGGATATCAGTTTATATCTGTTTCTGTACAGGTTGCTATGCACAAAAATAAAATAAACATTATTTATTACTGAGGTAGGAACAGAAGCAAAGACATTCCAAAGAACCGGTGTCTTATTTAAGGGAAATTTAGAATATTTAATTTAGCTGAAGAGCAGTAATACATTGGGTATTTCCAGAAACAGGCCCTAATAGCTTTCATTTGATATGCTGGGCTACATGCTGCACGTGTCCACATAGGGAGCTAATGAGTATGTTAGAGATAACACGCATAGAATAAGTGGTTTACACCCCAAAAAAAAAAAAGTCACCTCATTCAAAAGCATAAACCTGACCTCTGAACACTTGGCATTGTGGCTGGCCTCAGATACTGGAGCATGTATAGCTTGGTCGAGGTCTAAGATGTAGATTTGCTCTGTTAATATCATATTCATCCTTAGGATCCTGGTTTCCCCCTTTCAGTTTCCCTGCCTCAAAATGCTTGAAAGCTCTTTGTGTTGTCAGGAACCAACAGCTTTCTGAAGAGGGCAGTTATAATTATCAAAGGAAAAGTGTGTGAAAAACTGTCACAAACACCACTAAAATGGTGACACTCATGCTTTGGTTTTATGACTAATTAATTTTGCTGTATGCAGGGGGAAAATTCTAATGACTTGTTCTAATCAGGAAGTCTGCCCTGCACATAATTCAAGGACTTTAACTGTCAGACAAATGGAAAATCAGGTAAAACTTAAGGAGTGAGCACGAGCAAGTCATATGTAATAGTTGAACCAAGTGACATGGAAAGCTTTATCATTATTTACTTGTTTTTAAAGGGTTATTTCCCATGGGAGCTTAGATTTTTGACAGTCAAGGTACCGAGCATTAGCAAGTAAAGGAAATGGTTGAAACTGCAACCTCACAAGAACAGCAGTAACATTCGCTCCCTTCTGATATCTCCTTGCACTTCTCTTTCACTTCTGGAATTTCTACATGTTTAATGTGAAATTCAGTGCAGCCTGTTGGTGTGCATTTCCAAAGGGCCAAAACTGGATGTCTCTCATTTTGGGTGTGTCGTGCCTTCTCCTCTTTCTGACCTGTCCTGACTGGCTGGCTTGCTTACTGAGGTACCTGTGACTTGTGTGGTACTTTGGAGAGTTCAGCTGGTGGTGCTGGCAACTACTCTCTTCCGGCAGAAGAGATGACTTTCAGCCAGCATTCACAGTTAGGTCCCCATCATAAGCATCAAAACACAAAAGTGTTTGGGAAATGGTAAGGCCCATTTTTCCACAGCAGATAGGTCTGTATGCTGTCACGACCATCAGGATTGCCTGGGGTCAGGGTTTTGCAGGGAGGCCTTTACCACAGCATGTATCTATTTACGGAGTAGCATCTTCATGTTACAGTGAGCTTTTGGAATCGTTCCTTATAGCACAGTTCTTGATGGACAGCTGGACATCTCACAAGTCATTCTTTGATACATATATCTACTACTCAAGTTGGAGTGGAAGCTGTTGCACTGGAGCTGGGAGCCCAGATACATGTTGGCTCTATCCAGGAAGTCGTTTCTGTCATACCACGTACAGAGAGTGTGGACTGCATGTAGGTTTACACTAAAGTTTGTCATTGAATGACCAATTATAATTTCTCTTGTGAGAGAAGCAGTATTTCTTTTATTCTTAACTATTCCCTTGTTGGAAAAATACTTTTTCTAGTAAATTGCAATTCAGTTGGATAAAATAAGGAAAAAAAGTGGGGTTTTTTAAATATTCACTGCTTCTTGCCACTTTTTAGTTATTCAACAGTCATCGATTGGGTTTACCTTTGTACTTTGGGAAGACCCAGTATGCCTTGTTTTCTGTAGGCTCAGTAAAAACTATATGCCCATTGTCACACTATCATCCCTGTGCTAAATACGTTATTACAGCAAAACTAAAAGTCTCATTGGGTGCTTTCCTGGGGTCAAATACCTGAAGCTCCTTGCCTGAGACCTTTATTATACTGGTGTTGTCATTCAGAGATTCCAGTCTCAATGGGAAAGAGGCTAAAATGCTGTTCTTCTTCCTCTGCCTATGAAAGTTACCCTAGTATTTCCTTTAAAAGATTTTTCTAAAGAACTGAAAGGAAGAAACTCAGGTTCAATTCCCAGCACATGCTGTGCACCTTATCCTCTCCTGCCGAAATGTTTGGTTCTATCACTGTATTTCCCACTCTTTTGTAATTGCAGCTCATGATTGTCCATTTATAAAGCAACCTGGGGTTTGACAGTTTCCTAATGAGATGTTACAAGCCCTCATTACAGCTACTTTCAAACAGCTGAATGTAGTGTCTTCAGGGTTTTTTTAGATCTTTTTTTGTCATGGTTTTGACTTCAGTGAGAAGGTTAAGCAAGCAGTGATTCTTTTATTTCATTTGTAGCCCCATATTTTCAGCTCTCTAGAGAAGATGATTAACAGAGCAGCCCTAGAGAGCTTTCAGTTTTAAATGTTGAACTCTACCTAAAGCAGTCAGTTCCTTTTCCCTGTTTCAGTCATAAGTTTTGACAACTTAGAAATACATTTTCATTCTCAGGTGCTCTGAAAAATAGCTTCTCTCTATCCTAATCTAATGTTTGGAGGGCTGTCTGGTGCCGTTCTCATGTTGTTTGGCAGACACATGAAACAACTGTTAATCATCCTCTAAGCCCTACTTTGCCAACTGGATCAGAGGATCCTGTTTTCTAGGCAGATTAATCTATGTGTTGCTACCCCATAACCTACTTTGAGGCTTCAGCCCTCTTTCTGCTAGAAATATGCAACATAGCAATGAAGAGAAATCAGCTCCTTTCTAAGGCTGTTACCAAGTCACTATTTTTGAATTGATACAGGACTCTAGTATTCCAAGAAAATAGATGGTAAAAGTTTGAAGTTGGACACCCCCAAAAAAGTGGCCATACTTTAAAATTTGGCCTTAATGTCTCAGTGACATCAGACTTCATTTGCAAAATGGTGTCTTCTTGGGGATTAGGTTTCAGGCAATAGATCTCCTGGCCTGCTGCTCATACTGCATACATGAAACAAACATGTAAACAAGTGTTGTAAGTGACTTACATTTTAGGTGTTCAAACAGAAATACCTTGGAAAATGTATTTTTAAAAGCAAGTATGCAGTTCTGTAAAGATGTTCCAAGTACACTGTTGACTTATTCTGAAAAATAAATGTGATGTGCAGACAAACATTCATTTATGCATATATGTAATAGCGGAACAGCAGCAAATGTACACATAAATACATGCAGTCACATATGCACATTTATAGAAAGAGGTGGCTATTAGCCTTTTTTTCTGTGAAGAAGTGATTTTTCATTCAAATTTAATCAATTACCATTTACAGTGCCTATTAAATCTCCCACTACATTTAGCTTTTGTGATATAGTGCCTTAGCTTGCAAGTACCTCTGCAACAACAGTCCTGTACATTCTTATAAACAATTGGCTATTAAACTGCTCCTCACTTTTCACAGAATTTGGAAACTACATAATGAATGAGGCAAGTATCAGTAAAACAAATATATCTGAACTAGCTAAGAATCAAGCAAAGTTACTGGGTCTCTCCCTGACGAGGTACTAGCTAGCTGTTTAAACTGATTTTTTACCTGAGGTCCATTGAAGTTCCTTGTTTTCTAAGTGCTCATCTTAAGACATTGTTGTGATTTACAGATTTCAGAGCTTATTGATTTCTCTGGCATCAAGGAGACTTACTTTAGCATTTACTAAGTGATGTAAAAATCTGTAATGTTCTGAGAAAACAGGCTGTAGATCTTCTAAATTGAGCACCCAAAAAATGTGAACATACCTCAGGATTCAGCTTTAACATCTCTGTGACACCAGGCTCCATCTGTAGAACACGTGAGGCCGAGAAGTGTTTCACATAAACACACCCCACCTGATACAGAAGTCCCTGAGAAAATCTGCAGCCCTACACTGACAGGAAACTTTAAATAGCGTGCAATGAGTAGCACTGTAGCTTAAATAGAGGGAAATAAAATATAAGCAAAAGCACCAAACTAACTGAGAGAATGTTTTTTTTTTCGGAGAGCACTGCTTATTTGTGGTAAGGAGTAGGTAGGTGACCTGTGGAAATTGCATCTAATTTCATATTGTGCCAAATGTATTCGGTTAAAATTCATTTCCCCTCTAATCAGAATAGGAAAGAAACTCAAATGATGATGGAATGAAAGATCAATACCACTTACTTGCCCAGCGTTTACATTTGTTGCTTCACTGTGAAATTGCATTATTCCAATTATACTTTAAATCATTCTAATTATATTTTCTTTAGCAACCATTTGCCTGGCAGAATCCAGATCACTTCAGAAACTAATTTAAAAAAGTATTTTTAGCTATAGTTCTTAGTAAGTTTTGGACATTCCTGTGGTACATAGATTCTTACACAGGAAATAAATCAGAAACAAGAAAAAAAATTGTCTTTCGCTTGCATGATGGGGATGAAACTTAGGAAATAATGTAATATATATTAACATAAAATATCTCTAACTTTCTGTTACTTAAAATAAAATAGAAATGCCTGGCAAAAAAATAGCTCACCTGCACCACCCCGTACACCTGTCTCATCTCCTGTGCGTTCTTTGGTTTGAGCAAAACTCAGTTTTAGTACACCTTCCTGATCAAAAGCATAACATGGATGTGGACTATTTCTTTTGCCATCTTCCTTGATCTATATTCCCACAGCCATGAAAAATCAGAACAGTTGGTTTTGGCCTTTATTAGGCTTTTGGATGATTTGCTTAAAACATCTATAATTAAAATCCTTTGAAAATTTTCATGTAGATGTAAGATCCTGACCTTGAGTTCTCCTGTTGTTCTTTGTGTTCAATCCAGTCTAAACCTACAATGTTATAAATCCACTGAACTTACCCATTACATACTGCTCCTTAATTAACAGAGAGATCACTTTCAGAGCTAAAATTTGGGACTAATGCATTTCACTAAAATTCTTCAAGTGAGAGAACATCTCTGCTGTGAAAATTCCCTGACGTGCTACAGGGTAATTTTTTTCAATTATCACATACAATAGTATGAGCCATGATTTTGTAATAGCACATGCAAATACCTAGAGTATTTCTGAGGCACTGGAAGTATGATGCCAGACCAGAGATAAAACAGGAATGACTTAGCATACAACAGATTTCAAAGATGTTGTCAGTAAAAACAAATTCACAATTTTCCCTCACCTCTAACTTTACTGTTGTATCCCAGGTTCTGGAGCTGCCAGTGTTTTCCTACAGTTCTGTTATTTATTAAGTGTACCTTTCTTCTCTCTTTAGACAGTGTGGGTCTAAAGACTGTGTATCAGCCAAACTAGACTGTGTAAGAGATTTCAAGCTACCAGAGGTTAAGAAACTCTCACACTGTGATTTTTCTGCTATAGATAAAGGATTTTTTGCTCTTTGATAGCGGGGGTTTTTTCAGGGAAAATTACTTTGTGCACAGTTTTTACTTACAGATTTTAATTTACACTCTCTTTTTAAATCTCTTTAATATGCTCAAGATTATAGCAAGCATTTTTTGATATCAAAAAACTAGACAATGATACTATTTTATCTGCAGATCCTAAGTACATATTTTGGAAGGTATCCTCTGGGGTGATTCAAAATAATCCTTTATTTTATGTTACACTGTTGTCTGGTCTCTGATATACAGCTATTTTTCTTCTGCAGCTGATAGAAAGTAAATGGAGAGGATTCTAATTTTACTTTGCTGGTGTATGAATGTGTCATTTCATACAACTAGCTGTTTTTCTTTGTTGTAACTTCTTTCTCTCTGTTCTAGCCTGCGGCTTCCCTTTTTATTTGATCAGTATAGTTTATATCATATTCCGGGCATCACTTCTTCCCAGGAGAAAAACAGGGTTTCAAATTGCTGCTCATGATTCCTAAGGCAAACTGAAAGAGTGCTGACTGCATTAATGTTTCCTTTTCTGTTTTCAGGGCTTATTGGTTTTATTTCCATTAGCTCATGGATGCATTGTTTTTCCTACCTCTACTAACATTCTTTATCCAATGATTGGCAATTATTTTTTCACAGCAGTTTACAGTTCACCAGAATACAATTTCTGTTAACGAGAAAATTAATCAATCTGATTGTTACCTGACCAAAGAAAATAATTTAAAATACACAAAGCCTAGAGTACCAAATTTTCTGTCTATGTCTTCGGAGGGAAAGTCATATAGCCTGGTGTTCAGGTTGTCTACTCAGTATCTCCAGCAACAATTCTTCCAGAACTGGAACTGTTGCTATGAATTTCTTAATATACTCAAATCTGTAAAATTAGTTATTTTTCTGGTTAAAATGGTTTCCTATAACACAATGAAGCAACTATAATTAGTAACACTTTTAAAGAGAATCTTCCTCTAAAACGTATTAAATATCCACTGAGGAAATTCCCATCCCTTACAATCTAATGTGAGAAGCTAAAGTCTAGACATTGTCATTACAGTTTGGAGGAATTAATATTTTTCATCATTTTCCTCTCAAAATCACTCTATCTCTTTACTGTAAACTTGATGTTATACTTTTGAAACCATTGGTAAATCTGCTATTGACATCACCAGAACAAACCTAGATTTTAAAATACTATTTCTGATCCCATACTGTTTCCTATACTATACTATATATATGCTATTGTATACAACAGCATAGATATAGGTGCTTTATTCCCCATATAAGTACCACCAGAAATTATATCTGAGATGGATAGTGTAACTGAACTTAACATTGAAAACCCATCCTCCTAGTCAAATATTCAGTTTACAAGATCACCTCACAGAAAATTTTCTGTAGTCCAGGATTTGGTACTAAGTACGTTTATATAGAAAAACTAAGTTATCAGTGCTCTTTACCTCTGTTTTCCATCCCAATCATATCTCATACTAAACTCCTGGAAATTAAGAAAATGTATCTTAGAAGAGTATTACAAATGCAACAAAAGACAGCATTCAGACCATCTGACTCCAAATCTTGTACTTACAGGACAGACTATTAGATGTATTGACAACGAGAACAGTAAGACAATGGAAGAGGTTTCCCAGAGAAGTTGTAAATGTTCCAGCATTGAAAGTGTTCAGGGTCAGGTTGGATGGGGCTTTGAACAACATGGTGTAGTGAAAGATGTCCCTCCTCATGACAGAAGGGTTGGACTAGACGATCTTTAAAGGTCCCTTCCAACTCAAACGATTCTATGATTTTATTTTTATGCTACCACACCGTTCTGGCCCAAAAAGTCTGACCATCTGTCTTTCAGTAATGACTTTGACATCTTTATTGATGTCAAATGTACATAGATTTATTGATATTCTGTTTGTCATTTCTGTCCAGGTAGCTCTCTCTCAAACAGTTACTAATTTTTTGTTGGCCTGGAATTTTTTCTCAAGTAAATGCTAACCCTAAATAGATACGTGGGAAAAATGAACAGAGGGGAAAAAAAAGGAACCCCAATCACCTATGAGGTGACAAACAACACTTCTTCTGAGGGTGACAGAGCACTGGAACAGGCTGCCCAGAGAGGTTGTGGAGTCTCCTTCTCTGGAGATTTTCAAGACTTGCCTGGATGCAGTCCTGAGCAATGTGCTCTAGGGGATCCTGCTTTTAAGCAGGGGAGTTGGACTAGATGGCCTCTGAATATCCTGAGATTCCGTGGTTCCGTGATTCACAGTTTCATGGTGCAGTGCAAAGGTTTTTTATGCCAGTAAGGATACTGTTTGTGGATAGCTCACAAAAAAAGTTATTTTCTGGTAACAATCTATTTAATGTTTTTCATAAAGATTTTTTTTAACATATTCAATTGCCCTTGTTCATAATTATTTCACAATACTTAATGAGAAGTTATCACGGAATCAGGGAATTGTCAAATTTACCTTTTAAATACTTGAAAATGACAGCTAGGCCTTCAGAGGCAATGATTTACATAACTGCCCTGTATAAAGAAGAGAGGACTGTTGTCTCTGCTTTTTTGCCCTGGCTCCACAGTATGACAATGTCAGAGTGACAGCAGCCAGGAGTCCCTGGCCTCCTTATTCTAATTCTATCAGGTATCAATTGACAACACCAAAAAATGCTGACATTTTTTTTCACTGACATTACAGTATGTAAAACTTTACCTTGCGATGGACTGCAAAGCTAAGAAAAAATGCTGGTGCAGCCAAAATACTGCTGTATAGTGCTGTTGTGGCAATGAGGGACCTATCGTTTTGTATTAGACTTTGCTGAGCAGAGGAACCTTAAAATAACAAAAAAGGAATTTGCTTTATGAACACATTCCAAATCATATTTAAAAACACAGCACAGATTTTTCTATTCTGTTTCTTGTTAAAGATTGCTCTATCGTGTGATAATGTTCTTCAGCTGTATCATGCTTTTCCAGAAAAAGTCTTCAATGAACTAGGGAGTTTTTCCCTTTTCAGTGAACTCTTTGCTTCCAAGGCACCACTCATAACAGGGTTACTCCAGGAGACCGTAATAGAACAAACAGAACAAATCCTGATTACATGAATCCTGGAACACCCAGGTATGATGGTTCACCCCATTTCCCCAGATTCTAAAACAGTGTGTCTAATGCATCACAGTACCTTCCTGCACTGAGGACAGAATGAGCACGCAGCTTTCTGATAATGGACCTCGGTGAGAAGGAAAAGCAATCAAAGTTCAACAGGTCAAACTAGCAGTCCTGGCAAAACTGTCTAGAAAAGTGAAATAGAAATGAGAAGCTCTGAGCTGCAGAGGACAGATGAGTCAAGTAGTCTTGAATTTCAAATATCATTCTATCACTTGTATCATTGCTTGGCCTTGCACACATTACTCAAATATTCATTTCTTCCATCTGTAGCACAAGGAATCTGTTTATTTACCTGCCTAATAGGTATGTAGTGAGAATTAAGGAATCAATGTTCAGTTACACGTTTAACTAATGTAACCAAGTGAAGATAATTAAATGTTTAAGCATTGTTGTTAAGTGGCTGATCCAAAAGAAGAGGGAAGTCATACTCAAAGGTAAACTGGAACCATAAAACTTGGACTGAGGAATCCGATTCTGATTTAGTTCATTATGGTTTTCAAAGCATTTATGTGGTGTTGGAAGTACCCCAGATCAAGCTCAGGTTAAGTACGTTGGAAGTCAGAGAGCCTTGCTTGTTCACTTTGTGCTGAGGAATCAGCTTACCAGACCTCTGACTATATCAACCACTCTTATTTTTTTTTATACAGGGGACCATTCTTCTGTCTACAGAAAAGAGCAGGTTGATCAGACTGCCACTTCTGACTGGAAATTCAAAATACTCCAAAAAATTCATCTAGAGTCAAAAACTCTAGCTGGTCTTTCCCCTTGAGACTGGAAAAATCTAGTCAAGATCTGTTACAAGTTGTTCCAATCCTTTGCTTTGAAGCAATTAGTACTTGGATTCTTCCAAAACAATGGTAGTATACCTGGTGCAAATGTTCCCCTCAAAAGTATTTCAAGAGCCCCAAAGGAGATTTAAGCATTACCATGGCCAAAGACAGCAGTTAGAAACTGAAAAACTGTCCCTGCAAACCTTACGTGAATTTAGTGATTCAGATTTCAGACCCTGCAAATTTCCAGGACCTCTTTTCAGGCCATCATAGTTAATGCAGTAATCTGCTGTAGGAGCTTTCCCTGTGTAAAACTAGATGTTCTTAAATGCTGAAGTAATGGTATTATCTAGAGCAGACTTATTTTGCTGTGACTGACCTTTCAAACGTACGCTTTTTTGTTTCCAGATGAGATACCTAAGAATTGCCAAACTGGCTTGGATAAAAAGTACATCAAACTTGTGTCGTATGTCTGAAGAATACCCATAGGAGACACTTCAGAAAAAGGAACAGATCACATAAGAAATGATTGCTCTCCCTTCATCTTCTACCAGCTTTTTCCCCACAGCAACTTATTGACTTTCTGTGCTATAGACTGCATTTGGACAGTTATATTTAATAGCCACCAGCAAATGTATCTTCTAGTTCCTTTTTAAACATATTTATACATTCAGTCTTCTGTGGGAATACTTCCATATTCGTCATTTTTATTTGTCCCATGAAAGAATATTTCCTTTTATTTGTTTTAAACTTGCACACCCCTCTTTCTTTGGAGAAGCCATGAATAATCTCACTGCCATTCATCATTTTACAGGTTTTGGTCATGTCAGTTCTCATCCAACAAGTATCATTCTAGATTATTTTACATGCACATGCAGCCCACTCCACATTCCTGGTCACATATGTGTCCCTTCTTGGTTGTGTTTCTGTATATTTTATGAGAAAATCGACCAGAACTCAAGTGAAGTATTCAAGAAATGGGATTTAGACAAGGACCAAAATGGTGATTTTGATCTACTTTCCAGCTCCTTTTAAATTAAGTGCAAATATTCTACTTGCATTTCAGACTGACGCTGACCATTAAACTGATGTCCACAGGAAGCTATTTAAGTGATTTCAAGTCATATAGTGTTTTCAAAAGCAAATATAACCAATACATACAGTTTACTATGATTTATGGTTACTAGGAAGATGTTATTTATGTTATACTTCTGTTATTCTCAAGCCACCTTAAAATAAAGCATGCTCATAGAGCTGTCTTGATTGCAAATTAAAAAAATTAAAAGAATGCCAAATGTCATTCCAGTGTGTATTTTATTGCCATGGTAACACAAAGGTAACTGGGTAGGTTGAGCTACAAATTACGTACTTAGTTATTTAAAGACCGCAATGAAATAAAGTCACTTAATCAAGCTTATCGTTGCTTGTACCATGTAATCAAGTCAACCCTATTAAAGCCAAAGTAAAAATGCTGGATGTTTCTGTGTTGTGTCTCTTCAAACAGCATTCCATATGCTCTAGTACATCAAACCTGACCAATCAATGAACATTACTCATTGTTATAGGTTATGTTTTGCAGCCATGTTAAATAGAAGTATGTTTTCTTTTACAAATACTCCACATTGTGAGTTTTCCTGTACCATCTATAATTAAAGCCTAATCTTTTCAAATATATCCTTTCATCTGCTAGATGCTCTCCAATTGTACTCATCTCAAGCAACAAAAACAGACGCACTGAAAAGTACACTCCTTGATTTTCTACTTCTAACTCTAAATTATATGCATTGAATATAATTCTAAGCTGTGACTGTTGCCAAGCAAAATTGCATTATAATCAAAAGCACACAGAACAAGGGGAGAAAATTAAAAAAAGTAAAATTCTTAGCTGAATTCATTTGCTGTGCTAGGATAGAAGAAGAATATTTATTTGGAAAAATCAGTAAAAATATTTGATACAGTTTATTCTTCTGGAATGGCAGTAGAAGTTTACATTGTATAATCACATTAACATCGGTAATCACATATGTGTAGTACCTTCCATCATTAAGTACCCTGTAGGGCTGTTCTGCAAATTGTAATACCAATTACTGCTCACTCCACAGACACACTTGCCCTTAGCGAGTGTCCAGAGTTTTGTGGTCCCATGAACTTAAATGCTGTGTTCATTTTTTATCCGTAATGAGAACTTCACCAGAAATTGAAAAAAAGCCCCAAATTACACACCTTTTTTTCCAAGTGAAAATACAAGAATAATTTTCAGAGGCATGTCCAATCCATAGTGCAACGTACAGGAAGCAGTCTGCAAAAGCCCAGAGAGGAAACATCCACTTGAATTTAACTCTGAATATATTAATGGAAACAGGCTTGACACTTGCATTACCCTTTATGAACAGTCTACACCAGTATTATGATAGCTAATTAATGTAATAATTTCTAAATAACGAAGTGGCTACTCAAGTGCTACTAATTACCCTATCTTTACAAAGCATGCCACAGGAACACAAGTGACTACTGAGTACGGTTAGGGGCTCCCTTTCCATCCTCTCCTAATGGACATCTCCTGCAGCAGACACCTTCCCAAGGATTCAGACCCCAATCCAGAAAATCACCTATGCACCTATTTAAATTTAAGCATGTGAATAAACCTATTCACTTCAGAGGGAATACTTAGTGCTTAAACTTAAGCGTATGTTTAAGTGAAGGCTGATGGGGGCCTATGGCATACTGCAGAGAACCATGCCGCCTACTGTTTCATGAATATCGTGTCCTGCAGCACCTGGGTTTTCTTTGGAAGTTGTCCATCTTGTTAAAAAAAAAGAGTCCAAACTTGATTAGCTCATAAAATCTTGAATAGCTTGCAGTCTGAGGTAGCTCAGTGATACATCAGCGGGCAAAAGAAGTTTTGTGCCAGGAAAATACACTCCTTAGTTTTTCAAAATGAGCTACTTTTTCCCAATGAATTTTCATTCATATCAAGATAAATTATTCAAAAGAAATCATAGTTCATACACCTTATGAAATACTTACAGTCTTGTCACTATTTTCACCATATTGATTTGGGCTTCAATCCTATTCTTTTTGATTTCAAAGACAATGAGAACACGCCTATCAAAAATTAAAAATAGCTTTCAGCAACATAGTTCTGTTAAAATCATTAACCAAAAATGAATAATTTTACTTTATTTATACAAGAACAGTATTTTTTTTTTTCACATTCATGTATATTTGAGGTTTGACTCCACTAAACCAAATGGAGAAAACCATAGCTTGAACTTCCCAGAGTTTGGACCAGGTTCACGTGTCTGTCCTCACTAACGGTGACTAACCATTCATTCCACAGCAGCTTATTGTATATTGTGTGACAGACAATATGAAGAGATCTTCTTAATTTCACACGATTTTGGTGCATAATGTATTGAGGTGCAGGTGTATAGCAAGACAGGAAAAAACAATCTTGAGATAAACCAGAATAATTCTTGACTATAAAAAAGTCTCTTTTGCTGTAGCTCAAGTATTGTGTTACACAGAGAATCAGCTTTATGCACATGTGTGTGTCTACACTTAACAACTCCATTTCAACTTTGATGGAATTTTCTACTGCATTTGCTCTGAGGCATGCTTTAAAATTTTCATAACTCCATTATTTTACAATCAACTCTTATAGAACCTAGTAAAGTATGTATTAATCACTGGGGACTCGTTACTTGCTGAGTTTCATATATCAAAGTTTTGTAATTTCTGAGTTTTGCTAAGGAGAAAAAAATCCAGTTGCAACAACTTTTCTCTTTCTTTAATAAAAAATGTAGTGTTTTCACTCAGGCAAAAATCAGAAACAGCTGAATGAATTTTACTCCAACTGCAAAAGGGGGAAAAACTCTTCTTTGAGCATAGATCAGTTATATATAAGCATGAGGCAGAGAGGTGAGAATTTTGGAACAATGAGCATCTGCAAACAGGTACTTTCAGAAGCAAATGTTTTCAATCTTAACCAGATCTCCATCTCTTTTCCCCAGTCTCTCTTCCTCCCCAGTGCCTTTCCAGTCTTTCTCTCTCCCTTTGCTTCATTTGCTTAGGATAGTTACCAATCTGTCTTTGTCTCTTTTCTAAGTAAGTAACCTTCCTTCATCCCTCCTCTCATTCCTCAGTTTTTCTTGCTTTTGTGGCTATCTGTTGATATCTGGGAAGCAATAATCTCATTAATAATTGTATGGCTTGAAATATGCTGACAGTAACAGGAGTTTAGTATTGTTAGAGTGAATGGTTGGATTTCACCGAACTAGAAGCACTAGAGCTGCCTGCATGGTCATAATGCCCACAAACCAAACTTTTTGAGTATGTACTTTGAGTCATTCTTTCAGCAGTTTATCATGTAGTTGAGGAAGGCAACATCAAAACTAAGGAAGGGGAAAAGAGAACATGGCAGAGAGATGGGCAGCAAATTCTAACTGCACTTAGTACATCCTAAAATATTGTGATTCATTATTATATTATTGCCATGAACTACATATTTTCAGAAATGCTTATCTGTAACCAATTTGCCAGTTACACACCATTAATTTAAAATGCAACTCTATTTGACCCTCCGCCTCCCTTGTAAACCCCCCCCCCCCCCAGTAAATTAACCAGATGAAGCCATGGTAATGAGCTGAGAGACATGAATGATCATCTTTCTTTTGTGTCAGACACAAGGTATTTCAGAAGAGGTCTTTACAGTGTACTGGTATCTGTGTGAATAGAAATGGTGCTTGAGCTTCACAATTGCACTTTAGAGGTAGTTTTTTCTGCAGCTAGTTCAGGAATATTAAATGACCCACTTTGGTGAACTCAAACAAATTTATCCCAAGGTAATCAGTGAGCTCTCTGACAAAGCCTTAAGAATGTTTCAGTGCTGCCGTGATGATCAAAACCAGATGGCTGTCACTAGGAGTTTTAAATCTGACTCTGTCATGTTGCTGTACATCAAGTTCAGCTCTTCATGCATCCTTATATATGACCATGACCTCTTAACTACTTAATTTAAATCTGAAGTCTCCTGTAGGCTGAATACACCAAATTGCTGATGTACACAACATGAAGCGTATGTGTTTACAAAAGGACTACTCCAAGTACAGGCGCCGCTCCCCCACCCCCCCACCCAGTGACTGCTTCTTTGCTAAATGGTGTGCATAGCACTTTATTTCATAATTAATTTGTTCTTCTCTGGCTATAGCATTATCCCTGCCATTTCTGTAAACAGAGGTATAACATGATCAATCCAAAAGATTACATATCTGCAACTGAATCTAAGCAGAAAGCTATCAATCCACTAACATGCAAACACACTGAAAGATAAAATGTAACACCCCATTCACCTTAATTAGAGCTTATTAGAACCTGCTTTGATTCTTACAGTGGTGATTCCAATGCGCTTATCTGACAGGTTAATGAGGATCTGAAATGAATAGTGTTACTAATGAGGATCTGCTGAAATTAATCATCTGTTATTATTAACAACTCCAAAAGCTACATTTCTAAAGATTAGATTATGTAAGATAATGTAGAAAAGGCAAGCAGTCAAAGACAAATGTTATCAAGTGGTAGGTTATTTCCAAGCTGAAAGCAGGGCATCAGTTGTATTTTTGAGGGAGGAAATTCAGCTACTTATTTCTAAGACAAATTATTTTGACCCTTTCAGAGGGTTTCTTTACAATCAAAATTTGAAAAAGGGAGACGTAGAACAATTGCTATGAGAAATCAGTTAAAGTTGATTAATGAAACACCTTTGTTATAGTGGATGAGGAAACTATAGGATACAAATTGAACTTGGTTCTACAAGCCTTGAGAACTGAAGCCTCTAAACCAATAAAACGTTAAGTGTACTGGCCATACAACCCTAATGTAAGATCTGTCTCTGTTTATCACCTTCTTCAGCCTTCTGGGGCATCACCAGTCATGACTTATGCAAAAACAGATTCTGAGCTGTGAAGCTGGCATCTGTTGTCTTTCAAAATTTCACTCTATATAAAGCAGACAACTCCTAAAAGAAAGTTGTTCCTTTGAATATTGTGACTTCAGATCTTTAAAGGAGTTGCTTCTACTGACATCATTGTAGTACTGGAAAGGGGAGACATGAGAAAAAAGAAAGCGTATGTTGGTTTGATAATACTTTCCTGATTCACTCAGTACATAATTCTTACCCTTTTTCTTCCTCTGTCTGAACATACAGTGGTTTTAAATCAGGTGGGTTAAGCAATACTGGAAGGAAAAATAACTCTTCTTAGCAATTCATCTGAATTTAGAACTAATCATTTGTTGTGTATTTTGCTGTATTTTCTGATGAAGTGTAGCTGAGAGATGGGCTTTTCCATTACTTCCATGACAAAGCTCTATTATGACACATTTTTTCCTGAGATAAACAGTTTTTTCAAATAAATGTTCAGTGAGCATTTTCTATGTCATAATAATTTTCATTGCCCTTTCCTAGACTTTTTCATTTTTCTCTTGTTAGCTGATATTTTATCATCTGACATGGGTTGGCCAGAACTGAACACTGCATCAAAAGCATTCTGTGCACTAAGATAACATTAGACTACTTTCAGTGTTTCTTGTACTTTTCCTAAGACAAGGTTACATCTTGCTTTCTGCTGGTTTCTTTTCCCCTCATCACTGTAGATGTTTTTTAACAGCATGCATAGTAGCATGCACTTTTTTCCTGAACTCATGTGTTGTGAGATGCTGGGTGGTTTGTTTCCATTACAATACTTCACATCCTCTTTCATTCAGTTGCATTTCCCTGTTGATTCTTCTGAGACGATCTTTAAGATTTCTTATGGCACTAATCTTGTCTGATCTGACTGTGACTGATTTGACTCACTAATTTTGGCTCATTTGGAAAAGCAGTAACACTTTTCCTTCCAACAGCAGGCCAATGACTTCTTCAGCTGAAGCATTGTATGCAGCTGTTATCAATGAACCTATCCACTACGACCTTGTCTAAACTGATTCTCCTTTTTCCCATTCCCCAATGTCCTGTGCCAAAGAATGTCATCATCTAACCATGCGTCGTGTGAAAAGTTTGTGTCAAAAATTTGTGTTAAACATACTGTTTGGTAAATTCATTGGGCACCCTAGATCCTATATTGTATGAGAGTGAATAAACATCCCCTGCTTATCTCCTTGATCCATCGATGGTTTCATAAGCCTTTCTTTTCCTCCTTTCCCTTCCAACTCATCTGTTTTCCAAGATGAAATTTCTCATTGTATTGTCTCTTTGGAGAGAAACTGCTTGTCAATCCTGACAATTTTGTTGCTTTTCCAAATATATATGTATAAATATAAAAGTTTGATGACTTCCTTCCTGAGAAGAAAAAAACCTACTTACTGCAGTGTTCAAAAGGGCCTGTATCATGGACTTACACATTGGCACAAAATGTTTTTCTGTTTTATTTTTACTGTCTTTCCTGGTAACTCTTAACATTGTACTTGCCTTTTTTGATTGCCACTGAAATTATGTTTTACAGAACTACCCACACTGGTGATAAGCCCTCTTTCCTGAACCTGTTAACAACCTATAACTGTACATGCATAATTAGGATATTTTTTTTTCTTCACGCGCACTACTTTACATTTATAGACACTCTTTCTTATCCTGTTTTATCATTCACTCACTCAGTTTTGTGAAATTATTCTGCAACTCTTTGCAGATAAATGCAAATATCATTCCATACTTGAGGAAAGCAATGAAAATCTATTCTGGTGAAAATCTGTGTCCAGACAGAGATAAGAGCATGCTTTTTGGGTGAAACATAGGGATGTGTTCAGAACATCTATACAGGTCCTGACTGCCCAGTTGCTCTCTCTTACAGTCAACCAGACTTTAATGGCCTCACTGAAAAGTCTGGAAAACTCCTGCTGACTTTACAGTGCCGGAGATTCTGCTCACACACTTTTGATCCAGGAGAAGAAAGTGGCTGGAGTAGAGTGGCTGGAAGAGGAATTTATGTAAGTATGAAATAAGTTGTCTCCAAGGAACAGGAGTTTCAAAGAAATGGGAACAGCCTGCACTTCTTAATACCCAATACTCTAAAGGTATTTCTTAATCCCCAAAGACAGATCCATAGGAATGCAGTCATAGCTCTGCTTTTCTCTTTCTCTTTCTTTTCTAATTTTTTTGACAGTCTGATATTTTTGTCACATTTCAGCCAGCTCTAATTAGCATATTTTTGC
This sequence comes from Podargus strigoides, assembly GCA_028020825.1. Lineage (NCBI taxonomy): Eukaryota > Metazoa > Chordata > Aves > Caprimulgiformes > Podargidae > Podargus > Podargus strigoides. Next base: position 78,895,883 of record CM051663.1, on the reverse strand, counting down.
AAATTGGTGAAACAGGCAACATTTTCAACTTCCCTCTGAACATTTTGTGAGGCAAAACACAGAAGCAACACCTACATGTAGAGGGTTCTACTATTGGCCTTGTTCCAAGCATCGTTTGAAACTAGCTGTAAGAGATCTAAGAGAATTAGACAAGTTGGACCTTATACACTCATATGGAACTAGAAAATCTAATGACAACACAGAAAACTGTCAGCTGGTTCTTGAAGTGTCACAGAAGAAAGCAAAGCATTACCAGAAAGTTAGTTTATTGAACCTAACTGACATGAACAGCAACAAACGAAAATTAGTAAAAGCATGTGCCTAGGGCAATCTACTGCTGTTTATTTATTTGAAGTTTCCTAAAGCTGCTTATTCCTTAGGTTTCTTTGTTGTATATTGTGATACGGCAGTCTTCCTATGGTAAAATGCTATACCCTAAGGGCACAATTAATGACAAACAAACACAAAATACCTTTAACAATAAATACAATTAAATCCATATTTATTCCCTAATAAATATCATGTTTTTTAAAAAAACTGTTGCAAATAAATAGTTTTCCTGTCATGGTCTTTTATTTCCTCTAATATCAGAAGAAAACAAAAGGTAATGGACTTCTCAAAGTACTAGCTTGCTTCATAGATGAAACTGAAAAGCTATGAAGATTCCCAGTTCCCTTTAAGTCCCACTGCCAGACCAAAATGCGGCAGGGCTCTTTGAATGTAAGATCCCCACTTCATTCCCAAATATAAGTGGATCAGAGGATTAATTCATCCTCTTTTCTGCTGAGTTCAAGCTGGAAATAGTTTGCCAGTGATTCATGATTTGTCTCTGTTCAGAACTTCAGATGAGCTAACACACTCTTCTTGACCCAGTAAGATGTGACCTAAACAAGCTCTAACCAACCCCACAGGAGGGGCAGCTGGAAGGTGTTCAACCAACAGCTCTAGTCCGGGGATCAGTGCACTCAGGTGGGGATGAGGCATGCACCGTTTCCAATCTCTTCTCTGTCTGAGGAGCTCTGAAAGAGAGTGTCCTATCTTTATTGGTGAGCTGGTAGATTATTAGGCAGGTATTATTTCTGCCGAAGATATTCCTGACATGCTCAGGCTTTCTTTAAGGAACAACATCTCCTCTGTTGTACAGAAACACTTCATATTGGGAACATGGCTTCTCCTTGAGAGACAGAGAGATGCTAGGTTTAAAAAGTCTTGTACAGCTGGGTTTTTCTTCCTTTTCCCCTCTGTGAATCCATGTCTGGTCTCTCCCTGGGAATTCCTGTTTAAATAAAGCTACCTCAGTCATTTTCCTTGCAGGCTCTGCTCACCTTCTTTTCTACATATGCTGTAATTTCAATGTTTTCCCTACAGACCCAAAGCCAGCAAGATGTACAGTCCAAAATCTGGTCTTGGTGACATCAGGTTGACTCACTTTATTTCTGTAGCTTTACTTTTAATGTACATAGACACAAACTCTAACTGATAGGAGAATTTGGCCCACTATATATAATAACATGCATTTACAATATAAACCAATGATTGTATTACCACATAGTACAGCAAATTGGTTTATACGCAATAAAAAAGCATAAAAAATCAGCTCCAAAGGAGCAATTACACTGCACACTGTGAATGCATATTAAGAATAATACATAGAACTCCTCTCAGTCTAAATTAGTGTATTGACATGAAGGCAGCTCTGAAGATGGAAGAATGCAGGAGACCTTGGTATTCTTTGCATTAAATTCTTATTAGGGTAACTAAAATGACATAAAAACGTCAGTGAAGACATTGCAGGCAGATCTTCCCCTGATGTAAAACACCGTTGATTTCAGTAAATCTAGGCTAGCTTAAACCAACTGTTTTAAAAGAGATAAAGAATACTGGTACAAAGCAGGAAGGGGAGGTTATGCTTTGTTTACTTAATCAAAGAGAGCTGGCCAGTCTAGCTTCTACTTTGTACCAGTGCAACACATCACCCTTGTATTAATGACTCTTCAGTACTCATTCTGCAAACACAGGTCTGACCCACTGCCTTCTGGGCACATCCTCTGAAGGCAACATGAGTAGTGAGAGTGTAAAGGAGATGAGTGTTTGAGACCAAACCATTGCCTTACTGGGGCAGCTGGACCCTATCTGTTCCACTGCTTGGGTGAAAGTACCACACACAAGCACTCCTGTTACTATTTTGATTTTCCTCTTAAGCGTTACCTTGAAAGTATGAAAGGCTGGAAGGAAGATTACAGGGGAAGACTTAACATTACACCACCCTGAAGAGAACATGTGTAAATCCTCTGATTCCACTTAATGTTGTTTCATTCAAAAATCATTGTTTCTCTGGCAACCTGCAAGTCAATTACTGACTTTGTAGGGCTCATTTTAGAATCTGCCATATTTATTACATTTGCCAAAGTGCAGATATAGTGCAGATTATGATATGTGATACCATGTTCTTTTGCTGCTGCACTGGTAAATCTCATTGGAAACAATGAATTTCCTTTACTTAGACTTATTCCACATCAATAGGTAGGAAAATATAGATTTTTATTATTATTTATTTGTGTGAACAAGAAAGACTTGTTAGTGAAATACCTCTGATGTTTATGGATTTCTCTTTAGCACATGCAGTATATAGCAAATAGTATATAGCAAATTGGTTTTAGGTAATAAACAATAATTGCATTTTAGGTCTCAGAGGTGTCGGTGCCATATTATGTTCAGAACCCTGGTGAATTTCTCTGTTCTACCTTTCTTCTGCAGATAGAAAAATATAAGACAAATAATGTTTCTTGACTCCCAGCCTACCTTTTCTTCTCATTTTCTCTTTCAAGCTACATTTTTAGATTAATGATACTTACAAAAATATTTTTTTAAAAAACATTACAAATGAATGTTCGTAATTACGGTGCTGTTACCCCTCACGGACTCAGTAGAAAAAACAGAAACTTTTAATCTAGAGCAACTTTACAAACCACCAGAGCTAAAAGTCAATTGGAAATTAATTCCATATTCTGTGTAAATTATTTGTGTTAAATCATGTGTTACTGTATAAGTAATACACATTTAAAGAGGGTATTGTAAGCACAAGATAATTAACAATAAACAGAAAGCATTATTCTGCAATACAATGTTTTGGCCAAGTCCAATTTATTTTTTTCACTTATAACACTAAAAGAACATCTTAGATTTGTATTTTATATGCAAGTCACAACAGTTCTGTTTATAACCACACTGTGACTCTTTTATATATTCAAGCCATTTGCAAAATTTCCCTGGTCTGCACAACAAAAACCAGACATTATTAATGATTTGAGGGCTTGGGTTTTTAAACCCCAAAATCATTTAAACTGGTTTTATCACAAAAACAAATGAAGGTCTAAACTGGGAGTAATTTCAGAGCAAATTCTAGTCTCTAATCTCGAGATTCTAAGAACCCATTCCATCTGTACAGAAAACAGATGTCATCCATGACTCTTCGATTTTGAATATCATTCCTTTTTCTGATCAAGGTACTGACACATACATAATGCTCTATCCACTGTCTGTGTTAAATATAATCCAAAGAAGTGTTTCTACCTAAATGGAGACACCTAAAAAGGGCTATATGAAACATTTTGGATTTTTTTCTAATTCATGACTGGCGGTAGCAAATACTCAGCAGCTTTTGTTTTGTTAGTGTAGGTGTTGTTAATGCACTTTCTGCATCTATTTAAATGCAAATCCTCATGCAAATAATCATTTGAAGGAGGAAAAATAGGAGTATGTTCAGCTGAAGACAAAGGAGGAAGAATAATAGAAAGCATGAGCAGTGTCAGTGGAGGGCTTTGCAATAAAAAACCTTTTTGGAATGCCAATGAAAGTACATTAACGACTACATTGAAAAATTCTTAATAGAATATTACAGCAGACTAGTATGTATACGTGATTTCCAGAAAGTGAAATGAAACTAATGAATTTAAAATATATGTATGTTAGATACATGTTTGCAAACATGTAGTACGTGTATGAATTCACGTCAGAGCCATAAACAGAGCTTGAAGAATTTACTACAGGCAAATGTTTGTTATTTGAATCTAAAACTGGAGAAGAAAATTCATTAAACAGACTACTGTATAACCAAATAATGCTTTAGGGTGGCATTTGTACAGAAAACAGGAAATGAACTGGGACTTAATAAACATAATTAAACTAAAGAACAGCAATTCTGGACCTATTTACTCTGGGGAACTATGATCTTCGAAAAAGTTGCAGTTCACACATTTCTCAAGGCCACTTAAGAAGCTAAAACCACAAACCCCTAGACTGTACTAGAACATAGAAATACACTTCCTGCCCTCTAGTACCTTTTTAGTGTTTCCAGCATCTCTCACTGAGTCAGTTAGCCTATCTGACATGCAATGCATTACCATAGATAGAGAGAGCACCATAGTTTTAATGCACTGCAAGCTTCCTAGCTTACCACTGACTCATTTGATAACAGCATCATGATGATAAAGACTAGAAATGCTGTTCAGCTCATATACTGAAAGACAGTTATCAGTCTGTCCGGAGCCAAACACTCTCCAGTGCAGGGCAGGCACCTCCTTTCTCAGAGATCAATATCTGGAAGTCCCTGCCTGTGAGGCTGGGAATCCAAGAATCATAGAATGTATTGGGTAGGAAGGGACCCTCAAGGGTCATGTAGTCCAACCCCCCTGCAGTAAGCAGAGACATCTTTTCTAGATCACATTGCTCAGAGCCCCATCAAGCCTGACCTTGAACATCTGCAGGGATGGGGCCTCCACTACCTCCCTGGACAACCTGTTCCAGTGCCTCACCACCCTCATATTGAAAAACATTTTCCTTACATCTAACCTAAATCTACCCTTTTCTAGTTTAAAGCCATTACCCCTCATCCTATTGCTACATGCCCTTGTGAACAGTCCCTCCCCTGCTTTCTTACAGGCACCTTTCAGGTATTGTAAGGTCAATATAAGGTCTCCCCAGAGCCTTCTCCAGGCTGAACAACCCCAACTCTCTCAGCCTGTCTTCACAGGAGAGGTGCTCCAGCCCTTGGATCATTTTTGTGGCCCTCCTCTTGACGCGCTCCAACAGGTCCACATCCTTCCTATGTTGAGGGCTCCAAGTATGCAGTACTCCAGGTGAGGTCTTACCAGGGCAGAATCACCTCTTTCATTGTATTTTGAGAGTATCTGTCTAGATTATGCTGCAAAGGCTGTGTACTGAAAACTGTGCTGAGCACCACCAGGTTGAATTTCTTAGGTCTTTGAAGTTGTTTATATTTGAGCCACTGGCCAGAACAGCACAAGTATACTTGAATAGCCATATATAACCTGGAGTGGTTGGCTGCAGAGAGGAAAATAGTGTACAGCAGGGAAGTCCAGAAAGTGGCAGGTCTAGCAGGGACTGGGAGAGGTGGAAAGAGTAGAAGAAGGAGATAATCTGTTAGAGTAAGAACTAGAATGGGACCAAAATAGATATTTATTCCCTTGCATGGTGGACAGAAGAGGAAGGGAAACGGGAAAAGAAACTTTCTGAGAGAAGGGAGCCAGAATACATTTAACATGGTGGGTGTGAGTAAAGTGTTTTAAGTAGCTGCTTATACAGGCAGAAAAAAAGAAACTCTGAACAGGAGACCATGTGTGTATCTGTCTTTCTGTCCATCAGTTCACGTACAACTCTTTCAGGCATCCTCTCTCCATTAATTAATTCATTTGTTTTTTTCTACTGTGGAAATGACTAGATCTTTATAAATTTTACAGGTTCCAAAAATGTTCACTCTCTTCTCAGACATGGAAAGGAGACAGCTCCAGAGATTTGTTTTCCCCCTTCCTGGCCAGGGGCAGTATTAGTAAAGGGGAGCCTTTGTGTCAAGCTTGAAGCCTGGGAAGAGAGGGAGGGAAGAGACAGAACACTGATAACTGGTATGATTTTCATATAAGACAGGTAGGAGGATGAGGCAGCATAAATACTTCCAGCCTAAGGCAAGCCTTGGAAAATAACTGTCAAATATGACCCTCCACAGTGAGAGGACTTTTTCCGTTGCTTGCCATAGCAAAATCCCTTACTGATTAGAGGCAGTTTGTGGCCTCCTGCAAAGATAGCCTTCAGGTGACAGACATATATTGTGAATCAAATATATAGCAATGATATTGTTTTTATACACCTTCCTTGTCCAACACTTTGGCTTTTTGCTATTCTCTTTTTAGGTCAGATAAGTACTAATCAACACATTTAGAGTTAAGAGAATAATTTGCAATCAATAATTTAACAGGTGAATTTAGCCTCTTTTCCTGACTATGGAATATTGCTGAGCAAATCATGATCACCTTTAACATATTCATTATTCTAATTTATTCTGAACATGTATTCCATGAAAACTTCTGTATAATTGGCACTCAACATTTCCTCTATATGTGTTGCCTGGCTATGACTGATCAAATAAATCACATGATGCTGCTATTGTTGCCTGACTGGATAAACACTTGAATACAGTATATCAAATGAATATATACTGATTTCCATTTAATTTGGTTACTACACAGAAACTAATTTTCTGTTAAAAGTCCACAATAGAAAGATTTTGTCTGCTTTATCACCCTTCAGTAGACTGAAGGGATTTTGTTTCTTTCTAAGTATAGCTTGTGTGTATGGTACCCCAACCCCAGACAAAGGTAAGCATAGAAAATTCTGAAAAGTCTAGAAAATGCTTCTCTTTTCATAATCTGTTCAAGTAAATGATTCCCAATTGTGTAGTGCACCAGTTGTATTTGTATAATGGTTTTGACCAGTCTCCATCTTCTAACGCAGTAAAGTCCTGTAGCATACACTTGTGGTATTATTGGCACTGATTTGTATGCATTTTCCTTTACATTCTGTTCCTTGTTGTGGTAATGTGGAATCGCTGTAGAGTGAACTGATAAGCACTGATAGACTGTGTAAGAGGTATTCCAAAACACAAAGCAAAACTAAATCAAATAGAAAGCATAAAATGAAACGTCTCAGATGTAACCTGTTGACTGAGCCTGTAACCAGTTACAAAAATCACAACGGGTATCATTAAAAGCCACTTCAATCATACAGTTTAAAACCAATCCCAAAGTGACCCCAAAAAACCTACTTGAATCTAAGTAGAACAGTTTTTGAAAAATAAAAAATATGAGCAGAATTATCTTTTCAGAATTTGGCATTTTCTATAGGTTAGAGTATATGTTTAGCCTGTATCTGGGGCTAAACTGTAGCAGTTGCTCTGTCACCTGACGACCTCTCCCCGGCTGAGAAAGGGAATCAGGGAAAAAGGGAGAAGCTTTGGGGGTTGAAATTAAAGCAGATTTAATGAAATAACAAAACTAATTAAAATGCAAACATAAAGTATACCAGTTTATACTCAGCTTGGTCCTTGGGAGCAACAGAAGGAGGAGCAGGAGGCCAAAAGGGAGGAATCCCACAAAGAACTCCCCCACCCCCCGTAAACTCCCTCCTTTTATAATGAACTTGCTGTCAGTGGTGTGGGACACACCTGTGAGTCAGCTTGGGGCAGCTGCCCTGACTGAAACTCCCAGCTGACTCTGGACTACTCATGGCCTGACTGCATGGCTGGCCCATGGGTCTGTTCCTGGGGATCCAGGACAGCTGTTACAAAGCTCAGAGTTCTATATGGATAAAATTGAAGTCAGAATCAAAAACCTTCCTTAGGGCACATAAATATTCTTAAATCAACTTCCCACCATGAAGACCAAACCAGAGGAGCCACTGGCTTACCCCGAGTCAGATAAGGATGGAGTAGTAGACTTACCACTGCTGACAGCTGAACGATGGCCATATCTCAAGCAAGATCTTCAGCCCTTTCTAAGACATGGGACACTATTTTCTAGAATTGGTTTAACAGATCTGACCTATTCCTGCCAACCCAAACTATCCTGAACTGATTTTAAAACGTACTTAAACCGACAAGTAACACAATATCAGACAAGAATTTTCCTGTGAAACAATAGTCATCACATGTTAAATGATGGCTAAAGTGTCGTTTCTGACACAGTTGTGACATAACACACTGGAGGATCTTCCTGTTTCCCAGATATTCCAAGTGAACTATGTTGTCTCTCATGAAAAAAAGCCATGCCCTGCATGCCCTGACAATCCTGAGATGGGTCTTAGATCCTGGAAACACTTATGCTGTCCAGTGCCAAAAGTTTCAGCCTGACAATGACAGGAAAGGTTTCTGCACTCTGTTTCTCACAATCTGCCAAAAGGGAGAGTTAAGAGCCTTGAACTTGAGTTTCCAGGGTTAGGTTCAGCTTGAAATTCTACAGACTATTTTTAAAGTATTATTTTTCCTTCTATGGGAAAGCCTCAGATGTGTTCTTTGTACTTCAGGGTGGGACAATTCCATCCCCTCTCCTCCCAAATCCAGAACTTCCTATGAAATGGAAAGGTCAGCTTTTGACCTTGTCACTTATAGACAGCTGATCTCTGTGCTACACATATGAAACACAGCCAGTTCCTCCACATGCAAACAACTAAAACTATTGAAGGGTTTGACCCCAAGTTGTTATTCTACTTTCTGTAATAGCTCATACAGTGATCTCACAAGCAACCACACTGAGCTTTTTCAGATTTCAGACTTATGGAAGCTTGCAGAAACAACACAAATTTTACAGGTTAAAAGGTATATCACAAGAAAGTTCATCAGAGAATAACAAGAGTGTTTATTTCAGGAATTGTTTTTTCTCATACTTTGTGAGGTAATATTTTGAAGTGTTCGAGATGTGATATTCTGTTCCAATACAAACACATCAACTTCATGTGCTGCACCCATCTCAAACTGACTGTACAGCAATACGATTTATTCACCTTTACAGCTTACAGGAGCAAGTTCATCAATCTCCTTACCCCCTACTTCCACCCAGTTTGCATCCCCAAAATGGGTAGGGAATACAACACTAATTTAGACAAGCTCTCTGTTATCCCGTGTCCCAGTTCTCAGAAAAATGCTCAGTTCCAACCATGCAACTTAATAATGAACCATTTAGCTAAGATATTTAATGGCTTAGCCAAGTATGGCACTAAGGAGTTCTAAAAAGCCACACACCAGCATACAGTGGACTCCGTAAATCTTGTGTTGGATTCTCTGTGGGCCATCTCCTCTGCATGCCCAAAAATCCAAAAGAAAAAGAAAAAAAGCTAAGATGCCTTTGATGTAAAAATGGATCATTCTTACTCTTTCAATAGAATTTACATTACAATTCAATGGAGTTTGTAATACACATGGTGACAGTGTAGATCTCTTTCTTGGTATCCACTATCACCACAGTCTACTGAAAGTCCTAACACAGTCAGCTACACTTTCAGGACATGAAATATGATTTTGTATCTAACTTCATTCAGCCTTACTTACTAGCAATATATTTGTTGTAATAGTTTATACCTAGGCACGTTGCTGCCACTGAAGAAAAAGTATTTTGTCATTAACCTTCAAGAGAAACAGTGAGAAAAAATATATTTTCATCAGATTGGAACTGAGCAAATAGACAAGGGAATGCAAGAAAAATAGTACTGGATTTGCTAAGGGCAGCATAATTATGCACAGGTCAAGTCTGTGGCATTTTGAAACAGTACTTGACTTTCTTTTAAATGGCTGGGTTTTTCTGTTTTTTAAGGCGATAACGTGTCAGTAAAATTTCTGGTTTACAGCAGTGATGTCAGTCCGACTGACTAGCTGAAAATCTGTGTTTACTTTTGGAGTTGACAGGTTTTTTTTCTTCTATTCATCAGTTACTTAACTGTAGTCTTAATTTTTGATAGTTTTTTTTAAAGCAAATTTCCTCTATTAAAATATAGGCGAAGAACAAAAACATAACAGTTGTATTTGTTTTCAATGGCAAACACATATACTCCCCTCATCACAGCTCAGCCAGTGGTGCCAATAAAATTTCACAATCCTAACCGCTCAGATTAACAAATTGCAGTTCACACTGTGTAACGGTTTCACTTTAATATTCCAATTTATTTTTCTTTCAAATGCTCATCCAGGGATGGTGTTAACACACTTTAAAAGGGATTTATTCCACTCTGCATTGAACAGATGGTAGCTAGAGGACTGTGTGAGTAAAAAAGAGTATAGCAGTGGGGTGTGTGCTTGCTGATATTAGCTTGGCTAACAGTTCTCAAGCACCATTATGTGCCTATGTGTTTGGGAGTGTTGGTTTATGAGGATTCTGCAGTTCAGCAAGCCATTGAGATACTGGTAGATGAATCAAATTCCTCTCTGTAAAATGGATACCAAAATTAAAAAGCAGCTGTTTTAGTTCAAACGTAACTTTGCCGTCATTTTGGGCTCACCTGTGCTTACTTTGAAGACCAACATAGGAAAGCCACACACATGCACATACATATGCAAACAAAGATTCCAAAAGGAAATTATTTCTGTAGGTTGCAGTGAAGCTTTTGGGGTTGGTTTGTTTGTAATAACTAATCCTTCTTTCACGCTCCAGGCACCTGGTGACCTCTTCTCTGCTAATATCGGCAACAAAGACCAGGCAAGACAGGGTTACATCAGACTTCAGATGCTCTCCCTTATGCTACAGTACTTGCTGCAATTGCTTTTTCATTAAAAGCCTGAGGAAAGTGCCATAAACACCATTATATACAAATGTACAAAATCATTTATACCTGAGGTACAAAAAGGTTAGAGTACACAACTATATTAGACAAGTCTATATTAGTCTATACAATCTTATCTTGTATATTGCCTTAATAATGTTGCAATATGAATTTGTGATAAGAGCTTTAGAAAGGGCTTAGATACTACAGTAATGATCTGAATACAAAGATCCTCTTTAAAAACATGCAATTGTGACACAATTCATGAAGACTGTGGGAATTTATTAAAACGTGTCTATTGTCTGCAGGGATATGATAAGTTAATGGTTCCGTTATCAGGTAATTATACGGTAACATTGGCTTGCATTGTCATGTAATTACCACGCACTATTTTACATTAGCTCATGGCACCATTTTGTTCTATTATTTACACGGGGAAACTTCATAAGTAAGCATGTAGCCCTGAGCAAGCTTTGAGCTGTGATGGAGAGCTTACTCTTCTTATGTTCTGTTGGTGCAAATAGGATTTAATTTCCATTAGCTATTGTCCTGCCAATATCTGGCACAGTCAGTATGACAGTGCAGGCTTACAAAATTCTTGCAAAATGTAAATTAAAAAACAGCATGGCAACAGTGACAACTTTAGCATTTGAGGGTCCCATTCAGCCAGGATGGTCAGACTTTACATGAGCATGGATCCCTTTAGACAGGGTTAATGCTAGGATGGAACAGTCAAAGGTCAGATGGGCATACCTGCAACGTGCTTGTATGTGCGTATTAGCTTTTTGCCATCTTCTTCCATACAAAAATTACTCTGTTTTTTTTTTAATCTAAATGCACAGTCATGTCTTTATACCACCTGGAATTTGCTTCAACTTGCATGCCATACCTACTATGCACACACTGCGTACTAGAGACAAAAGCTAAAATCTTTCATTTGTGCTGTTGTGTAATGTTGTGCAAGAATGGAATGCAAAGAATTGAAATAAAATTCCACTCCAGCAGAACTGCATCCTAACTTACTGTTTTCATAACACCTAAATTAACTGCATGCATGATATCACACAGAGGTTTATATTTCAAGGTAAACAATCTTACGATGTCCAAATGTAAATCCTTCACATGATGATCTACCTTCCTTGTCAATACTGGACGAGTCCTTACATGTCCCTGTTGCTGTAATGTTTCTTAAATTCAGCCTTTCTGCAAGGTACTTAACAAGAGAGAATTTATTTTAATCAGTCATCATTGCACGTTCTTTCAGCAGCCTACTGGCATGCCTGACAGACCTTCTGGCTTCATTCTTATGTGTGTCTGAAATATTTTTCTCTTCTTTCATTGGTAACCCTAGAGAGAAGTTTCATTAAATTCTGACAAATCTTCACACTTGTCATCTATCCTTTCCATTGAATAGCTTGTACTTGTCTAAACCATTTGTGTTCAGATATGCTTGATACATGAATATTAGACTTCTAACATATCATATAGCCCTAGTAAACAACCCTAGATTTCTAACTTGCATTTCAACATTCTAATTTTATTTTTCCACAGATCAACCTATGTGAGCAGGGACCTTTAAGGGACATTTTAGTTTCATTTCCTTCTATATTTTTTTTTGGTTTTTAGAATTCATGACAGTGTTTTGTCACTCTTAAATGGCCCACACAATCTGTCTACAAGGTAGGTACACAGACATTTCAAAGCTGACAGGATTTTTTTTGATGAAGAGATACAAAGTTTGTAGCACATTCAATTAGGCTGTAATACGACTTAAAATACAAACTTACATGTGTGTTTGCATCCAGAAAAGAAAAATTTCTCCTGTAGGCGTAGCTGGGACTAGAAAACATAGTTTTAAAAGCTGGGTACTAATATCCTGGCTTTTTAGAAAGCTATATATTTAGCTAATGCTAATAAGGATTAACATATAACCCTTTTTTGAAGATGTGATGTATTTCATGACACTAACAGGCATTTGCTACTAAAGGCTTCAAACAGGTTGGGGCATCATTGTGTGAGAAACTGCAAACATAACAAATGATAAGCCACACTATGACCTAAGAATTACTTCAGAAAACAGCACGCAGGATCAAATACATACTTTCCCCATAATAAGTTGTATCGTATCTTTGTATTTTCAGTTTGGGTGAATCAGGGATCACTCATTTTCAGCTCACTGTTCTTTTGGACTTGCGTGCCTGCACAGCTAATACATAAACATCCTGTAACAAAAGTGAGATGCAGATGGATTTGTGTTTTCAATAGCTGTTGTGGAACAAACTACTCATACATGAGAACTGAAAGGATCTCAGAAGAATGTGAAAAGTGTGGAACTCAGTATCCAGAGGAGATGCAAAAGTAAACTACACTGAAAAGTCATATATTCAATGCCTCTATTACTTGTTTGTTTCACCAGGAATGTACAACGCTTTCTGATTCTATTAAAACATTTATATTTGTAGATGTTAACAGATCTTAACCCATCTGTACAATACACTGGAATTCATAGCTTCATTGTCAAAACTGTTTTTATTCCTTGTCTGAGAAATGAATATACCAGAGTTCTTCAATTATGAGAATATGATAGTAGTATCTGGCTCTTTTTAGCTCTGTTTTCTGTTACAGATCATGGCCAGTTATGTTTGCTATGGGTAGGAATATGAAAAGAAACGCTACCATATCCTGGTGAATCCCTCTTCCAGGAATGTATCCAATTGTTTCATGAGCATATGGTATACATTAATATTTTTGTTATTTTAAAGAAGTGGTACTGGTGAGTTCCACTGTTCTTCACACCTTTTTTTTTGGCTTTAAGCCTTCTGCCTGACAGTTTGGGTGGGAGCTAGTTCTTACGATGCATTAGATGTGAATCATCGCTTCATACCCACGGTCTCTGTGTCATTCAGCACTTCAGAGGCTTCTGTCACATTTTGCAGTCAGTCATTACCCTTTTGTGGTAACAAATTCGAGTTCCTCTCAGTCTACTCTGGGTGTATATATACAGAAGACCTTCTCATCTCTGATTATGTCCTTTATACTTTTTATAGTATCCAGTCATTTAGCTCAGTATTTTCATATATCAGACAGCTTGAAATGCTTATCTTTACAGCTTTACAAACTCATGTAGTTTCTTGTACGTAGCTTACCTGAAAAACAGATTATTCTGAAAAACAGTAGTGGGGGGGGAAAATGTTGGAGAATAAATAATATAATGAGTTTATCTTCGGAAAGTGGCTTGGAAAGCAGCAGTGGCCTGTCTTGCATAACATTTTCACCCAGTTTAATGTTATAAAAATAATGAGGTGTAAATTTACCAAAAAAAAAATTTAATCGAGAGACTTACAAATAGTAGGGAAAGACTAGTCAGACTAGACTCATTGGCTGCTCCAATACATGCATTGCTATTACTTTCTTTGCCAAATTGATCTCAGTATCTCCAATTTGTTCACCCACACAGATATACAGCCTATACCACCACAGCTATACACAGCTGATATTACTGTGTGTAAAACAGCTATGCATGTGTTTGACATTAATGACATGATAGTATAGGCAAAATTTTTTGTAAAGCAGACCAACTAATATTTTTATAGCTGAAAAAATCTTGTTTAAAATCTTTTTACCTGTAAATATTTTATGAAACTTGACCTGAAGTGATTTTGTTAAAAGATTGTTGATTTACAATTCTGTTATTGCATATCATTTGCATTTCTCAAATTACAAAGGTATTGTTCAAATTGTTCATTCAGAAAGCTTAATTTTCTTGTCTAATTATATGGTCCTCCCAAACATTAACATAGATGTGCTCACTATGCCTCTGGCATGTAAAATCATCATTCTCCATATTTTATAAACAAAAATATTTAGGCATTTAATTACTGTGTCTCTTAAGCTATCATATATTTCATACAATATGCAAAAGTTAGGCACCTAAGAACATCAGTGGGTTCAGACTAAGTGATTTCCCCAGCTTTAAGCTGTGAGTAGAAAAACAACTGTCAGAGTCCACCAACAGATGAAGACACGTGGCTCCTCGTCCTTTCTGGACACAGTTTTCTACTTGGCACAAAATACGTCCTACATTTTGAATCCTTTCTTGAAAAACATCATTCTTCAGCCAACTTGGAGACTTTCCAAATGCAGTTGTCCTGCTTTTGCAGAATTTAAGTTTGAGTCTATCTTTGGGGAAGCCTTGCTTGTTCTTGCTGCATTGTGCATCAGATAGCCAAATGGGGGGAAAAAAAACCTTTGCTTGTCAAGGGAAACAAAGATTCAGCAAGGATTTAAACATGGTCTTAAATACAGGCATAGACAAGCAAAAAACTGAGTGAGGTCAACTGTAAGTAGTGCTTTTTTGTCATTGATTTAATGGGATTTAAGCAGGCAACTTAAGATGCACTTGTACTTACTTGGAGCCAGTGGGATGTAAATCAGTGGGACCTATATATAACTTCTGTGTTTTGTGGGAGAAGGATAGGCTGTTGAGAGAGTTGGCCATCACTTTTTTTAACTCCGTGAACATCGTGTCTTAAATTTAGGAACAGGGAATTTTAAAGTACAATAATTATAACGCACATCCTCCTTTTTTTTTTTTTAACTCTTTGGGCTGTTGCATCAGACTTAGTCTGATGAGGAACAATTATTTCATTGTTTTCTATGTGTGTTATAGTAGATGAATGTTGATAGCTCATTCAGAAGACACCCTAAGACCAACAGTTTTCCATAATATAGTATTTCTTCTGCCAAACAGCCAGAACAAAGATACATAATTTTGCTTTACATCGTTTCATAAATTCACTTTGAAACACAGGTTCAATCATAAGCAGACTTTGAAGCACCATATAATGCAAGGAGAGATGCCTAAGGGCTTTATGTAAATGTAATTAGTTTGTAAGGATCACATTTTACTGATTATTAATAAAAAGGGACCACATGAATTTCTATTGATTTCAGATAATACAAATATACGTCTTTCTCCAAAACCATATCCAGAGAGGTCTTTTTAGTTTTATCTACCATTTTCAACAATAAATAGAATTAAATTACGTGTATTATCCAAATTGTATGATCTAACGCATCCCCTAATGTGGACTGCATTTGTGGGGTTACATTGTTTTGGGAAGCAAGGAAAACAAAAGTCATTTTGGAACACATAAAATTCCAGTTATTGATGGACTTCAGTTCTGCATGTCTTGCACACAAAAATCTCATTATCCTACAGCATGTGTTATGCAAGAGCACAAATGCAGAGAAGTGTGTGTAATGCTGCAATTGTAGAACAACAACGAGACATCAACATCATTAACCAAAATAATTTCTTCAGATATTTCTTCACAAAACAAAGATGTGTTGTTTACCACTGTAAAACAAAAGTGCTTTCCTGTAAAGATATAGTGTGGAAAATCATTGAAGGCTAGCAATGAGGTGACTGTGGATTAAGTGCAGTGATTACTTTGAACAAAAATTCCTTTCTCCACTTCAGTTCTTATACAAAGATAACCATTGTGCATTAGATTTACTTCACTATTGAGTTCTGTCCAGGGGCAGATCAGGAGCAAGAGGAGAGTTTGTGGGTGCGAATTAAGGGGCAGGCTGGCATGGGTGATGCTGTTGTGGGTGTCTATTACAGGCCACCGGATCAGGATGAGGAGGGTGATGAGGCCTTCTACAGGCAGCTGATAGAGGCCTCCCAAATGCAGGCCCTGGTTGTCATGGGGGACTTTAACTACCCTGATATTTGCTGGGAGGCCTACTCAGCCATCCATCCACAGTCCAGGAGGATCCTCCAGTGCATTGATGATAACTTCCTGATGCAAATGGTGGATGAGCCAGCTAGGAGAGGAGAGCTGCTGGATCTTATTCTCATGAACAAGGAGGGTCTGGTTAAAGCACTGAAGGTTGAGGATAGCCTTGGTTGCAATGACCATGAGATGGTGGAATTCAGGATCTCGTGTGGCAGGAATAGGACACCTAGCAGAACTACAACCCTGGACTTCAGTAGGGCCAACTTTAGCCTTTTCAAGCAATTGCTAGGGGAAATCCCATGGGACAGGGTACTGGAAGGTAAACAGGCTCAAGAAAGTTGGTTAGCATTCAAGGACCTCTTCTTCTGAGCTCAAGATCAGAGCATTCCAAGGAATGAACAGGCAGGAAGTCAAGAAAGGGTGCCAGGAGATCTGCATGGTTAAAGAGGAAACTGGTGGGCAAACTCAAGGGGAAGAAGAGAGTGTACAGATCATGGAAGGAGGGGCTGACCACTTGGGAGGAATGTAAGTCTGTTGTCAGAGGATGCAGGGAGGCAACTAGGAAAGCCAAGGCCTCCTTGAAATTAAACCTTAAAGAAAGGTCAAGGACAACAGAAAGGTATTCTTCAAATACATTGCAGATAAGACTAACACTAGAGGCAATGTAGGCCCACTGGTGAATGAGGTGGGTGCCCTGGTGACAAAGGATAAAAAGAAGGCAGAGTTACTGAATGCCTACTTTGCCTCTGTCTATACTGCTGGAGGCTGTCCTGAAGAGCCCGCGACCCCTGAGGCCCCAGAGGAAGTCAGGATAGAAGAGGAGTTTGTCCTGGCTGATGAGGATTGGGTTAGGGATCAGTTAAGCAATCTGGACATCCATAAATCCATGGGTCCTGATGGGATGCACCCGCGTATGCTGAGGGAGCTGGTGGAAGACATTGCTGGGCCACTCTTCATCATCTTTGTTAAGTCATGGGGAATGGGAGAGGTGCCTGAGGACTGGAGGAGCAAATGTCACTCCGGTCTTCATAAAGGGCAAGAAGGAAGACCTGAGTAACTATAGACCGGTCAGCCTCACCTCCATCTCTGGAAACGGGATGGAACAACTTATCCTTGGTGCTGTCTCTGGGCATATCAAGGATAAGAGGGTCATTAGGGGCAGTCAGCATGGCTTCACCAAGGGGAAGCATGCTTAACCAACCTGATAGCCTTTTATGAGGACATAACCCGGTGGATAGATGATGGTAAAGCAGTGGATGTGGTCTGTCTTGATTTCAGTAAAGCATTTGACAGAGTCTCCCACAGCATCCTCGCAGCTAAACTGAGGAAGTGTGGTCTGGATGATCGGGAAGTGAGGTGGATTGTGGACTGGCTGAAGGAAAGAAGCCAGAGAGTTGTGGTCAATGGGGCAGAGTCTAGTTGGAGGCCTGTATCTAGTGGAGTCCCTCAGGGGTCGGTACTGGGACCAGTACTATTCAGTATAATCATCGATGACTTGGATGAGGGCATAGAGTGCTCTGTCAACAAGTTTGCTGACGACACAAAACTGGGAGGAGTGGCTGACACACCAGAAGGCTGTGCTGCCATTCAGAGACCTAGACAGGCTGGAGAGTTGGGCGGGGAGAAATTGAATGAAATCTAACAAGGGCAAGTGTAGAGTCTTGCATCAGGGGAAGAACAACCCCATGTGCCAGTACAAGTTGGGGACTGACCTGCTGGAGAGCAGCGTAGGGGAAAGGGACCTGGGGGTCCTGGGGGACAGCAGGATGACCATGAGCCAGCAATGTGCCCTTGTGGCCAAGAAGGCCAATGGCATCCTGGGGTGTATTAGAAGGGGTGTGGTTAGTAGGTCAAGAGAGGTTCTCCTCCCCCTCTACTCTGCCCTGGTGAGGCTGCATCTGGAATATTGCATCCAGTTCTGGGTCCCCCAGTTCAAGAAGCACAGGGAACTGCTTGAGATAGTCCAGCGCAGAGCCACAAAGATGATGAAGGGAGTGGAACATCTCCCTTATGAGGAAAGGCTGAGGGAGCTGGGTCTCTTTAGCTTGGAGAAGAGGAGACTGAGGGGTGACCTCATTAATGTCTACAAATATGTAAAGGGTGAGTGTCATGAGGATGGAGCCAGGCTCTTCTCAGTGACATCCAATGATAGAACAAGGGGCAATGGGTGCAAGCTGGAACATAGGAGGTTCTGCGTAAATGTGAGGAAGAACTTCTTCACAGTGAGGGTGACAGAGCACTGGAACAGGCTGCCCAGAGAGGTTGTGGAGTCTCCTTCTCTGGAGACATTCAAAACCCACCTGGACATGTTCCTGTGTGACCTGATCTAGGCTCTGGCAGGGGGTTTGGACTAGATGATCTTTTGAGGTCCCTTCCAATCCCTAACATTCTGTGTGGAAATCTCCTTAGCTGACTGTTGGTAAAAACTATGCTAAACTCAACCCTGGTAAACTCTTCCCAGTGTCTTTATCTAAAGCAGAGCTGTGCACTATTTGGTGGGATGTAAGGGAAGTGCATCCACACCCTGATGCATAGCTGGCACATGGGAATGCAAAAGAGATTCCGTTTTGCTGCCTAGTGAGGGAGGACGGAACACAGCTGCTTTGTTTCCTCATTGGTCTAGGGCAGTGTATTTCTTCTCTGAGAGTCATGGAAGTCAGGGTGTCTCTCATTTGTGATGGTCATATTCTTCACTTTGTGCTTTTCCTGCCAAGAAGGAAGACAAAAACATAAAGAATGTAGAAGTTGCACAGAAACTGTTATGCATATAGTAGCTGCTCCTCCCCTTCAAGGACCTTAATTATACCTTTCAGAGACTTAATTCTCTCTGAAAATTCATTATTATGTAATATTTTTACTTAAAAGAAAAATTTGTTTGTTGGACAAAGGAACTTTCTCGGTTTTGTTCAATTTATGTTAGGGCAAATAGACTTCACCAATAATTACACAGAGCAAAGAGAAAAATCTTAATTAAATTTTAATGATGAGTGGGATTGTGCTGATTAGGATAATAGTGGTCGTCGTACACTAACACAAGATTTCTTGTTTATATTGTATGTTGCTAGTACCATGAAGCTTATCTCAAAGTTTGTATTTATCTTAATTTGTTAATGTCTGCTGTTATTAATTGCAAACTCCATTTACAATCTCTACACCTCATCACTACTGTAATATCGTTACATGTTCCTCAAAAAAGCACATGTATGTGAATGACAACATCCTTTCAGTACTGTACGTAAATATTTTTCTCATCCAGATTCTAGGAGCTTGGTGATCTAAAGTAGATTGGACTTTAGATTTGAGTAAATTAAGTGACCAAAATATTGACATGGACTTTGTCTAAATGCTTTGTTTGCTCTCTTTTGGTAAACTGACCAGATACCTTACAAGGTGGACTGCAGGACTTGTACTGATGTTTTTTTCTGTGACCATCATTTTAATACTGATGAGGCTGGCAGAAATAATTGGAGCATAGGGCCTTGTGTTGAGAGACATTTAGACACTTAAAGACATGGCTCAGCCCCCAGAATTGTAGTGCAACAACACATCTGGTGTGCTGTGGTTCCCAATAACTAGGCACCTGAGCCATATGAGTTATTCATGAGGTGGGTAAGTTGAGAGATGCTGTAAGTCCAGGTGCAGTCAACAGGAAAAGCTAAACACAGGTCTGTTTGCAAAGGTCTAGAATGCTGACCTGTGTGTTTGGTCACTTCATACCCCTCGGATGTACAGAGCGAGAGTTTCTGGAAGAGCAACAGCAGCCTTATAAATGAGAAACGATGAGTCACAGTATGTGAGATACTAGGCTGCATTCCTCTGATAAAGTAGTATTCCTATGTAAAAGTAAGATCAGATGTATAAGGTCAACAGAAGAAAAAGCAGAGCTGAGACTCATCCAAAAACTCCCAGTGGCAGTGCACCCTGGGGAGAAAATAAGTTTGTAGCCTGATGGTAACATCTCTGTGACAGCACAACCACTGGGAAAAACAACTAAATTAAATCCAGGACTTCAACCTCATGTATAAGGGTATAAACCTCTGACACCAGCTGTAAACGTTCACCTACGAACTAACAAAGTGTGGAAAATGAATACGGTGTCCCCTTTTCTTTGAAGGTTTTGTCCACTGCCTTGACGTGTTGGGAGCTCAAACACTTTATACAGTGACTTAGATCATGCTCCGATTTCCACATTGCCCACTCAATCAACAAAAATGCATGGAGATAGAATTTGAGCATTTAAATATAAGAAAAGGAGTCCAGGAGGATACAGATGGATGCAGGTAAATAAGAAGTACAGAGGCATCAGTGCTGTGTCAAGGGGCTCTGCAGGATATCTGGGGGGCATTGAGTCTTAACTTACTGTCCCCACTGATCCCTTTTGCATCAATAGCAAGGTAGGACACTATCTCTTCCACCTTCCCTTTCCCTTGTGGACCTTCCATCTGCCTTGGCAGATAGCCTGGGCCATACTTCTTCTGTACCCCAGTACGAATGATCACTGGCAACCTTATTGTTGTTTTGTATTAATTCACAAGGTGGACAATTCCACAAGTTATGGTATCACAGCATCCAGCCAGAAGAAATGTTTGGTTCCTTGTCCTGTCATGTCATTAGAATATCAGTCAGTCTCAATTGCCTTCATCTTCACTGCAATTACCTTTGTAATGGGCACCCTGCAGACTGCTGCTTGCTGGCTTACATACAAGTGGTGTCCCACT
The DNA here is from genome assembly GCA_028020825.1 of Podargus strigoides. Taxonomy (NCBI): domain Eukaryota; kingdom Metazoa; phylum Chordata; class Aves; order Caprimulgiformes; family Podargidae; genus Podargus; species Podargus strigoides. Next base: position 78,874,822 of record CM051663.1, on the reverse strand, counting down.
TGGGGATAAGGGTGTATAATTTTCTGTCAATTTGAGTGTAAATTACAAAATCAGTCTGAGATTTAATTGGCTGATGAACATGTTCATGCTCTAAGGTGGCTGAAGGCAAATAGCTTTGCAGTGTCAATGACTAGCTGCATCTCTCAGTCCCACATGTAGGAAGGAAGGAAGTGTTAGTTAGCAAGAACAGAAACAAATGGTTTGGGATGAACAAAGGGCTCAGCCTTTGCAATTTAGTATTTCAGATTTCAATGACAAAGGTACAGAGGACCACTTGGGGTCTTTATTAAAGGTTGTCTGAAGAAATAATGAACCCTGAAGAAGTGACATGATCAATAGATTAGCTCCAGTTTACATTTATTATAATTTTCACCTAATTGCTTGCTTGGATCTACCCATGGCCTTAATTGCATACTGGTATGTCACCTTTGAACTCTGCTCCATTAATTTTAATTGTAAACAATGGACAGTCTTTGAAATATTTCCTCCAATTTTCTTTCTTTTCTGTCACAACTGAACCTATGCCTCCCTGATGTATTATAAAAAGGAAATGTTTCCTCCCTGCTGTGCCTGAAGACTAAGTCCAAGTCAAAATTCAGAAGTTTCTAATGGTCTCGACCTAACACTAGCCCAAGAAGCACCACCACTATTTACAATAAGAAGGAAAGGTGACTCACCAAGTATGTCACCTGTTTAGTATACCTATAAACCTGTGGGCACACGCATATCCTATGTTCACAATAATTCAAAATGCCATGGCAGGTAGGAGTTCTCTCAACTGTACAGCAAATGTTGCAGAATTTGTGGATTAGGATTTTTTTTAATGTTGCCTGCAGACCTCAAAGAGCAACGTTGCACCAGTAAGGTCCTTCAACATGTTCTAATATGAATCAGGAACAGATTTTTCTACCCAGTGGGTAACATTTACATTTATTCCTTTGCATGTCATACAGAGCCATTAATCATTCTAGCAGCCTCTCTACCTCATAGGAGATGTAGGGCGACGATAATGTTTTATGTGTGTAATTAATCCTGTGGCAGATGTGTAGTTTCCAAGACTACTGCCATTAGAGTATTGACAGGATACAGAACAAATATTCAGGCACTGGGTTAGTAATGATTTTAATATGATAATATCCAGTTACTCATAAACACAGAATATTCAGACCTTAAGTTTTACATAAGTGTTATTATTTGTAAAGGCTTCCAGAGAACTAGTGAGGAGGGTTTTATATTCCTAATGCTGCTGTTGAACAAACAGCACACAATTAACATAGCAGCTGGGTGTGCATAATTTCTCAATTCCCCTCCACTCTGTGATAGTCAGCATTTGTGAAGTGAGAAGGGTAATTTATAGTGAAAATAAAGGTTATCCAGGGAAAGCAAATGATGCCAAGCAATCTGCATATACCTTTAAAGGTTTGCTTTCAAAATTATGCTCCCTTTCATTCCTGCTGAAAAGACCTCCTTCGCCGAACTCTTGGCAAAGGGACAATTTCAATTACATACATGATAAAATTCAGGAAGTAAAAATACCCTAATTTTCTTTTACAAAGCAACCTCTTTGCAATGCATATGGATCTTCATCTAAGCCTGGTAGGTCTGCCAGTTTTCCATGTTTTGATGCTTTTTCCTCTATTGCCTTTTCAGTATCTGTTACTGCATTATTCCTTATTCTGCTTGGAAGTGGGTGTGCTGGTGAACCTCACAACTTTAAAGGCTACACTTTATACAGATGTGATTTTTCACACTATTTTAGAATGCATAAAAGTGTGGACTGATGGCAGTGTCTCCTAATTTCAAATCATACAGCACATATGCAGCTGTTGTGTCTCCTTATGGAGTGGAGAAATGTATTCGTTATTTAATTTGGACTACCTTGATTGTCCAGTTTGGTGGGAATAATGGATGTATTAATCCACTTGTCCTCAGTTTGGTGGCTCTCTGTCAGAAATAAATGTAGGCCAATATAAGAAAGACAGAATTTACCTGCATAGTATGGTTATAAAAACTGATAAATATATATAAAGTCTGCGCTCTCTACTTCAGACAGAGGTTTTGTGGAAACCATTGCAGAGTGGAGGGTAAATAGGGCTGCAGTGTTTGCTTTCCACTTCTCTAGGCCAAACAAAGCTAGTTTCTTTATTACAGAAACAGTATGTAGCAACGTTGAAGTTGGTGCCACATTTTATCCTAAGTCATTGTGTTTAAAAAAGAACATGACAGATTAGCTCCATGTTCTGTCTTTGCTCACATAAAGAAATAATAAAGACTGTAACAGGTCAAATCGAGTATCTGTCCAGCCCAGTTACAAACAAGAGCTAGTAAGAAGTGCTTCACACTGGGATACAGCATAGTGCAGTACTGTGGACCTACAGCATAGTGTAAGTCCTAGTTTCTGGCAGTTCATGTGTTAGAGACTTTCTGAGTTGGAAGAGGCGTCAAGAGCCTCATTTCTAACAGCCACTGAGTAGCGTAATTCTGTGAATTTGTCAAATGTCTCCTTGAATCCACTTACACTCAAGGTCTTCACAGTCTTCTGCAGCTATTATCAGTATAATGTTAATTATACGTGGTATGGAGAAACAAAGTTATTTCTGTTTCCCTTAAAGTTATTACCTGGGATTTCCATTAAATGCTCCCTGTTTCTGGTATTGCAGGAAAGAGTGGGGAAACATTTCATTTTCACTCTTTGAGTACTGCTTATTATCTTGCAATTATCTGTCCACCATGTTTCTCTGGAACTGACTCTTATCCTACAGAACCTTCCAAGGTGATTTAGTTTCCTTATTTGAAAACCATTCCATATGTCTGAGCATCTCTGACGTCCCTTCCTGTGTTTTCCTGCAAAACCTCCTCAGATAAGGCGACCAGATTTATAATTAGGAATCAGGATTAGTGGGTTTAGGTGTAGTCAAGGATTTACACAGTAGCATAATGATACTCTCTGTTTTTCTCTCTATTTTTCATATCCTGTTGTCCCTTTTTCCTAGTTGGTGGTTCGTCCCATTCATATCTGATTTATTTTGGACAAGTTAATGCTGGCAACAAGGTGACAGCAAGGGGAAAAGACTGTGTGAGTGAAGTGTTCACCTTCCTGACCCTTCAGAGATGCCTAATGGAGCATCTGAGCACCTGAGTGTCATCCACTGCTGGGAGCACTCCCCAAATTACAGTGTCAATAAAGGCTTTTTTTAGAACAAATCCACTAAGGGGCTGCAAGTCTGTAATCATGGGATAAATGGAAGCACATAGAAGGAGCCAGAAAAGGGGTGAAAACAAGGTGCAGAAACCAAGCACCATCCTGGATCTAGGCTGTTTCAAGGCAATTTCAGCCTAGTAATTTGCTCGTGTTTCCCCTGTTAATTTGTTAAAAGTAGGTTTTATTGACAATTCAACCTAAGCAGTTCTGTAGACTTATATCATGCAGGATGGACCCTACCAGTGAACCTTTAGGATTTTCTCCTGAGTGAAAGAATGAAAAAAATCTGGTTTACTTTTCTGCTGTCGTTTTTATCTTTCTTTTACACCTCCATCATGTACTAGTTCCACCAGCTCTGTAGCCATGTTCCTGGTTCTGAGGCACTTAAATATACTTTAATACAAGACCTTTTGCTTTTTAACAAGTTTCTCCTCAAAATCTTTCATACCCGTTTTTATTTCAATTTCAAATTTGACTTGTCAGAGCTAATACTACTTTCTATTTCTCTTTTTATTTTTGGATAGTGCTTCTATATCCTCTTTAGGAAGGATATCTTTTTAATTGCCTCCTTTTCAACTTCATTTTTTTTAATTATGGAAAAAATATTTTTTAAATATCATTTCTTTCTGGGAAAAGGAGGGTGGGTTTTGGTATTCGTAGTATTAGTGTCATTATTTTCAATTTTTTCCCCACAAGCTTGGACATAGGGATTCTGCAGTCTTTTTCTCTTCTCTGTAGCTCAAACCTCTATTAATTTGGCTGGTTCTCTTAGTTTTAGGATTCTTTCACACTCTCATGTTGCTCGACCTGAAAGCATAGAGTTAACTAACTACAGACACAATCTACAAAAGAAAAAGAGAAACCTAAAGAGTCAAGTGAAAATCAAGTTGCATGATTAGGTCTCTCTGAAAAATTGCCTGGATAAGAATGAAGGAAAATATAACAGTTCAAATGCAGACTATTAGTAATTTTGTGCTTAATTTTAGCACAGAAGGGATTTTTATATATAAAGTACTACTTATTTTAACAGCAGAGCATGCAAAGAAAATTCAAATAATGATGTAAAAATGTCATAGGATATTCGTTAGTCAGTTCATGCTAACAAACAGTTGACTTATGTAGATATTCTCTATTCCTCCAGTAAATCTGGGTATACCTTTCTTTTAAGGAGTTTATTAACATACACTGACAACTGGGTTATAACTAATTACATGACACGGTTTATTTGGAATCTATTCTCAGATTTTTGCCATACACATTTGCCAGTCCTATCAATCATTTCCAACATGAAAGACACATTGTTTAACTCCTGTCCAGATGCACAGATTTTCATGTTACTAATTTGAATTATATACCATGCATGAGCTTACCCTAAGAACCATGCAATGCAGTATATTGCTTCTTCTTGGCAGTGTTTATAGCTGTAAGAGAGGAACTAGTGTAATTTTTGCAAATTGACATAGTATCTGTTTATGATCTCTCATTAGCACATGCTGAACTCATTTGTACAATCACCTGCTTTTAAACTAGATACCATGAGCTGTAGAGAATTGTTGGCTATTGCAGCATGTCAAGGTATAATACGGCTTCATGCATCCACCTTCCAGGGGTACTGGGCCAGAGAGAAATGCTTAAGAAATTCCAGGCTGTTAAGTAGATTTCAGATTTGCTTTGTGAAAATCCCTGTCATGCAATAAAACATGCATTGAATAAACTGTGAGTAAAAATAGCTTTGTTGTGCTTTTAAGCTTCTGGCATAACATACCAAAATATGTGGAGCTAAGGCAAAATGGCTCTCCAGTTTTAGGGAGAACTCCTACTGTTGACCAAGTAGCAATGGCAGAAGTAGTGTTGTCTCACAGACTGCATTTTTATCACTGTATTATCCATCATTACTAAGAGCAGATGCTCCTTAATTTATGCCAAAATGCACTAAATTCAAGCCAGTGACATCCATATGAAGCAGTTTAACCCACAGTTAATCTAGTGTACTATGTGATCCCAGTTTTCTTATGCTTTCAAGACTGTCATTGCATACAAGAGTAAAATATTAGGTAAAGCTGCTTCAACAACAAGTGTAATTAAAACCCTATCATAACGACAGTCCACAAAAAATAAATTATGGAGAGGAAGTACAGGGGTGTTTTCATGGTGAAAACTGCTGTGGGATTAATGCCAGTGATATTCATAGTGTTAATACGTAGAGTAGCCTTTGCACAGTTAATATGTACTGATCGATATTAATGTAAATTAATTAACAGGAATCTACTGCCTCTGGTTAAACTTGAACAAGGTGTAGAGAAAATACTTTTGAATGATTTATTTTTCTTCATCACTCATTTTACCATTTCAGCAAATATGTGATTTCTTTTAGTTTAGAAAATAATTTCACCCAGGAAACAAAAAAGCACTATGTAACACAAATGCTTAAAATAAGTCATTTGGGGGATGATCCAAAGCCCTTTGAAGTCAATGAGAGGTTGCCATTGACATCAGTAGCTTTTGAATCAGATCCTCTAAGGGATAGATATAATAAAAGCTGATGACAGAGAAGAAGGTTAAAGCTAAAAGGTAGAAAAAAGGAGATGAAAGGAGGAAAAATTGCCACACTCACCCAGCTTCATTCGACTTGCAGAGAATCCATCAGGATATTTAACCACTTAAACTAAATAAGAGTTTCTCTTTATCATGATCTGTTAAATGATAGGGAGAATACACAAATAGTGTCCCAGATTTTTAACGAAGATTGGCTCTCAAATCAAGAGTGTTGCACTTGCAGAGGCTGCCATTGATTTCAGACAGTAAAGGCTTCACTGAAACATATATGAGATGTTTAGTATCTTTCATGGGTGGGTCTTTTTTTTATAATCTCTGTTTAGCCAAGAAATGTGATGCCAAAGAGCTATAACAGATCAATTTAAATGCCCTTTCAAATACTCTTCTCTTTTAATGGCTATTTTCTTCTATAAAGATCCACCTTCCAAATACAACCCTTCAAGCACATTTTGCTTGGGGGTTTTTTGGTAGAAACATTTTCTTATTCATTTCTGCCCTTCTGTAGTATCCATTCTTCAGCCCTGTATTTTAAGTGTGGATTTTTCAGCTGGAACAAGCTGAATTTTAAGCAAATAGAAAATTATTTTCTCCATCGTAGATGGCATTTTTAAATATTAATATGCATTTATGGAAATACATGCTGGTGGAAGGCATCTCATTAATACCAGGACAATCTTTGTCAAGGTAATTTTGAGACAATATTTTCTGAGCAACTTGACTGTAGCAGCATGCACAGTTCCTGTAACACTTGCCTATATTTTCCTGAAACAAATACATAGTCCTGCTGGGAAGTTATATGACCTCCTTCCAGCTTTAGGCCAGGTCAAACACTAGGTCTGCAAGCACCTTTGAATTTAAACTAAAAATTCCACAAGGATAGTATTAGCATGGTCAAATACATGGGGCTAACTTTGAATATCTGATTCATCTAAATGCTCTCAATTTTGATAGTTGTGTCAACTACAAAGTTTATGTCCAGTTCCTAAAGAACACTTCTCATTTTCTTTTCTTAAGCACTATGCTTTAAACTCCTTTCTACTAAGCCCACAGATATCTAAGTTACATCTTTTCTCATATTTTTCCAATAGCTCTTTCAAAATCATCAGATTTAGGTCTAAATAACACAATACACTCAGCTCTGTATAGTATGCTACATAATCTAAGTAATTTGAGGCCAGGTTTGGTTGGGGTTTTTTTTGATAGTTCACAATCTAGTCTTTACTTTCATGATTTATTATATCAAAGCTGCAAAAAATTGACATTAAGTAGAACTAGAACTAGGACTAGTATATACAGTCTGCTGTGAACACATGCACCTGAAATAAATGAAATTACAAAAAATTTCTCCGAGTAGTGCTAACTACTGGTGAAGATTTAGAGAGCAGAAGCATTGACCAATATAGCACTGTGTGCTGGGGATCTGGGCAGGCTTGCTATCCCTACATCCTTGGATGCAAAGAAAGCATTTGAAAGTGTAGTATTGAAATATTTCATATTTTGAAATATTTATAATTTTTATCCAGCCTTTATTAACAATCAAGGCACTGCAAGCCAAAGGGAAGTGGTATATCTCAATTCAGCCTTTATTTTCATGGATCAAGTTCCAGATGAATGAGCTTATGTTCACTAAAACTATCAGTAAGGATCAAGTAATGCCCAGTGATAAATTTGCTGCAAGTGTGAGACCATCACTTTTGCTTGTACAATAACCAGAGATCCTCCATCTTTTGTAGCAAGACTTAATTGATTTATAGTGGGAACTCACACAGGTAGGAAGGAACATATATTAATGAGATTAAATACTTCTGCTAATGAAGAATCCTGGGCATTTTTCCAGAGATTTAATGAACATTCTGGAAGATTTTGCTCCAAAGGTGTAAAAGCAAGCAGGCCAATTTTATTTTTTTTTCAGTCTGAGTTTTGCTTTGCTATAAAGAACTTTCAACTTAAATGATAAAACCAGTTAATGGATAAGATTTTTTTTAAATTTCTTGCAGTTTTTTCCTGGATTCAGTGATCAAAGCTATAAATTACAATGCATAATCATATTTTCTGAATACTAAACATTCTGTCAGAAATTAACACTGATAAATATTAAACACTATATTGATTCATTATAAATCAATGAAATGGATTTCTCATTTTATTTCTATAACAAATAAGTATGGGCTTTTACATACCTATTCTCTGAAAACATACATTCTCAGCAGCATCTATAGAATACAAGGGTATATAGGAATCAAGGGTATAGTGAAATAAAGGGAAGAAATCAAATAATATTTGGGCATTTTTTTTCTCAGTGGTATTATCTGCAAGGACTTCAGCAGACTAAAACCTCTTATTGTGCTAAAAGAGCACTTGGATCAACATCATGAACTGAGCAGTGTGCATCTCAACAAAAGGGATCCTTTGAAATGCATGTTTAGTGGTTTTTGGAACATTTAGAGTTTTGCCATTGCATGATAATGGCTTCTTTTGGTTGGGTTTTCTTTCATATTAATAGCTTTGGTTTTCAGAGATCAGTCAAGTACAGATGCGGGAGTTGTGCAGTCTGTTATTCACTGCTTTTTTTTGCTGTTATAGAAGAGACACAATTACAGAGTTGTCATTGTATCCTAGTACCTTTCAGAAATCTTAAGATGCAGACAGAGTTAATCTGAACTTTTCAAAACAGCAACAGTAATAGCAGCTGAACTAAAATTATTATAAGGTATTTTAATCATCCACATGACAGCTGCTAAAGTGATGGATGCCCTCCTTGCAAATGTTTAGTGACTTAACTGCTAAGGAATTAGAGAGATGCTTCTTAGAAGCTTTCCCTTGCTATTACATTTGAAACCAGGATCTTACAGCGACAAAATGTGAGGAAACACTGCTCTTCAGATGACAAACTCTGTGCCAAGTCACCTCAGATTTGTAGTCTCCAGACAGCTAAATATTTTCCATGGTGGAGGCCACGTGGCAGCATGAGCTGGGAGCCCAGAATTCTGCATGACTGCAGTGAGAAGGGATCAGCACCACATACACCCAGCCTGGAGGTGCCATGGCTCTTGGATGGGGTTTCATGAATCACGGACTCACACAGTGGGGAAGGGATGTGGGGAGGTCGTCTGGGCCCACCTCCTGCTCAGAGGTGGTCCTGTTAGATCAAGTTGTTCAGGGCTGCAACCAGTTAAATTTTCACTCAGCTCCCTCAGTCTCTCCTGGCATGCTAAGTGCTCCCGCACCCTGATGACTTTGGTGGACCTCCTTTGGACCTGCTCCAGTGTGCCCACATCTGTCCTTCACTGGGGAACCAAAACAGGACACTGCACTCCAGGTGTGGTCTCACAAGTGAAACCCCACAGCTGAATGTTTACCCAGCACCTCAAATCCCGCTTCTTTCTCCTCCCACCTAGACGCAACAACCCATGAGTCTAAGGACTCAGTTCCATTGCCTACATATAGGCACCTCACACTGTTAAAAGATGACCATTCCCAGACCTTCATGTGCCTGAGATACCTGTCAGCTTCATGGATAGGTGATGCCAGAGCTTGGGAAGCATGTGGCTTTCTGGAATGGCAGCTGGAAATAGGCCCAAAGGTGCTTCTAACGACACTAACGTCAGTGTGTGGGCAGCTGAATCCTTCCTTCCATCCCTGATTGATGCTCAGATACTGGATGTGGGAAGCTGCTCTGACAACTTTCCCTGCCTCTTTCAAGGCAAAGGTGATGGCCTCGAAACAGTCATCCTGCGTCACACATAGAATCATAGAATCATCAAATCATTAAACTTGGAAAGGACTTCCAAGATTATCAGGTCCAACCATCAACTCAGCACCGCCATGCCCACTAAGCCGTGTCACATCTGGCCACCCACTTAGTTTACAAGGTGGTTTTAGTTGGGCCTTTTATCAGTCCACGTAACTGAAACACCCTTAACCTCCACAAACTTCAGTGTCTGTCCATTCTTTATTTGTCTGATAGCTACTCCATTCCTCCCTGTCATCAATGCCAAAATGTAATAATTTGGAGCCCTGGGTTACAACTATGCCAAATAGCTGTATTTAGTGTAAGGATGTTTGTGTGTGAGTACGTTGAGATTTTCTTCATATATTTCTGAGACATAAAACTGCTGGGTGGAAACCGAGAAATGAAATTTGCAGTTAGAGTAATAAGGAGGAAAATACATTTAATGTAATACTGTAATTCTGCCAATTCAAATGAATTTGAAAGCAGATTAGAAATCTAGGATAATGAAGTTCCAAGAACTTGTGTGAAAATTGGCAGCTGGGTTGAGGACAGAAAGACTCCCAGTGCCTCTGCAAAGGGGAAGAGTGGCCATGCTCAGCCATACCAAGTGCTATCTGACAGCAGCTGACTGGCCAGTGGCCACGCAAGGGGACCCAGAGCAGCCTGTCCCTGCCTGCAATGGGGTCGGGAGGAGTGTAGAGATGCAATACTGATGAGATGGATGGCACTGTGCAGGATAAAGCATGCTGCTCTTTAGAAAACCTGGTTTCATTAATTCTCCTGTTCAGTGAAAACCATTTTTTTAAACAGCAGTAGCAACCCACCAGAAAGCTCATGCTACTAACAATTATTGTGGACTTAATTATTCTATTTGTCTAAATGCCTTCACCTCTAGCCCTTCCTCTTCCTGCCGATTTCGATTGATGTTTTTAAGGGCAGAGCTTATCATACTGCAGGACCTTCACAATTATTAAGAACATTTGCCTTAGACAAAAGATTTGTCTACTGTTTAGTACAGTGTGACTGATTTGGACCCCAAAATAACCCAGGCGAGTAGGAGAGATAGATTTGGTAGCTGATCTGAAGCTCTCAAAATTGTCTCAGCACCACAGATATAGAACATCAAACTGAATAACCAGCAACAAGAGAAACCAATACGGTATTAATACAGGGGCTGACAGTAGCTGTTAGACCCCACAGTTAGCTACCTACATTTAAAATGCAGGTAATACTTGATGCTACAATAAGCTAAGGCCATTTAGAGACTGGTCAAGTGGGGTTTTTTTGTGACAGGGTTCATGCCACAGCTCTGGAAAAAAATGGAGACTGTAGTTTTGTGTTTGGTGGTAGAGTCCATTTCATTATTTTTTTTTCTGCAGGACTGACTCCTCAGTCCAGGGTCACCTTGCATCCTTCTGGTCTCCTGTGCTGGCACCAAAATGAGACACTGATGAAAGGGGAAGTCTCAGCTTTCTATTACTTCATTGCTACTGAAGACGTTGTGAGATCATAGCTTTAGTTTCTGCTATTTGACCATTCGGGATAACCCAGAGATCATTACCTCTATGGAAGGTTTTGTAATTAGCAGAAATGGCTCCCAACAGCCTAAGGGGGTTATGCAGACTAGTACCAAATGCCAAAATTCATTTCTCAAATAATCTCTAAAGTTCAAGCACAATCTCTTGAACCCAGTGTAGTTTAGGGCTAAAGAGACTTCTCCCTTGCCATTGCGTTGTTCCCTGACCTGATTTTAGAAGAATCTTCCCATGGCACACACAGCAGAAATATCGCACCATGCTTGTTTGGCTTTCTGATATCACCAAAACAGTCCTAGACAATTCTGTTTTCCTGATCAATAGTTCTGTACCTCCAAACAAGCTGTATTGCACTATGAGCTGGTCTCTGCCATAAAAATGCACACATGATGTATATAATTACATATACATACATTCATTTATATTCTCAGTACAGAGGATGAAATAATTCTGCACCATGTACACTTCTGTGCTGTTGAGGTGCACTGTTGCTTTGCAAGCAAAATAGTAGGTCTTTCATTTGCCAGTGACATTGCACAAAGTGCTTATAATTCAGTGTTAGCTTATCAGTCATCCAATCTCCAACTCCAGAGAATGTGTCAACCATCAAAAGGAGTGGAGGAGGTGAGCTGAATCTTAATGGCTTCTATTTCACCAGACTCACTTTCTTAAGGGCATTTAATCAATGAGGACAAGTAGTAGGCAGATTTTTAAATAAATGTGTCACTTTAGGTTAATCCGCAGCACAGTTGAATGTATTTGTTTATGTGATTCCCCAAATATGTTCCTCTGCTGCTCAGCTGAATTGATAATCTGTAAATCAAAACATGTTACAAGTAGTTTTAAACTAGCCCTTGAGCAATAACTTCATTTGACCTACTAGTATCTAAACCATCTAGTAGTTTCAGATCCAAGGGTGTTTAATGTCAGCGTTTCATATTCAGCAGAGTTTCAGTGAAAAAATTTGGTTTTGGTCACTGAAGGTTTGTAGGAATATTTCTGTGGATCGTTTTTATTTGATGGTGTTCTTTTCCTTTTCGTTTTTCAAGCATTGCCTCTTAGTATTGCTTATTACTAATTATTTAACAACTAATGCAACCATATATCTGAAAAATCCTATTTACTTTTAAAACAATAAAAACACACAAACAGATAAAACAGGTTGTATGGATATGTGGATGTGTTTGTTCTTGTGCAGGTGATAAGCAGCTACCCACAAATTCTGATTTACCACATTAACTTCTTGCTAATTAAAACACTGAAACTGTTTATCCTTCCTCCTCAGATATGAAACAAAAATTGTCAGAAAATTCATGGGGGGAAAAGGTTCATGCAGTGTACACTAATCATGTTTAGTCCATTTAAAATGGATCTAAATTAGTCACTGTTACAATGACACCAATATATACTGTGTTCAGGCTGAGGAAAACGGACCAACCAGTGGAAAGAATGGCTAGCCCATCTGTACTTGAGACGCATTGTCGCGAAATATTGGCAAAGTTGCTTTGATTTACCCTGATATGAACAAGATTATAATCAAGCCTATCAGCTAGACTGAATGCTATTTGTGTTGCTTAGCTATGAGAATATATAAGGCCTGACTGTGTAGTTAAAATCCCCTTGGAGACCAATGCTATTTTTACATGCATAATGACCACAGAGCTGTACTGTAACAGCCTAGAAATTCCGTGCTATAATAGAAAAATTTTAACTACAGCCATTTATTGAGGTCTTTGGCGGAAATACTCTGCAGATTGAAGCATGTGACATTGCAAAGGACATCCATGATTATGAGAGGCTGCTTGTGTTATGTAATATAAATCATTTGAGCATGGGCATCCAACCAGAATATGACTTTCCAGTTCATGTGAGGAGTAATTAGATCGGTGAGAGCTCACTACATGCAGAGTAATGAAATAAAATAAAATGCATCAACAGATCTCATACACAAAACAGAAAATAGATGTGAGGAGGTATCACAGGTGCTCTCAGCAATGTTCTTGAAATTTTAAGGGCGATTCTGACATGACCTTAGCCTGGCACAACTTTCTAAGCTATGCAACACTAGCACTGTAAGTGCTCTTATAAACATGTATATAATGGGTACTTGCAAACGTACATCCATGTGCCAATTTGTATCACAATTTCACTCGTTTCCATTCAAGAAAAATTAAACTCATTCCTGTGCATCCTACTGGTAATGTACAATTAGCTTTCTGACTGCAATCTATTTTTCTCTCCTACCTTGCAGGAGGCTTTGAAGACATCAGGTACAGAACACCTCGTCACTTTAAAAAGGATCTTTAATATGGATCTGAATGCCATGTAAATCAAACCGTTCTGTAAGCTGTGCCTCAACCTCTTTAAACATATCTCCATGTTAGCTTTAACATCATTACGTCCCATTGTGATGAAAATGGACTTTCTGTATCCTGTGATAATGAAAATAGCCACTTTATGCAGTTTCTGTCTGCAATTATCCAGGCTCTTCTCAGACTCTAGAGAAATCTGAGCTAATTGCTTTGGGACTTTTGCTACATTTCCATAAATTCTTTGTTAATTTTTCATGAGAAACTGTTATTGCAGTTGGCCTTAAAGTTCCCATAGTATTCAATAATGTAAAGAAGTCATTATGAAAACATAACCAATTCACAGTGCCTCCATCAAAGCTACACTCTTTTACACGTATTCTCAGGTGAGATTGAATGACTCATACAAAACCTTCGATGGCTCTTTTTTTATATTTTGATATATGTATTTCTTCATCTGTGCTTATTCCAAGCAAATCTAAGAGTGGTTCTACATGGTGCATGACCTTGCCATTATAGGACATGAATTGAGTTTGGTTAACCTCACAGTTGGCTGTGGAATTGCTTTTATACCTATTCATCAAGCCAAAGACAAAGAATTCTGTTTTAAGTAACATTGTAGTACTGAAAACAAGGCACATCTCCAAGGGAACGCTTCACAACTTGTGATGTTGTATTTGATTTATTGATTATTTTGAACTGATTTCTGTAGACTAGAAGCAACAATAAAATATTAATCTGAATCCGTTGTAGTGCACTATGTGCAGATATTCAGTAATACAAACACAGGCTCTACCCCGATGCGTGCTGAGCATTTCTTATCAGTATCCTTTTTTATTTTCAGCTGGACTTCAGTACACTCTGCAACATTCTCTTGAAAGTTAGCAATTATGAATGTTAACTGTTATCAACAAGATAATACCCTAAAAAACAGTGAGAAAGCTGATTTTGGATTAGGGGTTCTGGGTTAATTGCAGTTCTTTGCAGGCTCCTGAATTAACAGCCATTCTGTACAGCTGGCTACAGCTGGTCAAGCATTCTGCAGGAAGAATACTATACAAATTAGAAATCAAGAACTGTCAAAAGCACGGCTAAAGTTGTGTTATCGACTGCAAAAATGTATGTCACTATCTTCTTCTGCAAGATGCAGTGTAAAAGCTTTGACTGCATTCTGAGGACAACACAAAAATCAGCAAATTGGCATTCATTTTGGTGGCTCCATGCCAGTTTACACTCGCAATACCACCAGCCTCAACGAGGTTTGTACTTAAATAAAAGCATCAGTGCAGTCCACTGAGATTGCACTTTAAAAGTCCCTTAACCATATGAAACCTCCTTGGCTCTCCCAGACCCATGAAAAACACTAATAACAATGAAAGCATCCACCCCATTTTCAGTGCTTATTGCATATTGCAGATTTTCACCATTTAGCTCTTTCTGTTGTGATCATAAAATATTGGCATCTTTGTAAGCAGATGCAGGCCACTGCCAGCTCTGAAGCAGTTAATGTAATTTGCAGTACAAAGCAGACTTCTGCAATGATTTTCACTTGAACGTTGCAAGAGAAGAAAACATACACTACTGAGAAATAAAAGAAAATGAAAAGAATGCGGATGAAAAAATCACACTGAAAAATCAGGATAAGCCAGTATTTTCTAAGTAGAGAATAATGCTTAGCTGTATGATTTATAGAAAGCACGGGTTTTGCTGATATCAATAGTAACCATTATAGATTAGAACTGAATCATTTAGTGACCTATCTTTCTCTAAGGTCCTCTAACATCTGATCGCTAAAAAAGACAGGGGATTCTAAGCAAACCTCAGAAATCTCTAAGGTTTGACTCAGAAATATGCTTACAAATCCCATTGCTTATCCTAAGCTTTTCTAAACCTCTTTTGTGCGGTAATGAAGCAGAGGTTCATTGTATGATTGGTTCTCTTATTGTCTTGTATGTAGGTGTTCTAAAATAAAATAAAACCATTACTGTTTGTGATGTTTATCTTAATCTTAAATAAGTAAAATTCTAAAACCTTATATAAGTAAACCTTAGCCCTACTTTTTGCTTTCTCACCAAAAAGATGAAGCTCGCTTCACTCTTGTGCACAGATTCAGTTTTTTCACATTTGTGAATGATTTCCCTGTGCAGGAGACTGATTCAAGACCTGAGCCTTTCCCATACTTCCCAGGAACTGTGGTGCTTTATTCTCCACAGAAGTGACTGATGTGAATGGGAATATTGGCAGCATATGGCACCACTCAGGACATCTGAAGTGGATGGTGCATTGCACTGGAGGGAGATTTACTCTGTTTTAGTTCTCATTGTGCACGCTCCTGATCAGCGCACATTCACAGCCTCTCTGAGATGGCAGTTTTACTACTGCTGCTTCTCAAGGATTTACATGCTAATGGTAAGACGAGTGAAAGAACCAATATGGTAGCTAGTAGGCTGAGATTTTGACCACTAAGAGTCATAACTATAGGGTTCTTCCTTATTGCAGTGGCAGCAAAAATGATGAGTGGTATTAGGAAGTTAAGAGTTCCATGTATATGACTTCAAAAGTGCTTGAACACAGTATATCTCCACTTTATCCAGAGCACTGGATACATATTTTTTTCCACAAGAGGTACAGCCACCCTCTCCACATCGGTTTTCTTCCACACAAAATTGCGTTTGATTTGAAAGAGAGAAATGATCAAAAAGTCTGCCCTCATCCCTAAAGTCTATACCTGTTGGAAGATCAGTGGTCTTAAGAGCTGGTCTGCCTTTCTTTTCACCATCTTCCCTCCAACATCTGCTCCAAGCAGCAAATCCAACCCCGTGTGTTCAGAGTGGAAAGGAAGGAAAAATGTATCCGCTGGCAGGGGTGGGGAGTGTCTCAATTCATAAGGGATGTGAAAGGCAGGAAAGTGCAATTATGTTTTTCCCTGTAGTTACTGAGTAGACCTGAGGAGACAGGATGTTATTTGGGATTGGGCTAAACAAGGTACTAACAGATGGGTGGAACAAAGCTTAGTGGAAGAGAAAAGGGACATGAAATACTGGAAACTAAGAGATCCAAATAGGAAAGGAGATATAAACACCTGTGCTTGCATGAATGTGTGTGCACATCTGTCTTCTCACATAGGACTGAGGCGGGAGCCAAAGGAAAGAAAGGAAAGAGGAATGGAAAGATGAAAATGCAGGGAGCACTTCCAAGCCTTTTTGCTTAAGAGAACAGCAACAGCCAATGTTTCTGGTAGTAACTGAAGAAAACAGACTTTCAACTTCTGGGGACTAATTGAACAGTTTGGTTGTGCTTCCCTAAGCAAATCGTTCTGCTTTGTTTGTACACAACAACTGCAACAGGCTTCACAGCTAGTAGTCCCTTTATTGATAAAGAAAATTTCACTTGGGAAAATTCAGTCCAGCAAGCCAAGTTTATTGTATCTTGAATATATTCACAAGTTCATACACAGGCTAGGTAATTTCTTCTTTTGTAGCTGGATCTTAATGGTGTTTTCTTTTACATGCCGGTTACTTTCTAGTTTCTCGGTATTTGGTTGCTCTGATATTGTCTGAACCATGATAGTAAATTAAGTGATTGCACGAGTTAGTGAATATGGCTCAGTTATTTTCATTTTTCTTTGCTTCAGTGTATGCTAAACAAGTGAGAGAAGTACAGCTGCCTGAACTATTCAGAAAAAAACATAAACAAGAGCAAACACATACAGTAAAGTAGCTTCGGATTTTTTCAGAGCCCTTAATCATAGAACCATATCATAGAATCATAGAATGGTCTGGGTTGGAAGGGACCTCAAAGATCATCTAGTTCCAACTCCCCTGCCATGGCAGGGACATCTCCCACTAGATCAGGTTGCACAAGGCTCCATCCAGCCTGGCCTTGTGCCAGGCATGGGATCCAGGGATGGAGCATCCACAACTTCCCTGGGCAACCTGTTCCAGTGCCTCACCATCCTCAGGGTAAAGAACTTCTTCCTTATATCTAGTCTAAACCTACCCTCTCTCAGCTTCCACCCATTACCCCTCATCCTGTCATTACAGGCCCTTGTAAAAGGTCCCTCCCCAGCTTTATTGTAGGCCCCCTTCAGGTACTGGAAGGATGCTATGAGGTCTCCCCGGAGCCTTCTCTTTTCCAGACTGAACAAGCCTAACTCTCTCAGCCTGTCCTCATAGGAGAGGTGTTCCAGCCCTCTGACCATCTTGGTAGCCCTCCTCTGGACTCGCTCCAACAGCTCCATATCTTTCTTGTGCTGGGGGCTCCAGATCTGGACACAGTGTTCCAGGTGGGGTCTCACAAGCACAGAGTAGAGGGGCAGAATCACCTCCCTCGACCTGCTGGTCACACATCGTTTGATGCATCCCAGGATATGGCTGGCTTTCTAGGCTGCAAGTGCACACTGTTGGCTCATGTTAATGTTTAGTTTCAGTCTGCCAAACAATAAAGAAGATTATTTAGGGAATATATACACAGGGCACACATAACATTTTCTCTGAATCATTAGCTGGCTATGAGACTTATCACCAAAGGAAACGCAAAAAAAAGCCCTTTTGTTCTTACAACAATCATTCTTTTTCTATTAGCTGAGTGTATGGAAAAATCCCACAACATACACACATACTGTACTGGTTTCCATAGAAGTAAGTGCTGTCCAGCACTATCACATTCTAACTAGCTCTGCTGTGAAGATACTTTTTCATTGAAAGCTGTTGGGAAGAAAAAGTTCACATGCTTTCAGAAAAAAACCAAACCAACAACCAAAACAAAGAAACAAACAAAAAACCTGCAAACTTTTGACTCTTGAGGTCCATTATGCTGTTCTTTATTCAATGAAGGATCTCATAGAAATGCTGTTACAATAACAATGAAAAACACATTGCTTTACGTGATGCTTCAATTGTGAATTCCCCCTGGCTAGTGCATTTCTTTCCCAAACTGAAAGAAATGAAGTGTCATGTGTATCAGCTTGTTCTTCATTGCTAACATTCCTCTTTGTGTTGATGACATTTTTTCAGTACAAGGATGCAAGAATGGTACTTTACTTAAAGATACTGCCATGTTAAGCAGATAGTATTGTCATTATTTAGCAGCTATGGCAGACTGTGGATACAGTCCTGTTGATTTTATTAAAGAGGCTGTCAGGATCTATAATTCACACATCATTAACTGCTTCATTAAGACTGCAGCAGCTCTGTGAGCCCTAAACTTGTAGCAGTTTCAAGACAATACAAGTAAATGCTCACTGGCTGAGGCATGCAGGCATCTCCAGTGACTTGTTGACTGGATAGTTAAAAGCCTGTACTGTTTTTTAGGAAACCTTTTTTTCAAACTACAAGCATAAATGCATAAAACATGTTCACTTAGAATTGATTTTATTTAGGTTAAAAGCATTACTTTGCAATGAGGTGTGCACTCTCACATCGTCAATCAAAAAAAAGGCAATAACGTACCAAAACATACAGTCATTTAAGTATTTTCATATGGTTTAGGTTTTCTTTACTGGAATACGAAGCAGTCTGTGTGCTGAAACAATGTGAAGCAGAACTTTAACAGACATGAACAACATGAATCATTCATTTAAGAATTTAGAATTAATGGAGCATTAATTATATATAGAAAAAAATTGTTTTCCTATTATTTTCCCTAAGTCCTTCTGTATTTCCATTCTACTATACCCAGGCCCTTCTGCTTGCTTCCACTTCCTCTCTTTCAGTAGACACCTCCTTCCCTCTGTCCTTGCTTCTTTTGTTAGGTCTATCAACTCAGACATATACACATAGCATAGATTTTGAGCTGCACTTTGGAGCCTGATAGATCTGAGCAGATTTGGAAACAAGCAAATAGATGTGCACTTCTACCGATTATGTGGAGCTGCCTGGGGAAGCCTTCTGGGTGGGATGCATGTGCAGACCTCACAATACCACTCCCTGATCTTTTTGTCGATTTCCCTTGCCCCTCTGTTGCATGGTTGTGGCCATTTGTGCACCCCCTGGGGTGCAGAAGCAGGGAATGGATCCAGTGCCCAGGCGCTGCTGGCTTTGGCTCAGCCACCCCTGACACCTCCTCGCCCAGCAGAGCTCTTTGATACCAGAGGACTGCTTGTATTCTGCGTACACAGGTCTGCTGACAGGGAAGGAGCTTTCTTTCTGTTGCCAGCAACCACAAAATTCCAGCCTTCCCTATGTCGAGAGCTGCAAGCACAGCTTGCTGGAACAGAGCCACCAGCTGTCCCTCCTTCTGTGCAAGAGGGCTTTGGGCACTTTGCTCTGTGGGACCCCTGTGAAGATCCTGCTCATTTGACCCAGAAGCTGCCAGCCTCTTCCTACAGCTCCTTCACCCCACGACCTCGGTCCCTTGGGATACCCCAGTGGCTCAGCCCCACGGCCGCCCCTGGAGCTGCTGTGGGGCAGTCACTGGGCTGGGGCCAGAGGACCAGGTGTTGCGGCTGCTCACTGCCATCAATGCTCTGAGCTTAGGTGTCCCAACGGGTCTGCAGCATTTCTGGGGCTCAGCATCTTGTACTGGGGCTCCCCAGCAGCAGCAACCTGGCACCTCTAAACCAGTGCTCAGCCCGACTGACAAGTACTTCCTAATGGATAGAAACCCAAAATCTACTTTCTTTGCAAAAAAACAAGCAGAAGTTATGCTGACGGCTGCTAAGGGCTGGCAGCCTTGTGTGGGACTAAGCCTGCTGCTAGCATTGGGTTAGGGTCAAGAGAAGAGCAAGCCCAAAGGTTCAGGAAGAGTGGAGCTGCAAAGGGGTTGCCAAAAGAAATCAATGATTGCCTGGCAGTCACACTTTTCACAAGTTTCTATCATGTACTTCTGGAAGACTGCTAAATAAAATAAATAGCATGATATTGTATTCATTCTTAACAGCCCAGGAGCACTATGCAAAGCATAATTGATTGATGTTACCCCAAAAGTCCATTTTAATTTTGCTAACTTAATTCCTTGCAGCTTTACTGACAATTAAATAGCATAGTTGTTGCCATAAAGTAAATCTCTAGGTAAATATACTGCCAGCAAATATATTGTACCTTTCTTGGAGCTAGTCTGTGAATATCTATATTGACATTTTTGTAGGAAAATAAGTCAATTTTTATTTTCAGAATTTTTTTTGGTTTTTCCTCCTCTGCCTTTACCTAGTGAGACATGCAGATAGATTTCTGCTCAGTCACAGCAGATTTTTTCATGGTTAAATCCCAGGTCTCCAGGGGAATGTATTATTCTCTCTGTGAGATGTCAATGTTTCTAAGAACGATTTAATAACAGAAAAAAAAATTTTACTAGCAGCACAATGCTACTATTTTTGCTGAGGGAGAGTGGCTGCATAATGGTCACCACTTGCAATGTGCTTTTATTAGGATGTCTGGGCTGTAGAACTGTGGCTAGAGTTGAGATTATTATTTCTATTTTTTGGTGTACTAATGGTTACTGAGAAATAAGATCATCTATGGTCTTCCAGCCTTTGTCTTTAGTGCCATCCAAATGCGTCAAATACTATGGGACAAAGCTGGCTTTTGTAAAAGGGGTCTGAAGAGCTCCATGGTTTTTTTCCCTGTAATTATCACTGGTGAGGTTTTGTGCTCTCAACAGCAGAAGTATTGCTTACATTGAGAGTCAGTGGATTTTGTACAAATCGGAAGGGTAGTCACTGTGTAAACAATTAGAAGCAAAGATTTTTCACCGTGACCTTCCACTGACCTCAGCCTTGAGGTATAAACTTCTTTGCAAGAGCTAAAACATGAATGCCTTCCTGTCTGTCCAGGACAGATGGCCTATGACATGGTAGTAAATTCAAGGTGCCCAAGGCCATTCTCTAGCACTGAGGTCAACCTACACAGAACAGTTCACATCCTTTCCTTTAAATTATCCTACTGTTCACAACCAGGTGACTAAATCCAAATCTACCACTTGGGTACAGTTGCAGCCCATGCCCAGCAAGTGGTACAACCCGAAACAGGGCAGAGGCCGCCCTGGCACTGTGTCAGTACGGATGGGTGAGCCTGCTGCTCAGCACCGTTCCCCAACTCTCCTTAATTTAACAGTGCAGAAGTAGCATGTGGGACTTCTTCTGTTACTCCTCACTCTTTCTAGTGAGTAAATCTAATCACTCACTTTAGAAATGTTCACTTTAGAAAACTTGGAGACATAAGCAGTTACCTCTTAAAGGAAGGTCAATAGTAAACACAGAAGCATCAGCTAAGCAAGTCAAATCATATTCATAAGCCTTCCCAGCTCAACTAGCATACTCTTTTCACAGCCTCATCCTTTCCTGGTAACCTGTATTAATTCCCAAGTTTAACAAAGATGAGAAAAAACAAACAGCTCAGATATTCCTAGTTGACCTGATTGTGTGGAGGCCAGAGCCAGGATGACAAGAAGATTTTATCTGTGGTAAATCAATGAGCACTAAACGCTATAGAAAGTTAGCAAGGCTTAATTGGTCCTGCAAGATACCACTGGGCAAGTCAAGAGTAAAACATTTTTCCTAAGAGATCATTCAGCTTTTCAAGAGCTGAAAAGCCCAGCAATCTGTGATTATGCACTGAAAACAAAAACCTGTGGAACTCAGCACGAGAAAATCTTTGTAACAAACAATTTAAAAGAAAATTAAAATAAAATTGAAGAGTAACTGGAAAAAACATAAATGTTTTTCTAATAGATGCAAAAAAGCTTAATGGCAATTGCCCTAATCATCCCATGCAAGTCCAGAAACTGGCAGACAACAAAAAGATACTGTGAAAGCAGCAAGTATATCTACAGCATTCTCATGAACACTCCTCCCACTGAGAGGATCACCATCATTTAGTGTACTAAAGCAATCATGGCCTGCGTTTAAGCCATGCAGAACTAAAAAGCCCTCTTAGGAATATTTAGATGTCACCACAACCTTTTTTAATTTAAAAAAAAAAGGGGTGGGCGGGGGAGGGAATAAAGTACATACTGGATGCTGGCTAGATCTTAGCACAAAATGTTAGTCTCCAGAGCTGATACCTTATCAATGCTTCAAAAATCAGCTATAGATGACGGCCTACATGGCCAGTATTTTGGGCTACAAGAACATTTGGTAGGATCTCGTGGGACAATCCTTAACAGTCTGTTTGTTTTTCCTTTTATACTGTTCTAAGACTTTCACCTCTGATCAGATTCTTCTCAAAACTGAAATCTCTCATTTCTTACCGTTCTTATTCTTCATTCTCCTTCAGACTCACTCTACTCAGTCCACATCTTGAAGTGTAGTGCCCAAAAGATGGTCAAGGCATGGAGCTGATTTCTTCCCACCACTCAGTAGAGAGGGCTCATTAGTTCATGTGTTACAGACTATGCCATTCCATATCCCAGCATGATGTGTTGATGCTTTCACAATAGCATGACATTGTTCATACTGTTCCCTTTGGTCCATGATAAATTACAGAGTCACTACCTAACCACTACTTGCACAGTTTATTTTCCTTAGTTATGCATCATGTTTTGCATATCTTTTGCACTGCACTTTTCCAGTTTGTAAAGATCATTTAGCACTCCAGTCCATCCTTTAATGCACTTCCAGCCCATTCCAGTTTGGTAGGAACCATGTTTTTTAAAAGGGTATATAGTTCATTATGTAAGTTATTGATTGACAGACTGAAGAGTGGCCTCAGAGCAGCTGAATGGGAATCCCCTCTCAGTACACACTCTTAAGTTTGACCAAGCAGTGTTGATAGCTCTTCTCCAAGCAGTCTACCAGTCGCATTTGTTCCTACTTACACAGTTTAATCAACTCACTTGTATTTGGGAACACTGCGTAATACATAGTCAAAGTCATACTAAAGCCAAGATAGGTATCATCTGGTGTTAATCTCTTAATGTCCTTTAGGAGAAGGAAATTAATCTGTTTTGTCTTGATTTGTTCTTGTTTTGTTGACAGTTACCCAACTCCTTATTTCCAGTGATGACAAAGAGTTTATCATTTGTTGTAGTATTATTCTGTGAATTTGAAGATATTAGCCTCTTCACCACGGCTAACAAGCTGTGCTAAACCTGGATTCCCATTTTCTCCCCCTTGCAAAGCTAGTGGAATTATTTCTGCACTCTGACACACAAAATAAATCCAACTGGTCCAATGCTTAGGCAAAGAATCACTCTTTACACACTTGTACAGACACACTAAAAACTCAGAGATTTTTAAGCGTCTTGTGGTAGTCAGATATTTCAAGCCAATTTAAACCATTACTTTACTCATCTCTGGTCGTACAGCAAATTTAGCATATGATCCCTGAAACACCATAACTTTCAAGTCCAAGATTTTGGAAGAAAACAAAAATCAGCAACTGATGATAAAAGGCTATCAACAACTAAATAGAAATCTTCTGTCTTAAACATTTTATCCCATAGGGGCCTTCTCTAATGGTTCTAACATTTAAACAGTTCCCCAGAAAAAAGTTAAAAGGCCTGCTGATTTTCAAAGTGGAACTTGACTATGCCTTCAATTTTACTACTGCTTCAAACAGTGTTGTGATACTCAGCAGATGATGATGTAAGTCAAACTATTAGCTAAGCAGGTATTAAAATCTCTCATCAAAGTCCTAGAACAACCTACAAGTTATAAAATCCAATTGCTTATGGTGTCCTTTTGACTGTGTGGAAACCTGAGTCCCAAAGAAGCCTCATCTTCATATTTATCATGTATTTCACTTTCATCAGCTATCATGTGTTTATCATGTATCTCATATTTATGGTAGGTATAGATCTTTGATCTTGGTAAAGCACTACTTGAACTCTAGGTCGAGGGTAACCTGAAAAAACCCACAAGATCTGCAATAATCCCTCTGCCACATGTGCTTTATAAAACACCCATCCAACACCAGTGTGATGACAGGAGTCCATACAATTGATCAATGGATTTTCAGTCACTTCTCCAAAAAAGAGTCATTTTCTCATTCTAACTGTATATTAGCCATTAAGAGTTACAACCAACAGTTGTAATCACACAGAAATATATAGATTAAATTCCCCAGAGTGCTCGTGAAGGTTGGGTTGAAAGACAATCGCTATAGAAGTATTTATACATCCCCATTGTCAGGTACCATGCACTGCTATTTTTCTGGGATCTGGCCCTGTTTTCTGACCTATTTCTAGGGTTCAAATTTGCATCCTCAGCCAAGATGTACGTAATACACAGAACATGCACACCAAGCAAAGTACTTCTCACATGTGGCACTGTGCAAACACAAGCCCTTACATGCACACAAGCCTGAACAGTGTAGTGACCTCCTCTTGCAGGTTGATGGCCTTTATCTTTTCAAACTGTGACATTGTTTTTAGGCTTAACATTAATTGAATGGAGCAAAACTTTATTTACAGAGAAGCAGGTTTCATAGGAATGAAAATGGCAGTGGCTTTAAAAGTGCCTTTTCTATTGTGGAAGTAATGTGAGGACAATTAATTCAAGATGATTAACTTTAACAAAAGTTGATAAAGTGTTTAAGCAGACAGTTGTATGGATTCATCAAGTGAACCACGCATTTTAAATGCATTAGAAAATTATCATCTCACAGCGATTAAGGATGTAACATTTCTTTCCATTGCTTTACATCTGGGAAGCTATAACGTGTCTTGCAAATAGTTTCAGTATTTCACAGACAAATTATATGTTTCTCACTTCCACATGTTCTGACACTAGAAAATTCAGCTGGAAAAAGAAGTTCACTGGTTTTCCATCCAAAACAGAGTTCTCATTACAAACCAAGCTTTTTGCAAGGACTTTAATCCATTTTGAGATGTTTCTGTTGTATCCCCTTAGCAAGCTATGACACAGTTAGACAGACATGAGGAAATCCTCTGAACACTTGCCCAGGAGAGACATGTAATCCCTGGCAGAAGTGCTTAATCACATTCCTCAGTCAGGTGTCAAACAGAGCAAAGGCACAAACACACAAGCAAGTTTTGTTTAGAGGACCTCAAAAAACCAGCCAAGTGGCAAATCTGGACATCTGTGCTAGACTGCGGCTGTCCTGGTTTTTCAGTCTAATCTGTCAAGATAACCATTTCCCCATTCTCTTAAACAAACACAGACTTCCTTGTTTAAATACTGCAACAGTTCTAACAGAGCACAGGTTTTAATCATTCTCTGCTAAGTACACTAGCAAGAGACTCAGAAAAGAAGCAAAACATCCTAAGCTGCTGATTTTGCTGTGTGCAAAAGAGCAGGGCATGCGACCCTCACATTTCATATGGACTGTAAACAGCAGGCTTGTAAGAAAAAAGTGTGACTCAAAAAGATAGGAGCTCTGGTTTTGGTCTCTTAATTAAAAGAGGCCAAATTAAATTCAATTCCACCCTGAAAGAATAATTAGAATAATTAAGGGGGGGTGTCACTTTTCCTATAGGTTATCCTTTCCTAAAAGATTCCTTCTGCTACTGATATTACATTAATGCAGCACTAGTAAAAGCTTTTCCATGAGCAATATAATCATAAAATGTGATAGATGTGGAACATTAGTCTATCGGTAGCCACTACTTTTCATACCAAAATCTAGGAAGATATGCAATTCACAGACAGACTATTAAACATAGACAAACAAATCAATTAAAATAAGTCATTTATTTTTTCTGAATATTGACTTATCTTTTTATTCTCTTCAGGCTCTTCCCCCTCCTTTTCTATTAGTTCTGATTTATTCCATTCACTTCTGTATTGTTTATCTTAGATTTTTTATTGTTCTGCATGTTGTTCTCTTGCCTTTCTCTTCTTTAACTATTTGTTCTTTTTCTCCTTGAAAAGAGCATTTCTGTTCTGTTCATTCTTCTTTTATGCCTAGCACCCTTTACTGACCCACACACTTTTTCTTTCCTTCTCCTATGAACTTTCTCTTCTTTTCTTTTGTCTTCATTGCATTCCACTGTTTCTTTCTTGCTCTTCTCTACCACTTCCATCCATTTTTTTATCCTTTATCCCCAAAGTCTCCTTCTTCTTGCCATTGAATCCTTCTCTTTCTCTCTTTCTCATTATGGAATTTCTCCACAACTTTATCTTCCACCTTTTGCTATCCAACATATGGTGTTTCCTACCTTCTCATTCCTCATGGGGTCCTTCTTCCTGTCCTGCTCCAGAAGATACATTTCCATTGACAGAAATGCTACTCTCCTGCTTGCTCTTTCATCTCTTGTTTTATTTACAGTACAGCACCAGCTGAGTCTTACGACGTGGTTGGGAATCAGCCTACCCAGCATTTGGATTTGGACATCCTATGTATGGCTCTCAATGAGAGTTTATCTTCCCCTCCTCAGTGACTCTGCAGGTTCAATTTATGATTGAGGCAGCTATACTCCTTTCCTCTTCTTTGTTACTCTCCTATTTCCCAAGGCCATAAGACTAACAAATTCATGGAAGGATCATGAATTAGAAACACAACGTTCAAATCTCCTTCCATATGTTCCTTCCAAACCTGCCCTACAAGGGGGTCAGCTAAACAATTTCATAATCCATCAAACACTTGAACATTCTGCAGTTATTAGTCACCTGGAGAAATTTACAGCTTGGGGAAAAGGGCATAGTTCCAACATGAATCAAAATATTAGTGAAGGCTGAGGTTACAGAGTTAAAGGATTTTCTCACAAAGGGAATATTGTCCTGAAGATTTAAATGTCACAAGTTTATGTGGGAAAATACCATCTCACTCAGTGAAAAAAATGAGGTTTTCATAGAACTGGATGGAAAGATCATGAAGTAAGGAATTCAGAGAAAGACAGACACTGTGAGAGACCAGAATTGGAACAGAAATATCAGAGGCACCAGAATGGAAGAAGAAACTAGTAAGGAGAAATCTGAGAAGGAAGAAATAGGGCTCTGTCAGACATAGTATATAAATCTGACTATCCAGATTTCACGTGGGTGTCATGGTTACGATAAAATTTAGCCTAATTTGACCCAGGACTGGCCTGCCTTGCTGCCAAGGCACAGCACTAGCTCGTGCTTGCCTTGGTGCACACCCAGAACTCCAGGGCCCTTCAGTCAGACCCCAGCCTATATTTTTGCTTTTCATTACTGTGTCCCAGGAGCAGAAATTCACATTTACCTTTGTTAAACCTTGCGTAATTCTTTACGACTCAATCTTTCAGTCTGTCAGTGTTTCCCTATAGAGTAGCTGTTCCTTCCTGTGTATGCACAGCTCCTCCCATTTTGGTGTCATAAACGAACTTGAGGCAGGTGAATTCAATCCTATCATCTGGGTCAGTTATAAGTGTGTTGAGTACCACTGGTCTCAGTATCCACCCTGAGGATCTCTACTTGTGACTGGCAGACAGTTTGACTTTGAGCCATTGACTACCACCAGTCAGTTCAGGGAGTTTCCATACATCTTGTGATCCCTCTGTCCAGTCCATATCTTAATGGGTTGTCATCAAGGACACTGTGGGAGGCTGTGTCAAACACCCTGCTAAAATCAAGGTAAGTGATGGCCTTACCTCTCTGCTCACCACTGAGCAAGTTATTTCATCTTAAAAGGTGACTAGATTGGTCACGCACTGTTTACTCTTCATAAATCTGTGTTGGCTTTTCCCAGTCACATTCTTATCCTTCACATGTCTGGACATAATAGTGCAAACTACTAGTGGATGGGCATACACTTTGCAGGGTGAAAAACTGGTTGGATAGCCAGGCCCAAAGAGTTGTGGTGAACAGAATTAAATCCAGTTGGCAGACAGTCACGAGTGGTGTTCCCCAGGGCTCAGTACTGGGGCCACTCCTGTTTAACATCTTTATCAATGATATAGATGAGGGGACTGAGTGCACCCTCAGTAAGTTTGCAGATGACACCAAGTTGGGTGGAAGTGTTAACCTCCCTGAGGGTAGGGAGGCTCTGCAGAGGGATCTGGACAGGCTGGAGCAATGGGCTGAGGCCAATTGTATGAGTTTCAATAAGGCCAAGTGCCGGTTTCTGCACTTCGGCCACAACAACCCCATGCAGCGCTACAGGCTCGGGGAGGAGCGGCTGGAAAGCTGCCTGGCAGAAAAGGACCTGGGGGTGTTGGTTGACAGCCGACTGAACATGAGCCAGCAGGTGGCCAAGAAGGCCAACAGCATCCTGGTCAGTATCAGGAATAGTGTGGCCAGCAGGGACAGGGAAGTGATCTTACCCCTGTACTCAGCTCTGGTGAGGCTGCATATCAAATACCGTGTTCAGTTTGGGGCCCTTCACTACAAAAAGGACATTGAAATACTGGAGCATGTCCAGAGAAGGGTAACGAAGCTGGTGAAGGGTCTGGAGCACAAGTCTAATGAGGAGCGGCTGAGGGAACTGGGGGTGTTCAGTCTGGAGAAGAGGAGGCTGAGGGGAGACCTCACCGCCCTCTCCAACTACCTGAAAGGAGGCTGTGGAGAGGTGGGGACGAGTGTCTTTAACCAAGCAACAAGTGACAGGACAATGGGTAATGGCCTCAAGTTGCAGCAGGGGAAATTTAGACTGGATATTAGGAAGTATTTCTTCACAGAACGGGTTGTCACACATTAGAGCGGGCTGCCCAGGGCAGTGGTGGAGTCCCCATCCCTGGAGGTGTTTAAGAGTTGGGTTGACATAGCACTCAGGGGTATGGTGTAGTCGAGAACTGTCAGTGTTAGGCTAACGGTTGGACTCGATGATTGATCTTCAAGGTCTTTTCCAACCTAGATGATTCTGTTATTCTGTATAAAAGGACCTGTACCACAATTTTCCTAGGGACAGTAGTAAAGCTTGTAATATCCTGGACCTGTATCTGCTTAGATCTATTTGTGATTTCCTGTAGCTGTTTTCAGTTTAACACCATAGATATTGGAAAGACACAAATGAGGTGACTCCAAAGTTTGTGTATAGCACTTGAGGACAGGTCATGCAAAGTGGCAGAGTAGAGGCAGATGCTCCTGTAATTCATTTAGTCCCTAGGGAGCTATGTAGAGGTTCATTTGGGTCTTAGAGCATCCTATAGCATAGCTCATGGAACAACTGGAGAACTATAGAGGAAAAAGAGAAGAAAAATCCTATCTAAACTGTGAAGAATCTCTGCAGTACGTATGTCAGGGCAAGCACCAATGATGGTCGCTGTCTCCTTTTCCAGTGACCCAATATGTGTCCAAAAATGTGTTGCTCATGCGCATATGCATACAGAATCTGAGCATGGTGAGGTCTTGGATGCCTGTAATGTCAGTACCTTCACTAGCCTGCTCTCCAAGGAAAACGTATGCACATACTTTGGGGGTGTTGTTTGTGAGTATGTTAGGCTGTGTGTGAGTGTTTACACACGAAGGCCAGGATGATTTGTTTTGCACCTTAAGATCTCTCTGTTGAGGATGTGAATCTCTTGTCTGAACACCCTAAAAATGCAGAAGATAGGATAGGATGAATATTTGTTTGACAAATTCAATAGAATACCTGAATGTATTTCTTATAGGGCAACACGAAAGAGGTCTTACAAAACAATAAAACCTTACTTTGAATACTTGTTAAAACAAGAAATATGTTTTATAGAATAATCTAATATTGAAGGAGCAAAGTTGTCGCTAATATATTTCTACCATAGTATATCCCTGTCTTTACTTTTAGGCAAGGTGATTTGATCTTTTACACTGTACAGACAGCACATCAAGACACAGAAAGGCTGCATTCTATTTCAGAGGAATGTGAATATTAGCTTTTCAACAGTGAGGGAGATTCAAGACCCATGTCAGCACAATCAATATAGTTTTATGAATACTTAGTTTATTAGTGCCATAAATAATTAATTCAACCCAGGTAGACTCCTTTAAAGAGCAATTTACTAAGCTGTCCAACAATACAGCAATAAAATACCAGGAATACTCTTTACTAAGAGGCATAATTTTTGAAAAAGGACTAGTTATTAGATTAATAATATGATAAATACTTTTCTTCTGAACCTGCAGTTCAATTGCAGCCTTGTCTTGACAAAAATTCACAACTATGTAAAGCAGAAGGACAAACAAAAGAAGTTATTTTAAAATATTAAAAGATTTTAAAAATGTAACCTACTACAAGAGATTTCCCATCCAAAGAAGGTGGTAAATGAATGTATAACTTACTTCAAAATTATTTAAATATTGCTCAATAATTAAGGCATTGCTATGCTAACGTGGCATTATAGAGAGGAACTAACACAAAGGCAATTATTAGTATTAGATGAAAGTTTTGCTTTGGAGACTTTTATTATTTAGAAGCTATTTTCTATCATTAATTTAAACTCGATAGCTTACACTTAAGCTTAGGCAGCTGTGATTGCCTGCTACATACAGACTCTGGTGGAGTTGCATATTCTCAAGCCAGTCAGTCCTTGTAGCTCAGAGACAGCGATGCCAGAACAGCTCTGTGCATGCAAGTTGTCCCATGGGTGTGCAAACATTTTTAACCCTGCCACCTCCTCACTATTGCATCTAAGAAATAAGGGAAGAATGAAGTGTCCCAGCTTTGTCTTGCACTTAGTCCCACAGAGAGGCAAAGGTTAAGAATGAGGAAAATTAGGCAGGCAGCCCTGTGTGGCCCAGAGAAAGAGATGCTATTCTGAGGGGGCCAACTCCCCACACATAAATGGGAGAAAGCTCTATGAATGAGATCATTTTGACTTCCTTTGCTCACATGCTAATGTGGGCTTTCTTTCCTTTAGTTAAAGCAGGTCAGCCATGCAGCAGGGTTCAGCATCACATTATGAACCATTTCCGAACCCCCAGTGCCTGCGCGGCGACTTGGGTCTGAAGGACACGACTCATGCAGGCTTTTCCCGCGCTGCAGCCAGTGTGCGAGGGTCTGGCATCCCCACCAGTGGTCCTGGTGAGATCCCTGCAGCAAAGCCCTAGGCTGTCTGCACATCCAGAGGAGCCGGGGCAAGTGGGCTGGATTTCAGGCCACCTTTCAGGGACTTAATAAAGTGGGACTTGTGTACACCCAGCCCTCATTGATAGCACATTAAATTTAATGGGGGGCATCTCCCTAGCATTTAGGAGTGCCAGTGATCACATACTAGTCACAGTGATAAGCTATCCGACAGACGCTCTTTCTGCTGTTGTTTGTTTGGTGGCTTTTTTTAATCCTTGGATTACTTTGCCCTCAAATTGTTTTATAGTTTGCTCACTGAGTTATGTTCACTCTAGAGAAGCAAATCCAGTTTCTTCTGTTCCCACAGTAATCATCAATTCAAGCTGAAGCGAAAGGGTCAAATATAGAGGCAAGTAAATGGTGGTGTAAATTTCTCATTAGCAAATCAATGCAAATCTGTGAAATTCAGTGTCATTGAACCACAGTCAGCCCTGCTTTAAGTGAAAACAAAATTCATTAATTTCTGTGGGAACAGCATGTTTCTTTACTCTGTGTTTGATCCATTGGGCCAAATTACCTCTATACCCTTGACATCACTGTGAATTTGAATTAATTAGGGAGGTCAACATCTCTTGCACGGTAAATGTAAATCTGTACAGTTCACCTGCTGAGAGGGGAATGGAACTGAAGTAGCAAAAATAGAATCAGAACAACAAAATAAACTTGGCCACCATAACGTTTTTAATCGTTCCCTTGAATCTCACTGGTGGTGGCAGCTTCTGCCTTCTCAAAATGTGCACTACATTAACAGATTTGTACACTTGATGGACTTGATGAGCAGGTGGCTGGGAGATGGGAGATAAAGTGCACAAAAGGAGGCTGCCGTGCACACAAAGATCTCATCCCTGCTGCCCCAAGGCCCGTCCTTGGCTGGCACTGCCTCAGACTGAGTGATGCTGCTGGAGGAAGGAAAGGGGCAGGACCTCTCTGGAGTATTGGCTACATGCATGCTGAAAGGCAGTGGGTTATCTATATTTCATGTATTAAAATATTTTAAAATAAATTAGAAATAGTCATGAATGAGGAGAATCCAACACACACCTCAAAATCTGAAAGACTGCCTTCAACCAGCTAAAAAGTCAACCCACAGCTCTCTGACAGCACATGCTGTCTGCTCTGCTTCCCAGTGTCTCAGTCATGTGCCAGGGAGGGTGTTTTGTTTCATTGCACTGATGAGAATGGTGCAATGTATTGATTCTGATGCAAGAAGGAAAACCTGCCATAGATGTCAGCCAGTGTTGGGGTGCACTCTGGGCCAGCAGTCATCAGCAGCTTGTCACTTCTATATCCACATTCTCTGCATATGCTGATGAGACTCCATAATCCTCACTGGTTTATTTCACAAATAGCCTTTAACCAGGCTTCCACTGTTATGGAGAAGTTAAAAATTATTTTACTTATGCCTTTGCAAATATAACATGTATTTAACTGTTTGAATACTCATAATGTAGTTTTACATATATATATGCATGTATACATACTTATATATACATCTATATCTATACATATAAAATTTTAAAATACATATGTCACACATTAGAAATAAGAAAAACAGGGAAAGAAATACACTTTACTGTGAAATTAGGTCTTACTATAAGCTTTTTAATGAGCCTTTATTTATTTAAAGTTTGCATCAGATCCTGTTTTCTCCTCTTTTTCAAGACACCTTACTGATGGTCAGTCATACCCACTGTAAGAGACTTAAATTCCTATGAAAAGGGTGCATTAGTCAGGTTAGGTCACATTCAGCAGTAAAGTTGTCAAAGTCAGCCTCGGCTGCTCTTTTTTTTATTATTTATTTTTCATATTGTCCAGATTTACTTGATACTGTTTTGCGTTTTTAGCACTGTTATCTCTGAAAGCCAAGATGAAGCATTATACCAGAGTCTTATTAATATCATTGAAATATATATGAAAAAAAGGCATATGCAGGCTGTAAGCAGTTTGGAAAAAATACTGCATTCACCATTGGAAACATTTAATGGATCAGATACTAGTTGGTCCCTTTAGGCAGAACTGTTTTATCCTCACACAGGCATGCAATTAATACTAACATACATTTAAAGGAGATTTGTGGGTACTTAGCCCTGTGCATTTGCCTGCACAAGAGCCTTACAGAACTGCTGTAGCAGCTAAGTTGAATTCGTGAACAAGCCAAAACAGGACAATAGCACCTACAGGTGTAAAGGCCACTGAACTGTATGCCAAAAACATGAGGACTTGCCCACTTTTCCTGAAATAGATTTCAATATATGTTCAGGCAGACCATGTTGGCTGGAGCTAGCACTGGGGTCTGAGTTGCTGTCATCTATCCGTCTGCAAGAAAAGCTGGAGCTTGGTTTGCAGTCTGCAACACTGCTCCTTGTCTGACACTAACTAAACACATTTTTTGGAAATGGTAGAGAATTTCCCACTTCACTTGCTGGTAGGCTTATATTTGTGAAATAGAGAAATGGCAGCAGGGAACTGTGTGGTGCAGTATCTAACACGCTCTCAGACAGAGGAACAAACAACCAGCACCGTGGTAAAGGCTCTCTCTGCCTCCCTGATGTGAAGCCCCATCCCTTCTGCTGGAAACTGCAGGAATATCAAGAGCAACACACACTGCTGGCAGCTGTAGGACCTCCGGTATGAAACCAGCAGTTAAAATCTCAGCTGGTCCTTGCAGGTCCACTCTGATGGATCATGGTACTGAAATCACTTTAGTCTAAGCTAGAGCATCCTGAATTGCTTTAATTTCCACTAGCATTTAATGGCTCCTGCTGGGGTCATTATTCTATTATTGAACTTTGTAGTGCACATGCTCTCTGCCCTGGTATGTACTGTATGTATTGTATAATTCAGCCAATGCTTCAATTATTAGTCATTGACTTCTACTGCAATTCTTTAGATCTAACCACCTATTTTTGAGTAACCTAATTAAAAAACTTGCCAAGGATTTCTTCCAACTCCATGTGGATAACACTCGCATCCTGGCCCTGTCCCATTCATTATTTAGAACAAGAACTGAAACATGCTGCTGCTGCTGTCAAACCAATGCATCACCTGTGTTTGGTTAAAAGGTACTAAGTTTCTTCAGCCTTGAGAAAGGAAGGCTGAAGAGATATTTGACTGTTGTCTACAGCTGCCTGATGGGAGGACATAGAAAAAGTGAAGCCAGAATTTTCCCAAAGCTAGACAAAGGTAGGAGAAAAGACAAAAGATATAAGCTGGAACATGGGAAATTTCAACTAGGTATAATAAAGGCAATTTTCACCATGAAGGTGGTGAAATACTGGAACAGAAGCCTAGAGAGGTGTAGGATTTCCATCCTTGAAGATATTTAAAACCCCGGTGGATGCACCCCTGAGCAACCTCATCTAATCAAATCTTCTTTGAGCTGGATGTTGGTCTACAGACCTCCACAGGTCTCTTCCACTAGAAATTATTCAGTGATTCTAAGAACAAAACAAGGAGGTGGATTTAACATAATATGGCCAAGGGTACATGTTTCTCACCTTCCTAAATTGTCTCCTGATAAGTCTCCTAAGGACTATGCTTCATCTGCCCTATTCCAAGTCTGTATAACACCCCGAGACAATTCACAGAACTGGATTAAAATGCCGAAGTGCCCATAATTCTAAGTGACTTTACTTCCCTTCCATGCTGGATGCAAACACAAAATGCACTTCCAGACTTGGCTTCTGTATACCATTTCTGGCAAGGGAAATCCTGCCTTACAAACCTCTTGACAGTCAGGGGATCAATGAACATATGAGAAAGGATGATTCAACCAGACTGCCTCTATAATATTGTCTACTTAGCTTTCCAAAAGGCTTTTTACAGGGACCTTCACCATGCCTTTTAAAGAAACTCACCAGCATAAAAACACATAGAGGAAAAATAACTGGCTAAAATCCAGAAAGTTGAAGGTAGGAATAAATGGGCTGTTCTACAGTGGAAAGACAGACACAAGTCTCTACAATTATAAAGAATACATTATAAATAGAAAAGGTTCAGAGAATAATGACAAGGATGGTTTATAGGTTCCATACGGGGGTGTGTGGGTGTGTGGGTGTGGGTGTGTGTGTGTAAAATAAAATAGGCTGGGAGTCTTTAGTGTGGAAAAAACAGGACTTAAGGTGGAATACATTAAAGTTTAAAAAAACAATGAGAGGTATGGGGGGAAGATGACTAGGAAAGAAATTGTTTGCTGTTACTTCCAGTAAAAGAATCTGGGGTCATCAAATAAAAGTAAGAGGGACTGCATCCTGGACACAAGGAGAGTCTTCATGCAACGGACAATGCATGTGGGAAGCTCCTTGGCAAAGGAGGACACCATGGATACAAAAAGTTTATACTAAATTCAAGAGATTAAACAAGCGCTTTGGAAAAAAAAAACCTGGTAAATTATTGCATAGAAAAACCACAACAGAAAATCCCCTGGCTGAAAATTGTCAGAAGATGGGACAATATTAGCAGACATATGTTCCCTGCTCTTGCTCTTCCCTACGTGTTTGCTTGTGGTCTCTACTGATGACTGAGCCAGCCAGAAAGTGGTGGGGGTTATGTTCTTCAGCCTTCCTTTACCCAGAGTACAGAGAAGAGTCCTGAGTGAGCAGACCCCACGCCATGCCTGAGCACAGCTGGCTCATGCATGGCCATCAGCCTTCCTGCCTCCTGACTGATTCTCTGGAGCTTTGAACTCCCAGGACAGCCAATGTACATGTGCCCTCCCGAGCAACGTAAGCATGTCAAGAGGCTGCCACATGAATCTTGGCCATGAAGATAAATCTCAGCAGACCTGAGGTGATGGGAGTGGGAAAGTGAAATCACTGGTGGCCTCTGCTATGTGGCCTGAACCTTCCCATGGCAAGAGCAGCTGGATTTCCAAGAGCCTTCAGGCTCTTTGCGGGGATCTCAAAATGCATTTCACAAGATAGTTGCCAGATGCCAGTTGACTGCAGTGCAGCAGCACTACTGAAAATACATAAGACACCTGTCTACATCTTTAGGTGCTTAAATCTCTCTAGCATGCTGACCCTGTGCCCTCCAGAACTTAAAAATAACTTTGCCTAATTGGGTTCCTACTTGACCCCAAGTGGTTTGAGGCCGGCTCCATCTGCATAGGCTGACAGGGCAAATGAAAATATATTAATCTGAAGTGAAAAGCACTTATTGCAGATGGAGTGGGATCCCTTGAGGTACATATCTGATCGCAAAGTTATGGACAGGCACAGCAATTTTAATATTAATACTATGTTTTAAATAATAGAGAAGCTGTGAGATTATCAATTTATGGCCTAACAAAATATGAATCACATTACTCCTGATTAAAGGACTGCAGTCCGTAACTTTTCACAGTTCTCTATTACAACAATACTATAGTGGTAATTACTATTAAACAGGAAATTGCTATATGTTGTGTTTTTTTTCCCTCAACTCAAAAAAAAAGAGAAAGAAAGGAAGAAGGAAAATGACAGGGACAGGTCTCTGTAAGTGTATTTGTGCAGCATTGAGCTGAGCAGGCTGGAAGCTTTGGTAGGCAGGGTAAAATAATTTCAACTCCAAATAAAAAGCTCAGAAAGGCAAAAGACAAAGCAGGAGGCATGTCAGACAACACTATTACAGTCACTCTCTGTGCATGTGTGCTGGAGTTATATCTGATCACCAAATGATCCTCCACGTATACATATTTATCTAAGTGTTTCATTATTTTTTTCTCTCAGAGAGCAGGTTTTTTTATCAGACACAGGCATTCTCATGTTTGGCACATTCAGGATTCATTACCGTGTCTTTGCTATTTTTTTCCTTTGTTTTTTCCACTGCAGCGTGAACCACTGAAAGCACATATTTTTTGGCTCTTGATTAGGCAGAGATATCTTCTTGTCCAATTCAAGGACACATTCGCTCACATTTTCAAAGCAGATGATTAGCCATCCCAGGCTTTGCCAAGACAGTGGGAGCTGCATAGATAAATCCTTGTGCAGGTCTTTGAAATTATTCTCTCTTGATAACTAATTGCAGCAGCTGACCTTCTCAGTTTCACATCCCTCCACAGTTTCCGAGCAACAGTGCAATGTACCACCTACTATGCCAGTTATCCTGTGGCCATTATTTGCAAAACTGAACAATTTTTTAAAATATTTTTTTTTTTGTCTTCTGTACTTAGTACACTGCTTTAAACTCAAAAGCCGGTAAATGGGTAATGTTGTGATCCTGGGTCACATCCTGCTCATCTGACCTCCATGGTAGCTCAGAGCTTTACAATGTTGCCACACACAGTTGCCCTCCTTACCTGTTTTTTTCAAAAAAATGTCATGCCCATGTGAGAGTAGCCAGCCAGGTGGTGTAGTTGTGACTGCAACCCGGGGCAGACATGGGGCAGCTCTGTGCCATGCCACAGTGCCTGTCCCCAACATGATGGGCACATTCAGCCATGGGGCAAACAGGGCACAAGTGGCAAGAGCAACCTAAAGCCCTTGAGTTAAAATTGCCGCACCTCTTCCCCTTGCCTCCTGAGGCTGCAGCTGGGGAGGAGTAAGAGATACAGAGGAAACTCCTGTTGCTCTCCCAGCCTCGGAGGAGGCAGTCTGCAGTGCACTTGAAGGGCTTCTTTGGGGTACAGTATATATTAGCTTAATGTTTACTGGATCACTTCAAACGGAAACAGCATGTCTTCACCAAGACTACAAAGGGCATTTGATTATCAGTAGAGATGAGCCTGTACCAAAAACTCAGATTCAGAAAGTTCATCTTCAGCCTTTGTGGCTGTAGCCCTTTTCAAGTTAGGATGTACTCTTCCACTAGCCGTTTATTTAGCTGAAACACATAAAACTCTTGTTAGTGCAGCCAGGGTTGGACATTTCCTTTTTCTCTGTTCCAAGAGAAGCATTGTTCTACAAGAAGAAACAGCCTGTGTCCAAAACTAAATAGGTTAGCAAAATAGCTGGTGTCAATGGGCAGCAGGAGCACTCTCCCCATACAGGACAGCTCATTCATTTGGGTTGTTAAGTCAGAAAATAGGAGTCTGACTTCAGGTGCCCAAGTTTGAAAGTATTGGCCTGTGTTTCTGAACTGAGTCCTCTCATGCCCTAATTCAATCCATATTGACATTTCTGTACAGTACACTCGTGAATACTAAAACTGGATGTTTGTTGTAACTAAGCAAACAAAAAAAAATTCACTGCTACACCTTCAATTACAGTTGTCTGAGCTCAGCACTGTGGTGCAGGTATGTTCTTTGCCTGTTATTTCCTAACACTAAATGTACATGTGCATGGAAAGGAAAAAAGATCTCCAGCAGCCGCACCAACCCCATTTGAACATTAGATTATTCACTTTCCCAACTAATCAATAATTGTTATAATTAAAATTGATAGCTGCAAATAACACGACAGAGTGCTGCTGCCAGAATACTGATTGTGTATTTGGCTTGGAAAGATAGGCAGTAGCGTGGAACACTTATTTTCCAATTTGCTTTTAGCTGTGTGCAAATTGCTTTAGCTGTATCCAGCTGATTTAGACCTTGCCTGGAGGCACACTAGATTAATCGGGAGACACACATTCAATGCTTACAGAATGGACTCTGTAATTGGCGAAATTTGTTAGTGCCAGTTATAAAATAACTATATAGTTCTGCTTTTTAGTTGTCCTTTCATTACTCTTTCAGGAAAGGGGAAAACAATTAGAACCTTTCAGACGATCAAGATTGCTTTTAAGTCTTTATGTAAAACCGCCAGTGTGACTACAGTCAATATTTTATGCAAGCAAACATTAGTGTGAATATGGTATTGATTTTTTTTTCAAAACTGAAAAGCTCTTCAGCATACACAAGGACTTTTTTTTTGTCTTTGTTGTGACTGAACTTTAGATAATGAAACCACAATGTTGTTACTACTCAGAGCTTTCAAAAATCACTCTTTGTTCTTTTTTGTATCTTAACTAGCTTATTATTGAACAATAGAAAAATTCATTGTTGCTTGTTGGTGCCCAAAACCATTAAAAAAAGACCACAGCTTTTCTTTAAATACAGACTCATTTTTTTGCCTATGTGTATATAATAGAGACACATAAAGCCTACAGCTAAATACATAAATAGAATGGACTACTTCCAAGTTATACCTCCTTGTGATTATTGACAAATTTAGGAGTCGAGAGCCATGACCTAGGATTATTTCAGTTTCCCTTGTTCACAGCTTTACCCTAAAAATGAACAAAGTATATACCAGTTACTTTACAACAGCTATAATGCTGGAGGTGTTCTGCATCTTACTTGTGGTGCAGAGCATGGTGCAAGAGACTGGAGTAATTTCAGGAAGAGGGACCATGCTGGGCCCTGAACACACCCCACCTTTGTGAGGGGAAAAGATGTTGTTATGCTCACTGCCACCTTTAAGGTTTCTGACTGCTCAGGATAGTCACACAATGAGGCCACGCAGAAGAGACCTTTGCACAGCTCTCTTTTACAGTTCCTGTGATCACATCACATGAATAACCTTTCCCTTGCACGTAATATTTGAGCCTGTTGACCAGTCACAATTAAACTAGATACTCCAAAGATTACTCTGTAATTTCACAAGTATTGATAAGCAGGCAAAGGAGACACAGTCTGTTAGTGGCCTCATCTAGGAAAAATTTAAGAAGTTCATACTTTATTGAACAACTGAGAGTCTAAACAGGCAAGAAAGCCATTGAAAACTGGTCATTATTAGCTGCACTGATCACAGAACTACTTGTTGTTCAAGTCTTTTTTCCTTGATGATTAACTAGCGATTTGCTTTTGATGGTGACAGAAGATAGGGGTAATTCAACTGTTGATTCAAGTAGAGCATCCAACCTTGATGCTATCACTAGGGACTAATGGATAGCAAATAAAAGAGCCAGGACAAAGCATAATCTAAAAAGGGGTGTGGGGCGTGAAAGGAAGATGGGGAAGTGGCCTGCATCCCTCATTGGCCTTAGCTACCCTGATGAAACCTTCTCCTGAAACCAGTGCCATGTGTTTACAGGTTTCACATAGATAGATTTTAAATTCTCATCCTTCTCATCCTACTGATCATTGTATAAATAGTCAAATGAGCTTTAGTGTGAGTTAGAGCAGTAATTGTATTATTGATAAATATTGTCTCCATGAAATCAGTGACTTGTTTTGAAATTTGTTTTCCTTTGGATCTGCTACCAGATGCTGCAAAGAATCTGAATGATGAATAAATGACGAAAGATCTTGGCCTTTTAAAGAAATATATTTAAAAAAACCCAAACCAACAAACTAAAAAAAAATCAACCAACCAACAAAAACCCCCCCACAAAACCCAATAAACTGTCAAAGTTGAATTCCTGGAAGCTTATTTTTCCCTTTCAAATGAACTAGATTTAAAAAAAAAACCAAACCAAACCAAAACAATACCACAAACTCCCCAACATCACTAAATATATTAGTACCAATTTTGAACTTATGAACATATGAAACACTGCATCCTCCAGATTCAGCTGAGACCTCATCTAAGCTGCATGCTGAAGTGCTGATGTCTGAAAGTATAGCAGCCAAAACAAAAGCATCTAGCAAGGACAAAACTATTGTGTCCCATGATGGAAATATCTTTCTTACAGAAAAAAATACTCAATATGTCTTCTTAAACATCAGCCAATTAATGAGGAGATGTGGGTCCTTTCTACTAGAGGCTAATAATCTAATAGTGCCATCAGGGCCTCAAAATAATGTAAGAATCAATCTACCCAATGACAACAAACAATGAAAGAAAACAGGACCAAAAGTTTCAATTGGAAACTACAAGAGGAAGTGTAAATGGAGACACATCTTCTGGTTTGCCAAGTATTGTCTCCTGTCTAATGATTTTCTACTCTGCAATAAAGTTCTCTTTCTCCATAAAAGAGGGACTCCTCTTTATACCTCTTCGCTTGGCAGACAGAAAATACTGGTTCTTGGTGTACAGCAGTTGGAAGCAAGTGAAATCATGTTCTGTTGGGTAGGGGAGCTGCATGTAAGTACTGCTGGTGTAGTGCCTTCTCAAGACAAAGCTGTCAAGGCCATGCTTCAGCTTTAAGGCTGCCTCATGCTTTATCCTTTCTCATCTTCTGTAAGTTGCTCAGATGTAATAAGATAACACTCACCACCCTCTTGATGCTGCAGACCTGTGCCACTAAAGAAGGCGGAGCATACTGAGATGGCAGCTCACAAGACAGCAGCACATGAGCCTGTAGCAAGCACCTGAGAGCTTCAGGGCAGTCAGATCTGGTCCAAGGGCATTTGTTCCATGTTAGCTGTATGAAGAAGATCCACCTGTCCAGTGCCAGGTCTTTTTTCCACTAGTATCCATTGCAGTCCCCAGTATCTGTTTGGGGACCTGTGCTTGCTCAGTGACTTATGTGATGATACTGTTCCCTGTGCTGCCTGGGTGACCTTGCTGCACCTATGACTCTCCAAATCCCTGTATTTCAGTACAGAGCTCAGAACTGGAATCTTTAGAGGAGAATCATAAGTTTTCAGCCAGGTCACCTTTACGTCACAGCCTCCTGTCCTCCCTGCCCATCAGGGACAGCTTTAATCATTCTGGAGTATTGTGTCCAGTTCTGGGCCCCACAGTTCTAGAAGGACAGGGAACTGCTTGAGAGAGTCCAGTGCAGAGCCACAAAGATGATGAAGGGAGTGGAACATCTCCCTTATGAGGAAAGGCTGAGGGAGCTGGGTCTCTTTAGCTTGGAGAAGAGGAGACTGAGGGGTGACCTCATTAATGTCTACAAATATGTAAAGGGTGAGTGTCATGAGGATGGAGCCAGGCTCTTCTCAGTGACATCCAATGATAGGACAAGGGGCAATGGGTGCAAGCTGGAACATAGGAGGTTCCACATAAATATGAGGAAGAACTTGTACACAGTGAGGGTGACAGAGCACTGGAACAGGCTGCCCAGAGAGGTTGTGGAGTCTCCTTCTCTGGAGACATTCAAAACCCGCCTGGACATGTTCCTGTGTGATCTGACCTAGGTGTTCCTGCTCTGGCAGGGGAATTGGACTGGATGATCTTTTGAGGTCCCTTCCAATCCCTAACATTCTGTGATTCTGTGATTCTGTGATTCCCTCCCCTTTCTGTATACATCTTGAACAACTTGCCAGGCCCATACACTGATACATACATACTACTATTCTTTAGGAAAACAGAAATTTTGCATATCCACAACATAGAAGAATTAACCCTTTTAGAAACGGGACAGGTTTTAAAAGCTTGTGACCCAGTGTCAGGTACAGAGACAAAACTCCAAAGCTGAGCAGTCATTAGTACCCTACAGAGCTATTTCACTGCCAGTGGGCTACAAAAGGAACCCCTAAGCAAATTTGTACCAAATCATGCACATCGCATTTATGTATGACTCTAACAAAGGAGAGAGTGAGTACATGAGCATCTGAGAGAGACTTACATGTGCACATACTCAAGGAAGAGGTAAAGAGCTATACCGAATAGCAGTTACTGCTCTGCCTCAAGGGACCAAATCCTTACCTGAGTTGCACAGACAGAACTGACCCTAATGAGAGGTGCTCTAGCATAAAAACCAGTGGACTCTGTCTTGCTATTTTTAGTGCTTTCTTTCTATAGTAGTTTCTTCTGCACCTTGGTTCTTTAGGGAAATAACTCCAAAAACAGGGAGTTATTTATCTGCTTTGGCAGATAAAAGGGAAAGTGGCCAGCTGGTTTCAACAAAGCCACAAGCCATTTACAGAGGCTCAGGATTTGGCAAACTCTCTATTAAAGGAAGCCAGCTTCTTTCCAAGTAGGAAGATCATGAGTTAGCACAGCAGATACTTGCGGCAAAGCTTGGTATTAAATTGTTATGTTCCAATGTACAGCATGGGGAGACATATTGTGTCACTGACATTTTAATGACCTTTTCTGTCTGGAGCTCTGTTTAAAAATCAGTGGCCTGATGAGGCTCATCACTGCAAACACTTACACTGACTTAGTGACAGAGCTGGGGAAAGGTGTGGACAAAAGCAGATTACAAAAGCCTTGCTCTGACAAGTGCAAGCAATGGGAAAGAAGAAACTTCTGCTGTCCCTGTGGTCTGTCTAGCCCTTGATTTGGTTCCTCCCACTCTCCTCTCGGGAATACACAGCCCCAAAGGAAGAAGGCAGAGTCGGGTTTGTGAAGCAGCCAGCAGAGCTGACCACTGCTGAACAGGGATCTTACCAAGGGGAAAGCTGTTCCCTGTAAGGAAGATGCCCAGTTTGAGCACATGTACTAAGGACCAGCTTCTTTTAAAACAAATTGCACATCTGGTCCCTTTCAGTCACCCACATTGGATGAGGAGAAGAAAATATTTGCCTCTCCCCTCAAGTTACTTCTAGTGTCACTTGGATTCTCAAACTCAAGATTATACTATTGTGGAAAAAGAGAAAAAAATGATGAAAAAAAAAAAAAGGACTTTTTTTCATGGCAGCCTGTTAACTAAGCAGGAGGTTCTTCAAACAGAAAAATCTGGGACTTTTTATTCCACATCTTATTTCCCCTATTCTGTAAGATTTTGATTTGAAACATATAAAGACAAAATTCTCTTTCACCTTTCATTTGTCTAATTAAGAAAAAATTATTAACGGCCTTACTGAAGCCCATTCCCTGTACACTGTTCTATTAGAAACAGCCTAAACCCGAGTCCTGCAAGAGCAGAAACTATACATCCTTGTTCACAACTGTGAGAGCGAACACAGGGCTGGCTGTAGGCTCCTGGGGGCTGGCAGGTCATAACCCACAGACTCCAGCCAGGGATCAGGACAGCTGGGGTACAGCCCCAGCCCAGGGCATCAGGCGGCCCTGGGGCAGGGATGGTCAGCTGCAGGCTGAGCTGAAATGGAGTCCTGGGCAGCTGAGCTCCATGGGAGGCTGGGCAGGGCCAGCAAGGCTTGGTAGTGCCCTCAGGGCCCTGAAAACAATTAAGAGAACTGCAGTCATTTAGTCTACCTGTCAAGATGTCTGCTTTAAAATTAGTTTCCCATATGAAAGATTTAAGAGAATCTTTGCTTCCTGACTTAGC
This sequence comes from Podargus strigoides, assembly GCA_028020825.1. NCBI lineage: Eukaryota > Metazoa > Chordata > Aves > Caprimulgiformes > Podargidae > Podargus > Podargus strigoides. Next base: position 78,830,621 of record CM051663.1, on the reverse strand, counting down.
TCTTTTTTTTGGCAGGCATTGCTGCACTGTTGAATTTCACGAAGAAATCTTGTAGCATCGTGCTCAAAGCAGTAAGTACTATTCTACCATCAGAAAACTCAAATGATAGAAATCATGTAATTAACATACACCATTATACCATCCAAAATAACTGCAGAATGCTGCTGAAAGGACTATGAGCTACTGGAACTGAACTACAGGTACCAGCTTGGTCTGCAGGACTTCATTGTCTATAACAAAATCTGCTTTCCCCTTCTCTATAATATTATGGCGGAGAAAAACAAGTTTTCTGCATGATAAATATTGTCAGGCTGCCAGATTTACCTTTGCTAAATCCTTAAATTTGCTAATTTATCAGTCCAGATAAGAAGTTTCAGAGTTGCTGCTGAGGTTGAAAGCACTATTTAGCGTATGCTGTACAAAACCTACTAACAGCTAGTGTGAGGATTTTAATGGTGTCTGCCTTCCCACTACTGCAACATGTGTAACTTCAGCCAATGTCTCCTCCCCTAAATGAAAACTTCTTTCACTTCTTGGTAGAAGTAAGATTCCCTCAAAGAAATCTTACAGAGAATTCTGAAGCTAGGAGAACTTTGGAAATACTCACCTAAGAAATAAAACTATATGAAGGAGAACTGTAGTTCACAGCAATGCTACAGGGTGTTTAGTACAGAAAGCCACGTAAAGAGCTAAAATTGAAACAAATGAAGAAAACAGAGCTCTCTTTCCAAAGCAGAACAAAAGTGGTTCATTAAGTAATGACTGTATGTCTCCAGTTCCCTCTGGTACAGGGAGATACAGCTTCAGACTTCCTACGTGGGCTTGGTATTACTCTCAATTTTTGAGGCATTAGATGGTTTCAAAATACCTCTTAAAACTGCAGTGGTTTTTGTCAGTTATCTTAAGCTCCTTGTTAATAATGATCTGCTCTAGCTACTCATGGCATCTTGCACCATCATCTATGAGATCCTATAGCTGTCATTTACAGGGAACTATAAATATGAACTATGCTCTATGATTCTGAAGTGAGACATGTTCTCTGTCCCAAACGCTTTAGGCTGAAGAGAGACAGGATGCATCAACACAGCATAAGATACAGAAAAAAACAGAGGTCAAAGGAAGGACTGTGATAAAAGGAAGGACAGAGAGCTAATCGAAGGCTGAGATCACAGATGTATGCAGAAGGTTTCTAACTGAACAAATAGAGTAAGTTTTGATGATATAAAATGTATATAAGACAGTTTATTAAGTGGGCAAGTGGGGTACAGAGGGGAGAGAAGAAAGGAGGAGGGAGAGAGTGTGGCAAGCAAACACTAGAGTGAGATGCTGAGGCAGAAAGATGAGGACAGTCCATTTGTCAGTTGTGATAAAGATAGTGGCAAGACTGCGAAGGAAATACAAACTACATTCCCAGCTTGACTTTCACTGGCTGCCTGAGAAGAGTGAGGATGGAGGGCTGCAGAAGGGCACTGTGGTGTTCTTTCTTTACGCCAGTTTTTGTGCTATCGGCGATCCTTGATGTGTTTTAGAAAGGATTGAGGGGTTTTTCAACTTCATATCCCTTTGGGGGCACATGTCCTGCCAGCACTTGTCAGAGTGACAAGTGAGATGAACGACCCGATGGTTAAGCCCAACCAATGCACCCTTCTGAAGCAAGGAGGGGATGGAACAACATGGAGTTAACACTGTGAGTTCTCAGGTGTTCCCTGAGGCCACCAGATAACCTAAAATTATAAAACTGGAGAAATGTCACTCCTAGCCCTCATTTTCACCAGCTCTAGTCTACCCCTGGTAGCCAGAAGATCAGTCAGTTAGACCCCTGTCCAGCTTCAGCTTCTAGAGATACATGATAGCTCAAAACACCCCCAACCCCTTCTCTGTTCACATTCATTTTTTTCCCAATGCAAGCACCACAGACAGTAGCTCCCTGGATGGGCTTTTGGGTCTGTGTGACAGCGTCCTACTGGCAGATCTTTCACTTCTCTAGCAGCATTCCACGGACAGGCTGGAAACTCAAAGAAATCAGTGCAATGCATAAGCCTTGTTTCACCTTTGCAAGACATTCAGCAACATCTGGATGAAAGATCAGAGCAGGGTCACTGACTGCTGCTGCTAGGAGAGCAGAGGGGTAGAGGTGTCAGCTGGATGTAACAAAAAGTACAATCCCTTCCTGTGTAAAACAGTGTGCGAACGTATCTATCATGCTGCTTCAGCTGCCCCTACCCATTGACCAGGTTCTGCAGCTCTCAGTTCCCAGGTTTGTAAATTGTCTTCCTTGTATTATTGCTTCAGTTTGCTCATCCTTTGAATGCTCACACAGTGGTGAAACGACTACAGCAACTGCATGTCAATGCTCCGATGCGTGGGTGGATAGCTTTTGGCTTTGGGGAGTGCTGAACCAGGGAGTGATGGTCACTGCTGCGCAGCCTTTTAAGAAGGTGAGCATGGCAAGTGTGAAATTAAAAGGGAAAATACAAAGATAGAGGGAAGACAACCACCCTAAGTGGAGGAAGACAATAAATGGCAATGGGTGTTAGTCTCTCTTACAGACTTCAAGGATATAATAGAGCTGTAACATTAATTACAATTTTAACTGTTGCATACCCTGTATCAATCAGAGTAATTCATTCTAGTTACTTAACACACACAATCTTAAACTACACTTAATCAAAATCACCAACGGTGTGAATTTATAAGATCTGTTTTGCTGCAGAAGCATTAATGGTCCAGGATGGAAAAAAAAAAAAAAAAAAAAAGGTACATTTTGATACAAAAGTCACCTGAGCCTTTACTAGAGAAGTAATAAGGCATTTATTATTTCAAGAGCCCTGCATTCACAATATCCCCATTTCAAAGAAAACACCCCTTCCTTCCCATTTTTTATGAGGCTAATTTGTAGTATGTCACCACTGTGAGACTTCTGAATGTGTTCAGAACAAGACAGTAATAGTAAGCCACAGATGAATGATGTGTAGTAAAAATCAATAAACCTTATAACTAGTCACTAAGGGAACTGATTTTATGCCTATAAAAATCAAACAATTATAGCAATATTAATGGCAGATTCATCATAGTAATATAAAAAGTCCAAGTGTGCTTGTCTGTTGGGAATCTTTAATTCATCCTTCTGTATTAAGTATTCACAAGGTAGGAGAAATGGAAATGACTTCAAGAACAAGCTTTAACTTGCAGTAGTTCACCCTGTCAAAAAAAAAAAACCCAAACACAAACCCAAGAAAACCCACCATTAAAACTTTAAAAAAGAGTTTTGACAACCAGTATAACCAGGATATGCAGGAAATGACAAAAGTTAAAGCCTCAAAAACCTCATCAGTAAATCTGGTATTTTTCATGTCATGATTAGTGATTTTATATTACTGTTTACTGTGTTAACCACACTGCAAGTAAACAGGTGGTATAGCCACATAAAATATTTATTTTGTGGTAATGCAGGTTAAGCACAGCAAAGGACTTTTTTTTTTTTTTTTTTTTTAATCGACAGGTCCTCTGATTTTAGGCATCTATTCATTTCAGGGAGGGAAGGTAATACAGATACAATAGAAAAAATCTGCCTATAATTTACAGCACATATAGCTGCTCTAAAACAGGTATTAGGGATTTTGGTTCCACTAATACCATCCAAGGTGTTACTATGGGCCTTTCTTGAGCCTATCAGGGTCAATGGAAATCCATTGCCACTGGCTCGGGCCCCGCATCACCCGCTGGGAGAGGACAACACCACAGGCCCAGCAGGGAGGCACGGGATGGCTGCAGGCACACACCAGTAACTGAGCCCCAGGGAAAACCTCTGGGGACACGGAGTAGTAGCTGTGTGGCAGCTGCAGCCTCTGCTATCTACACCTATGACACATCTTTCAAAGTGGCCCATAGACACCAAGAAAGTACAAACCTTTTTTTTTTTCTTTATCTTGATTGCCAAATTATTTAAGGCAGGAATAAAAATGAAAGCATTCAATATACATTTGACATAAAATAAACTAGATTACAGCATAAAACAAGTAACCAGGCAATGGCATTAAAGTCTCTCTTCTAAAACTGGGTATTTGTAAACATTAAAAAAAAGACTGCAGGACTATTCAAGTAATAGAACAATCACAGATGTCTCCTGGTATGCAGGCTATTAGGTTATCTGCCATTCAAGATTATCAAAAAAAGACATTTCATTATTCACAGATGCTCATTATCTCCATTTAAAATCTATACATTATATACAACACAGTTTTTGTGGTATTAGAATCCCCATGCCTTCCAAAGGTATATTTTTCACAATACACAATTACAATGAAACAGTGAATACAGTAACATTTTACACTGATGCATCTTAATAGGAGCCACCAAATAGACGTCTACATTGTACCAAAGTGTCATCACAGTTAGCCTCTCTGAGAGCTTGTGGGAAATATCAGAAGGGTATGCAAGGTTCAGGCACACTGATACATAACATTATTTATTTACAATTGGAAAGGGAAAAAAAAAAAGGGGAAAAAAAAGGAAGAAGAAGAGAAAAGAAACAAATAGCCTTTTGCGGTTAACGTTTTTTAAACATGACAAATACATATCTCCTTTTACTGTGTGGTTCGCAACTTAGCAGCAGACCCTGTGTGCGAGCCTTGGTACTGATACAAAAAAAGTAAAGAATATATATATATTTTTATATATATATGTATATATATATATACGCATATATATATATATAAAAACAGAAGTCTAATTACAGCAACATTTGTTACTCTGTGATAAAATCTGCAATTTACAAAAATGAAATGACTGGTTTTTGCCTGCCATTAAGGCATTTCAAATTAACACCATGGAACTGATGTCTGTAATAAAGCGCTTCCTCATGTGATCCAGTCACATGACAATGTATATCTCCAAACTCATCATTCTCTGAAAAGACAAAGAAGAAGAATGTTTTAGCATGCAGTATCCTTTCCTCCTAGGTTTTTTCTGCACCTCGGATACACCATGAAATGAAATCTGAACAGTACTACTCTAAATCCCAAGAAGGAAAGACAGAAAGCCATCTTCATCCCTCCCCTGCCAGGAACAACGTACTAATAAGTAACCTGTGCCGGGATTTATCTTCTGGATTCTGACACCCTAGCATCCATCAGCTCTTGCAGGGCTACAAAGCCTTCTCACTCAAATAATTCCATCTAAGGGCCTTACATGGTCAGCTGTTTTCAGAGTCAGCTTTTGGAAAGACACCCATAACCATGGAACGTTACAGTACTATTTAATACATTAAACTCTGAGGCTTAACATGGCAGTGATGAAAGAAACCCTAAGGTTAAGGATGTTTTGGATTTTCCCTTGAGATGGGATCATTATACTACAGAAGAGTCTCTTTCCTCTTGAAGAGGAAGGATGATGGTTGAAGAGTACTGAAAACCTAGTGAGTGAGAGGTAAATGCATGGAATGGATATGTAACTTAAATACAGCATCACTTCTAATGGACTCTCAAGCAAACCTCTCTGAAAGCAAAATCAGCAAATGAGACAGACTTACAGAACAGATAAAATCTTAAGTTTTCCTGGTAGTTCATGGATCTAACAGAACATGAACTTTAAATCCCCCTTATAAAAAATGTGGTTCTTAAATTACATCACATAATCACTTGTTTCATCTTAATACCAATTGTTAAAGCATAGTCTATGGAAAATCTCAGAAAACAGACTACTTCTTCCTTCTCAGTGATCTATGTTGCAGTTGAAGGACATACTTAAGGACAAAATGTCATCATGAAGAGAATAAAACTACAATTAACCCAAAGTTCCAAGTTTTTCTTCATCCTTAAAAACTGTGTCATACAAGGAACTGCAGACCATCAGGCTATAAGAACTACGATTTGCTTTCTCCTCTCTCTGGTAAGTTATATAATTCAAGATTTACTGGCTATTTACCTTCTTTGTGCAGGAAACATACCAGATGCAGATGCCTGCGCAGCCACCTGCTGAGTGGCAACAAGGGCAGCAGAGGTCAGTCCTGAGGGAAAGAAGAAACGAAGGAATGTTGATGTACTCCTGGTTTTAATGGATTTTTGTGCTCAGAGAAATGTTAGGAAGCATCTCTAAGGCAAACAGACAAAAAACTCCACCATCAGAATATGCTAGGGTTTTCACACTACATAAATAGCAAGTATTTCAGGCAACAGTGTTAAGACAATCTACCCAGTATGATCAATATGCCTTCATATACTAAACTGATTGTCCTTAATAGGTATTTTATAAGAAAATACAGAATTCCTACTTATTGTATTCCTTTCCAAGCAGCACACTGCATGATACTAAGTGGCTTGTACCAGTTCCTGAATAGGAAGCTCAGTACAAATAATAGGTACCAGGAAACAACAAGAACCAAAAGTCGCAATGAATTACAGAAACGACATGCCAGCTGCTCAGAATACAATACTTTCATAATAACTCATCATTTTTACAGTTTTCCTACTGAACAAGTATAATGCATCCCAAAAGGCACATGGAATCAGTGAATCAAACTGAGAAATGTCAAGACTTTTACACAGGGAAAATAACTGCTGAGGCACCAAGTGAACATAATGAATTAATGTCATTTAGCCACCAATTGTGATAGCATATACTTTGCTGCATGGGAGGAAATCTCCTTTTAACTCAGCTAGAATCCAGTGTTAGAGAAAAACAGTCAAAGACTGGTATAAAACCCAGGGAGAATGAATCATATCTTACTGTGCTGCTTTTTCCCTGACTGCAACTTTGTGCACTGCATTTGCCAAAATACAAAGAGTCCTCTTTCAGACAGTCAAATTATAACAAGTTCAAACCCTTGTGACTGAAATGCCTTGTACATAAAATATGTTCAGCATAAAAAGCTTTTGTCTTTGCTATGCTTCTTCCATTGCTTACACAACCCTAATTACACAAAAAGGAGGTTGTTTGGTTTGTTTTTTTTACTGCCTTTCAGCTAGTTAATGTCAGTTTGCAGTAGGAATCAAAACATTAATGTGAATGATAGCCTAACTGGTACATCTTTAATTATGCTCCCACACCCAGTTTTGGAAACAAAACTCGGTATTTCTCAGGCATGAAGCTATTCACTTGCTGTTAGTCCATACTGTGGATTTTCAAACCTTCCTAAATGTAAAGCACTTCTGATTTAACAAGGGGTTCTCTATTCAAAATGCTCCACGTAGACATGATTTCCATTGTCAAGGTAACGATTCAGTGAGGCAAGTTAATCTCATTGGATGTCTTCTGCTCACCTTGAAATGGGTCATATTGTCCAGGTATAAGTGGATAACCCATTCCAACATGTGTGTGATGATGTGTGTGGAGATGCCGCTGGCTAAAAGGAGAATGACGGTCTCGTTCCCTTTCTGCTTCCCGTTCACGCTCAGCTGCTGATTTTTCCACAGGCTAGTAACAGAGAGTGAAAGAAAACTGAAGTGAGATTTTTAAAAGGGACAAAACCACAGCAAAACCACATCTGCTATTACCTGCCAACAATCTTTTGAATTCAAACAATTAAGCTGATTTTTTCTGAAGAAGTATCTCTACTGGATTATTCACACTTGATTCTAAACTAAAACTGGTGTACCTGGCTAATGGAAGATTTTTGCAAGGCAGGGAGATTTTGAGGCAAGACACTGCAGCTTGAAGCCACCATGATGGCTTCTAGTTTTGAGCTCCCTTAAGCTTGGGTGTCTTGGCAATGCCTGCACAACCTAGCTCAGCTGCTGAAAGCTAATGTAGACAAATCCTCAGCCCTCTTTAATGCACTCTGGGGAAGCCTGCCTGGATAGCAAGAAAGCCCTTCTAAAAATAGAGTCAGTGACTTGCTCACAATAAAAACTAGCACCTTATCTGAAAGTAAGATAACTTGCTCCTATCTGGAAAATCTTCAGAAATGGGGGCTGGTAGTCTGCTATTTGGAAGATGTGGTTTCCTGGCAAATATCGGGAGGGGATATTACCAAACCCCACAGCCCAACTTTTCATTTCATTATCCGTTTCCAAACAGGAGCTTCCTGTTTAACTGCAATAAACTGTGCACCAGGAGGTATCTCTGAACCTATGTTTCTATATGAGTCTAAATGAGGAAGACTGAGCACAGAACTGTTTTATGTGTGTCACTTTCAGTTTATGCCACGGAAGCATCTTGACTATAAACTGCTTTTATTTTAAGCAGTACTATAAAGAAGAATCATGCATTCAGAGCTTGACGCCAGATTGTGTGCCTCTTAAAAGGATATTCTCTACCCCTCCCTGTATGTACCACTCTTCAGTAAAAACAGATGAAGCCTTACAACAGGGGACTTGCTGCGATACTGGTTGGCATGCTGCTGGAGCAAATCCAGTGCTTTGGACTCAGTGGTTGATTTTGCATTGATGCTTGGGCTAGTATTGACTTTCTCCGCCTCTTCTCTCCCTGACATCTTCCCATAAACTGGATAATGAAATCCTGGAGAGAGATAGGCCCCTGCAGGTAAACAATAAATATCACATCAAGTTACTGTTTTTACATTTTGATTATATCAGGGTAGGAGGAGGGGATTCCAGGACAAAGGATAACATCAAAAATGGATCACGTGACTATCAAACAGCATCTTTGCTCTTCAATTTCTTCACCTAATTTACCTTGATGAATGGAGGTTATAAAGAGGGTTGAGCTGATAGCCACTTCAGACATTTATGGGTCCTCTTTAAGTGAAAGGAATAGTAACTATAATGGTTCTGACAGTAAGTGCTTAGAATATTTTTATAGGCAATAAACTATCTGTCAGTCTAACAGCAACAACAGACTGTCAAGGGTTGAGAAAACTGTAGCTGGGAACTGTGACAGTTCATAAAAGGAACATCTTGTACTAAATCAGTTTCATCTACAGAACTTTCCCTACTGGAAGCACAAGCAAAACAAATGTCATCCATGAAGCTTCTAATTTACCCTAGCTACTAACAGAAATATTAAAATGCAGGCTTTGCTGCACTTTGAGGGTGTAAATCTTAACTAGCGTGCAAGGCAAGTTTCAGAATACATACCAGGATAGCTGTGCATTAGGACAGGAGAGACTGCGCGATAGGCTGGATGGTTGGGATCGTACATCTGTGGATAAGGATAAGCATGCAAGTACTGGATATATGACTGATGCTGACTCATTGGTGAGGAAACTGCTACTCTAGCACCCCGAGAGTCCTTCCAATTTACAGGAGTCTTTCGATCATCGTTTTTTATCTTGCTCTCATCCACTGATTGAGAATCAGAACGTTTGACCTCTTTAGGCTCCTCTTTAATGCTTGCTAATGACACAGGAAGGTTAGGCAGGGAACTTTCCTTGTTAGGTGTTTTTCTAGGGCTTTCTTCTTTTAACTTTTTCTCACGATCAAGTTCTTCTGTTTTTTGCTGATCAAGGTATTTGGGCTGATAGACGTAATGATGCCATGTTCGTGAATCTGGATCCTAATATGGAGGAGGAAAAAAAAATTGTTCTGAACTTCAATGTTGAAATAAGATTGTTATTGATATTTCCCATACTTCAGTTAATGTATTTTTAATAGCTGTTTTAATAACATATACCTATTACATAGAGGAGAGGTTTGCTTGCTACAGAGTGCCTTGAGCTCAAAGTCAAACCAATATTCCCATGAAGGAGCAACAGACTATCATCAAAATTTAATTCAATTGCTTCATCTTATATCCTTCTTCATGCCTTTAACTAGTTTAATCATGAAATACATATGCATTGTATTAAAGTTCTGAGACCATGTTATTCATAAAACATTTTAATTAAAGCCCACAGAGAGATTTTCCCACTAGAGAGCAAAAAATATCTCCAAACCACAAAATTAAAGCTGGCTAATGATATGCCAGAGCACTTAGATTACCTGGAACAATGAACCTGAAAAACTGATCTAGCTGGAAAGATGCTCATGTTGCCTCTGATATTACAAACATTCAGGAATCAGTGGAAGTCAGACATTAAGGCATACTTCTTCGGCTGACAGTCTTATTTAAAGTTTGTAAAATTACATATGGATAAGTGTTTACAGGATCAGGACCACATGGTTTAAAGAACATGTACAGCACATCAGAAATACATTTTTTGCATAATATGTTACACAGACCAGTTTATAAACACATTACAGAATTATGTAGGTGAGTTCTTTACAAGACTACACGAAATCAGTCCTGAGCGGCAGCAGGAAGACATGTTTTTTCTAATACAGGATATGCAACATCTAATTGCAAACATTGTCTCCGACTGATACACACTTATGGCACACACAACAGAAACATATGGATAGTCTGGTTCAAATACTCATTTAAATCACTAGAAATCTCCTGCCCAGGGCTGTACCATCCCACTTCCTTTACAGCTCCCTAACTCCCACTCACCTGACCCCACCATATCTTGAAAGACAGACCGTACAGGTGAAGTCTGGGATGTACTGTACACCAGAACATGAAAGCATCAAGCATTGAGGCTCCAGTTCAGAACACAGAGACAGCTGCATTGCCTCACATGAAGGCAATGTGACATCTAGGAAGGTCAGCATGAAGCCACTGGATGAAATTCTGGTTCCACTGAAGTCAATGGCAAAACTATCACTGACTTCAATGGAGAGAGGATTTAATCCATTGTGTGGGTCTGTAGGGGCTTGAGGTTGGTTGAGGAGAGAAGGGGAACTTAACTGCTTCAAAAAGGTCACCTTGGGTTAAGATAAAGAGCTGAGCTTCAAGCCAACTCTTCAAAGAACAAGCTCACCCATCTTTAGTAAATGCCATCCACCATTTAACAAAAAAAAAGAAACACTTCAAACCATGTTTCAAATCTACTTTAAGTCCTCTCACAATGAAAGCTGCTTATTTTGCTTGAAATTTCTCATTTCCAAACTCAGTATATTGCTTAGAATTTACAGCAGTCTATTCAGGTCTTAAGCCTGAGTTCTGTCACCACCTTGCTAAACTTTTATTTTCAATTTTCAAATAGCTCAACTGAAAAGTCTACTGGTCTATTCACAGACTACAGCACTATCAGGCAGGAAAAAAGGATGGCAGAGCTTGTTTGGCTGCAAAGGCAGAAGAACACAGCAGCATCAGGTATAAAATCTCACATGCCATAAAGAGAAATCAAGACACTCTTGTTCCGTTTCCTGTGATCTCACCTGCTTAAATCTTGTGGTTGGATCTACTCCTGTTTGCTTCATGGAGTCCATAACAGATTTCATCTCCACAGCCTCCTTTATGAGCTGGTGGTTTTCCATTTGTTTGGCTTTGAAACTGTCAGACTGAAGCTGCTGCTGGTGATTGGAAAGGATCTGTGACTTGCTTGTCTCCTCACCTTTGTTAGGGACTGATGACCCTATTTTAGTGTTATTTTTGCTGGACTCTGGAGTTGAAGGGGCCTTCGAAATTGTGGCAGATGGAATATTCTTCTGCTTGTTGTCATCCTTCCCAATCTCCTTCAAGGGGGGGTCATTCTTCCTTTCACAGTCCCTCCCAGTTGGTGCCATTTTCTGTTCTGCTAGTCTCTGGTCCTCATAGTATTTTTCATACTGCTGCCTGTAAGCAGGATTAGAGGCCATTAAGGACTTTTGGTCCATATAGAGCCCATAGGCATACTGTCCATAATAAAGTGACTGAGCAAGTGCAGGGTGTCTTTGCGTTATTACTGACTGATGTTGTGGCTGCAAATTAGAGGAAGTGCTTTCACTTTTCTTGGCATCCGATGGTTCTGCCTTCTCTTTCTTTTCAGCCTCTTCCTCAGCCTCTTTTTTGATCTTCAGTCCCTGTGGGGTACTGCTGTTCCCAGCTGCTGCGGCACCAACCTGTCCAGAGTGCATGTAACTTGGGGAATAATAAGGATCGTAGCCATGGTAATAGGGAGAATGGGACTCTTTCACTTGAGCCGATTGTGCTGTGGTTGAAGAATGTCCTTTTACAACACCATCCTTATTAGAAATAATATCTGATGGAGAGCTGGCCTTTGACCTCATGCCCTCTGACCTGCTGTCAGAGCCACCATCATCAGCCGCATCAGAAATATCTGAGTAAGCTGGGCTGTTAGTTTTAGCGGCCGCGCTATCCGCACCATTTTGTGTCAACACGTGCAGTGGCGCCATGGCAGATTGTCCATTCACCAAAGTGCTGCATTCCATCCTGGAGGCACTCCCTATGGAAGGGCTGGGCGCATTGTCTGTGAACGTGTAAACCTTATCAGCTTCTGCCTTAATACTTGCCATCCTGCTCTCTTGGGACTCTGACAGTCCATTAGCTAGCACTTCATTCTTGTTGAGATGGTCCTTTAAAAAATGTCCAGATAAGTCTTTCCCAGACCCTTTTGAATCCTCCAGCTTTCCCAGCTTGGAATCCATCTTGGGGCTTCCCGTCTCTTTGCTTTCTTTGTCCTTCAGCTTTCGCTTCTCCTTTTTCTTTTTGTCTTTGAGTGATGTGAGAGCTGGGTTTACAGTGCTTGGCTCTCCCATAATTGTGGGCTTTGGTTGAATAGGTTTTAGCGGAGGGCTCTTTGGTGTAGCCTGAACAATAGTAGTTGTTAGAGAGGGCAGCCCGGGTATTGTCCCTGTAGTGGTGGTTGTAAAGGCTGTAGTAGGTATAGCTATTAATTGGGGAGGAGTCGGTGCTGGGGCTGGGGCAATGGGCCTGGCTGTTTTCAGTTTGGAAATGTTTTTATCCACTTTGCAATTGTTCGCCTTCTTGCCTTTATCACCCAAACTCTTCTTGTCGATTAACCCTTCAGCCTCCAATTTTGGCATTTCAGTTTGCAAATTGCCATCTGCTACCGAGCAATTATCCAGTGTGGCTGCCATATTAGAAATTACCGGCAGGCTGTTCAGTTCACTGTTCAAACCCTTCTTTTTGCCAGAATTCTTGCCAGTTTTGGAATTGATAACTGAACCAGGGCCATTACTGGTCATTTCCCTTTTTCCCTTGGGGGTCCCTGGGGTAGTGATGGAGGAAGGGGACATCGGTGCTTTTAGTGGATCAAAGCCTGGCAAATTTGTGCTTGGCTCACTGCATTCAAGTGCCACATTACTCATCGCTTCCTCACAGTCTGAAATTTTGTCTTCACTGTCAGGCTCAAACTCCAGTTTGTTCTCTGGGTCTAAATGTGCATGAGCCTGATGGTATCGTAGTCCATTAATGTGCTTGTACTTTTTGTTGCAGTTGGGATGAGGACAGTCAATCAGCACTGGAGAAGAGCAGCCTTGGTCCAAAAAAGCAGTCTCAGGTTTCCCCTGTGGGGTGGTGGGAGTGCTTCTAGAGTTAGTACGAACACGTTTCCCAGATTTATTGTCCTCCGAACTGGAGTTCAAATCCAGCTCCATTGGAGGCTTAGTCTTCCTCTTGTTTGTGGATGAGGGGCTGGCTTTGACTTCATCCATGGCGCAGTTTGGGGGTGTCCTGCGCCCACTTGAGTTAAGGCTGCCCCTCCTCCCTTTCCCATTGGCGCCACCACGATTCTTATTCTGAAGCCCTCTGGACTCCGCAAAACTCGCATCGTTCCCAGGTACAGCTGCAGCTGCAGCGGACCTTGCTCGCTTTCCTCTGCCCCGTCCTCCACGCATTTCCAGGTCGCTTGTTGGCGATTCACAAAACCTATATAAATGCAAGAGCAGATTTCATCAGCAGGAGCTCTGAACTGAATAAATAACAAAACAAAACCACTTCCCGTAACAGAACCTTCACACATTTTAAAGGAAAGATGATTCCCAGTGAGAATGTTAAGAATCCTTACGGGAAAGTCATTAAAAAGGGACAAAAATGGTAAGAATAAGACCACCTAATTAGAACAATGGAGGGGAAAACTTAGAAAAAATGCATTTTTAAACTAATTGCCCTCCAATTGAATCCCATGTATTTTCCCTTTCAAAAATGCAAACCAAAAAGAAATAAAAAATCCCACCCCACATTTCAATGTGGAAGAGAGAATTCCTCATTTCATTGGCGTATGTTTTCAATTATAACCAGTTGTTTTTTATTAATCTTTGTACAGTCCCTTGACAGACTGGGGGTGAAAATACAGCAGAGAAAAAACAGACTCAGAATGATTGCCTACCTAGGTGGGGCCCAGTCGTGCTTTGTGCAGTCCAGCAGTGTTCCCACATAAGTCTTGTTCCTCCACGTAACATTTACCACTAGGACACCTGCCAGTGGGAGAAAAACAAAGTATTATCACAGTCAGAACAATAACTGGTGTAGGCTTTCTGTTTTGCTCCTTTTTGTTTTTTCTTGCCTTCCCCACAAAGTGAGAGATTTATTCTCATCTGCTTTCAAACACTGTGGTCTATACACTTCCTCTTTTCTGGTTTCAGCGACCTCAAGTTAGAACCCAGAGGAAAGACAGCAAACAAAGAACAAGTGTGTGTGTGTGTGTGTGTGTGCGTGTGTGTAAGAGAGCGCATGTGCCTGTGTGATCGTGTGTGTAATCAAGATACAGCTGACAGACGGAAATGGGTTTTGCCATGTCCTGCTGTAAAACAGCAACACTCACCTCTTAATTTTGCTATTATTGCACATAATTGCTTTCGCTTGGCAGTCAGCCAGCATAAACCAAGCACCGGTTACAGTGTTTAAATCAGTAGGTGACTGAGAAGAATCTGCTTTGCTTTTAACAATATGATAATGATGCTTCTATTTATTTGAAATTGCTTATATCCAAACACACAAACATATTGCATGCATTGCAAGTTTTCTCAGCAGATACAGATGGAAACATCTATTATTAATCTTGCTTTTTCTTCTGTGGAACGGACTAGATATGAAATTGCAACCATACAGCAATGCTAAGCGGAATCGCAATACAGATACAAAGAAAGAGGGATCCTTTAAAAAATGTTCTGTCATTTAATTGCGTTTCCATTTATGACTTTTGTTAAATGTAAATTCATCTGCCCACCTAAAGCAGACTTCTAATTTTGGTTTATTCAAATTATCCCTGTAAAACGTGTGCACGGTAAGGATATCCTAAGTAACAGTAAAATAAATGTGGGGGATGTCATTCAAATGTTTTCAGGTTGCCCTCAAACACTTTGTCACATAATTTATCATCATGTTTAAGGACTAGCTAGCACAATGACCCCTCGAATTCGTTAACTTCTGCAGATAAACACAAGGTAGCATTACTGAACCAGCCAGCTCTTCTCATTAGAATGTACACTGAAATAAAAAATATATTTTACCTAGCAAAGAGAGGCACGACACAAAATGTTTCCAATTTATGAGAGGCACGAAGACAGTAACTCACAGCTGGCAGCCTTGTGACTTGTTTTTCCTCTACACTTGCCTTGTTCTAGCTGCGGTGTTTCTGTAACGGATATAATAATGGCACTGTGCCAGAATGTTTCCAGCCCATCTTTCTGCTTTGTCTTACCACTGCCATTTCTAATTTTGCACTAAAAACGACCTCTCTCTGCTGCACCAAGCTAAAGTAAACACGCAACCAGCCGCTTATTTCCTCAGGGGCCTTTTAACAGCAGGGAAGTATTTGAAGTGTTGTTAGTGGAGGTACCAGGGAAGAAGGGATTTCCTCAAAAATTCTCTGCAGCAGATTTGAAAATTATTCCCCATACGGTTGCAAGCTGCCATTACGATAAGGCGACTGACATGTCGTATGCTGGGGTGAACTGGTCTGAGGGATGACAGACGATGGCTCTACCAGCCAGGGTCAGAGCCAGGCTCGGAATACCGACAAGGATTACGGTTAAATCGCTATGTGTATTTTTATGACCTACCCAAACCTGGCAGCCTGGTGAAGAAACACACACACGTTACCCTCGCCCCCTTCGAACAAGAACCGCCGCCAAAGAGCACGGGGGTGTCCGCGTGGCTGCCGCGGCTGCCCACCCCGCCCCACGCCGCCCTCCGTGGCTCACGGCCCTTTGTCGCCGCCGGCCTTGCGGGGACTCCCGGCCCCCGCCGCCATTGGCTCGTGCCCGCCGCCAGCTCCGGCTTCTGCTTGGCCGCACCCAGCTCTGCGGCACCCACCGCCGCCAGCCCCCTGACGACAGCGGCCGGGCGGGGCGGGGGTGCGAGCGGCAGGAGGGCTGTGCTGTTGGCCCGCGGTGCCGGTGGCGCCCAGCCCTGCCTGGGAGCGGGCTCAGGGCTGCGGCACTCGCGCCTTGCAGCGCTGAAACCGCCCTCCGCCGCCTCCTGGGCCCGCACGGCGCCCTTGGCGCGTTAGGCGGGCAAAGGCGGAGGGTCCGACCGCCGGGAACCGGCCGCTGCGGCCGAGGGCTCCGGGCCGGGAGCGGGCGCTTCCACAGCACCTCTGGCACTGGCGCTCAAGCGCAGGGGGGTGTATGGCTCTGGGACAGCAGATGCCGTGTCGTTTTCCTCCAGTGCTGAAATCTCACCGTGTCCTGAAACCTCCACAACTGCCCACACGTGTGGGAAAGAAAACCGCAGAGAGAACACCCCACAGAGGAAACGGGGCTTCTCGCAACAAGCGGCTCCAGGTTATGTTCCCATCTGCCACTCGCACAACAGAGAATAAAAAGGTGTTTCTTTGGTAACTTTGATGCTTTCCTTCCAACATAATAGCTTGTCAGCTGCGACTCCGGAACGTTCCGAGTGAAAATCACGAGTGTTTTCAATTGCTACGTGGTCATGCAGCCCATCTTTGAGGAAAAGGACTTGGGGGTGCTGGCTAGCGAGAAGCTTGACACGAGCCGGCAGCGTGCGCTTGCAGCCCAGAAAGCCAACTGTGTCCTGGGCTGTGCCAAAAGCAGCATGGCCAGCAGGGCAAGGGAGGTGAGTCTGCCCCTCTGCTCCACTCTCGTGAGACCCCACCTGCAGTACTGTGTTCAGCTCTGGGGCCCCCAACACAAGAAGGACATCGAGCTGTTGGACAGACTCCATAGGAGGGCCATGAAGATGATCAGAGGGCTGGAGCACCTCAGATATGGAGACAGGCTGAGGGAGTTGGGGTTGTTGGAGAAGAGAAAGCTCCAGGGAGACTTTATAGCACCTTCAGTATCTGAAGTGGCCTACAAGAAAGCTGGGGAGGGGCTTTGTACAAGGGCTTGTAGCAATAGGACAAGGGGCAATGGCTTTAAACTGGAAGAGCGGAGATTTAGACTAGATATTAAGAAGAAATTCTTTCCTGTGAGGGTGGTGAGACACTGGCACAGGTTGCCCAGGGAGTTGTGGCTGCCCCCTCCCTGGAAGTGTTCCAGGCCAGGTTAGACGGGGCTTTGAGCAACCTGGTCTGGTGGGAGGTGTCCCTGCCCTGGCAGGGGTTTGGAACGAGATGATCTTGGAGGTCCCTTCCAAGCCAAATCATTCTGTGATTCTATGATTCCCTGCAACAGCACCATTGCTCCCTCCTGTCTACTCACCAGGGTTTGTCCTTCTAAACATACAAAACAAGGATGGCTTTCTGACCTCCCATGGAGTATTACAGGAGAATGTGCTCATTCATTTTTCCCTAGCTAGTTCACCTTTATTCTTTTGTTAAAAAGTAATTGTCAGGTTTTGTGGTTTGTTTGGTTTGGTGTTTTTTGTTTTGTTTTTGTTTCTTTTTTAATGAAGGTGTATTCCTAAATAAATCTTTATCTTCCTCAATATTTGTAGTCTTATCTCTATATGTGCTTTATTTATTTATTAATGTAACAGACCTAGGGATAGTCTGTTACCTACTAATAAAAAAGAGGGCAACATAGAAGGCATGGAGTAGGTGTAGTTAATAAAACCTCCTGAAATCAATATATATTTCAGTAATTCTTAGAAGACATTCATATGACCTTCCAGTGTAAGAAAGTCAATACTTAAGAAGCAAACACAAGTAAGTTCCTCCCTTAAAGTCAGTTACAATTAGCATCTCAGTAAGTTAGTCTTAGCAAAGGCCCTGGTATGTAAGTAGGAGGAAGATAGTTCTCCATGCTGGATTAGAGTAACTGTGGCAAGGAATAAATTTCCTCTCCCTACCTAATAGCACATTATTCAGCCACACGTAAGGTTCCATAGAACTGACACTGAAATAGCCCTGGTGACAAAGGATAAAAAGAAGGCAGAGTTACTGAATGCCTACTTTGCCTCTGTCTATACTGCTGGAGGCTGTCCTGAAGAGCCTGCGACCCCTGAGGCCCCAGAGGAAGTCAGGATAGAAGAGGAGTTTGTCCTGGCTGATGAGGATTGGGTTAGGGATCAGTTAAGCAATCTGGACATCCATAAATCCATGGGTCCTGATGGGATGCACCCGCGTATGCTGAGGGAGCTGGTGGAAGACATTGCTGGGCCACTCTCCATCATCTTTGCTAAGTCATGGGGAACAGGAGAGGTGCCTGAGGACTGGAGGAGCAAATGTCACTCCAGTCTTCATAAAGGGTAAGAAGGAAGACCTGGGTAACTATAGACCGGTCAGCCTCACCTCCACTCCTGGAAAGGGGATGGTACAACTTATCCTTGGTGCTGTCTCTGGGCATACCAAGGATAAGAGGGTCATTAGGGGCAGTCAGCATGGCTTCACCAAGGGGAAGTCATGCTTAACCAACCTGATGGCCTTTTATGAGGACATAACCCGGTGGATAGATGATGGTAAAGCAGTGGATGTGGTCTGTCTTGATTTCAGTAAAGCATTTGACACAGTCTCCGACAGCATCCTTGCAGCTAAACTGAGGAAGTGTGGTCTGGATGATCGGGTAGTGAGGTGGATTGTGGACTGGCTGAAGGAAAGAAGCCAGAGAGTTGTGGTCAATGGGACAGAGTCTAGTTGGAGGCCTGTATCTAGTGGAGTCCCTCAGGGGTCGGTACTGGCACCAGTATCATTCAATATATCCATCAATGATTTGGATGAGGGAGTAGAGTACTCTGTCAGCAAGTTTGCTGGTGACACAAAACTGGGAGGAGTGGCTGACACACCAGAAGGCTGTGCTGCCATTCAGAGGGACTTAGACAGGCTGGAGAGTTGGGCGGGGAGAAATTGAATGAAATCTAACAAAGGCAAGTGTAGAGTCTTGTATCTGGGTAAGAACAACCCCATGTGCCAGTATAAGTTGGGGACTGACCTGTTGGAGAGCAGCGTAGGGGAAAGGGACCTGGGGGTCCTGGTGGACAGCAGGATGACCATGAGCCAGCAATGTGCCCTTGTGGCCAAGAAGGCCAATGGCATCCTGGAGTGTATTAGAAGGGGTGTGGTTAGTAGGTCGAGAGAGATTCTCCTCCCCCTCTACTCTGCCCTGGTGAGGCCACATCTGGAATACTGCATCCAGTTCTGGGTCCCCCAGTTCAAGAAGGACAGGGAACTGCTTGACAGAGTCCAGCGCAGAGCCACAAAGATGATTAAGGGAGTGGAACATCTCCCTTATGAGGAAAGGCTGAGGGAGCTGGGTCTCTTTAGCTTGGAGAAAAGGAGACTGAGGGGTGACCTCATTAATGTTTATAAATATGTAAAAGGTGAGTGTCATGAGGATGGAGCCAGGCTCTTCTCAGTGACATCCAATGATAGGACAAGGGGCAGTGGGTGCAAGCTGGAACATAGGAGGTTCTGCATAAATATGAGGAAGAACTTCTTCACAGTGAGGGTGACAGAGCACTGGAACAGGCTGCCCAGAGAGGTTGTGGAGTCTCCTTCTCTGGAGACATTCAAAACCCGCCTGCATGCGTTCCTGTGTGACCTGATCTAGGTATTCCTGCTCCGGCAGGGGGATTGGACTAGATGATCTTTTGAGGTCCCTTCCAGTTCCTAACATTGTCTGATTCTGTAATCTTCTAAGATTATCATAGAAATGGGTCAAGAGAATGTAAGTCACACGAGAGGTAGGACTGACCCCTAATGAAACATGCAACTAGAGTCTTATTAGACCAAAGCACTGGAAAATGAAAATGGAGAGGAGAAAGTTAAGTTTATGCTAGATGCACTACCAAAGAGAAGGGATTATTCTTGCCACGCCCAGTCAGGGTATACTATTACAGGTTTCTTTGATCCAAAATACTTGACCTGGCATAGAGTTCAAGCTCAAAACAAGAACTTCTGTTGGGACTTCTCTGCACTGTCTTGGAGGCAATACAGAAGTAGTACTACAGCTGTCTTCAGTTCACCTCCAAGTCTTGCATCTGAGTACACTGGGCATGTAGTCATACATGCACTAACCCTTCTCTGAGTTGTTCCAGCTGCTCTTTTGACTGCCTATGTGCTGGGGCATAACTCTGCACATACGCTCTCCATCTTACGAAGTAAGATACAGGATCAAACCTCACTGGAGCTGTGTCAAGTCGTAAGAAGTCCCTGTAATGAGACTTTCCATCGCAGTAGACTATACATTAGACTACACATTATGTAACAATCATTTATTTAGCACTGCCTGAAAAAGAGTGAAAATGTCTGAGGAACCCATGACAGTTTTATACTGTCTGAATACAGAGATGTATTTTCACCTCTAAAAGAGCCCAAGCGGCTTTTTATTTTAGAGGTCACTATTTTAAAGTGACCATTACTGAAGACTGGGAAAAAAATTCAGATGCTTGTAATGCAGTTTATCTGATGGTATTAGGACTCTAAGAGTCCAGTTCAGGAAGTCAGGCCAAATACCTAATCCTTTTCTTCTGAGGCTGGATCAAACAATAGTGAATATATTTGGACTACATGCAAATGTTTCTTCCACTCAAGAGTTTAACCAATTACCAGAGCACAGTTCACAAGATTTCGATATAATAGAGAAAAAGCTTATCCCAAAACGAGGGTGTAAAGTACTTGATTTAATTTGGTTTATCATTCCATTTGCAAACTATGTAACTATTCAGTTACAGTATATCTGAAACTGGCAATATCCCCTGCAGTCTTTAGTGCCAATAACTTAAATTAAAGCAGCCAAGAATATGAAAATGAAAATTTCCAGTTATTACCTGTGCTACTCATTAAGGAGTAGACACAGTAAGTGGTGAATGTATTGTGTGTAGGAATTACGAAATCATGTCTAACACAAAAATATGAGATCATGTTACCTAGAAGTTTTACAGTTCACCTACACTAGTCAGTGCCTTTTCTGCCAAAATCCATTATTATCCAAGGCAGGATTGTACACAAAAGTCTTAATGTACAGCAAAGAACGTTACCTAGTGCCCACCACTGTCAATAGAAGTCCTTCCTTTAACACCAAGGGGAATTTCATTAACCTTTTAGGAGCAGGAAAAGGTTCTCTATTTTGGTATTTTCCTTCACAGTGCATGTACCATTATGAGCTCTTTTTGTTACTCATCACATTCATAACCACAGTGTTTATGGCAAAAAATCACCCAACAACAGACAGGAAAAGCTAACACTATGCCTAAAGGAGCACAAAACCATTTTACATAAGCAGTTCTGATAGATAGAATGTAATAATCTGTGCAAAGTAACTGTGACAATTTGTACTTGTATTTTATTATGGAATGAAAGGTCACATGTCACAAAAGTGGTTTTTAATAGAATAATTTTCAGAAATCTACAGATAGAAGCACTTCTTAGGAGTTCTGTCTATGCAATGTATCTGTTCTTTTTCCCTTCCCCTCTCTTTTCAGTGACTGCATAACAAAGACCAGAACTAAAATCGGCTATTTACTATTAACTATATTTATAATTGAAATATGTCACCACAAACTGGAAATGAACTACCTAGACTTGTTGTTCACTATTTGAAAAAAGAGCCATGCTCTTTTAAAGTCAGCCTAACAAATGCAGATGCGCTATTTTGACGTAAAATGTCACAGTCGCACGGCATCTTCAGTACCAAGCCGAGGTACCATTCATGTTGACTGTCTTGACGCTTCACTTCCAGCAGCCACATCAAGCTTGTAAGGATCTACTCAAGTCTAACAGGATACACTCTTGCAGATGTTCTTTCATTTAAAGAACAAAAGATTGAAGGATCTAGCCTAAAATAGATACTAATCCTTTTGCTTTCTTGATTCTGTTTTCTGCAGCAAACATAAACCAAGAATTTACATGCTTTCTATTCAAAACTTTGAAAATAAGATCATATTAGGAGCCAAATTATCACTTTAACATCTTAAACACAGGCCCTAGTTTTTTAAAATACTTGCTTTAGAAAACAAACACATTCAAATTCCAATATATGTAGACATGACTAAATTAATTAGACTGGAAGCCGGTTTAATAGGCTGCTGTTGTGTTCAGATCATAGCAACTGCTACAAAATTCTGGTTTAGGTCAAGTTGATTATTTTTTCAGAAAACCCAAAAGACCAGTTATCTGAACAGGTGAATGAGTACGCCTTCATTTTTGTAAAAGGAGCTGTTCCCTCTGCTCTTAGCAGACAATCTGGCCAAAAGTATCTGCAAAATTCTAGAGAAAGCAGATCTGTACAAAGTCTTCCCAAACAATTCTGTAACTGATTTGTGGAACAATATTTAAATTCTCTTCCAAAACTAGGAACCATTTGTTTACTTTTCAGTCACCAAAAGTCACTTAGGTTTAAAAAGTCATGTAAGTCACTTCTGTTTAAACATAACTGGAGTCCTACTGGCTGAGAATTCCCATTTGGTTAACAGTTCTGCCTACTGCCCTCATTATTCTCAGTAACATTTTAAAACAGCTTTTGCTGATGCTGGAGGAAGATCTTCTACAGAATACTATGCTTTGTACTACTTTTTGTGAGATCGCTTACTCAAAATTTTAATATGACAAATTCTTGTAGCAATATTCCTGTGGCACAGCGGCTCTTCAAGGTTGAGATGCAGTTCTTAGTATTGAGAAGGCATCACATCATCACTTGACATAAGATTATGGCAAAATCAATTCCTCATATGTTTATGATCAGCAAATCCACAAATTTGTTTGCAAACCAAGTTCCATTTGCCTTTTGTCCCAGCCTTACCAAGTCCAAATAATACAGACATGGCTGGGATAGCCAAACCACAGCATATCTATCATAAGCGAGTACCCTGCCACCATGGATTAAACACATTTTTTTCTGCATCTGGTATTGCAAATTTTTTAATCCCACATATATCTATTTGACATCACTGTTCTAACAGTAACTAAAGTATATTAAGTGTGAAAAGCCGCAAGATGAAAATCCATGATCTGAGGATTATCTCAAACTTTTTCATTGCCATTGGTTTACACACACACCCCACACACACACACTATAGTATATAGACACACACATACACACACACACACACACACACATATATATATATATATATATATACTGCTCATGAGCAGTAAAACCCATTTGCCTCACAACATTCATGGCATCATGATCAATCCCAGATCCACATATACACCTGCAGTGCACCCAGGCATAAAAAACACAGAACAGTGTTTATATTAGACTTACAATG
Source organism: Podargus strigoides (assembly GCA_028020825.1). Classification (NCBI taxonomy): domain Eukaryota; kingdom Metazoa; phylum Chordata; class Aves; order Caprimulgiformes; family Podargidae; genus Podargus; species Podargus strigoides. The sequence continues at coordinate 78,807,323 of CM051663.1, read as the reverse complement.
CAAGTGGCTTATTTCTCCCTGATTGCTTCCATCAAGAAAGTAATCTAAAATTAACAGTAAACATCCCATGTATAAGTCAAATCTTCTACACTGAATACTGATCTGGTAGACATACAGTTTATTTACTACTTTAATCACACCCTCTGTCTAGCATGGCACAAGAACTTAACTACCTCTACAGCAGGTGCACATGTAACAAGACATCAACATCAGCAAGCCTGAGAATGTAATGACTGTCAGGTGGCCTGGAAATGCAAGACTGGAGGTTTTTTGGTTTTGTTGGTGTTGTGGTTTTGGGTTTTTTTTTAAAGAGCCCTACTGCTGTGCTGAATGTTTGAAAAGTCACTTTAACCACATCCTGTAATCAAACCATCTGGAGCACAGATCCACAATTAGTCATCCTGGACACTGGACTTTCTCTGAACAAATACTGTATAGCAATGAAGCTGAGAAGATTGGAGAGCATTAAGGAAAAGCAGCATAATGAAATACTGCTGGTACAGTCATAAACCTTTGAGATGCTTAGCTGTGGTGTTAATTTAGTACTTTATGAAAGTATAGAAGCTTAAGGTTTAAAGGGCTGAAGGGCTAAAACCTGCTATTTTAGTTAATGTTGCTCTGCTGGTGACTAAACCAGATTGGCATTACTCTAGCCACGTAAACTACAGCAGCTTCTTCAACAGCATAGCAGGCTTAGTTCATATCCGTATGATTTCCAGTAAGTTCTAAGTAATGTCAACCAAAATTTCATGGATGCTTTATTCAAATGGCGTGCCCTTTCTTTCTCCCTTCATTATGAAGTCACCAGTACAATATATTTAGAGTAGCAATCACCACCTTAGCCGGAAAAAGCTGTGTTACACCTTTAATAAGATACAAACAAAACATCTATTCCTTGGACTTCCATTACATACTCCCATTTGCAGAAAAGAAAAAGCAATGATACAGCGAGGAGTACCTCTCAAAGCCATGAAGCTGGGCCATCAAGGAGAAAACTTTTTCATCCCACCTAATAATCACTGTAATACATTTTCTTAATCTAGAGGTTTATCCCAGAGCATACAGAAGAATAAACACTGAAATAACTGGAGAAGGCCTGTTTCCCCATGAGCCCATGTGTTTAATGCACAAAAGAACATACATCCACTTCCATCACTGTCATGTCTCCCGCAGCCTTTGTTCTGAAGCCTGATGAGCTGTATTGATTTGGGAAAATCATTGAGCTTCTTGGAAAACTAGACTCTAGCTTATTCACCACCATCTATTTCTTTCTCGTGAAGACAGTTGGTCAATATTCAGTTGAATGGTCAGCTAAAAGAAGCTCTGGTTTCTTTTTCTTGCTTCCCTAGTAACATTAACCTCTTCCAGCTTTAGGGTAAAATGAAACAGCATGTTAGGAAGACTTGTTGCTCAGGGTGAGCTGAAATGGTAGTGCCTCTGGACAGAGCTATAACTGAAATGCTAAAGGCAGGCTGGCTCTCAAAACCAGGGCAGCATCTAATCAAAGAGCTTATGTCCCTTATCAGTTATAATAACAATGTCACTATAATTTTTTCAGTGTACTTTTCTTCCAAAGACAGTCTGCCTAGCAAATCACCAGTAAGCAAGACCTAAATGCAAATAGAGAGGTGAAAGAAAAACAAATTATCCTAATCAAATACAAGGCTAAATTTTACACTCATTAAAAGAGCAATAAAAGACTCAATGGAAACTGGGTAATACCCCAGAAAGTATATCAGATTGGGTCTCAAATGGCTTGTAGGTTTATCCACAACTGCATAGTTCTACTAAAATACGAGCTACTTAGAATGATCATTTTAAAAACTATGAAGCCACAGTGACCAATGTAATTTTCTCCTGTCAGATTTATATCAAAGTTATTAGATTTTGGCAGGACTCGGAAAACTTTTGGATAAATTGCTGTTACACCTCTTGAATGTAAGACCACATGTTTGCAGTGTTTACACAAAAATGTGCTATTAATGTTATTATAAACTTACCGTAGGTTTCTGACCTCCAGAGTACAACTACAGATTTGTTTTTGCACAAACCTTACCTTTTCTTTGGCCAGAGTAACTGAACCACTTCACTGTTCTACTGAAGCTTGAGCATAAAACTTGCTTTGTTTTGGATGACAGTAAAAATGCAAGCTGAAAATCATTTAACATCTTTGTGTTCTGAAGAAAACCAAATCTGTTTCAGAAATAAAGTATTTTGTTTCTACTGATTTTTTTCTCTTTTACTTCAGTAAATCGTAAGTGGGATTTGCAGAGCCTGACACTGAAAGAGGTCTCATAGTCTCAACTTTAGAAGAAGGAAATGCTGTTCTGCAATCCCCTGAATTTCCCACTTGCTTCTCAAGGAGTGTTATTTCAGCTCCTATATTGCTGCCCTGTGGAACACACAGACACTCTTTTGCCTTCTACTAGAGTGAAAGAAAAAGAAGCGCCCCAGTCTACTGCCTTTGCTTGTACTCTAGAACTACATGTCAGTTGAGATAAGCAACAGAACATAGGGCTTTTCAGCTCATCTGTCATACTCACTTCCTGCAGTTTATATTAATTACAGGATCTCTCCAGCAAGTTATTTCTCTCATAAACTCTTTTACCCTTAAAAGCAAGTAAATAGCAAAGCAAAACAAGACTGGAGTGTAGCAAAAAGTGCTGTTGTTTAAATATGAGAATTACAACCAAAACCATTTTTTTCTCACCCTGAAAAGCATTCAGGAGTTCTTTTAATAATTATCTACCTCATTTCTATTCTTCATCTCAGACACCAGACCACAGAAATAATGTTTTCATCAGCAAACTGTTGAGGAACAGCTGCACAAATAGGGAAGCTGGTATAAATTTATGTGTGTATTATGCATGTGTGTGTTATCTCTCTATCAGAAAAGCCCGAAACACTTAATGAGCTGATATGTATTTGTTTTTCTTCTGAAGGTGGGTATTAGGACATCTCAATAGAAGTTTGTGTCCCAGCTCTGAACTCTGCTACTGTAGGAACAGTTCCACTTGGAGAGTAAAACCCAAGCAAACAACAGATGACACAATGCACCTTTAAACTTTCAAGTGTCTTTGGTGACTAGTTCTCCAGTGCTCTACATCATGATAAAGAACTGCCATGTGCAAACAGTGGTACAATTATTTTATCAAACAGTACAGCAGCTAATGAAACATAAAGGAAGACAGAAGAGAGAGAATTTGTGGAAAAGAAACACCATGGATAAAGAAACAATTCCAAGTCCAAACCATGAAAACGCTTCCAAATCTGTAGACTGCAGATACCAGAATTGTAGTCGAGCCAGGCAGACAATTCAGCTCAACCTCAAAGAGCCGCTGCTGATCCATGTACCTCACTGGGATTGGGAAGCAGAGCCTCTTATAAATTATGATGCTTTATTTAAAGTCAAAGCATTTATTTGCTTTTGTGCCAGCTTTGGATCCTTTTCATCTCTAGCTACCAGGCCCAAGAGAGAACACATTCCTGTAGCTCTGCTGACAGCCAGCTGTGGCCTCAGTAAATCATAAAGCCTCCTAACAAGCCATTCTTTACAAAAGCCAACTGCAGTTACTAGACATGATAACTTCTCTATTATTCCACTCACTGGAATTTAAAATAGCAATTTAAAGCAGTGGCTGAAAACACAGAAATCTACTGAACTGCATTTTACATATCTCTCTCTCTGCATTAAGCTTCACTTATTTCATGAAGACTTCATTGTCCTCAGCCTGGGAAAAGGGTAAGTGAACACCTGAGGCAGACATATCCAAGACAAAGGGGAAAGAAATAAAACATTTGGGATTCCTTTTGCAGAACTCCCTCAGGATTTCTTACTACAGCTAATAGAAGATAAGTATCTCTTATTTTTTCATTCAGTTTGTGGGACTTGCATGGACATATCTTTTATATTTGTGGAGGTAAACTCTATTAAGATCTCAATACAGTAATACCCTACTATGAAACTTCATAGTAAAATACATAAAGCTAAAAGTGATGCACAGCCAAGCATGGGATGTACATTAGAGTCCTATGAATACTGCAACTGTAAATGAGGAGTTCTGTCTCTTCTACCTCTTCCTCACCAAGGCCCCAAAAAGCAATCAATTAAAGTATAGTATGGTGAGAGCCCGCCATTCCACTTTTTCCTCTGCCTAGGAAAAGCAGATCCAGAACCTTACACATCTGAAGCTCCTGCTGAAACTGATTGCTTCAGTGAGGGTTTGGAGTAACCTTATTGTAAGGTCTTTTGTTGCTATAGTTAACTGATTAAAAATAAGACTATGCTTGAAACTTCACCTTCTAGATTTGAAAACCACAAAACAAATATTATGCATTACTGAGGCTAAATGCTACATAATTTTTACAGCTCTTATCTCACAAACTAGTTATTTTCCTTTAAAAAGGAGTACACAGTACTGTTCTTCCTATTATAAAATTCTTCTGTTTTAGTAGGGAAAAAGATGCCCAGAACAGGTCCCAGTGTTTCAGTAACACACTTAAGATACCAGTTCCATTTTGTAAACAAGCCTAATGAACTATGACTAACAGTGTTCTTGAGCAGAAGAAAGGTAAAAGAGCTTTTGTTAGCATCTACTGAAGCAAAGTAGTTATTTTGTTGGGACAGAACAAAAGTAAGCTACTTATCAACTAACCAACTTCAATAGGTGTCAGGGTTCTGCAGAGCAGTTCACGCTGATTTTCTTTCCTCTGTTATAAATTACCTCCCAAGTAGGTAAACTGCTAAAACATCTAGTTAACCAGTTGGCTTATTCCAGCTGTTCGTCACTACTGATACAATGCAAAGGCAAGCTACCAGCAAACTGATTTCCCACTAGGGATCAGTACACTTTCTGCTAGGCTTCTCTTCTGCCAGCAACTGCTTGGACAATTTTCCTGTAAGTGTCCTTTGTGCAGGCTGTCCTAGTTTCTCCACTTATTAATAAGACCCTGGCCAGTTTTCCCTGACCTGCTGTGATCTATACTGCTACTACAGCTTCTCTTGGCTTTTTCATGCACTTGAGCTGATCAACCTTTGACCCTCATAGCTTTAGAAACAAAACTATTTAGACACTGAGGACAGACCAGTGTTGCATAAAATGTAAGTAAAATCTTAGGATTCTAGGAATCCTAATATAATCAGTTAAAAATCTCTACATTTCTTTCGGCAATGAAACATCCCTCAAAGGATCATCACAGGCATGGCCTCTCTCACTGAAGTACAACCAACGTGATGACAGAAACACATATTTCAGTATTAGGAGACTATTTTCCCATGTCACTAAAAGAAAAAAAGAGGCTGGACTTTCAGACATGACTTAATTCTTTCCTTGGTCAGACAAACAATACCAGGATAAAGCTTGCTTTACTCCAGAATCTACACACAAATTTCTGTATAAATTATTGACTGCACTTTGGCCTCATCTGAAATGTTGGCCCCTGAGGCTGATAAGCTCTGACCCCAGGTGGCACATCCAGCCCTCTCACAACAGTCAGGAACATTATTGCTTTGCACTGAAGACTGCAGCCCAAGAGCCAATCAATCAAGCTCCCTGACAGCTTTTACAGCCTCCTCACATTAGTCCTAAATCAAACTCCATGGCTCCTATTGTTCACATTATTCTTTTTTCCTCTGCTCTGATAAGTTAGGACAAGTCCAAGGCTTCAATAAGAATGAAAGGCTATTATGAGCAGCTCAGAGTTTATTGACTCTGAGCTGTACAACAATGGCCCAAAAGCCTTTTCCCTGAAAATAACACTTTCCTAATTGCTAATAATCATTTGTAATAAAGATCAGCCCTTAAACACGTATTTGTATGAAAGAAAGGTGTAACATTCAAACAGCTAGACTCATCATCTTTACATACTGAGATTTCCTAAGATAATTTTATGCACACCAAGAATGATACCTTTCAGACACACAGAACTGTCATATAAATGTTGGTACGTTCCATAACATAACTTGTGTATTAGAAAACCAATGACCAAAACAGATTTGATTAAAAATATCCCTTGTGGAATTGTGCTATGTTAACTATGGACAAGTGGATATGTTCTTCTTTAGTCACTCTGTAGTATTTCAAGGTCAATATCACATTGTGCTAAAAATGGAAAAACACTTTCAGAACTAATAACTGTGCGTTATTTTCCCTAGCATTCTCCTGAGGTCTGAAGAGCATTTAAGTGGGACTCCTGTATTCCAACACAGAAGAATATAGACTTGTCTTTGAAAACATTCACCTTTAATTATTACTATGATTTTTAAAGAATTGTGTATCACTTCAGTTGCATGCATAAATCTTACTACCACCAACAGGTCATTTACAGAGTCATAATTCTGCTGTCACCAAATGCACAGGAAACCTTTTTTTCTGCATAAGAAAATCAACATTACATAACATGACTAGATTTTACAGTTGGCAAAGTCTTCTATGTCTTTTTTTCCTATTTATAAAAGTGAAAACTGGAACAACAACAACAAAAAAAAGGAAGGCAGTTTTTTTAAGGACTCGCGTTGATTTGAATGGAACTGAAGAAACAGAAGGAAGAGTGGCTTTTCCTTCCTTCCTTCCTTCCTTCCTGCCTGCCTGCCTTCCTGCCTTTCTTTTAAATTAACCTATCTGTAGCTTTAGATGATTCTGCCATTACAACTTCAGCTTTTAGGAAAGGATAATCTAATTTTAAATTACAGAATAGAAATTGATAGCCATAACTGAGTATTTATTTACTTTCTTAAACCTGAGTATCAGTACTAAGAGAGTGAGAAGTATTTTCAATTAACCTGTTTTGTCCACGTATTTCTTAATGCACTGACTTCACCAATGGACTGAACTAAGATTCAGAGAGCTTTCTGGGAATGTGCTATCTGAAAGAGCAGGAGCTTCCTTCTGCTGAATCCCCTGATACAGCAGCTTGCCTTTTCAGCTGTCATTCAGTCCAATGTGGCTTTTCATACAAAACCAGAGGGGATCAAGTGCAGACTAAAAGCTTGTTTCAAATGAAGGATTCCCCTCGCTCCCTGGTTTCCAGCTGAAAGCATATTTACACCCTAAAGAATGAGAACAACTCATCATTTGTAGTCCATCAAGTAGCTTGCTTTCAGATTCTGCTGAAGATGAATTTTCACAGTTATTTAGGTGGACACCTGAATAAACAGAGCAGTAAGCACCAGTAGTGCTGGAGTAGCATAATAAAAATTAAAAATACAGCAGGCTTTTCAATTTATTTATGTAGCTACCGTGGATCAAGCAGTAACAGTATTAGTAACCCAAGTTTTTATCTTTATGACTATTCTCTTATTTCCTTTCTTAAAAACCGTAGCAATGTGTGCAACATTAAATTTGTTGTCCCTACAGAAACATAAAACATGGCTGAGAAAAAAACTGGCAAAGCAGTGTGGAAAGGTAAGCACTGCAGCACCCTGGACTGTACGCTTGCAGTGTACACGATTCCTGTTTACAGTGCTGTCAATTAGCTCCCAATCCCAGGCACTGCATTCAGCTTGAGCATTTTTTTTAATGGAAAATAAATTTAATGCTATTCTTGTCAACTTACAAAGCGGAGAAGTAATGCTGCTATATTTAACCTAAATGCTGTTTTTCATGGGTGCTCTGTAGGATGAATGATATCTGATTTAGAAAAATGACAGTGATTTTGCTGAGCTTTCCAAAATCAACACCCATTTTAGTTGAACAAAACAAGAGGCTGCTGAAGCACATTTGTCTCTCTGATGATGTATATTCACTAAGTACAGCCCATAACCCACCTACTCTCAGCAGCTTCAGGCAGCTAGCCTCACCCACAGATCCTTGCAATTTAATGAACAGTCATATCCAACAAATCTTTTACCAATAGCCTGACAGTAGTTACTCTTTTAGACTCCAGGCCCAAAAGAGAAATTTGTCATTGCTTAAATAAATTTTACAGACGTACTAGATAAAGGCAATAAAGAAAACAGGGCTTTTATAAAGCAAAATCGACAGAGCAGAAAGCTGTTCCTCTAGACTGTGCGCAGGCGCGCTGAGCTTGTATGTACCAAAGGGAAATAGACAATGAAGGTTAGGAAGCATGAAATGACAGCCTTCTTTGCTTTTCAGGGAATGTAAATTTTATTCACAGAACCTAAATCTCAAAGTCATGGTTTTCAATCTGCATGCGTGATCACACAAAATTGATTTCAAGGAGATTTGGAAGTATTTAACTTATTGCTTGGAGATGCAAATCCCATCTTGTACAATCATTATTGTAAAAATAGAGAAAAAAAATGGGTGATGTTTCAAGGGCTCTGCCTATACATTTTCATTTTTCAGATAGTCACAGCTCATTAAGATTCCATTTCAAATATGGACCTGTCTGTATTGAAGCACCCAAATAAAGCTGTGTATGCTCCATATGTTTTAGGGCAGCTTGAAACTCTTAATGAATAATACAGCTTAACTGAAAGGCATTCTTGAGTATGTTTGCCACAATGTAACACACCCATGCTTATGTTCCTCTCTAAATGAGCAGGAAAACATCATTCAAATGCTTTGGTAAACATGGCAGCAGCCCTAATGTGGATGCAGTGCTGAAAAGTTTTTGGAAATGCATAAAAACTTTTCTTGACTTTGGCGTATCTGCTGCATCTCATGGTGGTTTTCTTACAATTTGATACCTCTTTCTTGATACTTCACCATTTATCACAAAACCAATCAGGTAGAAAACCTCAAATGCTTCAGACTACTACAGGCCTCCTCTCCCCACAGCAGTTTCCTGAATGTCCAGGGACAGGCTCTCCTTTAATCCTCGCCAGGGATGGATTCCAGATGGACACCTCCCCAGAGTTGGCCTACAGGCATGTTTCATGCAGGATTGATGGGGTGTTAACGATGCTAAAATTTCAGCCAAGCTTCTTAGACATGCTGAGTTGGGAACGGGACAGTAGTTTTTTAATAAAAAATTGATGTAAACCAGGCACTTTTACCTGTAGCATAGCCAGAGGAGTTACCTTGAAGAAGGAAGGGAAGGTGCAGTACCTGCCTGTTACCAACCAACTGAAGCAACAGTGGATCTCTGTATTTGACTAGACTTCAGCTTGAATCAGGGCCCAGGATGAAGCCATTTTTGGCAGGAAAGTGCTCACCATCTTGAATGGCCAAGTTTCCCATTCGGCATGCTGCCCCACACAGCGGAGGAGCCTTGCGCCCCACACCCCCTCAGTGGAGTGATCACGCTGGGCCACGGGGCTCTCCAGGGCACAGTGAGGTGGTGCCATATTGCCCAGGCTGGGCAGTGTGCCAGCAGCACCTTGCTTCTTCGCATGGGTTCCAGAGGGGATTTGTCATTAGGACCTGGAAGCAGGGATGCTGAGGGGAAGGATGCAGACAGATCCGCAGCAGAGGTGTGGCTGGCTGCATCCCCATCACCACCTCCTCCAGCAGGGTCTGAGGCACTTTGGGACACACACCTCTTCATATCAATCCTGCATGTAAAGGGGTGTCTGAGTCCTCTTTCCCCCTGCCCTGAATGCCTGTTTCCCGGTGTGTGATGCCATGCTACAAGTAGAGTAGAGCTGAGCCATTGGGCTATGCTTGTGGTGCCTGAGTGGCATCAACCAGCACTTCTCCTGTGGTCATGGGGCAGTCTAGTGCAGGGAAGTGATTGGTCTTAGCTCTCTTTCAGGTTAGGGAAGAAAGCCAGTTTAGGAGGGTGATATGTCCTTGGTGGGCCTTGTACACTGTACTCAGTTGTCTGGCTTGTCATCATCATTTAACCCCAGCCAGTAACTAAACACCACAGTCTCACACTTGCTCCCCCAAGGTCGGATGGTGCAGAGAATCAGAAACTTCTTCATCTGTTACTAAACAAGTTCACTTCTGCTTCCATTGTTTCTTTTTAGTTATAGGAACGACTGATAGAGTGTCTGGTTTAGCCATAATATCTGTTGGTATGTTTTCCCTCTTTTCTCCTTGAGGGTGCTGCGTTAATACTAAACAGTGGTAGATGATGGCCAGGGCCCAGCACAGTGTGGTAAATGCTGCCTCGTTGGTATTGCCACAGCATATTTATTTTTTTTTTTCCAAACATTCTATCACTTCATCAGGATCCTGCACTTGTTCAGGAGTGAAGTTCCAGACCATTGGTGCAAGGTTCTTAGATGTTGCTATAACGCAAACGCTGATGTTTTTTGATAGCACAAGAGTAGCAGAACTACCTTTCTCCTGCCTGAAAAATTGCCAGGCCAGTTCCAATCTGCAGAGGCAGAAGAGTTCAGCCAACATAAGGCAGGAGCCTTGAACTCACAGCATCCTGATGCTGACACACACATAACCAAAACCCCTTCAATAAGTGGTAAATGAGAGAAGCAGATGGCATGTATTTGAATTAGTAAGATCTAGTGTAGCTTATTGAAGTGCTGGGGTCTGAACCCCGAGCCCTGAATTAAGGTTGACATATGGGTGGTCCCCATGGTCCTTTAAAAGGAGGGGATGAGTTTGCCTTTTGGCTTTCCTCCAAGGTGCGGCCAGCCTTGTAAGGAAAGCCCTTGGGTAAACAAGCCCCAGGTGCCCTGCATCTGGGTAAATGAGTGCCAGGTGTCCTGCTTTGGGCATAAAAGCTGGGACCACTTGCAGGAAGGGTGCAGTGTCTATCTGTGAGGTGGATGCACTTTGCAGAGTTTCCCTGTTGGGGAAGGACCTCCTGACTCTCCCTGCAACTGGGCCCCAGTCAGGTCTGGCATTTGCAAATGTGGGCTTCGTGGGTAGACAATATGTGGCTACTTCTATCCTATATGATCAGCCTATTGACTTGGTTGTCTCCCATCTCTTCTATGGGAGATTTTGTTTCTTTGTTTATTCTACCTATTATTGGTTGTGCTGTGTCATTCCTGGGGTCGCTGGGGTTGGTGTCTATTATGTGTGATCTGTTTGACTTGTTTGTACCCCCAGCGATCACCCATATACTGACTTTTCTACGTACAATAGAACCTGGTTACTGGATTGTTTTGTTGCTGTCTGCGTCCTTTGTGTTAGGCCTAGTGATTGGCAAAACACTTACAAGGCAGTTCTAGGGCTTGAGAGGCCACCTGTGGAGGGCTCTGGCCCAAAGCCAGGAATGATGGGCTGGAAAGTACCATTTGGACAAGAGGCACCAACCCAGTGGCAGTTCCGAGTAGCCAAAAAAGGAATATTCTGGACTATCCATCCAGTTCAGAGGCCACCTAGTCTGCAAAGGCATCCCAACCGTCTCTAAAAGATCAAGGTACATAAGCCACAAAACAAATTTAAATCTCACTTCGAAAGTCAAAGTGGCTCTGCCTTGTGATGTGCTGTGTTTGTCCTACTTAACAGCCAGAAATGAAGGTGTAATCGCATCTTTGTAGATTCAAAGGTTAGGAAGAGTATCTTCTCCAGCTGAAGTTTCCCCTAGTGGAAAGATGCATCCAGGAACAGCACTGGGATGGGCAGTTGTAGCATCTGGATGGAGATGATACATTTTAGGGCTGGAGCAGCATGGATCTGATCGATTCCTAGGACTGCCAGAATTGCAATAGGTTCTTGCTGTTCCCTTTCTGGCCAGGACTGGGAGAGGCCAAGAACTGAGTGTGCACAAAGCACTTGGGGTTTGGGATGGATTGATAGGTGCTGTGATTTAAGATGTTGTTTGGCTTCACACATACAGTTGGTAAAGCTCCCCTTCGTTTTCCTAGTAGCACAATGTGGATCACATCCACGACTCTATTGCCATCCACCCTGAGAAATCAGTAACATGTCCTTCTGCTAATGAAGTACAATGGTAGCAGCATCTTCATAGTGCTCATCCTCTTTGCCCCCCACCTCACTTCTCTGGACTAGACAGATCTTGCAAAGTCTCCCCCTCTTCTCCCCAGGCTCTGTAAGGACCCACTCACATTGGGCCTCATCCAATTCCACCAAAATTGGTGGAAAGCCTCCATCTGACTCATGCAGGTTTTTAACAGTCCCTTGGCCATTAAAATGCTGAAAAGGACAGGTAGGTAGGTAAGGTCGAAATAATTCTGCCCTCCTCAGGAAAATCTTTGCCCGCGTTTCAGACTCGATCCCTGAAGTGTCCCTGCATTAGGAATGGACACAGGGGAGCAGTCCTCAGGAAAGGGGTCCTCAGCCCCTCCCTGACCCTACCTCAGTAGGGTAACTTTAAGGCCACAGGCCCCCAGCTGCCAAAATAGCCATATATAGTTATTTATATAGTCATCACTGTGGCCTGCTGATGTCACAAACAACCTCACTGTGTTCTGTTCTGGATCCCATAAATACAGGGCCTCCAGCAGCTGGCCCACATTCACTGAACTTCTGGGCCCTCAGTCTCCATGATAGTTGGAAGAAAGAGGACTCACAGCAAAGTGAGTGGTTGCCAACCTCTGTGCAGACTGCCAGAGAAGCACTTGCAGGAGGTGCAGAGGAAGAGGTGGTGTCAGAGGGGAGGTACTGTCAGTGACATGGTAGTGATGGCCATCACTCATGTAGCTGATGGTGTGGAGCCCATGGAGGTGGATCCACCTGAAGATGAAGAGGAGCCGATGGAGGTGTATCCACTTCCAGGATGGCTCCCCTGGCATCACTACATTGTGCCAGGACTCCCCTCCACAACACCATCAAGGTGCTGCCATAGCAGTGCCTGGCCAGCACCCTACTGGCAGCACGGCTGATGTACCTGGCACTAGCTGGCCCACCCCCTGCACCTGGCTGGCCTGCAGGCTGTCATGAGCCCTTCCTTCCCATCCCCCATCCTCTCCTCTACCCCCACTCCTCCTGAAGGGGTGCCATCTCCTCTACTCTGAGCCCCAAGAAAAGGAGATGTGACAACATGGCCTCCCCTGGGATGCCGTGCTGGGAGAAGTCCTTCAGAGGGGCACTGAGGTCCCTAGAGCCTGGAGATGAGGTTTCTTCGGCCTGGGGATGAGAAAGCTGCCCAACAGGAGGTTGGAAAGGGAGCCAGACCCTTTGTGGTGGTGCACAAAGAACAGCACCAGATCAAGAAGAGACATCAAAGAGACAGCTGTGCTGCTGGAGAAGCAGAAGACCATAAGGCCTTCAGCATTAAGGTCCCTTCTAGCTGCTTTGTTAGTTCTTCTCAACATTGGGCAATAAAAATTAATTAAAAAAACAAACAAACAAAACAAAACCAAGAAAGTAACAGTAAAAATGCTTTCCTTCTCTCTTATTTGGTACTTTGGCAAGTGCTCCTGGACTCCTTTGTCCCCTCAGGGTCTCTTCAGCCCAGGAAAGACACAGGCCTGTGGGGTGGCCTGTGGCTCAGCCCCGGGCCTTTGGGACTGCGACAGGCCAGGGCACCAGAGGGCAGGATGGCGGTACTGCCTCTGCTCCTGAGGGTGGTGAGGCACTGGCACAGGTTGCCCAGGGAAGCTGTGGCTGCCCCCTCCCTGGCAGTGTTCCAGGCCAGGTTAGACGGGGCTTTGAGCAACCTGGTTTCGCAGGAGGTGTCCCTGCCCATGGCAGGGGGGCTGGAACGAGATGATGTTTGAGGTCTCTTCAAACCCAAACCATTCTATAAGTCTATAAAAACTGTGGTTGTTAAATTAAGAAATCCCAAACCACAGATTCTTAAGCATGGCGTGTCAAGTTAATACATGATAGCATTAAAAATATCTCTGATATGCAGCCTTTTCTAACAGAAAACAGATCTATTCTTGAACACAGATGAGCTTCCCCTGTGTCAATAAACACAAACTGACTCTGTTTAAAACACAGAGGAAACTGGGTAATTTCCATCTCAATAAAATTTATGAAGCAATAAAAACTTTGTAGTACAAGCTGTGTGGTTTGTTTCACTTCCTTGTCACATGAATTAATGAGGAAAATTCTTCCCTTCATTCTGTTACACAGACTCATGCTGGAGAGGACACTGTGCATGGACCAAAAGCCCTGAGAGCCTAATTCTGATTTCCACTCCTCACCCACAATTTCTTTATGAAGTTTGCAAGAAACATTTAAATTTCCCATCTTTCTGATGACAGTGTTTGTGAACTTGATTGCCACTACACTGTAAATTGTACTTAGTAATATAGTGTAACTGACAGGGGAAAAAAAGAAAGAAATAGCCTATCTGAACTAGGGTAACTGTCACCAGATCATACTAGTAAAACCCTTAATCCTCTATTTATGATACTGAAAATGCCAGCTAATTTAAATTTCTGCAACCCCTGAATAGGAGCAAAAGGGAGGGAGGGGGAAATGTATTGAATGTCTGAAAATATATGCCTGCAACTGCAGGAGCAGAAAAGACTGATAAAGGCTTTATGCGTAATATTTAGTCAGATTAAGTACAAGTCTTCACTGAGTGTTTTATTGTCATTTACGTTCTCTCTGACCACATGAAGAAAGCTGCTTCTGACAGGCCACAAAAGCAAGGCTTATGGGAGTGTTTTGTCATTTCTCTTGAAATCCTCCAATGTGTAAATTTCCTAACCTCTCTCTTAATATAAAACTACAACTCACTCCTTACATGATCATCCTTGTCAGAACAACTGTTGAGACAGCAGCTAATCCACTACAGCTAATGGTTTCTGTCAGGAAGGAAAAAGTGAAATGACGCCATCTTTATATTACATGAAATAAGCTACATACCTCATGTGGACCCTCCCTTTTGTGAAATACCAGTGTGATGTATCCAACCCATATGAAATTTAGCTCCCTCAGTCCTAACATTTAGCCAACACGTTTTTTCTTATACCCCTGGAGACTGTGGGAGTTCACAGAGGTGGATATTCATCTTCCTGTAGGCTGGGAGACAACTGCATGGCAAAACTGCTCCCTTGGTTTTGGTCCTCCACAGTATTTCTATTTCACCTTTTAACTCACCTATCTGCCTTGTAGAGAGGAGCATTTCTGTTTCAGGACAAGATGACCATCTGAAACTAGAAAAGTAATCAGCAAAACCAATACTGTATTCTTGTCTCCCATATACTTTCTGTGGAATATTCATCAACACATTAAGGCTACTTAGAGGGAAGGATGAAGCAGAATCACATAGAATCAGGGCATTTCATCAGGAAAAGAAGGCAGAATTGATAGAGAGAAGGTTCCAATGGAGAAAAGATAAGACGTCTTCAGCCATGGGTTCCTGCTGATGGACCACATCTCTGAGCAGCAGGCAACCAAATGCAGTAACAACAACAGATGCCACAACAAGAAGTTTGTAACACTTCTGGAAGGTGTGAAAGGAATAACAGTTGGCTGCCTTTCTGAAATCTTTGGCAAAAACCTCCCTCC
This sequence comes from Podargus strigoides, assembly GCA_028020825.1. Classification (NCBI taxonomy): domain Eukaryota; kingdom Metazoa; phylum Chordata; class Aves; order Caprimulgiformes; family Podargidae; genus Podargus; species Podargus strigoides. Next base: position 78,792,075 of record CM051663.1, on the reverse strand, counting down.
CCACCCAGAAAGCAGCCATGGCTCACAGTTGCACTGTGTTCAGAGGTTCTACCAATATCTTTAGGTATTTTAGTCAACTAGTTACTTAGATTACAGAGGCTGTTTGTTTTTTTTTCTCATGTACCTTCCTCTGTGACAGAGACAGAAAAGAGTACTAGAGATCAAGACCGGACCACACATTTGTTTTAACTGTTAAAGAATACAAGAACATGCAGATCTTTCTGCCTCTTTAGGGAACTGAACAAAAGTAGGACTTTTGTCCATTGGTAAGGTGATGTTTTCTCCTGGAAGACCTTTCCTGTTCTGGTTTAAGAGCTTCTGCAAAGATAATTTTGAAAAAGAAATGTTAAAATGACCTACGAAAACTCCACAGAAGTGGGACACCTTGCTTTTCAAACAAAGAGCACCAGCGGAGATTTGAGGACTTCAGATTTAATATGAGGAACTGATACATTCTTCTTAACAAAGATCCAAACCCACCTAAAATACCAGACTACTCAAAAAAAGAGAGTAAACTAGATTTTTTATGAATGTCCATGGAAAACATTTGTAGAGATGATGTCTTTTTCCATTCACCGTATTACTGACAGCCCAGATCCAGTTAGCATCTTACTTACGAGAAGCCTTTTTTTTCTTTGCAGAGTCCAATGCA